>CM019063.1:358027985-358627985 GCA_009667805.1 Leptobrachium leishanense | reverse complement strand
TTGAGGACCAGAGGTATGAGACATTTAGCAGCAAACTGTTTATCCATAAAATTGCCTGAGGCCCCAGAATCCAAGAAGGCCTCAGTCTTAATGTGAACCTTGTCCCAGGTCAATGATATTGGTACCAGGATCCTGGACTTTTTTTTTTCGTTGTTTACGAAAGAGGCATAAAGAGACCCTATAACCTGGGTATTGGCTGGTCTTTGGCTTGATCTGCCACTCTCACCCCTGCTCCCCCTAGGTCTCTGAGGACATTGAAGGCGGAAGTGGTCTGCCCCGGCGCAATAGAAGCAGAGTCCCTTCTCCCTTCGGTGGGCTCTCTCTGCCTCCGATATACCAGTCTTTCCTATCTGCATAGGCTCAACAACAGGTAGATCTGTTTTAACGTTTTCCTGGTTACCGGAAGCAACGGTAGTTCTGGACGATAAGGGTAAAGGAGGCAAGAGCCTTCTAGGTCTATCCCTGGGATGTCTCCTTTCCCTAATTTGATCATCCATAGCAATACAGAAGTCGATCAAGTGATCAAGAGTCTCTGGCAATTTTAGAGGAGCCAACTCGAACATAAACGCGTCGTTCAGACCTTCAGTAAAGGCCAAGGTTAGGACATCGTTCGGCCAGAGAACCTCTGAAGTCAAGGTTTTAAATTCTATTGCGTATTCAGAGACCCTCCTATTACCTTGTTTAATGTGAAATAATGACCTCCCCGCATTAGTAGCCCTTCTAGAGGGGTCAAAGGTGCGTTTAAGCTCTGAGGTAAAACCCTCATAATCGTATATGATGGGTTTCTTGTTCTCCCACAAGGGAGTAGCCCACAATAAAGCCTTCTCTGTTAAATGACTAATTAGATAGCCCACCTTAGCTTTATCTGACATACATGATCCGGGTTGTTCTCGAACAAAATTTCCAGTTGGGTCAGAAAGCCCCGGCATAAGTTTGGTGTTCCATCATAGCGTACGGGTGCTTTCATACTGAGCCTACATCCCTCGGGAGAGGCCGGACTGATCCTAGGCACTACTGGGTCTGGAGGGCTTGCAGCTCCAGAACTGGATCGGTTTAACAGGGTTTGCAGGGCAAGAGCAATCTGGTCCATCCTATGGTCCTGCTCTTCTTGTCTGGCTGCAATACGTGTCAACTGATTAGAGAGGTCTGCGGGATCCATTGGCCCTGACGTAATGTCACGGATCCCTCTGCTATCTGACTAGTGGTCCCTATACGCAGGACACTCTCTACCCTTCCGATCCTTAGGTTGGTCGGCACGACTAGACAGACACAGAATACGACAGGATAGTGTAACCACAAAGAATGACACTAGAACGATACACAAGACTTTAGAATAATTAGCTCTTCCCAAGATCCTAACCAGACAAGAGGTAGTCTGATGTGTGCTTAGGGTGCCACACAGACTGACCTCAATACCAGAATTAGAAGAGTTAATGCCAATGCCAGGGGTCATACACAGAGTGGTTCGTTCGCCAATGCCAGGGGTCACACACAGAGTGGTTCGTTCGCCAATGCCAGGGGTCACACACAGAATGGTTCGTTTGCCAATGCCAAGGGTCATACACAGAGTGGTTCATTGCCAATGCCAAGGGTCATACACAGAGTGGTTCGTTTGCCAATGCCAAGGGTCATACACAGAGTGGTTCGTTTGCCAATGCCAAGGGTCATACACAGAGTGGTTCGTTTGCCAATGCCAAGGGTCATACACAGAGTGGTTCGTTGCCAATGCCAAGGGTCATACACAGAGTGGTTCGTTTGCCAATGCCAAGGGTCATACACAGAGTGGTTCGTTTGCCAATGCCAAGGGTCATACACAGAATAGTAGTAATTGCAAAATATACAAGAGCTCTGCGGGAAGTAACTACCACGTCAGGGCACCGGTGAATAGTGAAACTGGGTTTTAAACTCGGCGGGTCCGCGTCATCACGCCAGTCCCCGCCCCCTGGCGCCCCACGTGAGCGCAGCCGGCTGCGTTATCACTCGGCGCCTGGCCAGCGAGCAGCGAGGAAGTCGCTGCCAGGCGCCCCCTAGATCCAGCGCGGCCCGCGATACCAACGCGGTCCGTGACATAGAGGCTCTTTAGACGTTGTAATTGCTCTCGCACTGCATGGAGCAGCCGACACTGTGGCATGCCCCAAATCATTCCCCCCCCACGTGCACCACCAGCACCTGGGGCTACCCTCCATTCCGCAGGGCTTGCACCATGGGCAAGAAACCTGCCCGCCGCAAACCATGCACTCTGAAGCACTGGAGTTGCGCTACCTCCCCCCGAAAACTTGGCACGTCTTTCCGCCCCTTAGACGAAAGAGTGGCCGATGATCCTCATCACACAGGAATGTCCTGCAAATACAAAAGCATTAGTATCCTAATCCGAAAATGCGATCCTCATCGCCATCATCACCCCACACTCGCCCATCGAGTGGGTTCTTTCGCATCCTTGATCAGGCAGCCCATGTGCTGACCTCTGACCGGAACTACCCCTTACCCTGTCTAGGGATAGATAGATAGATATATATATCTATCTATCTATCCCCCCCGTTTTCCCCTCGTCTCCTCCACTTTCCACACAAGTACTAATTAGCTAGCTCCCCTGTAAAGTAGCCATAGACAAATGCGTATTTTTGATAACACCTCGAGTCCCACCGTCCTAGTGTATGTATGGGTTTTTCCCCAGTCCGAGGCGCGAGGCCGCCGTTGCCGTCCCTATCCGTACAAATGTGAGCCAAACACTCTTGGATCCCTACCCACAGCCCTCAGAACTGAAGCCCCCCACAAAACCCTCAATAATTGCATGGAGTCCTGTTGCTTTATAGTGAAGTATTAACTGTGCCTGTGCCCTGGTTGTCCGTACAAACCGGATTGCTGAATTACTGCGGTGTATGACACCCATACCAGCGCAGGGAAGATGTCATTCACTGAGGTTCCCTTCGGATAAGACAAATAATGGATCGAGCTAAAGGCTCCCGGGCCCAGTTTGGAATGAAAGGAATTTGGAATCCCGTCAGTTAAGCCACGACCCCAACGCATCTAGCTTCTCCAGCGTGATTCCCATCCCCAACCCCTGACTGCTGCATTCCTAGCCCTTTTAAAGTATCTTGCTTGCGCGCGTCCCCCTCCACACACAGAACACGCCTGCCGAAGTCCACCAGCGTTACCGAACCTGCATAGACCCTCATTGAACTGCCAGCACGCTCTACACATACTTAAGCTCTGCTGGTAGGATTCCGGTAGAGGTTCCCTGGTGCACCCCCCCCCCCAGAAGGGCGACAAAATCTGCGCAACCATGAGCCGCAAACTTAGTGTAATGTCCAAAAAATGTAGAAAGCTGGTGTCTGGCGCTTGCAAAAGTTCGTTCTTTAAATCCAGTCAAAAAATTCAGTCAAAAAATTCTAGGTCCGCTTAGCATCTCATCCACAGATTTGATTGAAGACACATGAAAATAAGAAGAAAAGGAGAATATTTTGTGCAGAATCTTAGCACATAATTTAGGTAAGCATGCCCAAAAAAGGAATACTCACATTTAGGGGTGCCAGTTGTAACAAATAGGCACCTAAACGTAGGCAAATCAGTGAATTTATATATCAGGGGCACTGATTCCCCTGTGTAGGTAGGACAACCAAAGATCCAGGCGCCGTAGAGATGTACAATAAAAGTACCAAACGGTTTGGAATCAACAGAGTACGCTTGAATAGAGTCGGTCAATCACAAGTTTATTAGGAAACTTAGATAAACACCTCAAACGCGTTTCGCTACAAGAGCTTCATCAGTGAGTGTCATCTAGTGGCGCCACACTCACATTGCATCTCTTGTATCTTAGTGTAATGTCCATCTGGTTCCACAGCATGCTAGGGTGCCGCGCCATACATTGATGAAAACTACTCGTTTTATCTCCACCTGGCCCACGCTCCATCCGCCCTACACGGAAGCGGAGCGCAGTTGAGGTGTGCACTCGGTTATCAGACTCGCCAAATACAATTTACACGCAATCCAGTTCCCAAATAATCTAGGAACCCTCTGATAAAGTTGCTCTCCTCCTCCTTTCTCCAATCATATTCCACCTCATCCTTAATCCCCTTACAGTAGAGGAGGCTTCTGGGTCTAACTCCACATACTGCCTGTGTGCTCCCCTATTTTCTGCTATAAGTGCCTGCCCAATGGACCTGCAAAGGAAAGATAAGCATTGCACGTTGCTGGCTCTGAAACCCCCATCCTGTCCTCCACCATCGCTTCTGGCATGCTGTCCCCCTTCCCTTCTACTACAGGATACCCCTCATGTGCTGCGCTAACGGGCGGCTATGGTAACCTTTCTGGATTCTGCTCACTACGTCAGGTGCCCCTTACACCTCAGGCAGAGATCCCTCCATGCCCTCACCTGAACTACCAAACAACTCACCACTGCTCTTCTCATCCCACCCGTGTTAGCGTCTCTGCAATGCGCGCGTCCTGTGACGCTGGGTAGCTCCTGCTGCCCCCTAGTATCCGCAAACCCCAGCCATCCGGGGGTTTCCTCCACCCACTCCATCCTGGACTCCAACGACAAGGATTTGTTGGAGTTTGCATATTGAGCTATCAGAGACCCTTGGACAGCCCCCCTCTATGCCCCTCAATGCAGACCCTCCCTGAACAAAAGCAAAGCAATCAGAAGAGCCCAATCCCAAAGCAACCTCATCCCACACTGAAAGGAGACGTAGCAAATGGTGAAAGCCCCCCCCAGCAATAAAGTGTGTGGAATGCATGTGCAGCAGAGCTTGCAACATTGCCCCATACCTATTCATTTTTATGCCATAAGGGAAAAACTGTAAAATAATGGTCTGCTAGATACATTTACCACCATGAAACCTGGATAGAGATGGGTACATTCAATCCTTGTGGCTCGGCCAGTTGCACATTCGATGCTATGGCAACCAAGTGACTTCGACGTTTGTTAACGATGTGGACCTCCTGATCCAGTATGTCCAACTATAATCGCTATCATAACAACAGTTGATTTAAACACTTGATGATGATATAGATACATCTATTAACTAACATGTCAAAGTGGAAATGGTTAAACAATGTCTTGCCAGATATATTTATTATCATAGAATCGTGACAGAGACGGGCACATCCAATTTCTTCGTTTTGGCCAATTGTATATTCGGAGTCATGGTAACCAGCCGACTCTGATGTTTGCTAATGATGTAGACCTGTAGATTTAGCGACTACCCATAAATCGCTACCACAACAACCAGTCGATTTAAACACTCAATGGTATATATACACTCCATTCCTCTGGTCTGGTTAATTGTATATTCGGCGTCAAGCGTCATGTCTGATTAACTTTTAACTGCTTGTCTTCAGGTTGATCCCTTGCATGGGTGTTGCCCTATTGTGGGCATTTGCTGGATAATGTAGGTGGCTTGAACCACCGAGGTCAGCACAGGGCAAGATTTTTTGGATGAGGCAATCCTCGTTATTTAATGGTCCCCATTGCTATACCTATACCCACTCTACTCTATTGGAGGCATCTTATATCAAATAATAATCCTAACTATACAATTGGTCGCAACCACTAAATCTATTCGATATCCAGCACCTCTCTATAAGCAGCAATTTATCTCTATTTAGCTGACAAGATATCTACTTAGGAATTGTTTAACAATAACTTCCTATTTTCCGCAATCTAAGTCATTTATGCACCCCTCTGCATATGATCGTTTCACCAAACTCTATATATGTGTGTTAAGTTACGAATTTTGTTGTATATACTATTAAAAGTTACGTTTTAACGGTACACCTATTACTAATTGGTTCGTATACCAATACCTTGTTTGCTCTACTAACGAGTTTGTCTCGGGGTTACGCCCCCTCCCCTGGTAATCGTACCCTGCGGTACCTTGTGTACCAACCTTTCCATCCCTTTCTTTTGGGTTACGCTAACATTTGGCAATCATACAGTAGCTCGTGTAGGTGTGATCTATAGACCCCCTGGACAAGTAGAAGAGCTAGATAATCTGCTGTTTGAGGAAATAGCCAAAATGACAATGAAGGGGGAAGTTATTATCATGGGGGATTTTAATCTTCCTGATGTTAACTGGAAAACCAAAATAGCTGGGTGCACCAGGAGAACAAATCTTCTAAACTCCCTACTTGGAATAATCTCTAACACAAGTAGTTGAGGAGCCGACCCGTAAAGAGGCCATATTGGATTTAATACTCACAAATGGAGGTTTGGTATCAGACGTTGTAGGTAAAAATTTGGAATCTATTGATCACCAGTCAGTGTGGTTTAATATAAGAACAGGGATGGAGCCGCACCACACAAAAACAAACATTTTAGACTTTAAAAAAAATGATTTTTCTAAAATGAGATTTTGTGTGAATGAGTCATTTTCAGACTGGAGGAGTTTAAAGGGAGTCCAGGAGAAATGGGATTATTTAAAGGAGGCATTATTGAAGGCCACAGGCAATTGCATTTGGCTTGTTAGCAAAAACAAAAAAGGGAAGAAACCACTGTGGTACTCTACAGAAGTGGCCAAAATAGTGAAGAACAAAAAGATAGCATTCAATAATTAAATTAAAAAACTCAGGCAAACCTAAAAGATTAGGCAGAAAGAGGCAAAGCAATTTATAAGAGCTTCCAAAGCACACGCAGAAGAGAAAATAGGTCAGTAAAAAAGGGGGACAAAACATTAAGATACATAAACGAGAAACGAAAAGTAAAACAAGGATTAAAAACAAAAGGAAGGAAGGTATGTAGAAGAGGATAAAAGTCTCGCTGACTGCCTCAATGAATATTTTTGTTCAGTCTTTGCAGAAGAAAAGGAAGGAAAGGGACCTCAGTTAGGAGGAAACACTAAAGAGACCTTTACTTAGGAGTTTACAGAGGAGGAGGTTCTACAGCAGCTGTCTAAAGTAAAGACAAATAAGTCAATGGGGCCTGATGGGATCCACCCTAAGTTATTAAAAGAGCTCAGTGGGGGGCGTGGCTTGGCTGTCACCTAAGATGGCCGCTTAGTGCCTGAGCTCCGCTATACTCGCTCTGCACACAGCGAATATCCTCTCCCCCCGGGACTTTGTCACTCACCGCTGGACACCGCAAGGGACCCAGACCATGCCCGGACCCGCCAAAGCGGCAAAATCTAAAGACGCGGCTGTCTCGCCGCTGTTTACACCGCGACGGACGACAGCCCTCCAAGATGGCGGCCACTCGAAATCGCGGCCTACCTCCGCTGTAGGTTCTGGAGATGAGGATGGAGGGGAGTCGGACTCAGGGGTAAGCCGAGCAGATGTTGCCACTATATTGAGTCAGATGGCCGAGATGAGAACATTTTTAGCTGGCGAGATGGACCGTAATACAAAGGCCCTACAGTCTGACATCCTGGCCTTGGGACAGCGTACCTCGGATCTGGAGATCGCACTGATGAACTCTCAGGGGCCTATAACTCCCTTATTGACCACTCTAATGCTATGTCCCATAAGGTTGATTATCTAGAAGCTCAACTGGAAGATCTGACCAATAGGTCCCAAAGGAATAATTTGAGGATCCGGGGTCTGCCTGAACGGGCGGAGGATGACCCCCTGGGGGATTTTATCGCCGCCATGCTTCGACCGCTAGCTCCAGAGCTCCCAGACCATGCTTGGGAACTCAATCGTGCCCACAGAGCTCTACGTGCCCGCAGCACTGCCGATGAACGCCCTCGTGATATCATTGTCCGCTTTTTACACTTTTCCACAAAAGAACTTCTCCTCAAGAAAAACCGTACTAAGCCGATATTATACGATGGGACTCCCCTGCAGCTTTTTCAGGATATTTCTCCTGACACCCTTCGCCGACGCCGTCTATGGAAGCCTGTCGCTGATTTACTTTGCTCCCATAACATTGCATTTGCCTGGGGCCATCCTTTCAAGATCTTGGCATTCCGCAATAAGAAAACGTATGTCCTGCTCCCGCACTCAGATCCCACTAAGTTCTTCCGGGCCTTGGATATCCAACCCCCGGAGGACTTCGCATCGCCTGAAGGTCCTACACCTCCGCTCCCGCCTCTCTCCAGGGAATGGATTACAGTAAACCGCCCTCATCGTTGACTTACTGTCCCCGATTTTGCATAGCTAATCTTATTACCGCTGAGACGTGGGCTTCCCGTTTCTTTTTTATGGCTTTTTGTGGAACTGGAACGTATTTTCCTTGTTTTCCATTCCTAACGTTTAGTGAATGGTTACACTCTTACAGCCTCTTGATGAGGCCTTCCCGGGGGGCCAGTTTTTTCCTTGTGGGTGGGGGCTCTCCACTGGGCCTCTTTTGATCTATATGGCCGTAAGGGTTTTTTCCCTTTCTCCCCCACAAGTCCGGGCTTTTTGGACTTTGTTTTGAACTTTTTGATTAGGTCCTCTTCCCCCTCGTGTGTTTTTTCCTTCCATCGCAAAAGCATTCAGTTCTCGTTGCTGGATGGAGCTATTGGGACATTGGTCAATCTTTTTTCTGGGGCCTTTATTATTTCTGGGGAAAGTGATTGGGTTATGGGCCTACTGCTAATTGGACGAGGTGATCTGTTGCGCTTCTCATGGCACTGAAACTAACTTCTCTTAATGTCAAAGGCCTTCACTCCCCTACAAAGCGTAGATTACTCTTCCGCACACTGAAATCTGATAAAATTGATATTGCGTTCCTCCAGGAAACTCACCTTACTAAATCTGCTAAAATTAGGTTAACCGACCACGTCTATACACGGGCGTATGTTTCTGGTGCCTTGAGTAAGCGCAACAGAGTTGCCATTTTAATTCGGAAGACGTGTCCATTTCAACTAATATCGCAAAAAATTGATACTGAGGGTCGATATGTTTTGCTTACTGGTACCCTATACTGTATGACCTATCACTTTTTGAATATTTATGCCCCTACTACCCCCTCCGTTGACTTCTGGAGCTCCATATGCACCTTAGTATCATCCCTTCCTCAAGGGGCAGTGATATTGGGAGGCAATATGAATGCTGTAGCGTGCCCAGCGGTGGATCGGAGTGACCGCCTGGCCCCCACAGGCACACCGAACTTGGGTAGACAAGACAAGTTATTTGCCCGTTTTTTACACCAAGTAGGGCTCATTGATGTATGGAGTCTCTTATATCCAAGTGTGAGAGACTACTCCTTCTATTCCGCTCCCCACGGGTCTTATTCTCGCATAGACCTTTTTTTGGTTAACGGTTTTATTATTATTATTATTATTTATTTATTTATAAAGCGCCAGCATATTCCGCAGCGCTGTACAATAAGCACAGTACAGACAGGGTTACAATACATTGAACAACATTTGACAAACAGTACAGGAGGAGATGAGGGCCCTATTCCCGTAGGAACTCACAATCTAGGAGGGTTGGGGTTGGAAACAGGAGGAGAGGACTAGCTATGTCCAATGTGATTCGCGCCGAAATTAATTCTATCTCGTGGTCTGACCATGCTGATATTGCGCTGTATCTCCATACCCCGAAGCGCGCGACCTCCTGGTCGTGGAGGTTAAACTCGTCCCTTCTGCGAGACCCCGATGTCATTTGACAACTGCGTACCTCATTGACACAATATTTTCAAGACAATCCACCTGGTGAGACATCCCTATCCACGACATGGGAAGCTCATAAAGCGGTCATGAGGGGCCACCTCATTAAGATTGCCACCCACAGAAAACGCACCAAATTACACTTACTCGTTTCTCTACGTCGCCTTGAGATGCAACATAAGGCCTCCCCTTCCCCTGAACTTCTCTCTGAACTTATACGCACACGTTCCTCCCTGAAACAATTATTACTTGACGATGTAGCCAAACAGCTGCTCTGGTCCCGTCGGTTGTTTTTTGAGAAGGCTAATAAATTAGATACTCTACTGGCCCGCACTCTCAAGCCCCATAGTAAATTCTCTTCTATCCCTGCAGTTAAAACAGTAGACAAGGTCTTAGTTAACTCCCCGCAGGAGATCAGTACGGCTTTCACAGCATATTATTTTTAACTATACAACCATTCTCCCCACCATACTCCCTCTGACAAATCCCATTTAGATGCCATCTCCTCTTTTTTAGATTCCCTCTCTTTGCCGCAGCTTGAGGATTCTCACATATCGAGTCTAAGCGCTCCAATCCTGGAGGAGGAGGTTAATTGCGCCATCTCTGCACTGGGAGGTACGAAGGCCCCGGGCCTGGATGGGTTTTCAGGGGGGTACTATAAAGCGCTGCGTCCGGAACTCGTCCCTTTTTTGACGTCGGTTTTTAACGACTGCGCTGGAGGGGGGGGGTCTCTCCACCCTGATTTGCTCGTGGCCAATATTGCCCTCATTCCTAAAGAGGGTAAAGACCCGGCAGCGGTTGAGAGCTACCGCCCTATATCCCTCATCAACTTTGATGCCAAGATTCTTGCTAAGGTCTTGGCGACCCGCCTTAGTCCACTCCTCCAATTTTTAGTCCATCCGGATCAGGTCGGTTTTGTTCCTAACCGTCAACTATTTGATAACACTAGACATAATGCCGACCTGATCTGGTGGCTATCTTCTCGAGCGACGCCTTCCCTTGTCTAATCATTGGACGCGGAGAAGGCTTTTGACAGGGTGGAATGGCCTTTCCTTTTCTCTACCCTCTCCCGCTTTGGCCTCCCGGATCTTTATCTTAATACGGTGCGCGCTCTTTACTCTGGTATGTCTGCGCATGTCCGAATCCTGGGCTGTTGCCCCACTCGGTTCCCTATTCTTAATGGCACTCGTCAGGGCTGTCCCCTCTCGCCCCTCCTTTTTCTCCTCTCTCTCGAACCCTTATTAGCTGCCATACGGGGGGTTCCAGTCGGAGGAGATAATTTTACTGTCTCGGCTTACGCGGACGACATCCTTCTCACTTTAACAGATCCCATCTCTTCTCTTTCCCACCTTGGACCGTTATTATCCGACTTTGGTAAAATAGCGGGGTTTCGCGTTAACTACACTAAATCCTGTGCTATGCCCCTCCATATGTTACAAACAGACACAACCTCGATTGAATCAGATTTTGGGTTTCGTCTTGCTCTCTCTGAATTGCCGTACTTGGGTATCCTTTTAACAGCAGATCCGAAAGCTCTTTATAGCAAGAACTTCACAACCATGGTTCATCAGATTAAGTGTGATCTGGAGCATTGGTGCGACAAGCCCATATCGTGGATAGGACGCATCCATAGCATAAAGATGAACATACTCCCACGTATTCTGTTTCTGTTCCAGACACTACCTTTATTACTGACTCAACGGGACTTGGCCGGGCTCCAACAGGCGATCGACTCGTTTATTTGGCAAAATAAGAGACGTAGGGTTGCGCGCCGTCTTCTATATCGCCCTAAGACCCGTGGAGGACTAGGGCTCCCTTATCTATATTTATATTATTGTGTAGCCCAGTTGACTCAGGTTGTGGCGTGGCACTCTCCCGCTTCTACTAGACGGTGGGTTGCGCTAGAATCTGCCTTCATGTCCCCTGACCGCCCTGACCTATACATATGGCTCCCTAGAACCTCCAGACCTATTTTGCGCACGGCGTGTCCCTCGATCTTGACATCTCTCCGCCTTTTCGAACTAGCTAGAAAGAAATTTGCGCTGGTGGGCGCTTCCTCGCCCCTCACCCCCTTATTCCGTAATAGAGAATTTCCGCCGCGACTAAGAGCCTCAGACTTTGGGGGACTGGTGGGTGCGGGGCTACTGAGGTACCGAGACCTTTATCAGAGTGGACGGCTTATCACTTTTTCTGAACTTCAGGAACGTGGCCATTTGACTACATTTTCCTTTTTTCGGTTCTTACAGATCCGACATTTTGCTACTGCTCTGACTTTAGAAAGGGTCTCAACTGTTCCCCTCTCCACTTTCGAGCGCGTTTGCATGGCAGATGGCCCCCTGAAAGGGCTTATATCCCAATTATACCTCCTCCTTAGCTCCAGCCCAGGACAGTGGGGGGCCCCTCACATACTGTGATAAATGGGCGGTTGATTTATGCAATCCTTTGCCAGGTGACGAATGGGAGGATATATGGGAACAAACTGCCAGGTCCTCCATTTGTGTCACTCACCAGGAACAATCATACAAAATTTTACTACGCTGGTACGTCACCCCGGTATCCCTTTATCGTATGGGAGTCACCTCCAGTGATTTCTGTTGGCGAGACTGCGGGGATAAGGGCACTTATATCCATATGTGGTGGGACTGCCCGGTAGTACGCCACTTCTGGTCTCTAATTCACACAGAATTTCAGAAAATATTCCACCGACAACTACCTCTAGATCCCTGGGCATACCTCCTCTCTCGTCCCCTGTCAGCTCTGTCTCGACCTGAGCAACTTTTATTCAATAGGCTGGCCCTCGCTGTCAGACGGGCCTTGGCGGCATCTTGGCGCCAGAGCATTCTCCCTTCCTGGACTGTAGTAACAGAAAAGATTACTGATGCCTGTCTTATGGATGAACTGACAGCTCCTTCACTAAAACATGGTCCCTATGGGACGAGTACATCGCATGCCCCTAATTAGTAAACTAATTGCCCTGTCCTGATTAGCCCCTTTTCAAGCTAGTGCCCTGATGGTCCCAATTCAAGACACACCACCAGCTGATGGTTGGAACATCCCCCCCCTTTTCTTTGTTTTTTATGATTTGTTATCTTTTAATGTTTATGTGTTTTTTATAGGGTTGCACCGATACCGATACTAGTATCGGTATCGGGGCCGATACTGGGTACTGCAGGAGTACTTGGTACTCGTGCAGTACCCCCCAATATTTTTTCCGATACCGGAAGCCGGCATTGAGCCAGCTTGCCGGCATCCGAGGGGCTGCGGCGGCTGTCCGAATGCTCTATCGGCATTCAGACAGCCGCCCCTGGAGCTGCTCTCTGCGATACTTACCCTCCTGGGCGCTGCCGGGAATGTCTCCGCGCGCGCGCGCCGTTGGAAGGACCCCAGCCGCGACCACGTGGGACCATGTGATCACGGCTGGGGTCCTTCCAACGAGCGCACGCGCGGAGACATTCCCGGCGTCGCCCAGGAAGGTAAGTATAAACACACTAAGCAGCTGCAGGGCCTGTCCGAATGCTGATAGAGCATTCAGACAGGCCCTGCAGCTGCTCTCCGCGATGATACTTACCTTCCTGGGCGATGCCGGGAAAGTTTCCCTGCGCGCGCTCGTTGGAAGGACCCCAGCCGTGATCACATGGTCCCACGTGGTCGCGGCTGGGGTCCTTCCAACGAGCGCGAGCGCGGAGACATTCCCAGCGTCGCCCAGGAAGGTAAGTATCGTTGGGGGGGTCCATGAGCTGGGGGGGCATACCCATGTGTGAGCTGGGGTGCATATCCATGAGCTGGGGGGGCATAACCATGTGTGAGCTGGGGCATATCCATGAGCTGGGGCAAAATCCATGTGCGAGCTGGGACAAAATCCATGTGCGAGCTGGGGCAATATAATATATATATATATATATTTTCGGGGTGGATATACATGTGAGCTGGGGGCATTTCTATATGGTCTGTTCTTATTGGAAAGCGTCACATGACATTAAAGAAAAGTATCGGTACTCGTACTCGGTCTTAAAAAAGTGGTATCGGTGCATCCCTAGTTTTTTATTTTTCCCTTTGATTAGGGTGTCTTCCCATATTTCTTGGGATTGTTCTTCTATGTTTAATTGATAAAATAAGCGTTACTGTGTCCTATCGTTATATTTTTTTATTTACTGTGTATTATGTGCTTATGGATACATGACTCTTTTTTTTTTTTAAATTCTTTATTTAAAAAGAGCTCAGTGGTGTAATAGCAAAACCGTTAACAAGGACTGGTTAAATAAATCTGTTAACGGGAGTCGTCCCAGAAGACTGGAAATTAGCAAATGTTGTGCCCATTTACAAGAAGGGTAGTCGGGAGGAATCGGGGAACTATAGGCCAGTTAGTCTTACGTCAGTAGTGGGGAAATTAATAGAAACCATGTTAAAGGAAAGGATTGTTGAACATCTAAAAACACATAGATTACAGGATCAGAAACAACATGGGTTTACCTCAGGGAGATCATGCCAAACTAATCTTATTGATTTTTTTGATTGGGTAACAAAAATAATAGACACAGGTGGTGCAGTAGACATTGCTTATTTAGATTTCAGTAAGACTTTTGTCACTGTTCCGCATAGAAGGCTTATCAATAAATTGCAATCTTTGAGCTTGGATTCCAATATTGTTGAATGGATTAGGCAGTGGCTGAGTGACAGGCAACAGAGGGTTGTGGTAAATGGAGTTTATTCGGCGCAAGGTCTTGTTACCAGTGGGGTACCTCAGGGGTCAGTACTTGGACCCATTCTCTTTAATATTTTTATTAGTGATATTGCAGAAGGCATTAATGGAAAAGTACCGTATTTTACGCTCCATAAGACGCACTTTTTTCCCCCCAAAAAGTGGGGGAAAAGTGGGTGCGTCTTATGGAGCGAATATGGCCCAGCAGCTCGTGGATGTGCCTCCGCTCACCTGCCGCCGCCGCGTTCGTCTCCCTCTGAGCATGCGTCCGGCGGCAGGAAGCTTGGGCACTCGCCTGGGGGAGCCACGTGACCGCGATCTCCCGAGATCGCGGTCACGTGGCTCCCCCAGGCGAGTGCCCAAGCTTCCTGCCGCCGGACGCATGCTCAGAGGGAGACGAACGCGCGGCGGCGGCAGGTGAGCGGAGGCACATCCACGAGCTGCTGGGCCATATCCATATGTGAGCTGGGGCATTATCAATGTGTGAGCTGGCTGGGGCAAATCCATGTGTGAGCTGGCTGGGGCAAATCCATGTGTGAGCTGATGGGGCAAATCCATGTGTGAGCTGGCTGGGGCAAATCCATGTGTGAGCTGGCTGGGGCAAATCCATGTGAGAGCTGATGGGGCAAATCCATGTGTGAGCTGATGGGGCAAATTCATGTGTGAGCTGGCTGGGGCAAATCCATGTGTGAGCTGGCTGGGGCAAATCCATGTGTGAGCTGGCTGGGGCAAATCCATGTGTGAGCTGGCTGGGGCAAATCCATGTGTGAGCTGGCTGGGGCAAATCCATGTGAGAGCTGGCTGGGGCAAATCCATGTGTGAGCTGATGGGGCAAATCCATGTGAGAGCTGATGGGGCAAATCCATGTGTGAGCTGATGGGGCAAATCCATGTGAGAGCTGATGGGGCAAATCCATGTGAGAGCTGATGGGGCAAATCCATGTGAGAGCTGGCTGGGGCAAATCCATGTGAGAGCTGATGGGGCAAATCCATGTGTGAGCTGGCTGGGGCAAATCCATGTGTGAGCTAAGGCATATCCACGTGTGAGCTAAGGCATATCCACGAGCTGGGGCAATATCCATTATTTCACTATTTCATTCAGAATATTTATTTTCCGGTTTTCCTCCTCTAAAAACTAGGTGCGTCTTATGGTCAGGTGCGTCTTATGGAGCGAAAAATACGGTATGTCTTTTTGCTGATGACACAAAGATTTGCAACAGGGTTGGCGTTCCTGGAGGGATCAGCCAAATGACAAATGATTTAGGTAAACTAAAAAAATGGTCGGAGCTGTGGCAATTGAGTTTTAATGTGGATAAGTGCAAGATAATGCACCTGGGGCGTAAAAACCCAAGGGCTGAATATAGAATATTTGATACAGTCCTAACCTCAACATCTGAGGAAAGGGATTTAGGGGTTATTATTGCAGAGGATCTAAGGGTAAGTAGTCAATGTAATAGAGCAGCAGGAAACGCTAGCAGAATGCTTGGTTGTGTAGGGAGAGGTATTAGCAGTAGGAAAAGGGAATTGCTCATGCCACTGTACAGAGCACTGGTGAGACCTCACTTGGAGTACTGTGTGCAGTACTGGAGACCGTATCTCCAGAAGGATATAGACACCTTAGAGAGAGTTCAGAGAAGGGCTACTAAAATGGTGTACGGCTTGAAGGAGAAAAGTTACCAGGAAAGGCTTAATGATCTTAACATGTATAGCTTGGAAAAAAGACGAGACAGAGGAGATATGATAGAAACATTTAAATACGTAAAGGGAATCCACAAGGTAGAGGAAGGGAGTATATTTAAACGGAAACAAAGTAGCAAAACAAGAGAAAACTTAGGTTAGAGGGGCAAAGGTTTAAAAGTAACATCAGGAAGCATTATTCTACTGAGAGGGTGGTGGATACATGGAACAGCCTTCCAGTTGAAGTGGTAGAGGCCAAAACAGTGATTGAATTTAAGCAGGTATGGGATTGACATAAGGCTATCCTAAACAAAAGATAAATCCAGGTAAAGTATCCATGTAATTGGGCAGACTAGATGGGCCGAAAGAAACATAGAAAATGTCGGCAGATAATGAGCAATAGAGACCCACACAGGAAGTACATGCGCACCGAACAGCACACGCACAACGCACGTGGCAAACAGATGCAAGTTAGGCAAGAACGTAAAACCGCTAGATAGACACACAGAGTGCGTCACGTCCGTGTAGCATTCTGTGTGAGTGATGAGATGTCAGACGCAGCGTATTTGCGACATCCAGCACCTTGATGCACAAAATGGCTTTTCATATCCTTTTCAAATTTTCATATTAATTTTGTTTCCCAGAATTTCCTTTTTTTCTACGTCCGTCAACAAAAACGGACCGTGTGGGGTCTACAGTATCTTCCATCAGTACGTCCGTTCGTTGTGCAGAGCGCGCTCTGACTGCGTTCGTCTGGCATTAGCCTAAAAGG
The DNA here is from genome assembly GCA_009667805.1 of Leptobrachium leishanense. Lineage (NCBI taxonomy): Eukaryota > Metazoa > Chordata > Amphibia > Anura > Megophryidae > Leptobrachium > Leptobrachium leishanense. Next base: position 358,611,308 of record CM019063.1, on the reverse strand, counting down.
GTAGTTTTGTTTAAACCTATTTAATGTTATGCCATATTTATTAAGAACATACTTTGTTTTTGCACTGCAAAACTGTACATAATTTGTCTAAAACCTCATACAAAGGCTGCTTGAAACAGCCGTCGACGAGGAACCAGATCCGACAACACGGGGCTTTGTAATGCTGCGGGACAGGCAGGCTCTGGGTCAAACACAGCATGCACGGAGTTGAGCCCCCCCTCTTTCCATTCAGCAGCGGAGAGAGGAAGGGGGCGGGCCAGCAGCGGAGAGGGAGGGGGCGGCCCAGCTGCAGCAGTGTGTGTGCACGCCTGTCACAGGGGTCTGATTTATAACCCCAGACAGATGCACTGACCGGCCCGGCAGGAAAGTGTGCACGCTGTGGCTGCCGATACAAATGTGCACACAGCTTTCCTGAGTGGACCAAGCCTTGAAAAAGGCTTCTTGTGCGGCGGGTGGAGGACCCTGCGAGTGGGCCTGGCAGAAGGGGGGGTACGTAGCCAAACCCAGGACAACATTTCTTGTCACCATGGCGACCCTGGCGCCCGGGGTTTTCGTGTTTTTTTGATCACTGCTAAAATATAAGACCTACCCCAAAAATAAGACCTAGTAGTAGGGCAACTTGAAGAGCCGCGGGAGAGAATTAGTGATGCCGGCGCCAGAGGAAATGAGGCAGCAGAGCCGCATAAGGCTGCGGTCACATGAGCAGAAGGAACATCCGTGAGAGTGGACTTCATTTCACTCTGAGCAGTTAGTGCCCTCAGCGCTAAAAAGCGCAACCCACCTATGGAGGATTGCGTTTAGCACCATCTGCATTCGTCGTAGCTTTTTGAAGGGGAGGCTGAAATCGCGTCCAATGGTAGTGAGCGCAATTCGTGCGCACGCTACCCTGTGTGGCCTTCGTGTCCAGCTTTCACAAAGCTGCGACGGACGCAGGGAAGTGCGATCACACGGACGCACTCAGCTGATGCTTCCTCTAGCGCCGGCTCTGGTCACTGATACCAGAGGTACACTGCCTAAAAATAAATAAAAATAAAAACACCAACACCAAAAAAAAAAAGACCTATCCCGAATATAAGACCTAGTGTGTTTTTTTTTTAGGGCCAAAAAAATATAAGGCAGTATCTTATTTTCGGGAAAACACGATATATATATATATATATTACACAGGCTATAGAAAAGCGATACAAAACCTTAAAACAAGATCTCAAAAAATGAAAAAAAGAACCTAAGGTTAGATCTTACAAGAATAGAAAAAAGTACAACTGCTGCCTGGATGGGTATAAGGTGAAGCCTCACCAAATGTTGAATCAGAAACACAGGATCATAAAGGGAAAATAAACCAAAATCAAGCAACCAAATATAAAGGTAACCTAAATATCATCGAACCTCCTCAGTAACAAAACTGGACAGAGACCTAGTGCCCCTTATATGCCTTATATTTTAGGACTTTTGAGGAATGGTCCCTTAATTGGTTAGCACCTGTTTTTTGTATTTCTATTTGGTGTGCATTATAACATTTCTTTTCTTGTATGGTTACCTTTAATAGCCATTCAAACCCTTATCAACTTGTGTGCGTGTTAGTATACCAAAATCACCAGAGTATGTAAACTTTAGATCAGGGTCATTTGGGTAGTTTCTGTTGTCATTATGATTTATAAAGAGTAAACACACTTGATTGATAATAAATGGCTTCATCCAAACACTAACCATGAGTGAAAATTTTTTTGTGTTACCATTCATATTCTCTGAATAATGGCCAAGAAATCTAATTCTGCCAGGGTATGTAAACTTAAGAGCACAACTGTATGTATACAAACACACACACACACACACACCCAAAACAATGTATATGTTACAGTTAAAGCCCGAAGTGAGGTTAATTAATCCTAGCATTACCCGGTTAATCCTAGGATTACCCGGGTAATCCAAGCATTACCCAGGCGTCATTAGCAAAAATCCTAAATGAAATGAAATTTCGGATTTTACCCGGGTAATCTGCAAAGTATCCAGAGGCCTCTGGGTACTCCGGTTTTCTGCTCTGTTTTAACCGGGTAATTCGCACATTACCCTAGTGTTGCTGGATAAAGTGTGATGTGCAACGAAACATCAGCCTTTATCCGGGTAATCTGCAAAGTATCCAAACACCTCTGAGTACTCCGCTTTTCTTGGGTTTTCAGCAGGTTCCAGTTGACTGAATTCTGAGGATTACCTGGATAAAGCTGCAAATGGTTATCTGACTGATAACAAAATTGTGTTTTTTTTGTTATTTTTAATGAAATTGTATCCACAGTCACAAACCACACTAAATAACTGTCATGTAACTGTGCATTAATTTTCAGACAAGACAACAACGTAGCGCCGGCAAACTGAAAGTCCACTGGAAGGCAGGTATGCATGTACTACAAGTCCATTACTGAGATATCCTTTATCGTCAAAGGTAATCCTCTTCTGGAGTAGATGTATCAGCAGACTGCAGGGAAAGGAAAAGGGAACCAAAAATTGCGCAGTATATAGCACCAATTGGGAAAAAATAGAATATAACGACAGGTATTCAACTCCCGTGTTCATGAGCCAAACACCTGGTTCTAGGACGAAATGATTTATGGGTCTTCTAGAAAACTTCAGGTGCCCATCTGACCCACTTTTTTGGATCCGGTGGATGAAGGATATGATACCCCTGCAATAAAGCAGAATATACCGGGGATACCCCTAGTGCAATCTTGTATGACAGCAGATAAATCAATATGAGCTAAAGTATGGAACTCACATGCTTTTGAGCCTCATGGCTCCTTGAAACACGCTCAGGGGATTGTAAGGAACCCCCAAAACATTCTTGGACAGGATAAGGCAAAACAGCAATAATATAAAACATTATAAAAACAATTTATAGCTACCAGAAAGCGTTTCGCTACGTAGGCTTCTTCAGCTGGCAATCCTTGTGTTGTTTCTGCTGTTGCCTTAATATACTGTCCACATAGCATCAATAAAATGATTAAAACGAGTCATTTAACAATAATTAACGTAATTTAATACATGTGTAAAAATTGCGAGCCCGTCCGCCATTTTGCGCATGTGCACTGGCATCGCTATTCACACTGGAACGCGGAAATGAGAAATTTCCATCCGCCATTATCGCGCATGCGTTCTAAATGACGCGCTTCACCCTGGAATGCGGAAATGTGTTCCGTGATACTCACAATAACCTTGTATCGTAACTCCGCTCTCGGAGATGATCACGGTAACGTTCCGTTCCTCATATTTAAACCGAGCCCCCCTAGCTCGGAGCCTCCGTGGACTAAACATTCCTCTATACTTTGGGATATGCGCTCACACTATACCTCTCAAACTGAACATTTAATATCTGGGGTTTAATTGTGGAATCGTTTTACGTGGAATGGCTCTATATATCCGATACGGTTTAAATAAATAATTGTTTGACATCTAAAAATTAAAATTATTCATTTATTTTCCATTTTTATATTATATTTTTATATTACTCGGTTTAAATGTGAGGAATGGAACGTTTCCGTGATCATCTCCGAGAGCGGAGTTACGATACAATACAAGGTTATTGCGAGTATCAAGGAACACATTTCCGCGTTCCAGGGTGAAGCGCGTCATTTAGAACGCATGCTCGATAATGGCGGCTGGAAATTTCTCATTTCCGCGTTCCAGTGTGAATAGCGATACCAGTGCACATGCGCAAAATGGAGGACGGGCTCGCGTTTTTTACAGATGTATTAAATTACGTTAATTATTGTTAAATGACTCGTTTTAATTGTTTTATTGATGCTATGTGGACAGTATATTAAGGCAACAGCAGAAACAACACAAGGATTGCCAGCTGAAGAAGCCTACGCGGCGAAACGCGTTCTGGTAGTTATAAATTGTTTTTATAATAATAAAGGTTTTAAATTATTGCGGTTTTGCCTTATCCTGTGTCCAAGGTGGTTTTGGGGGTTCCTTACAATCACCTGAGTGTGTTTCAAGGAGCCATAAGAGGCTCAAAAGCATGCGAGTTCCATACTTTAGCTCATATTGATTTATTTGCTGTCATTCAAGATTGCACTTGGGGTATCCCCAGTATATTCTGCTTTACTGCAGGGGTATCCTATCCTTCGTCCACCGGATCCAAAAAAGGGGGTCAGATGGGCACCTGAAGTTTTCTATAAGACCCATAAAGCATTTCGTCCTAGAGCCAGGTGTTTGGCTCATGAACACGTGAGTTGAATACCTGTCGTTATATTCTATTTTTTCCCAATTGGTGCTATATACTGCGCAATTTTTAGTTCCTTTTTCCTTTCTCTGCAGTCTGCTGATACATCTACTCTAAAAGAGGATTACCTTTGAAGATAAAGGATATCTCAGTTATGGACTTGTAGTACATGCATACCTGCCTTCCAGTGGACTTTCAGATTGCCGGCGCTACGTTGTTGTCTTGTGCATGTTTTCTCTTAAGGGTTTTTAGAGGAAGCCACATATTGCAACATTAAGCGAGTAGATTGGGAGTACGTTTTTGTGGGCACTTCACTCCTTTTGATATATTGTTTTCTGTGCATTAATTGTCTGAAAATTTATTTATGAAGATAAAGATATTATATAAAGAGTAATCTGATGGTTTAGGTTTTATAAATGATATATAAACACAACAGGACATACTTGAAAACGAGAGAAATCTCAATGTATCCTTCCTGGTAAAATCCTTTATAAATAAATAAATAAATATGACACATAATAAAGATCATGTAACTTTTTCACATTCATATAAGAATCATATATTGCAGATAGAATGAGTAACAGCATATTTTAATGTTGGTCTTTTGCCATTTTCATTGATAATATCCATTAGATAATAGCAAAATTCACTGTCACCCAAGCGGGGTTGGATGCTCTGCAGATTACCCGGGTGAAGCTGTGGATATCTTTCAGATTACCCGGGTGAAGATTCAGACTTGCACATTATCCGGGTAAAGTGCGAATTTTTCAGCTCTTCCTGACTGTTATCCAAGGGCAGTTGGTTAATCCTAAAATTACCCGGGTAAAGTCCGAAATTTTCATTTTTTTGCAGCTTTACCCAGCGGTTTTGGGTAATGTCAGGATTACCCGGGTAATCCTAGGATTAACCGCACTTCTGGCTTTACCTGTAACACATACACACTTCAACAGTTATCTGTACCATCTTTAAAAAAAAAAACTGTATTGAATTATGGCAGTAGCAATGGTAGTTGCACCATTGTTCAGATCATGTGACCGTCCGGAGAGCGTCAAAGATAATGGAGGCACGCTTGACTTTCAAGCAACGTAAAACCATTTTGGAGTGGCAAATTTGAAAATGTGTGTAGTTCTACAACAATGGCGGACGTGAGTCTCGAACCGCATCACCTACATTGAGCAAAAAAGGGTTTGGGAGGGTCCAGAAAACGAACAACGGCACTAGCTGCCTGCTCTAAGGTGGGGGCCGCTCAGGTCTCCCAAGGTTTTAGCTCGATTGTGCCATTGAAGAGACAACTGCTCCATATGAAAATCAGACTGCAATCACCCAGAAAGGGTGGCCAGTACTGAAATGCCAAGTACGTCATCCCTGCATGGGAGGTGCAGCCACCCACCCCGACGATCGTTTTGGCCTTGTTAGACCTTGTTTGGAGGGTATAGCCGACACCCCTCTAGGCACCTCGAGCAAGGTGTCCTCAGCTGGATTAAATCGAGACGAGCTAAAGCCTTGTGAGACCTGAGCGGGCTCCACCATAGAGCAGGCCACTAGTGCTGTTGTTCGTTCCCAGGACCCTGACAAACCCCTTTTTGAACCACCTACATGACTAACAATTGCACGGATTCGTGATAAGTTTGAAACCGATAGCACTTTGTGTGATGCGCACAAGCAAAGATCTGAGAGGTGTCACACAGAAACAAGTCCTGCTTCCTAGGATATGATGTTGCAACAGTTTACACACTCACCGCCAAAGTCTGTCAAACAAAATTTGCACTTTAAGACTGGAATTAGCAGATCAATGAGGCAACGTATTCTGAAGAGAGCAAATTAGAAATTTTACAATCCAAGACTGTTACATGACACAGGGATGGTCAATTTGCACTGCTCAACGTCCCCTGACACCTAGTTTTTGGTGCCGGGCAAGTATGTGTTAATCAACTGTCAGCCCGGAGGGCTAGGAGCTGTTCAGTGCAGGGCTGACAGCTGACGTGTCTCACCAGCATTTTATTGCAGACCTCAGAAAGACGTCTTCAGCTTAGCACAGCTCCGTGCAGAAGCTGCTTTTCCACACCCCCTGGCTTGTGATTGGTCACTGTGTGAGCCAATGAAAATTGGGCTGCCTGCTCAGCAAAGGCCAGAAACTCCCTCTTTTAAAACTGCTTTGCCGGTCACTGGGAGTTATACAGCACAGCAAGAAGAAGAAAAACCTGTTAAATCATACCTATAAAATAGTTTTCTCCGTCGCCGTGCAGCCAACAGAAGCCTGATGCGCAGCTTCGGAGAAACACTGGATCCGCGTGCAGCCTCTACCCCTCGGCCGCGTGCACATCCTGTTCTCGTAGAGGCTGCGCGCGGATCCAGCGTCATGAGCTGGTGGCATATATATCCATGTGAGCGGGAGGGGCAAATATACCCATGTGAGTTGGGGGCAATTATACCCATGGGAGCTGGGGGCAATTATACCCATGTGAGCTGGGGGGCAATTATACCCATGTGAGCTGGGGGGCAATTATACCCCTGTGAGCTGGGGGCAATTATACCCGTGAGATAGGAGCAATTATACCCATGTGAGCTGGGGGCAATTATACCCATGTGAGCTGGGGGCAATTATACCCATGTGAGCTGCGGGGCAATTACACCCATGTGAGCTGCGGGTCAATTATACCCATGTGAGCTGGGGGGCAATTATACCCATGTGAGCTGGGGGGCAATTATACCCATGTGAGCTGGGGGGCAATTATACCCATGTGAGCTGGGGGGCAATTATACCCATGTGAGCTGCGGGGCAATTACACCCATGTGAGCTGCGGGGCAATTACACCCATGTGAGCTGCGGGGCAATTACACCCATGTGAGCTGCGGGGCAATTACACCCATGTGAGCTGCGGGGCAATTACACCCATGTGAGCTGCGGGCAGTTATACCCATGTGAGCTGGGGGGCAGTTATACCCATGTGAGCTGGGGGGCAGTTATACCCATGTGAGCTGGCGGGCAGTTATACCCATGTGAGCTGGCGGGCAGTTATACCCATGTGAGCTGGGGGGCAGTTATCCCATGTGAGCTGGGGGCAATTATACCCATGGGAGCTGGGGGGCAATTATACCAATGGGAGCTGGGGGGCAATTATACCCATGTGAGCTGTGGGGCATTTATACCCATGTGAGCTGGGGGGCAATTATACCCATGTGAGCTGGGGAAAATCATACCCATGTGAGCTGGGGGCAATTATACCCATGTGAGCTGGGGGCAATTATACCCATGTGAGCTGGGGGCAATTATACCCATGTGAGCTGGGGGGCAATTATACCCATGTGAGCTGGGGGCAAATATACCCATGTGGCCTGGGGGAAAATATACCCATGTGACCTGGGGGAAAATATACCCATGTGACCTGGGGGCAATAATACCCATGTGAGCTGGGAGCAAATATACCCGTGTGACCTGGGGTCAATTATACCCATGTGAGCTTGGGGCAATTATACCCATGTGAGCTGGGGGCAATTATACCCATGTGAGCTGGGGGCAATTATACCCATGTGAGCTGGGGGCAATTATACCCATGTGAGCTGGGGGCAATTATACCCATGTGAGCTGGGGGCAAATATACCCATGTGGCCTGGGGGAAAATATACCCATGTGACCTGGGGGAAAATATACCCATGTGACCTGGGGGCAATAATACCCATGTGAGCTGGGAGCAAATATACCCGTGTGACCTGGGGTCAATTATACCCATGTGAGCTTGGGGCAATTATACCCATGTGAGCTGGGGGCAATTATACCCATGTGAGCTGGGGGCAATTATACCCATGTGAGCTGGGGGCAATTATACCCATGTGAGCTGGGGGCAATTATACCCATGTGTCAGGGCTGCTGGCCCGTTGGCGCCTGGCGCGGCTGCCTCCCCGGGTTCCTGGCGTTTTCGCCCGGGTCCCAGTAAGGCAGTCTGCGCCGGCGTCCGGCGGTACCATGCGGACCAGGGCCTTACCTCGTGGTTCTCCGGGGTCCCAGGTGGATCAGGGGCTGGCTCATCCACGGGTGGCGTTGCCGCAGCCAAACGGCGGCCCCTGCCACAGCGCGAGGCTTTAGGCCTCTGACAGCGTGCACGCACGTGGTCGGGCTGCAACAAAATGGCGCCCGGGGCGTAGCACACATTAATGACATCACAGAGTCTCAATTGGGCCAAAGGAGGATACAGGGTTTAAAAGGCCAGAATGCCATTACAGCCTCGCTCCAGTATTGAGATAGCTCAGAGCTAGGAGAGGGAGAACTCACAGTATTTGTTCTGTATTGACCCTACTTAGTGACCACAGTCTCGAATCTCAGCCTGTTGCCCTCTTTCTCCGTGCCTTACTACGACGTCCCTAGAGTTGTTCACCATCTTTTGAAGGGCAACCTGACAGAATACTGGAGCCATGGAACTCTCCGACGTCGCTGGGGCTTTAGACACTATATCCCAACAAGTGTCTGCCCTTTCGTGTTCTATAAGAGACCTCCAGAACGGACATAGACATCTGCAGGATCAGATCCATTCCCTTCAAACCTCATCCGCCACTTCTGTTCCGGATCCTGGTCATGTGCCAGAACCCCAGGTACCATTACCAGAGAGGTATACCGGCCGACGAGATCATTACATCATGCATCCTGCTGTTTTCCTTAAATCCACGAACGTACTACAACGATTATGTCAAGGTACGAACCACCATATCACTCCTTACTGGAGAAGCACAAACATGGGCACACAATTTATTGCATACCCAGAACCCCATCCTGGATACTTGGACCTCCTTTCAAACTGCGATGTGTGACATGTTCGATGACCCACTCTGTGCCAGCACCGCCGAGTCCACCCTTAGGATGCTATGACAGGGACAACGCCCAGTTGAGACCTATGTCACAGAGTTCCGTCACTATGCCTGTGAGACTGGTTGGAACGATGCCGCCCTGGTTGGGCAATTCCGCCATGGGTTATCCGAAGCTCTCAAGGACGAGGTGGCTCGAGTTGGAACCCCATCCTCTCTGGAGGCCTTAATTCAACTGGCCATCCAGATCGACAGAAGGCTACTTGAACGGGCAAGAGAACGATCTGCAGGTTCCTATCCTCAACCACGTCCTCATGTGTCTTCTCCTCCACCTAGTGCTCAGTCGACCTTACCCGCACCCGAAGAACCCATGCAACTGGGCCTGGTCCAAGGAAGGCTGCCACCGGAGGAATTACACCGACGTAGGGTGAACGGGTTGTGTCTCTACTGTGGTCAACCCAATCACACCGCCCGTCAATGCCCCGAGAAGACCAGCGGAAGGGCAGGTAATACTACTCCCGTACTCCGCTTATTACATGTATCCTCATCCAACATCTGCAGCCCTCTTTATCTATCAATCTTATCTTGCAATGGGGAGAGAAGAGGTGTTCCCGGCCCGCGCTACTTGACTCGGGGGCTAGCAGCAGTTTTCTGGATCGGTCTGTGGTAGAGGCGCTTGGTGTTTCGTTAAACAATAAAAAATTCCCATTGCATATCCAGGTGGTTGATTCTACACAGCAGTTCCCTTCCCCTTCTTTGTTTTTCTTTTCTATCTTTTATTTGGCTGGAGTGAGAATGTCGCAACAACCATCGAAAAAGACCTTGGAACAATTATGTAATGACAAAAAATATTTTGACGAAGGATAAAAAGAAGGATGAACTTTTGCAAGCCCTCGAGGATTATGAGGCGAGGCAAGCAGTTCAGGACGCAGCAGAGCAGGGTACCACGCTTGACCCAGCCGAAGGAAGCGCAAGTCCAGTGGAAAGGACCGTGTCTTGTGCTTCGCCCAAGGGTGATACTGCCCTGGATGTTTACTTGCAGACTGTTTTAAAACATGTGGACTCTACGGACTCTCAAGATGCGGCTTCAGCTCATTCTGCAGTACCAAGAACGAGAGGAGCGCAGAGCTGAACGCGAAGCTGCAGAGTGCAGAGCTGAGGCTGAACGCGAAGCTGCAGAGCACAGAGCTGAGCAAGAGGCGGCAGCGCACCAAGCTGAGCAAGCAGCACACCAAGCGGACCGAGAAGCTGTGGTGCGCAGGGCTGCATGTGGTCGAGAGGCTGCGGAGCGGCAAGCCGAACAGACACATCAGCTCGCTATGGCCCAGGCAGGCAGAACGCAATTATCTCCTGCCCCTGCGGGCGCTGCAGATCTCTCTACGCCCAGACCTCGAGTCAAGAACTTTCCCACCCTGGACAAAGATAGGGACCTGGATGTGTTCCTGCGAAGTTTTGAAAAGACTTGTCGACAGTACCAGCTGCCCAAGGAGCAATGGGCCAGGTACCTCACGCCTGGACTAAAAGGTCCAGCGCTTGAAGCCTTTGCAGAGTTACCAGCTGAGAGCGACCTGAACTATGAGGCAATTAAAGCCGCGTTGCAGAGACGTTATAACCTCACGCCAGAGGTATATCGCAAAAAGTTCAGGTCCTTGCAGAAACGGGCCACGGAGAGCTATTCTGCAGTCGTGAGCCACCTGACCACCCTATTTCGACAATGGGTCAGGGGGCTGAGGATTGACACCTTGGATGTCCTGCAAGACCTGTTAATTAAAGAGCAGTTCGTGCAGCTGTGCCCACCTGAGATCCAGGAATGGCTTCTGGATCGCAAACCCGAGACGGCCCTGGAAGCTGGTGAGCTGGCCGATTTCCATGCAGTCAACAGAGCGTCTGTGGACCGGAGCAAAGGTTCCCCCAAAGGATCATCTGGATGGAAGCCCAACTCATCACGACCCCCAGACATCACGGCGGCAGCGCCCCCCTCTGTGCCAGTCTCTGCTGGGGAGGGGGGGGGAACAAGTCCTTCTTCGCCTGGAAGAAGTGTGCACCATCACTGTTTTATTTGTGACAGTGCCAACCATCTCCTGGCAGCGTGCCCGCAGAGGAAGAAGCCTGCATCCACAGCTGGGGGAGGATACCCCTCAGCATCACCCTCTGTCCTGTTCGTGACCAGATCGGAGGGCAGTGCCAACGTGAACCAGCAAGCAGTCATTGTCGGGACTCAGGTATCTGTGGGTTTAAGAGATACGGCGGCTGAAGTAACTTTGGTGCATCCAGGGTTAGTCAGTCCTGCAGACTTTATTCCTGGCAGGACTCTAGCGGTAAAGGGTTTTGGTGGGGTACGTCCTGCGGTGCCAATGGCACGGGTTTATTTGGACTGGGGAGCGGGGAGAGGTCTGCAGGAGGTGGGAGTGTCTGAAAATATTCCTACAGAGTTGTTACTGGGCACTGATTTGGGTAAATTGGTGTCACAGAATGTGCTGGAAAGGGATGCTGGGGATTTACCCAGGCCCACTAGTGGTTCTACAGTGGGGAAGGCTGGGTAAGGGGGTACACAACAGGATTCCTGGACGGGAGGGCAGGGGATGGCAGTGAGTGAGTCTGCGCCAAGTGTGCCCGAGGTGTTGTGTGGCAGCATGAGGGGACAATGTGACTGGGAAGAAATGCAGGGGGTGAGTGAATGCCCGCCTGCACCCGAGTCAGCTGGGTCCCCGGACCCCATGCGTGGGGAGGCCGCGGTGCCCATGGTGGAAGTGGGTACCCGCTGGCGGTCGGCGGGGAGTAGGGCACAAGGCCCATCTCTGCCGTGTGATGGTGTGGATCAGAATGCCTGGGAAGGGTGGCAGGATACTGTGGTGTGCCTGCCTAGACCAGACTCAGGTGTGTCTGTGACTCCACGCGGTTAGGAGGGAGAACAAAGGACCAAGGCAGGTTCCTTTAGGGCTGAACCATCCCTGGCAGAGGCACTCCGCTCATCCCTGCAGGCCTTGGCAGAGTTTTAGGAGGGTATTGAGGTAGTGGGAGGCGACATCAACCTCCTGCTAGATGCCCGAGTTGGATACTTCGAAAGGAGTTTCTAGTGTCTCACACTCTGTACTCAGACAAGCCTGCCTGGCCTTACACACTCCAGCCTGGTTGACTGCTGGCATGCCCTTCACCCCACCAACCATGACTATACGTTTTACAGCACCCCTCACAACTTTTATTCTAGACTAGACTGTCTGTTTCTTCCTGCGGATACCTACACCTCCTCCGCTCACATTGCCCCCTGACCTGGCCTGACCATCACCCTGTCATGATCACCCTTCACTCCCCTCTCGTTCGCCCTAAAGAGAAACAATTGTGACTTAATGAGACCATCCTCGCTGAACCCATGATTATGGACGTAGTCCCTCAGACTCTTAGGCAGTACTGTAGGGATAACGTCACCCCTGAACCCTCCACTCAAATTATTTGGGGAGCTCATAAAACAGTGGTTAGGAGTTACTTGATTCAGCAAGATTCGATTAAGAAGAAAGCCCAAACCCATCAACGGAAACAACTCTTTTAACGTATTCACACTTTGGAGCGGTCCCATAAACTATGTAGATAAAGCAATTTATACAGAACTCTTAGAACTCCACTCCGGTCACTCCTTAACACTGCGGACCAGAAGGCCTTCCTCACTGTCTGCGCATTTACTATGAACACAGGAATAAGTGCAGTAGGCTCTTGGCCAGAGCCCTTAGATCCCAGTGGGAGAAATTGTACATCTCCAGATTGTGCACGCCACAGGGCTCTCACACTACCTTACCCCGGGACATGCACTCTTTTGAAGACTTCACTAACCTTTATAACCTCCCTGCGACTCGACAGGAACGGGAGGTCGGACAAACCAGTGGCCAGGCACTTACTGAAGTGTGGCCACCCTGTGTCCATCCTTAAATTCATAGCTTTAGATCATGTCCCCTCATTGAGGGGGGGGGAATAGGGCACTGGTGCCCCTTCAAAAAGGAAGTTCGTTGGATACACAGGCTTGGCACTGTGTACCCTAATGGCCTGAATGAGAGAAATATGTACTATGTGCAAGTATAAAATTGGCTAGATTAGGAAATGTTGGGAGAGGCCATCGGGTAATGATCAGTGGGGACTGAGATCTCCACTGCATAATTATGTGAGTGTAAAAGAAGAGTTTGTTTTTAAATTAATTTATTACGGTTTCAGATGGTGAAGGTGTTCTTTATCGGTCACCAGCGATCACCTTCTGGTTTTGTAGGGGTTATTCCATTCGGAAGTTATAGCACCGCAATGTAAATACACGCTGGGGTTGTCAGGACAACCAGGGGTGAGGTCCAGGGCCGGACTGGCCTACCCGGATACCGGGAGAAATCCCGGTAGGCTAGTTCACTTTGTGCCGCTGGGGGGGGCCATTTACCTATAACTAAAAACCGTTTCAATCTTTTTGATTGGCGGCTTATCGGCACGCTAGTAACATACTGCAGTGCGGGGTGTGGAGCGCTGGCCGCCAAGCTGAGAGAGGGGGCTGTAAGGCTGCCGCCGGGTGTCTCAGCGCAGATAGAAGCAGGCAGCCGCTGGTGCCGCCTGCTCGCACACGGGCCGGCACGTGGCAGGCTGCCTGCAAGGCATTCATTCCGGCTGGGGACGGCCAGGGGTGTCATGTGGTGGGTTGGTCTGTGTGTTGATAGGCTGGAGCAACAACAGGAGGGCGGAGCAAGTGGCAGTGACCACGTCCCTACACGTGAAGGGGAAGGTGCCAGATGAGCATGCCCACCAGGAAGAGCAGCATGGTGACCGTTGGCCAGCCCCCCTCCTGAACTTCGACACCCATGAAGAGCAGAAAGGCGTGAATTGCCTGGGAGCCCTCCAGCATTAGGTTGGAGGTCATGCTGCAGAAGGCCATTCTCTCCATCTCCAGGATCTCTGACTGTGATTAGCACTGACAGCAGCAGAGCAGGCCAGGCAGTGGCCTGCAAACTCACTGACAGTGTAGCAGCCTCTCACATGTGCAGGACCTGCACTGCACCCGGCCCCGCCTTCAAGACCGGCCTCGCTCTCAGGCTGCATAGGAAAAGCCTGGATGTAAGCAGGTTCCCATATGCTCCTCACATGCCTTCTGCTCTGAACAGCATCCTGCATGTAAACAGACACAGGCTACAGGAGCTCTCCCTGCTGTCATCTGCAGATCACCATGAACTGCTGGGCAAGTTACAGGAGAGATAAACGGAAGCCCCTACCATGTGCCAGAGAGCAGTTGCCTTCTCTATCCCATGTGTTAAAGGGATAAGGTGTTAGCAGCAGGAGGCTGAGAAATAAATGGCTGATCTGTGAACTTATTGAAAGTGAGCTGTGCCCTCCCCCCTCCAAACACAGCTACTGTTAGAATCTACATTCTGCAGATCAAGCAACCTGTAACCCCTGCAACACCAGATCCCTGTCCCACATCCATACCTGTAACCCCTGCAACACCAGATCCCTGTCCCACATCCCTACCTGTAACCCCTGCAACACCAGATCCCTGTCCCACATCCCTACAACACAAGATCCCTGTCCCACATCCCTACCTGTAACCACTGCAACACCAGATCCCTGTCCCACATCCCTACCTGTAACCCCTGCAACACCAGATCCCTGTCCCACATCCCCTGCAACACCAGATCCCTGTCCCACATCCCTACCTGTAACCCCTGCAACACCAGATCCCTGTCCCACATCCCTACAACACCAGATCCCTGTCCCACATCCCCTGCAACACCAGATCCCTGTCCCACATCCCTACCTGTAACCCCTGCAACACCAGATCCCTGTCCCACATCCCTGCCTGTAACCCTTGCAGAACCAGATCTCTGTCCCACATTCTTGCCTGTAACTCCTAAATCACCAGACTACTGCCTCCCACCCTTCCTGTAAACCTTGCACCTGAAGGTCACTGTGTACCATCATCTCTGCCTGTAACCACTGTTGTGGAAATTTTATTATGTGGACATTATATTCTAGGATGTGTGTGTTTTAGAAGTTGTCATCTGTCTCCCTGTGTTGGATTAAACGGAGAAACGCTCTAGCAGAGTGTTCTTGGGTTTAATCAGAGCCAGCGGCAAAGCAGTCAGTATGAAAACCTTCTTTTGGTTTAGAGACGACATACCTGCTTTTAAGACATTTAAGCCTTGTCTGTACACTCGTACCGTGTACTGACAATAGCTGGAATGTCTCAAATCTATAAGAACAAGTAGACTGATCTTCACTAGATACTGATCACTCTGAGCAGTATCTGAATGGGGTCCATACTGACAGTGATGGGGGATGATAGGACAAACATGGCTGACGGGGACAATTGACATGACTCAGGGATGAGTCATGTACAGGGGGCTGGTCGGTCATCCCAGTCCACTCCCCTGTCCTTTTGATATGTAAATGTACTTACTGGGCTAACTGGTTTCTGCTGTAAAGCCATTCAACCACTGGGCGTTGTCCTATTGTCTAATAAATTAAGCGGACCAGAGGCTCTCTTGGTCAGATGAACTCCAGCTAGAAGCAGCGTGTGTGTGTGTGACTCTTTCTGGGCTAAAGAAGGCATCCATTATACAGGGAATGAGGATCCAACGAGACCACAGCAGAGTCTCTGGGTCTCCTTACTGCGCGTGTTCAGATAAGTATGGCAGGGAGAGCAGAGAGCTACTTGTAAGTGCAGCCGATCAAACTACACAGAAATTGAAAGTAGATTAATTTCTACGACACCACTAAATAACCAGACCCCTACTATGCCTGTAAACAAAGCCTGCACTTCCAGGTTCTTGACCACCCTGATCCCCCTTCATAATTAGATTCCTGCCACATATATATATATATATATATAAATAATTTACCATTCCCATATGGTTTGGTTACGATTGTGTTTGTTATGGGATCACTAGTGACATGACACACTGCTAACTGCAGAAAAATTTACGGATTTTGGCTATCCTAATAGGGGTTTACACACATTTTAATGCATTTTTATTGTTTTAAAGAATTGTGGGGTGGGGGAGCAGCATTTCATCCTTGGATCTAAGCAGCACAATGTCTGATGATGAAGGATCATCCGCCGGCGCGGCCCCACTTGCAGAAGCCATAGAGAGAGAGTCCCTCCCAACTGGATTCCCGCTCACACTGTCATGTGCCACCACGCCGCACTAAGCTTGCTGGGAGTCGAGGAGAGGCAGGGCTGAGGCGCTGTAGCCAGTGGGCCCTGCTGGAAGCCTGTTGGCTAGAACGAGCCACCACGGAGCAGATCTGATTCTGAAACATAACCGCGACGACACTGGTAAGACACACACGATCTGATTCCGCTCTGCATCACAAAATTTATTTGTTGCCGCTTAAGAGGGATGAGGAGGAAATATGTATGTTCAGTGAGAGTGCATTATTGTGAGGGTTTAATGCACAATCAGCACAGTGGGGTGCAGTCAGTGAATGCAGAGCAGGGGTTAGGATGCATCATCCAAGCAATGAGTGTAGTGGGGAGCAGGCAGGGTGCAGTCAGTGATCCCGATATCATCCACATGGTTTACACGGTGACGGATTGCACCGATATCTGGGTGAGGCTCTTTGCACGGGATGTTAACGTTCACTATGGAATAGGGCGACCCATGCTCTACTCATCATATGGTATCTCCATGTCACCTGTGCAGGATCCATGTATGTAAGATGCATGCTCTCACTAGCAATACACAGGGCCATGCAACCTGCATGACTAATTATCTAAACCTTGAAGGGCCCCATGAAGTTAAAACAACTGTTAATGTTCATACACAGCGCACATTACTGTGAGTTTTATTGCTGTGGAGCTCTGTGATGCGCTCATACACACCGCACATTATAGTGAGTCTTATTGCTGTGGAGCTCTGTGATAAGTATCCTTTTCGTTTGCATTTATCACAATATAGGGCTGGTCTAAAAAATTTCCAGGGCTGCTTTTTATTCCCCGTCCGGCCCTGTTGAGGTCATTGAGAAGCGCCAGGGAGTGGGCACATGCACAGTACCATGGGGAACACAGGAGGTCCTGCGCACCGGCTGGGTGAGTGGCTCGTGCTGATTGTTTTATTGAGGTCTCTATTTAAACCTAACGGTTGTATGAGGAGCATATATATGTATTGTCATGAGGAAAGTTCCTAGAAGGAACTCAAACGTTGACTTTTAATCATGGATAGATAAAGTTTGGCTTTGGAGGAAATACCAGAGTGCTGGCATATCTTCACATGTGTGTATACGTACGAGTCCGTTGCTGAGCACTGGGTACTGGAAGACGTTGTGAACCTTGAAAACGTGCAGACCTTCAATAGTATGTCTGCATGTATGTCCACATACACAAGCTTTCCCAAAAAGCTATCTTTAGCTGACACTTGCGAGGGAATCACAACACTATTGGGAAGTGAAAATTTACAAAGCATCCCAGCTTTCCATACTGTACGGAAGATCTGGAAGTCATTTGCAAAAGCTCTCCATGGATGATTAGTTCAAATAGCAGCTGAGGGGTGTGGGGGAGTGGTTGCTCTCCTGCTGGAAGATCCATAAATTACTCCCCAGGGAAACACCTCATGCAGCATGCCTAAGGACTGTGATCAAACAAAGCTCAGGGAGACTTCATTACAAGGATTTTTTTTTTGGGGGGGGCGGACACACAAAACAATCCTTCAGCAATTTTACCAACACAATGTGTAGACAGATTTGGAAGATCTTTCAAACGAGAAAGTTGTTTTTGCACAATTGGTGCATTTTAAGGTTACTTACCTCTTTGACAGTGCCTGACAGTTCCTCAAGCTTTTTTTTTAACACTTCAGATGTCTTCATTGTTTCTGACTCAATTGTTTTCTGTCAAAAATAAAGAGAAAGTAATTTAGAAGTAGTTGGTTAACGATATGAATGCACCAATACTAGTATCAGTGCCGATACCGGCATTTGCAGGAGTACTTGGTACTTGTGCAAATGCCCAGATTCCTGGAAGCCAGTGCTGGGCTGGCTTGCCGGTATCCGAGGGGCTGGTGGCAGAATGCATGACCAGCATTCAGCCAGCATTCCCCTCCGGCCGGCCACTTTGGACCGAGCGGCTGCCAGGCTGTGAATGCTGTGACACAGCCTCCGGCCACACCCATGCAAGATCTCGTGACCCCTGCAAGATTTCGCGAAAGCACGTCGGCCTTCACTAGCCACCGGCTGCTCGGTGCAACACAAGGAGAATGCTGGAAGAATGCTGTTACTGGCAGAATGCATGGAGTATACATGTGTCTCGGGTCTGAGGGCATACATGTGTCGGAGGTCTGGTGTGGATATACAAAACAAGTATTTCTGAGGTGGTGTCTGGTCAGGGTGTGTGCAGACTGCAGTGGGTAAATGGGGTTTCTGGCCATGCATTTCAATATCAACATATAATTGACAGGCTTTCAGCAAAATCCTAAATTATTCATTGGAAACGGTCACGACATTAAATAAAAGTATCAGTACTTCATATCAGAGTACCTGAAAAAAAAGTATCGGTACTCGTACTCTTTACCAACATGCAGTGCTTCACGTCAAAACCCGTGAACAAACCGAAACACAATACTCTCTATGAATACTTATCTCGGTTTCGATTCTTTTCACCGTTTCTTATTCGCTATCTTTTTGAAAAATAGAAATATAACACTTCTCATTGCGCAATATATCAGTAGTTAACTTCCCACTTATACATCCCCCCTTTCTATTTAGAACTCACTCTTTCCAGAGCACCCTTATATAATTAGGGATAGCTCTGTAAATTTTCGCCTCACCCACTTTTCATTCAGGATTTCAGAGCAGTTCTCCAGATTCATATATGGAAGAGAAAGTACATAGTGCAGATCGTATTTGCTTTTTTTCACACACACTCCAATCGCATTCAGAAGTGGCTTACTCACTTGATTCTGAGCCTCTGATTTCAGTGGCTCTGTTTGCAAAGCTATTTTGGGATTTTTTAAAGGGTTCCCTATATCCCTTCTTTATCAGCTTTACTCCAGGTAATTGATCCCGCAGATTTTTTCAGAACCGTGAACAAAAAGTATTTCGGCTGCGGTACCATAAAAAATATTTATTAAAACTAGGGATGCACCGATACCACTTTAAGACCGAGTATCGATACTTTTTTCAAGTACTCACCGATACTGAGTACCGATACTTTCATTTTATGTCATGTGAACGCTTTTCAATAAGAACAGACCTCATATAAAAATGCCCCCAGCTCACATGTATATATCCCGAGATTATATATATATTCCGAGATTATATATATATATATCCCGATATATATATATATACACACACAGAATGCCCCCAGCTCACATGTAGCTTGCCCCAGCTCACATGGATATGTAGCTTGCCCCCAGCTCACATGGATATTGCCCCCAGCTCACATGGATATGCCCGAACTCTCATGGATATTGCCCCAGCTCTCCTGGATATGCCCCCAGCTCGAACACTGGGGAAGCTGGCCGTGTGCATGAAAAGCACGCGGCCAGCATTCGATACTCAACCGTCTGAAGGTCCGGTCCCGCTGCTGTGATGCGATCACATGGCCACCGGGCACCTCTGTGACACTGCCTCCAGCCGAGAGGATTATGATAAAGAAGCTTATCGGCAACTCAACAATAATCAAGTTTATATTAACCCTCTCACTGCTTAGGACGTGTGGGGAACGTCCTTATTGACTCCTAAGGAAAGATAGGGGTTACTTTGAACCCCAATATCTCCCAACTGTTTTCAGCTAGCAGGATCATGTGTGGTATCATTAGAAATAGAAAGGCCAGAGCATGGCCTTTCCAATGATACCAAACATGACCATGTTTAAAGTAACGAAACAAAATAATAAAAAAAGGAAAAATGTGTTTTTTTAAGACATGAAATGGCTCAGCAGCGAAGGGGATCCCACAGATGAGATACGGAAACAATTTGAAAACTAATGGAAAGAAGGAAGAGATTTTGGCATATTGACTGATAAGGAGTATGGATATATATGCATTGACCATCCGAAGATTCCGGTAATATTTTTTTTGCCGAAAATCCATAGGAGTCAAGAAAACCCACTGGGACGACCAATAGTCTCAGGAATAGACAGTATATCTAGTCATACATCCGAGTATCAGATCACCAATTGCAACCAGCAGTAAAAGAAGTTTGATCGTACCCAAGAGACACTATACAAGTAATTCAGGAACTGGAAAAAATAAATTTGAAGGATGATATGATATTGGTAACAGCAGACGTCAATTCCCTATATACAATTATACCTCACGAAAGGGGATGTGAAGCAGTGAGAAAAATATTAAGTTGTGGGGGAAAAAATAATGGAACAAGAACAAATAGATTATTTGGTAAAAGGGAATTGAATTGATTTTAACCAACAACTACTTTTGGTACAATGGAGAATACTCCTTACAGAGGGTGGGTAACGCCATGGGCACTAGGTTTGCGCCCAGCTATGCCAATCTATTCATGGCCCTATGGGAAGAAGAACACATATGGGCGGGGCATGGCTGGGCGCAGAACCTGGTGCTTTATAGGCTGTACATCGACGACCTCATTATTATCTGGCAAGGGAATCAGGAAGAATTGGAGAAGTTTATTCGATAATTGGGAGACAATTTAATATAAAGTTAGATTCCAGATGGAGTAAAGAAAGAATTGCGTTTTTGGACTTTGACATCTATATAGGAGGGAAAAGAAATAAAAACATGTAATTTTTTTAAAAAAGTAGATGCAAATGGGTTTATAGATCAAACTAGCTGTCATCTACAAACATGGTTAGACTCGGTACCGAAAAGCCAGCTATTAAGAATCTGCAGAAACTGCACCGAAAAGGAGAAATATGACCAACAAACAGAGATTATTATGAAGAAACTCAAGGATAAATGATATGAAAGGAAAAAGCTGGAAGTTACCAGAGAAGAGATTAAACAATGAGATAAGAAAGAACTGATTAAATATAAAAACGAGTCAAAAGGAGGAGTAGAGCCGGGTGCCCCTGGTATATGATTTTAATGTACAAGATTGGAGGATTAGAAGAATCATTAAGTGATATTGGCATGTGTTACACCAGGATCCGTCAATAAAAGAAATCCTAGACGACAATCCAAAATTCATTTGTAGAGGAGCAAAAACCAATAAGCTAGTGAAAAGTTACATAAAAGGATACAACACAGGGATCGTTTCTTAGCGAATCAAAAGTTTTTTTTTGATGTGGCTCTTGTCTTAACTGTATTGAATTGAAGAATAAAAAAAAGACATAAAAGAATTTCAAGGGAGCAATAGTAACAGCAAAAAAAGATATTGAATTTAGGATTTTATTACATGTAGATCAAAACAAGTTGTTTATATGCTAACTTGTCCACGTGGACATATAGATTTAGGAAAAACGAAGAGAACGTTATATGTCCGAAATAAGAAGCACATTAATAATATCAAACGAGGTTTCGAAAAGCATAGTTTGTCTTCACACTTTAAAGAATTCCACCAAAATAATCCGGAAGGGCTAAAATTTATAGGGATTAAAAAGGTAATAGGACATTGGAGAGGGGGTGATGCGGATAAGCAGTTAGCCCGAGAGGAAATTAAATGGATCTTCCAATTCGAATCGCTGATCCCGTGGGGTTTGAATGAGGCATTCAAAATGGTACATTTCCTATAGAGTTTGAGATCTGAAATGTATATTATCCATATAAAGTAGGGGAAAAGGTATGCTTAGGGGTAAAAAATAAACCCTGAAGGAGAGTTAACACCATTTCTTTACAGCATAGGCGGTTGCCGCTGGGAGATATCGAAAGCGAAAGTCGCCAGGGGATATCGAAAGTGAAAACAATTGAGACTCTGTATGCATGCACGCAATCCGGAAGAGAGAAGGAGCGTAAATGATGTCATAGAAACACCGGAAGAAGGTGGACACGAAGTGAAATGAACGTAAACATGGAGAACTAAATGAACAGCGGTTACCAATTGACTTTTAATAGTGACTATATAAAAGGGATAAAGGGAAGGGAATATTCATTCTGAACCAGACAACTGAGGAAGTCGGGTGTGTAGCCGACGATATGCGTCTTGGCGGATAAGGTTGTAAGAAAATTTTACATTTTTTAAATGTTTTAATAATTTGTTTTTATGGCACCGCAGCTGAAATACTTTTTTTGCTCACAGTTTTGAAAAAATCTGCGGGATCAATTATCTGGAGAAAAGCTCATAATCAAGGGATATAGGGAACCCTTTAAAAAATCCCAAAAAAGCGTTGCTAACAAGAAAGCCACTGAAATCAGAGTCTCAGAATCAAGTGAGTAAGCCACTTCTGAATGTGATTGGAGTGTGTGTGAAAAAAGCAATGACCATCTGCACTATGTACTTTCTCTTATGTTATCTTATGACAGATGGTCTTACGTTTTCCTGCAAAATGTCTTGATAAACTCTGGAATTCATTTTTTCATCAATGACAACAATCCGTCCAGGCCCTGAGGCAGCAAAGCAGCCCCAAACCATGATGCTCCCTCCGCCATGTTTTACAGTGGGGATGAGGTTTTGATGTTGGTGTGCTGTGCCTTTTTTTCTCCACACATAGTGTTGTGTGTTTTTTCCAAAAAGCTCAATTTTGGTTTCATCTGTTCACAGAATATTTTGCCAGTGGTTCACATCAGGTTCATGGTTCACATCAGGCAGTGCTTCTTGAAACCAGTAAACCCAAAACTGGTGTGTGTTTTTAAAGGGCAGGACAGCTTTCAGCAACACATCCAATAATATCATACTGATTGGACTCAAGGTTGGCTCACTCCTGGCTCCAATTAGCTCTTGGAGAAGTCATTAGGCTAGGGGGTTCACATACTTTTTCCACCCTGCACTGTGAATGTTTACATGTTATGTTCAATAAACACATGAAAACATATAATGTTTGTGTTGTATTATTTTAAGCAGACTGTGTTTTTCAAATTGTTGTGATTTAGATGAAGATCAGAGCACATTTTATGACCAATTCATGCAAAACTCCACGTAATCCCAAAGGGATCACATACTTTTTCATGCCACTGTAAAACATTGGTGACAGAAGACAGAAATAAATGTGTTCCCATTACATACATCACATTATGGAAAGGGAAAATGATACCTCTAGAAATTAGATATTTTGCAGACTTTGAAAACGTACCCATTATTTTTATAGAGATGGTTATTTTGATCTTTTTTTCTGCATAAATAAGTGTTATTTTTCTTAGGCACTAAAACATTTCAAAATCAGATTAAACAATTAAAATGCTTACAAATTTCTTGCGGGCTTGCTGCAGAGCATCAGATTCCTCTAATTTCTTTGCTTCCTCACGGAATTTTCTAATATTTTCCTTCATTTCTTTGTTTTTTGATAGTTCCTGTTTAATACCGTCAAGCAGACCAGACAGAAAGCCTTTTCTGCCTTCTGAAGAATAATTCTGAAGCATTTAACAGAAAGGGGAAAAAAAATATTAAAATTAGTGCCAATGACACCCTAGACAAAACTTTAACCTGTCAACATTCACTAATTTGTTGTATGAAAAAGAAAAAAAAAAGTACAATAAGCCCAAAACAATAACAGTGGGTCCCCCTAATGTATATATGCAATCACAATGTTTGGTGTTTATAATCTAACATAACCTTTATCAAGTTGAAAAATAAAAAAATGCAATATATATTATATATACATACATACATACATACATACATACATACATATACACACAAGACACGCCACACTAATATTTAGGGATGCACCGATACCAGAACCTGCACGAGTACTTGGTACTCGTGCAGGGGCCCCCGATACCGGAAGCCAGCGCTGGGCTGGCTTGCCGGTCTCGTTGGCGCGCTGCCAGGCTCCTGCTATTGCCCCCGCTCACCCAGCCAGGCTCTTCTGGCGTCTTCCCCCTTCGAGCGGCCGCAGGCAGAGGTTGTAGCCCGGCCACTCTTTGAGAATCACGTGCACAGCCGCAGAGATCACGTGACTGCGGCTGTGCACATGGTTCCCAACGAGTGGCCGGGCTCCAACCTCTGCCTGCAGCCGCTCGAAGAGAGAAGATGCCGGAGGAGTCAGACAGCGCCGGGAGGAGCCTGGCTGGGTGAGCGGGGGCAATAAGAGCTGGGGGCGCAATAAGAGCTGGGGGCGCTATAAACTGGAGGCACTATAAACTGGAGGACACTATAAACCAGGGGGCACTATAAGCTGGGTGTCAGGGTTCAGCGCCGGTGGGGTACCGGTCTGGGTGGTATGAGCACAGTATGCAGTGGATTCACAGGGAGCAGACTGACAGAGACAAGGACGTTTGGAACACACTGGGACTGTACCTTGGGGAGGCAAACAGGACACAAGGGGAACTCTAGGCGAAGTACAGTAGCGTATTCCAGCAGAGTGGTCAGGACGGTCCTTAGGTCAGAGGCTGGTAGATGTCAGGTGATTGGTTATCAAGCAGGGGGTCTGGCACACAGGTAGACTATTGCAGTATCAGGGAGCTTCAGGAAGCCCACCTGTTACACAGCTTAAACAGGTTAATGCTGAAGCATTGCTGAAGCGGTGGACCAGACCTATATGCAAGGCAGGGGTGTGGTGTGTGTGTCAGGTGCTTAACTGTTTGTGTGCTGAACATGGGGCAGAGCATGGGGCACCACTTTTCATGTGACTGCCATAGCACAGACGGTACACACAGCACACTCAGCGGTGTGGGCCTGACACTGGGGCAACATAAGCTGGAGACACTATAAGTTGGAGGCACCGTGAGCTGGAGGCACCATGAGCTGGAGGCATCTTATAGGTCTGTTCCTATTGAAATGCGGCCACATGACATTAAAAGTATCAGTACTCGGTCGTAAAAAATAAAAATGGTAATCGGTGCATCCCTAATATTTTCTTACCATAAATTTTGTTCTCCACACAGTCCAGCGGCAGTACATAGTTCCCTCCCTTCTGACCTTGCTTGCGGTGTGCGTGGATACTAATCGGGCCTAGTAGGAAAATAGTTGCTCTTATAAGGGTAGAGGAAGAAAATCCTTTAAATAGTACTTCCTGTCCTTAGAGGTTGCTAGGTGAAACCCCATCTATATGTACTGCCCCTGGACCTGGAAAAAAGGAATATACAGATGTATGGGATAATGTAAATTGTTGATGTCACCAATGTATTCACTGCTACATTCCTGAATAAACCTATACTTGTCTAGCAATCACCATTGTCCTTTCTTTTGTGGATTACCCAAAATACCTTTTATAAACCGTAGTATAACATGTTAAATGGTGGAAGAATATTATTGGATGAATACAACCGCTGCACAGAAAGGCTTACAAAATGTATCACTTTCATACACAAAGAGTCAGCTGTACCATCTGTGTTTTATCCTTACTGAAGTCCTGTGCCATCACCCCATCCTTCCTGCCACCCCCTCTTTGGAGATGCTTTTCCCTGCCTTTGTTCTGGTCCCTTCCCCAAACTCACTCCCACCTCCAGACCCTCCTCCCACTTGTTTATTAAATTATTTTAAAAAGGGACACTCTACGCAGCCTGACTTTAATAAGCTAAAGTGGTCAGACTGCATGAAGTGTCCCCCCCTTCTCACCCTGGTTTCAAGCCGGCATCATCATGTCTATCCAAGTCCACGTAGCTGCGTTCGTTTGGGGAGAAAGCAAACATGAAAAGTTGGACCACCCTGAGTCGGTAAAGAACTCCACCCGTGCTAAAGCTAATCCAAAATAATTTAGATAATTGAAACAGAATATTAGATTTGTCTAAACTATCTTGGATTAGCACGAGTGGAGTTCTATACCCACTCAGGGTGGTCCAATTTGTCATTATAACTATAAAAGGGTTTATCCCCTAAAAGCTAGACGGAACACTTGGTGATGATTATAGAATATTGTATCTGAGACATTCGAGAAGAAAGCAAACATATCTATCCATTTCTATCTCCTATTTTAACACTGGGTCCAGCACTCTCCAGATGAAGTCTTTACTTGCCCGGTGCACTAATCTCAGACACAGACACACACTGTCAGGGGTCTGCGAGGGGACGAGCCCAGGATGCTATTGGAGGAAGCCAAGATATGATGCATAAACTGTTGGTTTATTCTAGGAATATACACAGCAGGGATAATGAGCAGGCAATGCAGGAAAACAGGACTGGCTGAGACTGTGGGTTGAATACTGAATACAGAGGACAGTGGAAATACTGGACACTGATACAAGGAGACAACACTTACACAAGACACGAGACAGATGGGACAGGAAGGTAGGTCTTGGCACCGCAGGACGTTTGGCACCGCAGGGGATCTTGGCACCGTGGGAGATCTGGCACAGCTGGGAGACTTGGCACCACAGGAGGTCTTGGCACCGTAGAGGGCCTTGTCACCACAGGGGATCTGGCATCGCAGGGGTCCTGGCACCGCAGGGGATCTGGCACCGCAGGGGATCTTGTACCGCAGGAGATCTTGTACCGCAGGGGATCTTGGCACCGTAGAGGGTTTGGCACAGCTGGGAGACTTGGTACTGCTGGGAGACTTGGCACCGTGGTGGACCTTGGCACCGCAGGGGATCTTGGTACCGTGGTATGGCAAGGTGTCCAGGGGAGAATCCAGGAGCGTGGTCTGTGGTAAGCCGTGGTCAATGGAGCAGGAGGGATTAGGTAGGTCAATGGTATGCTGAGGGTCTGGTACACAGGAGACAAATCTGGTAGGCTTTAGGTAGGTCAGAGGCAAATGGTACAATGAACCAGCCCTGGAGGAAGGAGCGTGCCCTGCTTATATGGAGAATGTGCTCCTGGAGTAAATGAGGAGCACCTGGTCACTGTAAACACAGCAGAGGCCTGAGCCATGCTGCTGATATGACAACCCCGGTGCAGTCATCGGCGGGGAGCCTGACAGAATCCCCTCCTTAAAGGCCGAACTCCGTGCGGCCACCAAGGCTTGCTCGTGAGCTGGGAGGTCTGTAGTTTTTACAACTTCTCCATCTGAGGCCAAGGAATAAAGTGGAGGTTTAGATGGTTGTCGGTGGTCTGATGGATCAATTGCCATGACCGAAAATGCTGTTGTCACATAGATGGGGCCTTGAGAAGATGGTGAGGGATTCGCAGTGCTGTATGTCATCGCAGACTTGGGGACAGCAGTGCAGTGTGTCACTTCGTGCTTAGGAATGGTAGTGCCAATGTACCCAGTCCTTTTATCCTGCTCGTATGCCAGCAACAGATAGTCTAACGACGGTAAGTTATCCAGATCCTCTTCTGAATCCCATTCTGGATCATCCGATGAAGAATCACTTAGAGGCATGAAGTCCTTCTTGGGGTCACGGTGGAGATCAGTGGTGCGGGAAGGCACTCTTTTGCTTGCAGCAGGGTGAGAAACAGTGCTGGCTATGGTAGAACCAACACCCCTGGCATATTGACCTGGGGGCCCTTGGGACCGTCGTGCGGTCTGCGGCTTGGGTTGACACCGGTATTCCTGGGTTGGCGATATCTGGTTGTCAGAGTCGAAGGACACCCACTCTTCATCTGAGTCGGTCATGGTGAAAGTGATGGTAGCCCTGTCTGGGGCAGAGAAGCTGGACCTGCAGCGGTTATAGCCATAACAGACTTCTTAGTCTGTCCTGCAATCATTCTCAGGATCTTGGCCTCTTCATATTGTTCTAGGTCCTCTCTTCTTACCACCGTTCCATCTGAAGCCGTTACACAACTTAACGGTGTGGAACCAGTCTTTTGATGAACTTCAGGTACCTTGCTCTGACCCAGCAACACCTGGCTGAGAGCTGATACCTCAGGGTCTCCATGCTCAACATCCTTAGTGGTGACGGAGGGAACCGGGTTTGGGGACAAGGTAGCTACGGCACAATGACCCGGAGAACCCTGAGGGAGCTGGGTTACCTCTCTGGCATGGTTGACTTTGCCAGTCGTGGGGACTGGTGCAGGAATCACTGGCTCGTGGTGATGGGAGTCGCCTTCTGGGTCACCATAGTGTCCATGGGTTCAGGATCCTCTGGGAAAGCCGGTTCGGTGTCCTTGAACACCATATGCTCCACCAGTTCACTAGGCCTGTCTTTGGACTCAGAAAAAGGAAAAAAAGTTCATTTATTTTGAGGGTCTTGATTATCCACGTACCGGGGTTCTGCAAACGTGGTCTTATAGTGTGCAGTGGGCACAGTCTTTCTGGGAGTAGCTTTGCACACAGGTACAGTTTGCGAGGCTTAGGCACTGGTGCTGGTTTTGGTACAGCAGGCTTTTTGGAAGCGCCTTTAGATACAGGTGCTGGCTTTGGCAAAGGTGAAGGAGTAGTCTGTGCTGGGACTGGTTGTTTCTGGGGTCGCACTGGGCAATTTGCCAACCAGTGGGAGGGATCGGCACAATACCAGCATAGGCCAGCGGCTTGCCTGCGGGCGCGCTCTTCAGGAGGAAGTGGACCTGGCAAACGTCTTGGTGTGGGAGTGTACACCTTAGGTGAGGTGTCCCATATTTTCAGCAACACTTGATTCATTAAGTCCAGCATGTGTTTTAGCAGTTCCTGGAAGGCAGTCTGAATGAACTCCTTCATGGCTTGTATCACCGTGGGCTCGTTATTTAATGGCTGGTTCATTCTGTCAGGGGTCTGCGAGGGGACGAGCCCAGGATGCGGTAATATATTGGAGGAAGCCAAGATAGGATGCATAAACTGTTGGTTTATTCTAGGAATATACACAGCAGGGATAATGAGCAGGCAATGCAGGAAAACAAGTGTGGCTGAGACTGTGGGTTGAATACTGAATACAGAGGACAGGGGAAATACTGGACACTGATACAAGGAGACAACACTTACACAAGACACGAGACAGATGGGACAGGAAGGTAGGTCTTGGCACTGCAGGAGGTTTGGCACCGCAGGGGATCTTGGCACCGCAGGGGATCTGGCACAGCTGGGAGACTTGGCACCACAGGAGGTTGGCACCGTAGAGGGCCTTGTCACCACAGGGGATCTGGCATCGCAGGGGTCCTGGCACCGCAGGGGATCTGGCACCGCAGAGGATCTTGTACCGCAGGAGATCTTGTACCGCAGGAGATCTTGTACCGCAGGAGATCTTGTACCGCAGGAGATCTTGGCACCGTAGAGTGTTTGGCACAGCTGGAGACTTGGTACTGCTGGGAGACTTGGCACCGTGGTGGACCTTGGCACCGCAGGGGATCTTGGTACCGTGGTATGGCAAGGTGTCCAGGGGAGATCCAGGAGCGTGGTCTGTGGTAAACCGTGGTCAATGGAGCAGGAGGGATTAGGTAGGTCAATGGTATGCTGAGGGTCTGGTACACAGAGGACAAAATCTGGTAGGTTTAGGTAGGTCAGAGGCAAATGGTACAATGAACAGCCCTGGAGGAAGGAGTGTGCCCTGCTTATATGGAGAATGGCTCCTGGAGTAAATGAGGAGCACCTGGTCACTGTAAACACAGCAGAGGCCTGAGCCATGCTGCTGATATGACAACCCCGGTGCAGTCATCGGCGGGGAGCCTGACAGAATCCCCTCCTTAAAGGTCTTGGCACCGTAGAGGGCCTTGGCACCGCAGGGGATCTGGCACCGCAGGGGATCTTGGCACCGTAGAGGGTTTGGCACAGCTGGGAGACTTGGTACTGCTGGGAGACTTGGCACCGTGGTGGACCTTGGCACCGCAGGGGATCTTGGTACCGTGGTAAGGCAAGGTGTCCAGGGGAGAATCCAGGAGCGTGGTCTGTGGTAAGCCGTGGTCAATGGAGCAGGAGGGATTAGGTAGGTCAATGGTATGCTGAGGGTCTGGTACACAGGAGACAAATCTGGTAGGCTTTAGGTAGGTCAGAGGCAAATGGTACAATGAACCAGCCCTGGAGGAAGGAGCGTGCCCTGCTTATATGGAGAATGTGCTCCTGGAGTAAATGAGGAGCACCTGGTCACTGTAAACACAGCAGAGGCCTGAGCCATGCTGCTGATATGACAACCCCGGTGCAGTCATCGGCGGGGAGCCTGACAGAATCCCCTCCTTAAAGGTCTTGGCACCGTAGAGGGCCTTGGCACCGCAGGGGATCTGGCACCGCAGGGGATCTTGGCACCGTAGAGGGTTTGGCACAGCTGGGAGACTTGGTACTGCTGGGAGACTTGGCACCGTGGTGGACCTTGGCACCGTGGTAAGGCAAGGTGTCCAGGGGAGAATCCAGGAGCGTGGTCTGTGGTAAGCCGTGGTCAATGGAGCAGGAGAGATCAGGTAGGTCAATGGTATGCTGAGGGTCTGGTACACAAGAGACAAATCTGGTAGGCTTTAGGTAGGTCAGAGGCAAATGGTACAATGAACCAGCCCTGGAGGAAGGGGTGTGCCCTGCTTATATGGAGAATGTGCTCCTAGAGTAAATGAGGAGCACCTGGTCACTGTAAACACAGCAGAGGCCTGAGCCATGCTGCTGATATGGCAACCCCGGTGCAGTCATCGGCGGGGAGCCTAACACACACACAATTTCACAGAAGTAAGTACCCCTTACGTTTTTGTAAATATTTTTTTTAGAGCTTTTCATGTGACAACACTGAAGAAATGACACTGTGAACAATGTAAAGTAGTGAGTGTGTAACATTGTAAATTTGCTGTCCCCTCAAAATAACTCCTAGCCATAGCCATTAACACAACCAAAAACCTCTCTGGCGTTCCGATTCTGGCATATTTTATATGTCAGAATCGGTATGATTTATCCGGCCCCCTGTTGGTATCCCAAGTGTGGCTTGGGATAATATCTTTTTACATGTTTAAACCTTTAAAACTGAATCACCGAAAATCAGGGCATTTCACTGACAGTTTGGCATCCTCTGAATAGATTAACCTCCCTGGCAGTATTCCCGAGTGGGACTCTGGTAACACCGAGCCACACTCGGGCTGTATTACTCACCGCATCCTGCGCTCCCTTGCTTCCTGGTAACGCTCCCTGCGAGTCACACGATGCAGGGGGCAGGACCAGGCAGCAAATTAGAAGACAGTAAAAAAAATATTAAAAGAAATTCAATGTAAAATCCCCTACAGCAGGACTTGCTCATGAACGGCCACTAGGTGGCACTAACAGCTCAGAAACAGACCATACACATTCTAAGACTGGACTTTACTGTATGTGTTTTTTTTTTTTGTTTTTTCTTTTTAAATATAAATTTTTATTAACAAATTTTTAGTAATATAACAGCAATCAAATGATATAGCAAAAGAGGAGGGGAAAAAAAAAGAAAAAAGGGGGAGGGGAGGGAGAATCAGGGTATCTCCCCAGTTGTACGACCAATTACATCACACCGTCTCTTTTGATCATAAACCACATGCTTTATAAAGTTTATGAATCTCCCAGTTAGACCAGGGGTCCTGTTGGGGCGGTGTTATGCCACACAGAGTCAAAGGAACAGTACTGATCCAAAGTATCCAAGATTTGTTTTCGCGTTGGCATGTCCGTGGATTTCCAGTTCCTGGCCACCAAGAGGCCCGTGGTTGAAATAATAATGAAAAGCATTTTCAAATGTTGGCGAGGAAGCCATGGAATTCCTAGCAGCATGACCTCTGGCGTGCAAGGGATCGGAGTACTCAACACTTCCGTTGCTAATAAAGAGATATCTGTCCATAATGTAAGTATTTTCGGGCAATGCCACCATATATGCCCCATTGTGTCAACAGAGGAGTTACATTCCCAGCAAATGTCCGAAGTTAGTGGAGCGAAACGGTGAATTCTCTCCGGTGTCAGATACCACCTATACAAAATCTTTTGTTAGGTTTCCACCAGAGTAGCGCACCGGGATGCCCCCACCGCAAACATATAGGCTGAAGACCATTGCGAGATATATAAGAGAGGGCAGCGGGGTCACCATAGATAGTGGATTATGAGAAGTGACAATCCCAGCTCCTTAAATGAAATACCGTAGAGGCCAGGGAGTTTGATAATCGGGGTCTATTTCCCGGGGGAATTCACAATAAATCTTGTAGTGCATGTCCCTTCATATATGCTACCTCGACAGCTAGCCACTGTGGCATCAGTTTGGAGTGGAAAAGTTCAGTTACAGAAGCTAAACACGTAGCCCCTTGATATTTGTGGACATGAAACAGGTTCAGACCACCATCACTTGGGCGATCATAGAGGAGGGTGCGCGGGTTCCTAGGTCGTTTATTGTAACACACATAAGACATGAGTAGAGTTTGGAGGGAGTCCAAGAATGTTTTCGGAAGTTTAATAGGGAGAGTACGGAAGACGTATAGCAATTTAGGGATTATCATCATTTTTACCGCAGCCATCCTACCAAGCAATGTGACCTCTCGCATGCGCCATTTGTGAACCAGAGATCGAATTTCCGAGAATAACCTTTCATAATTAAAGCGAAACAGTTCAGCAGGGGTGGATGCGATTCGTAGACCCAAGTATGTCAAAAATTGTCTACGCCAGTCAAATTTATATCTAGTCTGTAAATCTAATAAGTGGTCGTGTGATATCTGAATAGGAAGCGACTGTGTTTTTTGCATGTTCACTCGGTGATAAGAGACTGTCGCATAGGAGTCCAGTTCTGTCTGTAAAGCAGCGAGGGATGTGTCTGGGTCAGTTTGAGTTAAGAGGATATTGTCCGCGTATAAATTCAGCTTAGAATTTTGGGGACCTACATCAATTCCTCGTATAGAGTCATTCTGTCTTATCGCTTGAGCTAATGATTCTAAAGCCAACGTATATAAAAAAGAGGGGGAAAGCGGGCACCCTGGTCTCGTGCCATTTGTGATCGTGAATTTGTCGGAGACAAATCCCGAATTGAGAACTCAGCCCGAGGGTGCATCATACATAGCTTGTATCGCGGTCATAAAATTCTCTGGAAACTGGAGTTTGCGAAGAACAGAGTTTAAAAAAAGCCAGCCGACCCTGTCGAACGCCTTTTCCGCGTCTAGTGAAATCACTAAACTAGGGTGATCCGTACGTCTCACAACTTCCATTAAATTTATAAATTTTTTGGTGCTATCTGAACCCTGCCGTTTAGAAATAAATCCCACTGTTTCTCCTGATATTATGGGCATTCGATTGGGGGGTGACCAGTTTAAGATTTCTGCCTATGCGGACGATATTTTACTCAGGTTGGGAAGGCCCAAACCTCCATGGGATCTTGGAGATACATAGTTGCCCGAGCTTCTCTATCAGGGTTATTCAGAGAGCGTGAAAAGCAGGAGAATGACTGGAGAATGAAAAATTCTAGGTCAAAATAGCCGATTTGGAAAGTGAGATGAAAGGGAGAATTTTTCTGGTTTGGCTATTTTGACCTAGAATTTTTCATTCTCCAGTCATTCTTCGGCTTTTCACGCTCTCTGAATAACCCTGATAGAGAAGCTCGGGCAACTATGCATCTCCAAGATCCCATGGAGGTTTGGGCCTTCGCAACCTTTTATGGTATTTCCAGGCAGCACAATTATCACAAATTGTAGTTCTCCATTCATCACCTACTACTCATCGATGGGTAGATTTAGAATCTAAAATGGTAATCGCCAGATAGTCCCAGATGTTGGATATGGGTTCAGAAGCCTTAACGCCCACAATTGATTAATGCATGTCCAGTTGTGGGACGCTTAACCACTGAGGAAGGGCTTACGTAATAAATTCTCCCCTATGACACCTTTTTGGAGAAATTTACAATTTCCACCGGGAATGCAGCCCCCCCCCCTTCATGCGATACACAGGGGATGGTATTGATAGAATAAGAGATATGTTTTCTCAGAAGACAATGATCTCTTTTGACACTATCTGCTCGTCTCCAGCTAGATCCTCATGACCTATTCCGTTTTTCCAACTGCGACACTTTGTATCTAAACAAGATGTTTGCACTGCGGCTTTATCTCCCCTAACAGATTTTGAAAACTTATGCTCAATAGGAGAACAACCTCGAGGTCTTATATCTCGGCTATATGCCCACTTGGCTGGTAAAACATCACTATCCTCTCTTAACTATGTCGAGGCATGGGAAAGGGAGTTGGGACCCTTAGGGGATAACCGTGGCTGGTCAGATATTTGGGAAGCAACACGTAAAGTGTCTATCTGCTCCACGCTTCAAGAACAAGCTATGAAGACCATGATGCATTGGTATACAACCCCAGTTTTCCTACATAAAGTTAACCCAGCTATACCAGACAAGTGTTGGAGGGGATGTGGTAACAAAGGGACCCAAGCTCATATGTGGTGGGAATGCCCAAAAATTTCAGTTTATTGGGACTCGGTGCAGGCCTTGATTGAATCAATATTTGGCCCTGGAATCCCAAGAGATCCTTGGACCTACCTTTTTGCCTTACCGGTGCCGGGCCTCTCCATGTACCATAATCGTTTACTTTCTAAAATCCTATTGGCAGCCAGGAAGGCTGTAGCTGAGGTATGGCGCTAAGGCCTCTCTGCCTCCTCAGGGGCATATGTTTCAAATACTAGAATATATTAAATTAATAGATGAACTCTCGGCTGTGACACATTTTACAATGCCTGTTTTTCTTAAGGTATGGGAGATTTGGGATTAAATATGTACATACTCTCGGTACTTCTCAACCGCTGGTAATACTACATAAAGATGCCTTCGATTGTTTTTTTTACTTCTGTCTTGTCTGGCTGTGGTTTTTTTGTTTTGGTGTTTATTATTTTAGAATGAATATATATATATATATATATTATATATATATATATATACACACAGTTGTGTTCAAAATTATTCAACCCCCAATGCTGTAAAGGGTTTTAGGGAATTTAGTGTACATTTGTAATTGTATTCAGAATGAAATCCTACAAGGACTTTTTAAAGAACCATATGCAACTAAAATGACATCAATTGGTTTTGTAATACAGTAGTAAGTGTTTCTTTTGTGAATTATTCATTGACACAATTATTCAACCCATTAAAGACTACCACTCTGAAGAACAGAGGTTCATTCAAGTGTTTTCAATCAGGTATTGAAAACACCTGTGGATGTCACGGAGCAGCAATAAAGCATAATAAGCACCAATTAGGCAGCTTTAAAATGACTGATACTCGGCTCCTTCTAGACATTTACTGGTGTGGTTACAAACATGGTGAAGTCAAGAGAATGGTCCAGGAAGACAAGAGAAGAGGTGATTACTCTTCACAGGAAGGGCAATGGCTATAAGAAGATTGCAAAGATGTTAAACATACCAAGAGAGACCATAGGAAGCACCATTCGCAAATTCAAGGCAAAGGGCACTGTTGAAACGCTACCTGGTCGCGGCAGAAAGAAGATGCTGACTTCGGCTGCTGTGCGCTACCTGAAGCGTAGAGTGGAGAAAAGTCCCCGTGTGACTGCTGAGGAACTGAGAAAAGATTTGTCAGATGTGGGTACTGAAGTTTCAGCTCAGACAATACGGCGCACACTGCGTAATGAAGGCCTCCATGCCAGAACTCCCAGGCGCACCCCCTTGCTGTCTCCAAAGAATAAGAAGAGTCGACTGCAGTATGCCAAAAGTCATGTGTACAAACCACAGAAGTTTTGGGATAGTGTTCTGTGGACTGATGATACAAAATTAGAACTGTTTGGGCCCATGGATCAACGCTATGTTTGGAGGAGGAAGAACAAGGCCTATGAAGAAAAGAACACCTTGCCTACTGTGAAGCATGGCGGGGGGGGTCAATCATGCTTTGGGGCTGTTTTGCTTCTGCAGGTACAGGGAAGCTTCAGCGTGTGCAAGGTACCATGAATTCTCTTCAGTACCAGGAGATATTGGATGACAATGTGATGCAGTCCGTCACAAACCTGAGGCTTGGGAGACGTTGGACCTTTCAACAGGACAATGATCCCAAGCATACCTCCAAGTCCACTAGAGCATGGTTGTAGATTAAAGGCTGGAACATTTTGGAGTGGCCATCGCAGTCACCTGACTTAAATCCGATTGAGAACCTCTGGTGGGACTTAAAGAAAGCAGTTGCAGTGCGCAAGCCTAAGAATGTGACTGAACTGGAGGCTTTTGCCCATGACGAATGGGCGAAGATACCCGTAGATCGCTGCAAGACACTTGTGTCAAGCTATGCTTCACGTTTAAAAGCTGTTATAACTGTAAAAGGATGTTGTACTAAGTACTAAGATTGAATGTCACTTGGGGGTTGAATAAAACTGATAATGATGTGAGCACAGAAAAGATATTTGTGGTTATTTCATTATAAATGTTATGTTATATTTGTCTGACCTACACGTGCCTCTTTGATTTAATTGTAAGAAAGATGACTGAATGATCAAAATCAATGTCAAACTGGCCAAAACACTCAATTTCAGTGGGGGTTGAATAATTTTGAACACAACTGTATATATGAGAGAGATAGAGATAGATATTTGCATTTTGTGCATATACGATAAAAATGTGGACCAGTTTGGTAGGACTTTGAATTTATTGTCATGTTGATTATTATGTAATCTTGTTCACTTTAAAAATAAAGTATGGAAGAAAAAAAATCCCACTTGGTCCAGTCCAATGATCGAAGAGAGGATGAATTTCACTCTAGTTGCTTATATTTTACTGTAAATTTTTAAATCCACATTAAGGAGTGATATGGGTCGTAAATTCTTACATATGTTTGGCGTCTTCCCTGGTTTTGGAAGAGTAACTATGTGCTCGCAGCATGTCTACAGGAAAAGATCCCTGATCCAAAGCCGTAACAAAGGCAGCATGCAGATGGGGTAAGATTTGCTCAGAAAAAGTTCTATAGTAAGTTCCAGGAAATCCATCAGGTCCTGGTGCTATATGTCTCGGAAGAGATTTAATGGCCGTAGCAAGTTCCTGTGCCGTGATTGCAGAGGACAAATTACTGGCTTGAGACGTCGACAGGGTCGGCAGGTTAAGACCTGATAAATAGGAGTCAACCGCGTCCGCTGTCGGGTGCGTAATGGAATCATTAGTAGAGAAGTTATACAATCCTTCATAATAAGAGGCGAATTCATTCGCTATGTCTTTCGGGGAGTAAACAATTCCCTTCTCAGTATTAAGGGATATAATTTTGGAGGAAGTCCTATTTGGCTTCAGTCTTCTTGCCAAGAGCCTGCCAGATTTATTTTGAAGGGCGTAGTATTACGCATTAAATCTGGACAAGGTTGCAAAATAATCATCGGCTTCCAAAGCCCGGAGGGAACTTAACCCTTTCACTGCTGAGGACGTGTGGGGAACAGCCTTATTTGACTAAGGAAAGATAGGGGGTTCGTTTGAACCCCAATATCTTCCGACTGTTGGCAGCTAGCAGGGTCATGTTTGGTATCATTAGAAAGGCCAGAGCATGGCCTTTCCAATGATATCAAACATGACCAGGTTTAAAGTAAAGAATAAAAATAAGAAAAACGTGTTTTTTTAAGACGTGAAATGGCTCAGCAGTGAAGG
The DNA here is from genome assembly GCA_009667805.1 of Leptobrachium leishanense. Classification (NCBI taxonomy): domain Eukaryota; kingdom Metazoa; phylum Chordata; class Amphibia; order Anura; family Megophryidae; genus Leptobrachium; species Leptobrachium leishanense. The sequence continues at coordinate 358,573,956 of CM019063.1, read as the reverse complement.
GGTTAAAGCTGAATCAAGGTTATCCGCCGTCTCTTGGGAGGGGACTGTTTTATTACATAAATCTAAGTCCTGTATGTTAGTCAGAATCTCTAGCCATCTGGAGAGGTATGCTTTCCTAAGTCTGGACTTCCATTGTATACATGTACCGCGTACCATCAACTTATGTGCCTGTCAAACAATCAGGGGATTTACGTCAGATGTTACGTTTTCCTTAAAAAAAATTGATAATGTGGTCTTAATAGCCGTTAAAGCCAGTTCGTGTTTTAGAAGGGTCTCGTCCATCCGCCATGGAGGCCGGACATTGCTCTGGTATGCCTCACTAAGCGTAAGCACTATCGGAGCGTGATCAGACCAGGTGAAGGGCAAAATTTCGCTAGCAGTCACGTATGGGAGAACAGCTCCCGATACTAAAAAATAGTCTATGCGGGTGTAACTGTTATGGACTTGAGAGCGAAAAGAGTAGTCTCGTTCCGTTGGAAGTAACAAGCGCCATGTGTCATACAAGTTATATTGACTGAGAAGCGTGTGCAAATATGTAGGTGTTGTAACAGGGGAAGATATTGTAGGAGCAGCAGACCTATCTCTAAAGGGATCAAAACTAATGTTTAAATCTCCACAAAATATAAAAGCTCCCGAAAGGACATCTGATACCTTATTAAGAAGAGTAGACAAAAAGGGATTTAAAGTCACATTTGGGGCATATACAGATACTATAGTGTAGGCTCGAGTATTAATGGTAAAGACCAGTATTATAAATCTACCTCTAGGGTCCGTGATTATGCGACGCGCCTGAAACGCTACATGATTATGAATAAGCAGTGACACACCTCGTGACTTCGCCTCTTGTGTAGAGTGGAATTGGGCATGATATTGAGGGGTAAGTTAGGATGATTGAGGCGTCTAAAGTGCGTTTCTTGTAAACACAGCACATCCGCATCGTATGTGCGAAGGTCTCTATATAAGGAGTGGCGCTTTACCGGCAGGTTCAGACCTTTAACATTGTATGATATTATCCTCATAAAATATTAGGTGCATGATATGCTTGGATCACATAACGCATTAAACTTGTAAGAACACAGGGGTGTGGAAATTTAAAAAAAAAATCTACTTGTCCAACGGACTAAGTAGTAGTCCAATCTACTAGAGACTGCATCTCAAAAAAAACTACTCGCCCGGATCTTCATGTCCCGGGCGTCGGGCGATACAATTTCCACACCCCTGGAACATAAGGCTGATCCTAGTTGCAGTGGTGGCTTGTGGCATGGACAAATAATGCCCTGGAGAAAAAAACAAGAGGGGAAAAAGGGAGCAAAGGAAAAAGAAAAAACAAAAAGAAAGTCACTGAAAAAAGCGTGACTAAATAAGAAAATTAAAAATAAAAAAGTCGCACAAAAGCTCTCCGACCAGAGACCTCTATGACAGAGGAATCCGTACCCTTCCATGGAAGAGGGAGAACGGGGGGTAACTGGGCCAGAAGCAAGGATCCACACAGAAATCAATAACAATAAGTTATAAGACATGCTGCTGCTTTCTATTAACAATATGATACGTCACCCAGTCCATTCGGGCATAACAAAAAATTAAGGGGGGCATACCCGGTGGCGCAGTATGGAAGAAAAGGTTATCCACGATGTCATGTAATCTTTCATCAGTTGTGCCATTCCTTTTCGACTCTCTTCAGGGGACTACATCCTCCAGATTGAACATCTGATGGTTGCAGGCCCCAGTCCTCCAGGGCCTGGTGGCACTCCTCAATCGAAGAGATCACCATAGTGTTACCTTCGTTATACACAATCAATTTTGTGGGATATCCCCAGCGATAGGGCATCCCAGCGTCCCTCAGAGCCATAGTGATCGGGCGAAAATTACAACGTTGTTGCAGCGTGTCTTTTGACAAGTCCGGAAAAATTTCCAGATGAGCACCTCCGGTTTCCTGAGCACCTTCAATAGGTCTTCTCGGGGTTTGAAATAGTGCATTCGTAGTAGAACATCTCTCGCCACCTTCGATTGTGCCGATGGGGGTTTAGGGATGCGGTGTATTCGCTCCATCAGGAATGATTCCAAAGCGTCAGGGAGAAGATGTGAGAACAAGTCAGTGACATATGGTTTCAAATCCTTAGGGTGCACTGTTTCAGAGATTCCCCCGATTTTTAAATTATGTCTGCGTGAGCGGTCTTCTAGGTCAGCGAGCTTACTAGCATATTGCTGCAACGTCTTCCAGACCCTCCACACGTGTGGCCATAGTGTTATGAGCTTCTGCCATGTCCGCCATCTTCTCCTCCAGTTTTGCAGTTCTGTCACCAATCGCTTTTATATCTTGCCTTATATCTGCCGACACAGCGTCCAGACGTGATGTTAGTGTGGTGTAGAGAGTTGCCAACATACCCTCCATCGTGCTGGTAAATGCCGCCAGATCCGGGGGCACTGCGCCAGAATGTGACTCGGGGAAGCGGAGGAGAGCCGCCGCCATCTTGGGAAGATGCAGAGCGTTTTTGGAAACTCTATTTTGGTGTGAAGAAATTAGATTTTTCTCCCGTTTTTTGGGTCTTGGGTGCTCTGTGGATGCCCCTGCTTGAGGAGATCAAAATCGTCGCTTTGGATGTTCTATATCCGCTGTTTTGCAGGTCCTGCCTGTGGAGCCGGCTGACTACTCGTCCACCATGAGCAGCCGCTAGCCATGCCCCCCGTATATATGGTTTGAAGATCTCTTCTATGAAAATAGACTGTATGCATTATGAATGTTGCTGTATAAATAAGAGTGTACATAATTGAAATAATACATCATACCAAGGATGTTTACACTGAGGCAATATGCAGTGACTAATATTGCACCCTTGTTTTCTGAAAGATTTCAGTGTTTTTGGTTTGATTATATTATTGAATAGAATTTGCATTATTTTGGATAATTATTTTTGGGATAATAAATTATTATTTCGGGTTTCAAACTTTATCTGACTCCGTGTGTTTACTAGACTCTTGTTTGCATGGATTTCAGTGAGTTATTCCTAATTATTACAGGCTTACTATATAAAACAACACGTTTCCTTTCCAAAAAAATAAAAAATTTAGACGCTTTTAGACAGTTTCAGAGTAATGGTTAACCTCCCGGGCGGTCTAATTTTTTTTTCAAAATTTTGTGTCTTATTAAGTAACTTATCAAGGGCATGATAAGTTACTTAATAAGACAAAATTTTGGAAAAAAAAATTAGACCGCCCGGGAGGTTAACCATACTCTGAAACTATTTCACTGCTAACGAAGAAAGCCGAATTGCAGCAATCTGCACCATATATATTGAGCTTGGGAAGCCTTCTAAGTGAAGTCTTCAAAGTGAGCACTTAGAGATATTCTGGTGAGTGATTTTGATTTCAAACAGATCTTTTTCTATTCATCTTAATGTTTTAAGTTAGGTCTGCTGTGTAAATTAGGTTAGGCTGGTGAATCATTCTTCCTACTGATTAGCATACAATTGGAATCAATTGCCTGCTATTTGCTAAGGTGGTTAAACTTGTCCACGCCTTGCTGGGGGAGGTGTTCTTAGGTGACTATATAAAGCTTGTGGAATATTAGCTTGGTCTAATTGAGCTTGGGAAGCCTTCTAAGTGAACACTTAGAGGAGATCTTCTGGAGATAGTCTGAGGTTTGACAGGAGGTAGAAAACCTACAAAAAGGTAAGATTTGTTGGTTTAAATCCAGTCTTTTATAATGGCAGGCTTGGTCCAGTGTAAGAGCTGTCATGCATTTGTTTTTAGATCCAATTTTTGGAGGTTTGGAGTGTGCCTGATATGTAGGCAGCTCTCTTTATTGCAGCAGGAAATTGCCTGTTTGAAGTCTGAGATTTGCGAATTATCTGTTACACAAACTCAGGCTATGGCTATGACTGTTACAAAGCCACTGCCACAGAGGCCTCCTAGGAGTGGCAGATGGACTACTGTAGGATCTGGTAGACTTAGAGTTGTGGATAGAAGGCATATCCCACAGTCTGTGGCTCTTCTTAATTCTTTTGAGGCACTTTCAGAGTGTAGTGGTGAGACGGAAGTAGGCTCAGACACCATAGTTGAGGAACCACCATCCCCTATGCCTAAAGTATGCAGGACTGCAACCAAGAACAATAATGAAAAGGTGGGACATGATAGAATCACCCAGCAACAATTGCCTTCTATCATAAGAGGTGTTGAGCTGGAGAGTAGTGGTTTGGTGAGAGGTCTTCCTGGGGCTACTGCTCGTAGAGACAAGAGACGTATTCTCAATATTGTCAAACAAGCAAAGCAGCAAGGGGAAGTGGATGTTCTAGTCCATCTAGGGACAAATGACTTGGCTAGCAATGAGGTTTCTGAGATTAAGGAAAATTTTTGTGTTCTTGGAGGTGAAATACAGCAGATTGCGTCCACTGTGTCATTCTCTGAAGTTTTGCCTGTGCATAACATTCAGGATAGGCAGATGCGCAATAGGGAATTTAATTTGTGGCTTCGGGAATGGTGTCGAGAGCAAGGATTTGGCTTTGTGTCCCATGATAGCTCTAATTGGAGCAGAAAGGAACTGAATAAAAAAGATGGTTTGCATCTTACTCATAGGGGAACATATGTTCTCAGTGAGAAGTTCAAAGGTTTCGCAAAGAAATATTTAAACTAGGAGGGGGGACAAAAGGGTAAAAAACAATCTGCCTGATTGTCCCCCAAAACTAAAATCGGAGGGTGCAAGCAACATGCGGGGGAAAAAAAATCACAAGCTCAGAGTCGTGTCTATAAATGCTCGCAGTTTAGTCAATAAAATCCATGAACTGGAGGCAATGATGGCAGCTGAAAAAGTAGATTTAGTTGCGGTTACTGAGACATGGTTCAGTGAGAAAAATAACTGGGACATAACAATACCGGGGTACTCTTTATATAGAAAAGACAGAGAAGGTAGGAAAGGAGGAGGAGTGGCCCTGTATGTGAAAAACAACATAAAAACGAACCAAATAAAAGTGAGCGAGGTGAACATAGAGTCAGTTTGGGTTACGCTAACATTTGGCAATCATACAGTAGCTCGTGTAGGTGTGATCTATAGACCCCCTGGACAAGTAGAAGAGCTAGATAATCTGCTGCTTGAGGAAATAGCCAAAATGGCAATGAAGGGGGAAGTTATTATCATGGGGGACTTTAATCTTCCTGATGTGAACTGGAAAACCAAAACAGCTGGGTGCACCAGGAGTACAAATATTCTAAACTCCCTACTGGGATTATCTGTAACACAAGTAGTTGAGGAGCCAACCCGTAAAGAGGCCATATTGGATTTAATACTCACAAATGGAGGTTTGGTATCGGACGTTGTTGTAGGTGAAAATTTGGGATCTAGTGATCACCAGTCAGTATGGTTTAATATAAGAACAGGGATGGAGCCGCACCACACAAAAACAAAAAAAAGTATTAGACTTTAAAAAAAACAGTTTTTCTAAAATGAGACTTTGTGTGAAGGAGTCATTATCAGACTGGAGGAGTTTAAAGGGAGTCCAGGAGAAATGGGATTATTTAAAGGAAGCATTATTGAAGGCCACAGGCAATTGCATTCGACTTGTTAGCAAAAACAAAAAAGGGAAGAAACCACTGTGGTACTCTGCAGAAGTGGCCAAAATAGTGAAGAACAAAAAGACAGCATTCAATAATTATAAAACAACTCAGGCAAACCTATAAGATTAGGCAAAAAGAGGCAAAGCAATTTATAAGAGCTTCCAAAGCACACGCAGAAGAGAAAATAGCTCAGTCAGTAAAAAAGGGGGACAAAACATTTTTTAGATACATAAACAAGAAAAGAAAAGTAAAACAAGGATTAGTTAGATTAAAAACAAAGGAAGGAATGTAGAAGAGGATAAAAGTATCGCTGACTGCCTCAATGAATATTTTTGTTCAGTCTTTTCAGAAGAAAAGGAAGGAAAGGGACCTCAGTTAGGAGGAAACACTAACGAGACAATTACATATCAGTTTACAGAGGAGGAGGTTCTGCAGCAGCTGTCTAAAGTAAAGACAAATAAATCAATGGGGCCTGATGGGATCCACCCTAAATAATTAAAAGAGCTCAGTGATGTAATAGCAAAACCGTTAACAGATTTATTTAACCAATCCTTGCTAACGGGAGTCGTCCCAGAAGACTGGAAATTAGCAAATGTTGTGCCCATTCACAAGAAGGGTAGTAGGGAGGAATCTGGGAACTATAGGCCAGTTAGTCTTCCGTCAGTAGTGGGGAAATTAATAGAAACCATGTTAAAGGAAAGGATTGTTGAACATCTAAAAACACATAGATTACAGGATCAGAAACAACATGGGTTTACCTCAGGGAGATCATGCCAAACTAATCTTATTGATTTTTTTGATTGGGTAAAAAAAAAAATAATAGACACAGGTGGTGCAGTAGACATTGCTTATTTAGATTTCAGTAAGACTTTTGTCACTGTTCCGCATAGAAGGTTTATCAATAAATTGCAATCTTTGAGCTTGGATTCCAATATTGTTGAATGGATTAGGCAGTGGCTGAGTGACAGGCAACAGAGGGTTGTGGTAAATGGAGTTTATTCGGCGCAAGATCTTGTTACCAGTGGGGTACCTCAGGGGTCAGTACTTGGACCCATTCTATTTAATATTTTTATTAATGATATTGCAGAAGGTATTAATGGAAAAGTATGTCTTTTTGCTGATGACACAAAGATTTGCAACAGGGTTGACGTTCCTGGAGGGATCAGCCAAATGACAAATTATTTAGGTAAACTAAAAAAATGGTCGGAGCTGTGGCAATTGAGTTTTAATGTGGATAAGTGCAAGATAATGCACCTGGGAAGTAAAAACCCAAGGGCTGAATATAGAATATTTGATACAGTCCTAACCTCAACATCTGAGGAAAGGGATTTAGGAGTTATTATTTCAGAGGATCTAAGGGTAAGTAGTCAATGTAATAGAGCAGCAGGAAATGCTAGCAGAATGCTTGGTTGTGTAGGGAGAGGTATTAGCAGTAGGAAAAGGGAAGTGCTCATGCCACTGTACAGAGCACTGGTGAGACCTCACTTGGAGTACTGTGTGCAGTACTGGAGACCGTATCTCCAGAAGGATATAGACATCTTAGAGAGAGTTCAGAGAAGGGCTACTAAAATGGTGTACGGCTTGAAGGAGAAAAGTTACCAGGAAAGGCTTAATGATCTTAACATGTACAGCTTGGAAAAAAGACGAGACAGAGGAGATATGATAGAAACATTTAAATACGTAAAGGAAATCCACAAGGTAGAGGAAGGGAGTATATCTAAAAGGAAACAAAGTAGCAAAACAAGAGGACATAGTATTAGATTAGAGAGGCAAAGGTTTAAAAGTAACATCAGGGGGGCGTCGTTTGGACGCGAGGCAAGATGGCCGCATAATTCTGCAGCTCTGCACCCGGGCGCAGCAAAAAACTTTTTCAAATGTCTGCACGGGACAAAAAAAAGCGAGCCGCTGCCTCCCTGAGTCACCCTCATACCCTGGTGCTAACCGAGAGCTCCCCAATGCGGCATTATCTCCGCGGATCACAGGCTGCTCCCTCACAAGGCTGCAAATCCAAGATGGCGACGGTCGGAGACCGCATGGCTGAATCGGAGGACGACCTCCAAGATAGCCGGGCTTCCTCTCTGAGCGACATACTAACCGCGGAGGTAAGGGAGACCCTGCATCATCTACCCACTAAGAGGGACCTGGAATCTCTTTGACGCAAAGTTCGCCGAATTAGGGGCTGATGTGAGGCAATTAGGAGGCAGAGTGCAAGATATGGAGGATGATAGAGACGCTTCCGTGGCCCACCTTGACAGATTACAGACCCCCAACTGAACGAACAGTCCCAATATATGTTACTGAACTACGCCACTTTGTAGACAATTTAGATTAGAGGGCACCGCAATAATGTCCGAATTAGAGGCGTCCCTGAACCGGAAGACACAGAAGATATTCCCCTCATTTTGCAGACTTTAATTAATGCGCTCCTAGAACGTCCACCTGATAGAGCGCTGCGCCCATGGGGAGCCCCCTCAACACCCGAGAGACATCATCTGCCGCATACACCATTTCCCGTTCAAGGAAGAGATCATGCAAGCGGCCAGAAAGAAACATAGAAAATGTCGGCAGATAAGAACCTTTCGGCCCATCTAGTCTGCCCAATTACATGGATACTTTACCTGGATTTATCTTTTGTTTAGAATAGCCTTATGCCTATCCCATGCCTGCTTAAATTCAATTACTGTTTTGGCCTCTACCACTTCAACTGGAAGGCTGTTCCATGTATCCACCAGAAACGCTCTACCACCCATTACGGACACGTGTTGGAAATCTATCAAGACCTCTCCAGATTCACCTTGCAAGCCCGGAGACCCCTTAAACCAATCACGGATGTCCTCAGAGCTCGAGACATTAGATCGATGGGGCTATCCTTTTGCTCTTAATGTACGCAAGGACAATCGGCTCAGGTCTATAATGGAACCTGGTGATGTGCCAGAATTCATATGCACCCTGGATTTACCGCAAGTGGAGGTGGCGAACTGGCATGGAGGCGACTTTTTGGATTTCCCCCCTCCCAAACCACAAAGGCAAAAAGTGGCAAGCAGCCCGTAGACAAAAGCACCGCCGGCCACTCATTGATGAGGCTATGACTCCGGGACTCCACTCGACCTTTGGCCCGGCGCGACAGGACCCCTGAGAGGTTCCATTCTCTTGCTAAAGTGACTTGCGGGTTCACCTTGAAAGCTACGTCCTGAGGACCAAAGGTTCACACCTCTTGAGACCGTCCGCATTGCTCTTTCCCAATGCAACAAGCGACTGGACAACCGGACGAGTCCTGAGGTTACGTCCGTCTGTTGAGGACGACATTCGAAGGTTACGCTTACTTCATGTTTGCCCGGGTGCAGCAGAATTAGGAGGCTGCTAGTTCATTATATCCCTACCACGGTTTATATGTTAAGTACTTGCCTTGCGATCTACACCGTCCCCCCTGCGGTGTTTGAATTTATCCAATATGCCAGGAACGGCTGTTCCTTATCCCCATCTCGCTTGCTCGACCCCATATGGGTCTGTACCCTACTCGGGTACCCACACCGATCTTTGCTATGTACTGTATGGTGCGGTTTACGATTTTCTTTCAGTTTGTATTTTTGTTTCAATTTCAGTTTGTCTATTTGGGTCTCCGCAACTTGCACATTCTGTACATGTCTGAACCACGTGAGTTGGGCTCGCACAGGGGAATGCATTCTCTCCAACACTGCTATTTTTTATTTATTTATTTATTTATTGGGACAATTTGTTAGATTATGGCTAAGATACGACTTGTATCCCTGAACGTCAGGGGACTGAATCACCCGTCTAAACGACGGATAGCTCTGGCTGATCTTCGTAAGCAAAAATGTGATTTTGCCTTCTTGCAGGAAACCCACTTTAGGGTCAGATAGATCAAATTACTTAAAGGGACACTCTAGGCAACATGACCACCTAAGCTATTTTAGGTGGTCATGATGCCCGGAGTATTCCCTTGCCTGTCCCTCCTGCCTCCGCTCAGCCGATCGTCAGAAAAGGCTGACAACAGCTGAGAGAGGCGGAGGAGTTTACTCCGCCCTCCCAGCTGTCAGTCAGCAGAGCGGGAATCAGATTTCCCGCTTCTGCCGACTTTTGCCGAGTAGGAGACGTCATCGCGCTTTCAGCGCGATGACGTCTCCAACTCACCGCAGAAGCTGGCGGCTCCCTCTGAGGGTTAGTGTTGCGCATCCTCTTGCGCGCAACACTAATCCTCAGAGAGAGCCGGGAGGAAGCCTGCCGATTGGCTGGCTTATGTGAGAGGCGCGCATGCGCGCTTCTCACGTAAACCAGAAGCCAAGAAGCATGAAGAAGGACGGGAGCGGAAGAGGAGGGAGGGGAGTATAAAAAAATAAAAAAGACGCCGCTGGAAAGAAGTGGATTTTAGGGTAAGTATTACAGTTACAAAAAAAGAAATAAAAACGAAAGATTTATTAAGGGAATCGGGATAGGTTAGGATAAAAAAAATGGGGGGGGGTGATTGAGTAGAGTGTCCCTTTAACCCAGAGCTTTTCTAGTAACTTTGAGACTTCCAAATCTAGAGGGGTGGCCATTCTGGTGGCCTCACACATCCCTTTCACATGCACCTCTCAGATTGAGGACCCACAGGGCCGTTTCATATTCTTGAAGGGACATATAGGTTCTAGATTGGTTACGTTAGCGAATATATATCTCCCTAACACTCACCAGTGCGCTGCGTTCAGTGGGATTTTGAGTAAGCTTGCTAAGTTTGCTGAAGGCCTTTTGTTATGTGGAGGAGATTTTAACATCTCCCCGGACTCCCCGAAGGAGGCTGCCCCTTCCTCTGGCACCCCACAACCATCTAAAAGACGTAGATTCCATCAATTATTACAAACATTTCAAATAGTAGACTGTTGGAGGGCGATGCATCCCACTGGGCGTGACTACACATTTTACTCTAGACCTTTTCCTCATGTCTCACCATACCTTTCCCTTAATCCGCTCAGTGTCCATAGAGAGTATTACTTGGTCGGACCAGGCCTAGTGCTCCTGGACCTCGACATTCCTGACCTATCCCCTAGATGCTACCAATGGCGTCTTAACGAATCCCTACTGAAAGACGTGGTTCACCGAGAGTATCTCTCGGACGCCATTACTCAATACTTTGCTGTAAGGATAATGGGGAGGTTTCTGATCCCATATTGTGGGAGGCGCACAAGAGCGTACTCCAGGGACAGCTGATCCAACTGGGGGCCAGATGTAAAAGGGAAAGGGGAGACAAGATCCAATCCTTGCTCGCGGATATACAGACCAATGAGACTCTTCATAAGGCCACACTGTCCGCTGAACAGTGAACACTATTCCTCCTTATCCTCCCTTCGATCAGAACTGAGGCAATTTGCTGCACCACCATGCTTGCAGGTCACTCCTCCTTACTAAACGATCTAATTACCTTCACGGTAACATGTGGCAAACTCTTAGCGAGAGCCCTACGCCAGAAATACCAGTCTACCTACATCCCTAAGCTTAGACGCCCAGATGGCTCAATCACACATCTTAATGATGAAATTTTAGCTGAGTTCCATAACTACTACCATTCTCTCTATAATATTAGGGACTCATCCCCCCTCACCTAAAAGCTCATGGCGGATTATTTGGCTAAATCCCTGAATGTCTCCATTTCCCCAGAACAGGCTGAGGCGCTAGACGTCCCCTTCACCTCAAAAGGAGCTGGAGGAGGCACTCAAGGTCACCCCTTCAGGGAAGAGCCCAGGCCCGCATGGCTTCTCTATTGGGTATTATCGGACCTTTATGAAGCTACTGGGCCCTTACCTTCTCCGCTCCTTCAATGTGATTGGTTTCCCCACAGATGCTCTCCGAGCAACAATTTCTCTTCTACCAAAACCAGGTAAAGACCCTTTATTATGTTCTAACTATCGCCCCATCTCTTTAATAAATAATGACATAAAGCTTATGGCAAAGATGTTAGCACGGAGACTTAACCCCCTACTCCCCTCTATGATCCACCCCGACCAAGTGGGATTTGTCCCACTTAGAGATGCTAGGAATAACACTCAGAGCCATAAATCTTCTCCACATAGCCCGGGTCCACTCTGCCCCTACGCTATTTCTTTCGGTGGATGCCGAAAAGGCGTTTGGTCATTTTTATTAGCGGTAATAGCAAAACTGGGTCTCGGCCCCCGCTGGTTAGCCTGGGTCTCTGCCCTTTATAGTAACCCGACCGCCCTCCGAGTAAATGGCACGCTCTCCAGCCCCATATCGGTCCACAATGGCATGCGCCAGGGATGCCCGCTCTCTCCGCTACTGTTTATTCTTACGCTAGAACCCTTTCTACAGAGACTGCGGGACGATGACCACATTAAAGGATACACTACCCCCCTACATGAATATAAAGTGTCTGCTTTTGCGGACGACGTATTATTAACGATCACGGATCCCCTACAGTCCCTCCATGCATTCCTGAAGGAAGTCCATTTATATGCGGCAGTCTCCAACTTTAAAATGAACGCTACTAAGTGGAGTGGGCATCCCTGATGTCATTCGCATTCAGATCCAATCACTCTCCTCCTTCTCATGGCAAACATAAGCCATTACGTATCTAGGCCTTCGACTCCCTTCTTATCTTTCACTACTATATACTCTTAAGGTACGGAGTGACTTGCAGGCATGGGACAAGCCCCACTTCTCCTGGTTTGGAAGGATTAATATAATAAAGGAATTTAGACAAAAGGGACATCTTTATCTATTCCAAACTCTCCCTATTCACATTGCCCCTTCTTTCTTCAGCAAACTGAGAAGTCTGTTTGGAAAGTTTATTTGGGCTGGAAAACGTCCCAGGTTGGCCTTTAACTTACTGACCCGCCCTAAACACTGGGGAGGATTAAGTGCACCTCACATGGAATACTACTATGTGGCTACACTGCTCCTCCGCCTGTCGGACTGGTCTATGTCACCTCCCCATAAACTGTGGGTTCCGCTCGAGCAAAAATTCCTTTGAGTCCCCATCGTTTCAACACCCTGGCAAACGGCCTCTCATACAACTATAGGTCCAATGCCCCACCCGACAAAATCGCCGACCATAAGGTTGTGGCGTCGCTATCGCCATAGACTGAGTCTATCTCCGCTTCCCTCTCCCCTTACTCCAGTGACCAGCAACCCAGACTTTCCGCCTGGCCGCCAATCCGCTTTCCTGGAAATCACCTATGGACAGCCCGTACTTACCAATCCAGACGTGTACCACAGAAGGGTCACTTGTGCCTCTTGAGAAACTGGTGCCACAACGGGAGTTATCCTCCTTGGATGCATATTGTTACCTTCAGCTTAAACACTTCTGGTCCAGCTTGACAGCACACCAACCGTACAGATCTACTCTATCCCCCTTTGAACACCTATGCACTACGGACCCCCCTCCCCCACACCTCCTCTCCCTAATATATGCCCTCTTGATGGCCGTGGAATACCCCAACCTACCCCCTTATACACTACTAAATGGGATACCGAGACACGCCTTGACCAAGCGCGCATGGCTAGATGTATTCCATATCACTTTCCATTCCTCTAGAGACCTGAAAGTACAAGAGATGAACTATAAAATGCTCTCACGATGGTACCTCATCCCTAATAGATTGGCATTGATGCACCCAGGGGTGTCCCCGGACTGTTGGAGGTGCGGGCTATCGAGGGGAACCTACATTCCTATCTGGTGGGACTGCCCGGTCATAATAACTTACTGGGAGGTAGTGTTCACCTACGTTAAGGAAATCACTTCTCTAGATGTCCCATTTACACCACAAGCAGCTCTCCTCCATGTGGTCCCTCTGTCCCCGAATAGATATGTTAAGTCACTAGCAATACACCTGTTCAATTCAGCAAAATCCTTGATACCCCGACAATGGAGGTCACAGTCACCACCGACGATTTTTGAATGGATAGATCAGGTCAACAGCGTTAGAGAAATGGAGGAACTTCATCTCTCACTAGATAACAAATACGATATTTACTTTAAAATGTGGTATTGGTGGTCTGACTTTGTCATGAAACATCGTAAAGGTAACCCGGAGGCCCTGGCCAGGTCCCTTGAACGTCGACCCGTATCCCCCGTTCCCATTGATGGATTGACCCTTCTGATTATTTTTGCGATTACAGACACACAGATGTGCGGGATTATTAATGTGAACTTGTACTACTGAAGACCTAACCGTTTTTTTTATTTCTTTTTCTTTCTTAAATCCCTTATAATTGTTTGTATATGCTTTTTTGCTTTCTTTTAAATTTCTTTAACATTTACTGAGATACATGAATACTACCGACCTTTATGTACTACACCTGAAATGCTATAGAGATTGTATCTACCACGTGATTACTGAATATTAACAGTTATGTTTGTTACTTATTATTCTTTTATTGAACTGAATAAGCCTGGTTTTATACCAATACAAACTATATTATACAACAAAAAAAAGTAACATCAGTAAGCATTATTTTACTGAGAGGGTGGTGGATACATGGAACAGCCTTCCAGTAGAAGTGGTAAAGGCCAAAACAGTGACTGAATTTAAGCAGGCATGGGATAGGCATAAGGCTATCCTAAACAAAAGATAAATCCAGGTAAAGTATCCATGTAATTCGGCAGACTAGATGGGCCGAAAGAAACATAGAAAATGTCGGCAGATAAGAACCTATGTCCTCTCCGGCTGCCCGCGCTCCTCTACTTTTTGAGGCACTCGCTCTGCAACGCTTTCATTGACCTACCTTTTGTGACTTTGCTGGCTCGGAGACGCTTTTGAGAGGTGACCGGTTTCCTCCGCGGGGGCGGGATACGCCATCGTTGGGGAGCGGCTGGCTCCTCGGTTATTTGTTATGATGCCTTAAGTCACACGGTTGCCACCTCTGAGGAAGCGTGGCACCTTCTGCAATCCCTGGGATTGTCGCGCGTCCAGGCATCTGCTGACCTGAGCCCCCGGGGTTCATCCCCTGGCGCCTCAGATCCGGGTTGAATTGGAGGTGACCCTCCCTTGTAGGTTGCGGCCCATGGGTATAGTCCCAGGAGCTGGTTATTTGCTCCTCTCATGTTTTTGGCTTTTTCTCCCCATTTTCACGTTTTTCTTCAGTCCCTTATTTTCCTCCCGATACGTTACTCCACCACCCCCCCTGTCCTGTAGGCCCCATGGACGGCTACCTTATTTTCTTGCTCTTTTTGGGACTTTGTATGTAGGACTATTTCGCCCACCACTCCTCCTTTTGTTATCTACTCGCTGTGGACATTTTGCTCTTTCCTTGTGCAGACCCCCCCCATTTCCTGTGTTTATAATATATATATATATTTTTTTTTTTCAGGACTTGCAGCTGACTCGATGTTTACCATCTTCTGTAGCTTTACCGTAGGCTTTATTCTTATCCCCCTCCTGAACTTTATTGTATTATTTATTTATATTCTTCTATTTTGATGCCTCCTTATGATGCCCATTCTCTAGGTTTTATGTTATATATGTGATTGAGCTGTTTGGCCCTGCGAGGCCAAGTTTACTGGTCGGTTTGTGACCTTATTTCCTTTCAAAAATAAAAATCTTAAATACAGAGAAAAAAAAAAAATTACCCTTAATGGGTTGGGAAAAGAGTTCATGTATCAATTGCAGGTGGGCAATACTCATATGGATGTCTGTGCGATACTCCCAGTAAAGGTCCTTAGTAGTTGAGGGTGAATAGTTCTTGTGGAACGTGACGTTCTACGGTGATCTGTTTCCTCTATTCTCCAGGGTCTTTATTGCAAAGATCTTCTGCTTATCCTTTTCTTGCATGAGACTATCGGCTGGGATGCAGAGGTATGTAAGTAATAAAAGGAATTTACGCACATTGTTTTGAGCCTTTCAAGTTCAGGCTCAAAAGGAATAACATGTAGGTCTGTAAGGCGACCTCCCCTGTACCTCCGGTTGCTGTTCCTTCCTGGGTGGTCTTCTTTTGCTTAGGAAGTTAACCTGGATTGGAAAGAGCCGATGGGGAGGGGGGAGGGTTCCCAGCTAACAAAATGCCAAGGACTAATGGGTAAAATCCAAGGGTTTTATTAAAATTGATAAGTGTTAAAAAACCCGGGGATAAAATAAAAGGTGGAAAATCGGAATGCCAAATGCGTTTCGCTCGAATCGGTCGAATATCTTCAGTGGGATGTATAGTTCGTGCTGTTCATGGTGTTTTTATGAGCAGGCCATTCATCAGAGTCAGGCGAGGGTTGGCGCATGTGTGGTGTTCGCATACCTATGCATGTTTCGGTGGAGAAAGCAGTCCTGCGCTACAGGGAAGATTACACTCGGTGTAGTAAAAGAGTGCTTTTGAGGTTATGTGTAAATGTTGCGGACGTAATTTTATGTGTTAACTCGTGCTTTAAACTGGTTATGTCATGACATAACACTAGAACTAAATCTTACAGAGTATAAAAGTTACAACATTTAACACTGTCTGACTAATCAATTTGTGTACAGCACACTCGGTTTAATCAACAACCGATTAAATCAATAATGAAAATAGTTTGACAACTAATCAATAATGAGAATAGTTGACAATCGATCTGTTGTTTCAGCCCTAATATGATTTAAAAACATTGCTGCACGGCAAACTACGGCTACACAACTAGAACCCTACATTACTACCCATTAAGCGTCTAACACCAACCTATGTTTACCCGCAATTCGGATAGATGTACATTTGGATTTAACTACACATGTTACATACGTAAATAGATGCGCCTCAGAAGGCCTCCTAAAACCTAACCATCTCCATGGAGTATCAGAATACTGTAGCGGATTTGCCCAGGATTATCGTTGAAAATCGGTCAGAAATCCAAACGGACGCAGGTCTTTGTGCATGAAAAACTTTTATTTTGGTCAACCGTGACTCAGGGACACTTTAGTGTCGGAAAGCCTGAGTGACGAGCATCACAGAATACAAAGATTTTACACAGTTCAAATCACTCTGTCCCATCCCCAATAATACCCCCTCCCACCGTGTCCTGTCTAAAAAGGCAGGCGCACACACACACACGTCTAAACCGGCTATTTTAACCATAGCGCGATGACATCAGTTCTGGAGTTAACCCCCTAGCTGCCACCAATGGTGGAGATAGGGAGTTACAATGAACCCCCTATCTCCCGATCCGTGGGAGCTAGGGATTAATGTTTGGCATCGTTGGAACGGGCAGAGCATGGCCTTTCCAATGAAACAAACCATGACCATGTAAAAAAAAAAAAAAAAAAGTTTGTTTTTTTAGGGATGCACCGATACCACTTTAAGACCGAGTACGAGTACCGATACTTTTGTTCAAGTACTCACCGATACCGAGTACCAATACTTTTATTTAATGTCATGTGACGCTTTCCAATAAGAACAGACCTCATATAAAAATGCCCCCAGCTCACATGGATTATGCCCCAACTCATGGATTATGCCCCCACTCATGGATTTGACCCCCCCCAGCCCATGGATAATGCCCCCCAGATCATGGATATGCCCCCCCAGCTCGTAAATTTGCCCCCCCAGCTCGTGGATATTGCCCCCCAACTCGTGGATAATGCCCCCCCAACTCGTGGATAATGCCCCCCCAAGCTCGTGGATAATGCCCCCCGCTCGTGGATAACGCCCCCCCCAGCTCGTGGATAATGCCCCCGCTCGTGGATAACGCCCCCCCCCCGCTCATGGATAATGCCCCACCCCCCGCTCGTGGATAATGCCCCCCCCCGCTCGTGGATTTGCCCCCTCAGCTCACCTGGCACTCTCCGCATTGGTTATACTTACCTTCCTGGGAGACGCCGGGAAAGTTTCCGCGCGTGCGCTCGTTGGAAGGCCCCCAGCCGCGATCACGTGGTCGCGGCTGGGGGCCTTCCAATGAGCGCACGCGCGAAGACTTTCCCGGCGTCGCCCAGGAAGGTAAGTATGAAACAATGCTTACAGCATTCGGACAGCCGCCCCAGACCCCTCGATGCCGGCAAGCCGGCTCAATGTCGACTTCCGGTAATCGGGAAAAATATCAGGGGTACTGCACGAGTACCAAGTATTCCTGCAGTACCCGGTATCGACACCAATACCGATACTAGTATCGGTGCAACTCTAGTTTTTTTTTGTTCTATTAACGCAGCAATATTGTTCCCATTTCAATTATAATGTGAACAATGATGCCGCACTAACAATTTTTTCTATGGAGGAGTTTGCTAAAAATCACGTAATTCCCCCCCAAGTAACGAGTCCCCATTTCTAATTTTGTTTTTTTAACAAGCGCACCCCATAGAAAATATAACCGCAAAGGCTCAAAGAAACCAGAGTGGATGATATGGCTGATGCCCATAACGTGGTGGTGGATGGCACGAACGCGTTATTGCGCAGAGTGGAGGAATTGGAAGTTCAGATGGAGATGTCGAACCGCACACGCAGAAACAATCTCCGCATCAGGGGACTCCCGGAGGGAGCGGGCGAGGGACCCCTGACTGACTTGGCTCCGGACCTGCCGGATCACGCTTGGATCTTTGACCACGCACATCGTGGTCTGCGCGCCCGGCGGTCTGATGAAGAACGCCCAAGGGATGTCATAGTCCGCTTCCTACACTACTCCACCAAGGAGCTCGTCTTCCGTAATAACCGAGGCGCATCGATGTCCTATGAAGGTACCCCCACCCTGCTTTTCCAGGACTTGACCCCGACCACGCTGCAGCGACGGAGGGAATGGAAACCCGACGCAGACTTACTCCGAACCCACAAGATCCAGTTTGCGTGGGGGCACCCCCTGAAGATCTTGGCGTTCCTGGACGGCCGCACCCACGTTTTGCAACCCCGGACGGATCCTGGTAGATTTTTCAAGGCCCTCGGAATTACCGTCCCGGACGACTTCGAGCTCCCGGAGCACCGTCCGCCCCCATTCCACACTTTTCCAGGGAGTGGAACACCATTGGCAGAGGCAGGCGCCGACGCTCTGGACGGTCCCTGACCTGAGGTGATGTACCAGGTATTTGTCCATTATAACCAGTTGCCAGCTTCAGAACACTTCCTTTTTTTTCCTCCCCCACCCCGTGGCCACCCCACTCTCTTCTGGGCGACCCGTTGGGCTTGTGACTAATGCTCACGAAGCATCTACCGACTGTCGCAGCCCGTGCCCCACAAGCCCCCCCCCAAAAAAGAAAAAATAAACATGCGCGGCACATCCGCTTGACCACGCTCCCTTCCCGGGGCTGAAGCGCAACCCACAAGTGCACTGCTGGCCTTGGGACTCGGGGGGGGGGTGGAGGGTGTGGAAGGTTGGGATGTCTCTTAATGGGTCTGACACCACACTGGACACTCGTGGCGGACGAGGGGGCTTCTTGAACTCTCGTATTGGAGCCGGACTTTGAGATGCCCCCCCCCCACTCTTGTTGCCTGGCGGCGGGTAAGCCCAGGCCTTTTTTGGTTTTTCTTGTATATAGTTTTCTGAGTTCACTGTTCAGGTTTCTTTGTTTCCCTATTTTCTCCACCAGGTTGACCCCAGGTACTAGACTGACGCGATTAGAGATGGGAAGGTGCCCCGAGATAGGATGGGAGGTGGGTACTGCACCTAGCCAGTCGATACATAGAGTAATGCCCCCGGATGTCCATTAAACGCACTTCCCTTAATGTTAAGTGCCTAAACACCCCGAATAAGCGTTGCCTCCTTTTGCGTACCCTTAATTCAGCTAAATCAGACATAGCATTTATCCAGGAAACTCACATTAATAAAGCAGCCAAAATTTGGCTTACAGATCATAGTTACTCAGTGGCAATCTCGACCCACTCTGCTACTAAACGCAACGGAGTCTCTATCCTTCTGCATAAGACTTGCCCCTTTAGGGTCACGTCTGAGGTGTGTGTCAGCAATGGTAGGTTTGTCCTAGTGTCGAGATCCATGTATGCATCTCCCTGCCATCTCCTTAATATTTATGCCCCGAAAACGCGCTCAGAACAGTTCTGGCTCGACATGACTGACTTGGTGGCCTCCCTTCCCCGTGGATTCATAATTGTGGGTGGTGACATGAAAGAGAGATAGAGAGAGAGAGCCGGGACCCAGTGGACAGGCTTTCTACACCTTCCTCAGATACACAGAACTGTTAGATACCTGGAGGGTCTTACACCCTGATGAACGAAACTTTACGTTCTATTCGGCTCCGCATGGTTCTTACTCACGCATTGACCTTTTTCTCTGTAACCTGGCTTGTATGGCCACGGTCTTGCGAACGGATATTCACAGCATTACGTGGTCGGACCATGCGGACATCTCCCTACAGTTGGCCGTCCCCCAATCTTCTGGCCCGTGGACGTGGAAGCTGAATGCCTCTCTTCTCCACGACACAGAAGTTGTAGCGCAAGCATGACTAGCCCTTGAACAGTACTTTTCTGAGAACGTCTCTCCCGCCACGAACTGGGGCGCTCATAAGGCGGTGCTGCGGGGCCACTTTATCAAAGTGGCTACGTACCGGAAGAAACAGAAACTTAGACAGGCCTTGGATCTTCAAGCGCAGCTTCGACGCCTTGAACAGATCCACAAGGCAGACCCCACCCCCACAGGACTTACCGCTCTTACTGAGGTTAGGAGGGCCTTGAAACCGCTCTTCATGGATAATGTGGCCAAATCATTGGTCTGGTCTCAGCGTACCTTTAATGAGCAATCCAACAAATTTGACACACTCCTGACGCGCAGCCTTGGACCTAGGGGGACTTATAAACTGATCCCCTCTGTTAAGACACGCAACGGGCAGATAGCGTCTGGGGATGTAACCATCGATAAAGTCTTTACGGCTTTTTACGACCAACTATACAACCACTCCCGGACCTGTGAGGGAGACGATGGACGGACCGTACGCCTGATCGACGACTTCCTAAACGACACACCACTGACCACTCTTACCAGTCGGCCGCCCTCAGCGAGCCCATCTCCGAGGCAGAAGTCAGGGCACTCGCCGGCCTTAATGGGATGAAAGCCCCTGGGCCGGACGGTTTCCATGGGGGCTACTACAAGACCTTCAAACCGATCCTACTTCCTCAACTGACCTCTCTGTTTAATGCGCTGCCTGAGGAACCTAACTTACACCCAGACAGGACTTTGGCTGACATTGCACTTATCCCGAAGGAAGGGAGGGATCTCGAGACCTACCGCCCTCCCTCCTCAACTTCGACATTAAACTCCTGGCCAAAATCCTAGCCGACCGGTTGAACCCCCTGGTGCGCTCGCTGATACATCCAGATCAGGTCGGCTTCATCCCTGGCCGCCAGCTGTACGAGAACACGCGACGTGGGGCCGACCTGGTGTGGTGGGCAGAGTCGAACCGAACGCCTTCTCTGCTTCTTTCCCTGGACGCAGAGAAGGCCTTTGACAGGGTGGAGTGGCCCTTCCTCTTTCGCTTGTGCGCTCGTCTGGGACTACCTGCCAACTTTATTAGGGTCATACGAGCCCTCTATGAGAAACCGAGAACCCAGGTTAAACTCCCTGGTGCCTACCGCACCCCTTCACCATTTCCAGGGTACACAACAAGGGTGCCCACTATCCCCGATCCTGTTCGTGTGGGCTCTAGAACCCCTCCTGTCCTGGATTCGTCACTCCCCACACATCCGTGGCGTCCCTTTGGGCTCCCAAATGTTCACTGTATCGGCCTACGCGGACGACATATTGCTATCCCTGACGGACCCCTTGCGCTCTATGCAGTATCTTCATGACCTACTGACTACTTACAGGGCCATTACAGGGTTTGGGGTCAATCTCACCAAATCACGCGTGATGCCATTACACCTCCCACAGTAGATGGTTGAGGACATAGCCTCTCGCTTCAGCATCCCGGTCACACGGACGACACTCAACTACCTTGGGATTTCCCTGACCAGCGACCCCACCAGACTATACGCAGCTAACTATCCGCCCGTGCTAAGCCGGATTCAGAAGGACTTCGAGGACTGGACTGAAAAGCCAATCTCGTGGATAGGGAGGATCCACTCTGTAAAAATGAACATTCTAGACTTCTGTTCCTTTTTCAAGCACTGCCAGTTGTGGTGACCAGGAGGGACTTAGCAGGGATCCAGTCAGCGATTTGATGCGTTCATCTGGCAGAACAAAAAGGCGTAGAGTAGCCAGGAAAATCCTTTATCGCCCCAAAACTAGAAGGGGTCTGGGCCTTCCAAATCTGTATATGTATTATTGCACGGCTCATTTGGCACAAGTGGTCACGTGGCATGCCCCAGAGGAGGACAGACGATGGGTGGCACTAGAGACGGCACTACTCTCCCCTGACCATCCACATATGGCCCTGTGGCTGCCCAAGGCTTCGCGTCCACTGCCCCGCATCGTTTGCCCAGCAATAGCTAACTCTATGCAAGTGTTTGACCTTGCCTGCGCTAAATTTTCGCTTGCCACCACACCGTCACAGCTACTCCGCAACCCGGCATTTCCACCTGGACTGGACCTCCTGGACTTCAGAAACCTCGAAGCAGCTGGTCTGAGACGATTCCGTGACGTACTGACTGGGGGTAGGGTAGTGACCTTTGCAGACATCTCCGCTAGGAATGTACCGAGACCGTTTGATTATTTTCGTTTTATGCAACTGCGACACTACATAGACTCGGGGGCCTTAGGTCGCATAGCCGGCACCCCCCTGACCTGGTTCGAAAAACTATGCTCTGCGGAGTGGGTGCCTAGGGGTTTGATCTTAACTATTTATTACTCGTTGTGCTCGGGCTCCAAGGAGTGGGACGAGTTGGCCTATTGCGCTCGCTGGGAAGCAGACCTGCGGGAGTCCTTGACAGGGGACGAGTGGGAGGAGATCTGGGAGGCCACGGCGAAGTCATCCATATGTGTTACCCACCAAGAGCAGTCCTTTAAGATTCTATTCCGCTGGTACACATCCCGAGTACTACTCTGCAGGATGGGGAGGACCACCACAGACTTCTGTTGGCGAAACTGCAGATTACGGGTTACGTTTATACATTTATGGTGGGACTGCCCGAGGGCTCAGGAATATTGGGGTAGGGTGGGTCATTTACTATCTACTGTATTTCAAAGACCCATCCTGATTGATCCCTAGGACTTTTTGCTCTTTCGACCGAAACCGGGACTCACGAACCCTGAGCAGACTCTGCTCCTATGCATCCTATTGGCCGCTCGATCTCTGGCCTCTCAATGGCTATCGGATGTTATGCCATCAATGACTCTGGTGAAAGCCAAAATGTCAGATGTGAGGCTTATGGAGGAACTGACAGCGATTGTGCGCCAAACCCTTCCCAAATGCGAGAAAACTTGTCACCTGTGGGATGATTATGTAGAAACGATACGTTGAAATGACTGTATTTGAAACTTTATTCAACTTGTTTGACCTGGTGGAAACCTTTTTTTTCTCCATTTCCACCCCCCCCTCTTCCCCCTTTGCTTGTTCCGTATCCCCCTTTTGTCGTTCTCCTTTCTTATCCTGGTCTTTGGACGAGGCTATACCTCGGTACGTGCCTATCGATGACTGTTTGTTCGTTATTGGAGGAATTTCTGTACTACCTAATACGGTTTAAAATTAAAAAAAAAAAATGATGCGGCCCCTTACTGAACCTCACGATGGGGGTTCCTCAACCCTTAAATAAAAAAAAAAGGACATAACAGTTCCACAGCAATAAAACTCACAGTAATGTGCAGTGTGCATGAGCGTATCTGTCACGTCTGGGGCTCAGAGGGGGCCCCGGCACCCAGGACAAGCTGGGTGCCAGTTGTGCTGGCTTCCGGAGCTCGCAGGGCTGGCCAGGAGGCGGGCGCGGCATCATGACGTGCGCACGCCGGGTTTAAAATACAGACACCGCGATCCGGCTCATTGCGCTGTCGTGGAGTTTGCTCCCTCAGTGCTGAGCGTCTCCTGGCGAATCACTAGTTTATTTTTTCAGTCTCCGTTATTACTTCGCTTGTATGAGAACCACCCCCGTGTACCAGTCCTTGGCTATTCCTTGACCACTCGAACTCTGATTTTGGCTTTCTATGATAGATACCTCGTGTACCGTTTTGGCTATCCCTGACCACTCGAACACTGATCAATTTGGGCTTGTGTTAGAATACACCCTTGTATACCGTCTAGCCTATTTCAGGTATACGGGGTCTGGCTGGGCCCTAGGGTCTGGCTGGGCCCTGGCTTGGCCCGGGGGTTTGGCTTGGCCCGGGGGGGGTCTGTCTGGCTGGGCCCAGGGGGTTTGGCTGGGCCCTAGGGTCTGGCTGGGCCTCTGCTGGGCCCTAGGGTCTGGCTGGGCCTCTGCTGGGCCCTAGGGTCTGGCTGGGCCTCTGCTGGGCCCTAGGGTCTGGCTGGGCCTCTGCTGGGCCCTAGGGTCTGGCTGGGCCCTGGGGTTTGGCTAGGCCTCTGCTGGGCCCTAGGGTCTGGCTGGGCCCTGGCTCAACGCTCTGCCGTCTTCTGCTCCTTCTATCTTCGCTTTTCCTCCTCTTTCTTCTCCTGCTTCTCCTCCCAGCCGTCCCAGCACGTTGCTTGGCCCGCCCACCCAGGAAGCTGACGTTCAGTACAGCTCCAGATTCAGACTCCTTGAGTCCGATACCGGATCTGAAAAACAGTTATGGTGCCGCCGCTGAAGGTGCCCTCCGGCCCCTTACTGAAACATTGGGCAGAATGCCCTGATGGCGGCCCTGTTGTGGTCACACCCTCCTCTCCCTCTCATTTTGTTTCCCTTGCTGTGTAGAGGTCCTGTGAGCTGCCTCCCCTTTGTTTACATAACCCACATCCTCTGTATTTGTGTATACACACCTGTGGCTACCAGTGTTCAAGCTTCATCTACCTATACTACCATCAAGGTATCAAGAGCTCCTGGTTCCTGCTTGGTGGATCCTGCCTGCAGTGGACACTATATAGCCCACTATCCTTGGTGCCTAGTGACTTTAACGGTGTATTCAGACTGCTACTCTGTATCAGACTTGCTGCTGTATATCCTGAATACACTCCTATTACCTGTATACAAGTTTCCAGTGCCTGATTCACTGCTCTCCCCCAGCGCTTGGGATATTATATTATACTACCAGCTGGATACCCGTGCTTTGTGACGAAACGTCGGGCTCTGCAGGAGATATTAGGTTCACAATTCGTTGGCTTAGTGGTGGTTGGTGATTGAAACACATAAGGGATGATAATAAAATAGATGGGTTTAAGCCCTTTAATCTCACCAGCAACCCTGAGTTTTTTGTCTATGTAGCCGGGATAATTACTTGCATAGCATTGGCTTTCAATTTGTCCCTCAAATGAATTGCTCAGGACCTCCCTGTAAAACAACTGTCGTAAGATGGCCAAGTTTTTCTCCAGGCAGCACAATATTTCCAAAATAAAATATGCTTTATTAGCATATAGGCTTTACAGCAGGCATAAAAAAAACAAAGTAAGACAATAGCAAATAGTCTAAGAAGAGTAGGAGTTTAACTTATAGGAATGGCCCTTCCTATCCCACTGGTCAGCTACCCTGATCGCAGTAGTTTTAACAGTTCAAAAACAAACAGTTTTTAAACAGACTCACTGTCAAGCTTTTGCTGTCTCCCTGGCAGGCTTCCAGACTTTCTGTGTCAGCACACCCCTCACAGGTGAGACTTTAATCATCCTCATAAGAAGGATTTTGTAGATCCCCAATTAGCATACTTAGGTTTAACGCTTTCGGTGCTCAGCTATGCAGGGTACACTGCTACACAACATTCCTGGTTTTACTCTCTGGCTGGAGGATGACCAGGCTGTCAGGTGAACTGACTCTAGAGCTTCCACATACAACTGGCCATGGGAGAAGCAGTCACTCGTCAGATGCACACCAGACACTTTCAAAGTCTGTCCCTGTGCCTTATTGATGGTGATGGCGTGGCACACCTTAACAGGAAATTGTAGACATTTGAACTCGAAGTAGCAGACTGGTGGGATCAGAGGAATTCTGGGTATGAAAACGGATTCTCCTTGATTTACGCCTGTGAAAATCGTGGCTTTGATTACGTGTTTGTTCAGAGTCTTCACTTGAAGTCTGGTGCCATTGCACAGTTTCGGAGGAGTTAGATTGTGTAATAGCATGATTAGAATGGATCCATGACTGATGAAGCCTCCACCTGAGCGGTGAAACGCGTTTTAAAAAGGACACCATTTATTTTAATTTGTTTTATATCTCCACCAAGCCCATTTTATTGTTTTTTTTATTCTTATGTGAATAAAATCCACCTCTTTATTGGCCATCCCTGCTTACAGTATTGCTTTCAACCAAGGCACCATACAAAGAATCCTAGCCCCCCCCCCCCCCGAAGGGAAGTCCAGGATCTGCTGGGCCCTGGGACCGATCACCACAGGAACAGAGGAGTAAGCACCAAAAGAAGAGTGGTTTCACAGACCAGCTGCTTGCAGCACGAGGAATAAACCTGCGTAAGTGTGCATCCATCATTCAGACCAATAATATGCAGTGCTTGGCACAATTCTAATCATACTCTCTTGTATCTCCGAGAGAAAGAGGAGAGACAGAGAAGTGCCGCAGATCAGAAAGAACTTTTATTTATTACACATTTCTTCAATTGAAAGACTTTTTGAAATATGGACACTAGGTGGCGATATACCACCAATACTGCATTACAAAGGATCTTTTATATCAATCAGACCATGTATGTAATGCTGTTTTTATATTTTAGATGATATATGTATGCTTACATCTTTGCTTATGCAATTTTGTGTGAATGTATGCAATTTTGTGTGAATATATGTACACACAGACTCAACCTTTGAGCATTACGCCACCTAGAGCGAAAAGACCTCCTCCCACTCTTTCCTTAGGTACAGGTTTGCGCTCTGGAGTGTGTCTCTCTCTTCTAAATATTCTGTCAGTCAAGCTGATCAGATCTGTCACAACATCGCAAAGGTTACTTTGAATAGTTATTCTTCCCTACTCTTCCAAAAGCTTGCCATCACCAATATCAAGTAATAATTTAGAAAACTCTTGTGCCCTCAAATCACGTTAAAGGTGGACACGCTTGTTAACGGTCAAGGTCAGGACTTTGACATTAGGCCATAAGATGGATGACTTGAGACAGGCCTCGACTTCATCTGCACGTGTCCGTGGCACAAGAGGCAATGTCTGTTTGAAGTCACCAACCAAAAGCACTGTAAATCCACCCATACGATGGCTGCTGCCAATAATGTCCTGGAGTATCAGGTTTACAGCTTCACTACCAACTTGGGGAGGAGTTTGACGATACGTTTTTCCAGCTTCCCTTGTGTTTTCCTAATTGCATCTGTAAATCTTTCTGTATTTTTTCTCTTTTCCCTTTAACTGTTGTTACGGTAGAAGGGACAGATCCGCCTGAACTGAGATCAGTGCAAGAAGTGATTTGGGGCTGGCACACTATGGAGGAGAAATTTGGTGCACAATCCGTTGGTGCTGGTGGGTGATTGAAACTCATAAGGGAGTATATCTCCCGCCATCTTGAGTGCAGAAGCAGTTCCATAGGTGGATGGTGTGGACATTTTGGTGAGGTAGTGACGTTTAGTGCTGCAAGGATGCCCAGCCCGCTCCTGAGTGCAATGTCTGTTAGTTTGAACGGAGATAATGGCATGTGAAGCAAGTGGCAACTGGAACAGATTTATTTTCAGGTTGGGAGGGGGGGGGGGGAGTAGAACTCCTTAGCATCAGAGCATGTTAAGAGCTGATGGTCATTGCAAAAAATCTGTTCTTCGTGAGCACCTAGAAGCCGAGAGAAACATACGTGCTGAATTTCAAGTTTGTAGGCTTTATGGTTCTGGAGATATGGTGATGTTGTGCGAGTGGCATTTCACATACATACAGCAAAAATCTGGATGCACTCCGGGGACTTCCCTCCGGGAACGTCAACATTTTAAATTTAACTTGATTTATTAATAAACTTTTTGGTTTTACAAAAGTCCCGGAGTGCATCCAGATTTTTGCTTTCTATATTATTTCATATTGGATTTTGGCACGCAGGCAACATACGATATTTGAGTTGGAGTGCTGGTAATATATAAATTAGAGATCTATCTAGATACCCATGCATCTTGACGAAACGTCGGGCTACGCAGGAGATATTAGGTTCACAATCCGTTGTTTTAGTGGTGGTTGAAACACATAAGGGATGATGATGATGATGATAATAATAAATAATAAATGAGCTTAAGCCCTTTAATCCCACCAACAGCCCTGTTTCTTTTCGTCTACGTAGCCAGGCTAATTACTTGCATAGCATGTTTTTATTATTTAAAAAAATGGTTATGTCTAAGGACAATATCCAAAAAAACTAAACCACACCGAGTAAAGCAACCAGAACGACTTCTCCAGGCAGTTCGGAAGCAGCATCTGACTCTGTACAGAGACCAATTAATTGGCCAAACGATTAATCAATAAAGAGAATAGTTGTCAACTATTTTCATTAGCGATTAGTTGTCGATTAATCTATTATTAGAACTGAAACACATTCAATTAATTTACTTGCTGTCACAGCCAAAGTGGTTTTCTCGGGAACCCAATAAAGCGCCACATTTTAGAATCTGAACACAAGGTCCTTCTCTTTTTGGGGTTTTCTATTTGGGAGCTTGGCTGCTCTGGACTGGATGAAGCCTTTCCCACATTCACTGCATTGAGAGAGTTTTAGCTCAATAAAGGAAAGTCCTAAAAACTAAAATATTTCCCATTAAAACCATGGAGGAAAAAAAATACAAAAGCATGGGTGGATTTTTCCATCATGATAGCGACACGGTCACCTGCCTCCAACCAAGCCAGCTTAACCCCTTCACCTCTGTGTGTGGAGCTCATTTTGACGGTTTTGTGTTCATGTTTAAAAGCGATCAACACTTGCAAGTCCTTGTGGCCCTTACGGACAGAATCAAGAGCAGCCTTAAACTCCAGAATATACTTGTGTTCACGCAGCAACTTCTGCAGTTGGCTAACCAGTTCTAGATTAACGTAGATTCGACAATGGATGTCCCTCTCATTGTCATCTTCGCCAACAAAGTATATCTGCAGAAAAGAAGGCTGCTGCTTTGGCCCCACCATGATACTCCCTATCCTGTGGTAGACCTGCCCCCGCACTTTGAGTGTTGGCATAAAATTTCCCTCCTTCAACTCTCTGGCTCCAAAAGACGTCATTTGGAAGCATCGGTTGTACTTCCGGGCAGCAGAAAGAAAGTGCTCTTCCATTGGATGCTGGTGGGTGAGAAGGCTGTGTAAGGTTTCAGGGTTGGGCTGAAGGGGAGGGAGCTGGACTTTCCAGCTGCTCTCTGAGTGGGGTACTCAGGTATCACGACCCCAGAAGCCCTGGCTGCCTGAAGACCGTGGTGCAGACTATGGCGGGTGTCTTCGGCGGGAATAAGACGCCCTCGGGCGTTGGTCCACCCCCCCAAGACAAGACTCCTGATGTGGAAGAGGATGCCCACCCCAACACGATGGGAGATTACCGCAGATTCATCACGGAAATTAAGAGGTTGTGGTCCGCTGCGGTGTCTGGGGTAAGTGCTGACTTGATAGGAACTCGGGTGGTGGCGGTGCAGGCGCAGAACGCTGACGTGGCTGCGGAGCAGGTAATTCTTTCGTCCCAGGTGAGCGCCTTGCAGTCCCAGGTTGACCTTTTGACCCGCTCAGTGGAGGTTCGAGTCCCAACACCGCAGGCGAAATATACGTATACGAGGAATCCCTGAATTGGTATCTACATCAGACCTGCTCCCTTATACCACCTGCCTGGAGCATCATACCCCTGGATCGTCAACTGACACGACAGTGCTGTTTCGGATCCGCAAGCCATCGACGGCCCCCGGGATTCCCCAAGGGATGTCATCGTGGTTACCAAGACTGCTGCGGTCTGCGGTGAAATTTGCCAGAGCGTCGCTGATGTTATACAATGATTTACCATTTGTGACCCCGCTGACTCGGCGTCGGTAACGGCGTTCCTCCGTCTTCAGGGGGGGGGGGATTCGCTCATCGCCGGGGATTGGCTCGCTCCTTCGTGATGACTCATGAAAACATGCCTTATACGGTTTCTGACCCAGCTGAGGCCTGGCCTATGCTTTCCGGCATTGCTTTGTCCCCAGACCCGGCGACTTCTGCGGGCTGAGTTCCAGTTTTGCTGAGCATCCCCCTACATTGAGCGTTTTATTCTTGAGGACATTATAGATTTCCCTGACTTCTGTAAAAAAGTGTTTTTTCTCCCCCCCCCCCACACTCATTTGCTACAAAAATCATCAGACGCAAAAAGACATCTTAAATAATGGTAGATTAATACATGGATCATACAAACAGCCATTTTACTAGGCGATTCTCCAGCGATACTCTTGCCTTTTCACCTTTACTGCATCACCATAATTAACAGACACTCCTCCTCCATCCAGAGCGCCGACATAGGGACACTTTTTCCTGGAGAGTATATCCTGATCTGAATAAACAATACAGCTCGAACATGCTAAAGAGAATTCCACTGAGTGTGTTTCGTATGTTGATTCTTTAACCCCTTAAGGACCGCTGACGTACCCTGTACTCCCTTAGACCCGCGGAAGTACAGGGTATGTCAGCGGTGTCTAACCCCCCCCCTCCCGCCCGATACTTACCTCCCTCGCTGGATCCCTTGGCGATCTGGCAGGGAGGAAGCCTGCCCATGTGATTTACATGGGGAGGCGAGGTTGATGACGTCGCCACGCTGCGTGGTGACGTCATCGGCAGGCGTCCCCATGCAAATCAATGGAGGGGAGGGGGTGCTCATTCGGAGCCCTCTATCTCCCCAACCATTGAAGCTAGGGAGATGATAGATAGAGATTATATATATATAATCGCCTTAGGTGTATAGCCTTAACGATTTTGCCGCCGAATTGGCGCCAAAACACGATTCGAACCTGGAGGGGGACTGACATCTTGGATGTCAGCCAAGCCTCCAGGTCCCCCCCACCCACTGACAACCTCACCATGTGTGAGGATGTCAGTGGGCCAGTTAGGGGGATCCTTAGAATCCCCTTATCTCCCGATCCATGGCAGCTATTTAGCCGGGGTCTTTTTTGGTGGTTGTAGATTTTGGGGATTAAATTACGAAAAAGTGTGCGTTTTTACAATTTTTTCATCATATTTCATATATTTTTTTTATAGTAAATAATTCGATATGATGGAAATAATGGTATTTCTAGAAAGTCCATTTAATGGCGGGGAAAAGGGTGTATAATATGTGTGGGTTGAATAAACGAGTAAGAGGAAAATTTGACGTAAACACTAACAGCGCAGAAACGTAAAAACAGCAGCGGTCACTAAAGGACGGATTTGTGTAAAACCGCCCGGTCACTAAGGGGTTAAAGAGAAGACGGTAATCTACCTGGCTGAACACTAAAGGGTTACAAGCCCAAACCGGTGGCAGGGTGACCCCAACAGTACACACTTTGGTTGAACATGTCCTCGTACCTATTGTCTCGCTCGGGACCATTGACCCTACTTGTTTGCAAAGCAACCACGATCTTCCTATTCATCAAAACCGGTTATTATCCAAAATATTGTTGGCAGTCAGGATGGCCATCGAGTAACATTGGCGTGCCACTACTTTGCCATCTCAAACGCGCCCATTTCAGATCATACCCAGATGATGGATGACCTGTCTGTCAAACTTCCCCTCACCATGCCTTCATATCATAAGATCTGGAACGCTTAGAAATCCATCAGGTGTTTAGTTGTAATTCCTAAAAGGCACCCTGGTCTCAGTTTGGGGTATTAAAGGTTATCCATTGCTGTGGCATATCCTCTTAGTTACATGACTGCTGGTAATTCGGGATGCACCGATACCACTTTTTTAAGACCGAGTACGAGTACTGATACTTTTTCCCAAGCACTCACCGATACTTTTTTTTATGTCATGTGACCGCTTTCCAATAAGAACAGACCTCATATAAAAAAGCCCCCAGCTCACATGGATATGCCCCCCAGCTCTCATGGATATTCATGTATTTGCCCCCCCAGCTCATGGATAATGCCCACCCTGCTCATGGATAACGCCCCCCAGCTCACCTGGCACTCACCGCGTTCATACTTCCCTTCCTGGGCGATGCCGGGAAAGTCTTTGCGCTTGTGCTCGTTGGAAGGCCCCCATTGATACAGCAATGTGCGGTGTGTATGAACGTATCACAGGAGCTCCACAGCAATAAAACTCACAGTAATATGCGGTGTGTGTGTGTGTGTGTCACAGATGTCCACAGTAACGTGCGGAATGTGTGTGAGGGTATCACAGCCAGGGCCGGCGCTGCCGCTAGGCAGGCGCCTAGAGCGCAGTGCCCGCCTAGGGCGCAGCCAGCCCGACCAATTTAAAAAATAAATAAAAATTGGCCGCAGGGCAGCTTGGGGCAGCCGCGTGCTGCAGCCAGCCCCAATACGTGCCGGCGTCGCCGCCACCGCCAAGGAGACGGAGGCGTGGACTTGGTGCAGGAAGCACCAAGTTCATGCCTCCGTCTCCTTGACGCCAGCGGCGACGCCAGCACGTATTGGGACTGGCTACTAGGAGGTGGAGGGAGGCAGAGGCGGAGACGGAGCTGGAGCGGCAAATCTCCACGTGAGAGCCTGGGGGCAAATCTCCACGTGAGAGCCTGGGGGCAAATCTCCACGTGAGAGCCTGGGGGCAAATCTCCACGTGAGAGCCTGGGGGCAAATCTCCACGTGAGAGCTGGAGGCAAATATACCCATGTAAGAGCTGGGGGCAAATATACCCATGTAAGAGCTGGGGGCAAATATACCCATGGGGCAAATATACCCATGGGGCAAATATACCCATGGGGCAAATATACCCATGGGGCAAATATACCCATGTAAGAGCTGGGGCAATATATCCATGTGAGAGCTGGGGGCAAATATACCCATGTGAGCTTTCTTTTTTTTTTTGGGGGGGGGTGCAAAATAGTCTAGCACGGCCCTGATCACAGCTCCACAGTAACTTGCGTGCGTATCACATTGTTTTTACATTGTATTTACATTGTTAGAGACTGCAGAATGATATTGTCTGTATGTCAGGAATGGTGCTGCCCTCCATAAAAGAAGTGCTGGAGCTGCTACAGCCTCCAGTAATACTTTTCTGTAGTGACAGGAATTGGGCAGGGGCAGGTCCCACAGATTTATTTTTCTCACATGTGGGTCCCCACAGACATGCACATTGTCAGCACTGCCAGTGGAAGGCTCCATTGTTAGCAGGAGGATGTGAGATGAGGTCAGTCACCATGCCATGGTTACTCACCGCTCTATGTGTGTGTGCTGTCAGTCTACACGCTGCCCTGGCTCTCCATGCTGCTTCTGTACGTGGTGATGTGCTCCCTGAGAAGTGCATGGAGGGGGGGGGGCATGCCTCCTCAGTATCACGTGATGACGCTTCCCCTGCCTAAGGGGAGAGCCTCGAGGCCCATTTACACAAGGACGCGCAGAGCACGTGGCTCAGCCAGTGTATCTGTGGTGGGTGTGGCCGGCCCTCCGCAGCACCCCGCCCTTCCTGGAACACTACCCTGGTGTCAGAGTGGGCGTGGCCCTATTCAGTGAGGCGGTTGGCAGGATGGGGTCGCTACTCGCGGGATGTACTGACCAGGTGCTCCAGCGATGGTTGCCCGGGGCCCCCTTCCTTGGGTCACTGGGAGGCAGTGTGATGCTGGTGGGGTACAGGCTCTGCAGTGGACGGGGTCTGGGTTGCCGCCCAGTAGGTACAGCACTCCTCTCCCGGAGCCTGCATGAGCTTCCCACGCCAGCTGTTGACCTCGCGCCTCCCCATGATGTCACTGCCAGGCGGGGTCAGCAAGAGCCACAGAGCGACCAGGGGGAGGTGGGCATGCCCTTAACAGCATGTGAGGAGAGCGTTGCCAGGAGGGAATCCCTGCGACGCTCCTCTCACATCCAGAGCCCGGTTTAATACCTCAGCAGCTGCTGAGTTTGCTGCAGCAGCGTCGTTGAACGCTTTGGATGCGAATTTGAATCCAAAATGGCCAACGATTTTTTAATGAAAGATGCAGATGGTTTTTCGTATCACTCGGACAAAATATAATAAAGAGAAGCCGTCAGCACAATTCCGTTTTGTATGCACACACCACAAATGATAGTTTTTATTGAATAAACGTTATGTTTACTTCTGAAACAAAATATAAAAATTGAGTTGTAATATATGTCTATGTGCAGGGGGAAATAGTAAATAAATATTTTGTGCTTTGGTGAACAAAAACCTCAAAATTAACATTGCTGTACGGAATTGTTACTTGCTTCGTGGCGGCGGCCATCTTGCTGTACGGAATTGTTGTTAATTGCTTTATGGCGGCGGCCATCTTTAATACGTCACACTCAGCTACTCGCAGTATCTCCTCGGGTCGCTGCAAGTGCTAAATTAGCAGTGTTGAGCGCTGAGTGGCTGAACAGCAAGTTGCTAACTTAGCATTGCAGCGGCTGAGGTATTGAACGCGCCTCAGGACTGCCTGCTCCCCTCTGATGTAATCAAAGGGGCCCGTATGAAAGCCAGCATGGGCCCAGGTAGGCAGGTGGTAAAAAAAAAAAAAATTGTAATGGCTGACCCCTCTGTTACGAACCGAAGTCCACCATGCCGATTTTTTTCTTTTTCACGCGTACCCCTGGGAGTCCTCGTGCGTACCCCTGGGGGTACACGTACCACAGGTTGGGAACCGCTGTTCTAGAGGTCTGCATGTGCTTCACAGCGGAGGGAAAAGTTTAATATTTATTTCTCTATCCCCTTCTTCCCACTCCCTCCCTCTACAGATTGAGGGGGGGAGGGGGGGGTATAAAAATAATTTAAAAAAGAAGGACAGGGAATGTGATTTCAAAAGGTTATGGTATTCAATGTTTATGATGTCTTTGTACCATCCTGAGAAACTGCTGGCAGTATTTTTGGTTAAATAGGATGAAGACATATAGGAGGGGGGGGGGGAAATCAAGGTAATACAAAAGAAAGGAGCAATGGTGACAATGTATTAAACTCATAATGTCAAGCAAACTGACCCCAAAACAACCACTGATATCTTGAATATCATCGATAAATATCTTTTTTACCTTTTGTGAGACGACTGCAGGGTGATGTAATCGAAAAATAAAGCCATTATTTTCTAAGT
This sequence comes from Leptobrachium leishanense, assembly GCA_009667805.1. NCBI lineage: Eukaryota > Metazoa > Chordata > Amphibia > Anura > Megophryidae > Leptobrachium > Leptobrachium leishanense. The sequence goes on along the minus strand of CM019063.1, from coordinate 358,539,355 downwards.
ACTGAGGACATCTTGATACCACTTTATGTCTGCTGGAAGCAAGCAACTGAAAAGTGGGAAATAAGTAAATAAACTCACATTATAAACACAGTATAAAACAGCTGAAAACAAAGATTGTGACTTTTAGAAGCATAATCTATATTGCAGAAACAGCCTTTTACACTATTTAAGAGTTACATATGAGAATATAAACAGACCCAGGATGCAAAAAAGTGGGAAATTGCAGACTTCATTTGTAGGTCCTTCCTAGAGTTCCTTGCTGCTTATGGGGAATGTAACCCATGAGCTCTGTAAAGCAGTTCTTGGAATTGCTGGAATGTGTAAAGGTTTTCCTCAATTAGGCAGTGTTAGTCCAGATGCCAAAATCACGAGTACAGCAGTACGTAGTGATACCTTTTTTTTATTGGACCAACATTACCCAAAGAGAGGTTTACTCTCGAAAGCTGGTCTTTTAACCCCTTCACTGCTGAGCCATTTCACCTCTGAGCTCATTTTTACCGGTTTCGCTCATGTTTAAACGCGATTTGAAGTAACGTTTTATTATACAACCCAGGCAAATTATACATCCTTCTTTTTCGGGAGATTCATATCATCATCATCATTATTATTATTAGTAGACGTCATGTCTTGCTTGACTCTTGTAACAAAAGAAATGCAATAAAATTTAAATTTTCAAACATCTACAGCGTGTAAAGGGATTTTTTTTTTTTTACATTTGATCATACTAACCCTTGCAGTTATATATTCTATGGGGTAGGCTTGTTAAAAAAAAAAATTGAAATGGAGCGTGCACGCTCATGTCCTAGGAGTTAGGGCTGTCAAATATAATCGTTTCCCTGATGCATCACGATGCTTCCTTCCACAATGCTGCATCGATCTTCTCAGGCTGCTAATCGATTCACTGGCCACGCCCCCTCCAGCTCTTATTCCTCCCTGGTTGAATTCCTCTCTCTGGCGTCTGTCTGTGCTGGGAGACTCGCAGCATCAAGCTGTGTCTGCTTCCCCACCTCCTCTCTGTAGCCGACCCCTCCCCACCTGTCGTGGAGCTGAAAGCCCATCCGTGCAGAGAAGCGGCTCCTCCCATTGTTTAAAGTGACAGCTGCTATGTGTGAAGTCCAGCTGGAGCATGAGAGTGTGACCAAAGCAGAACACGAATTAACCCTCTCATCCACAGCCCCAACTATTTAACCCTTACGGACTGCAGCCCCTATACAAAAACACCTCTAAGACCCTGCAGCCCCTATTCACTCATCACAATGCACCTGCAGTCCTGACTTAAACATTAACCCCTTACTGACTGCAGCCCTCAAGTAACCCTGCACAAAACACCTCTAAGGCTGGGGTCAGACGAGCGTGATTTCTACGGGCTGTACGTCCGTGCAGTACGGACATCGTCAGTACGGATGACGCAGTAGTGGTCACACAGTCCGTTTTTTCACTGAAGTTATTTTTTGACGGATGTAGGAGGGGAAAATAAATTACAATGAAAAAACATTCTGTCCGTCAAAAATGCTGGACGTATAAATGCAGTCCGTCTGACCTCGCTCCATCACTCACACACAAAGCTATGCGGACGTTGTGGACGTGGCGCACTCCGCACGTCCGTTCTAGGGGATGTACGTTCTGCCTAACTGCGTCCGTTTGCCGCGGCCGTTGTGCGTCCACAGTTCAGTGCGGACGTACTTCATGTGTCGGGCTCCAATGGACTTTCTTTCATGCTATCACGGACGTACTTTTAGGCGCAATCACGGACGTGAACACTACGCTCGTCTGACACCAGCCTAAAACCCTGCAGTCCCATATTAACCCTTCATTCCAAAAACCTATGTCAATCTTTTTTCCCAGTAAAACCAGTCCCATTAACCCCTTACTAATTTATTTTAATTATACACACACACACACACACAGTAAAACTATTTCATCAATTGCATAAATATTTTTTTATTGCATGTGTATATACATTTCTAACATTTTCCTATATATAAAATATATATTATTAAATGCAGTTTGTATAATTAAAATAAATGTGTCTTTCTAAAGCCATGCTTGTGCTTACGAATATGACTAAATTACATGTGCATACGCTTACCATAATATATACACCATATGTTCAGAGCTGGTGCCACACACTGGAAACACTCAGTTACACCTATCACCCCCCTCTCTAACCACCTTTTTTTGACCTATGTGCACACACTTAGCCCTCTCCTACGTGTCAGACCACATTCCACTGTGTAACCAAGTCTCAGAACCCCTAGGGAGACTCAATTTTTATTTATAAAAGGATTTTACCAGGAAGGATACATTGGAGATTTCTCTTGTTTTCAAGTACCGTATATACTCGCGTATAAGCCAAGTTTTTGACTCAGATTTTGAGTCAAAAAACCGCGATTCGGCTTATACGCGAGTCAAGGTCCTGAACAGCGTGAGTCCGTCCGTGTTGAAGGGGATGCGGCTGCGTGCAGGCGCAGCCGGTCACGTGGTCCGGCTAATCAGGTGGTACTGAGTCTCTGTACCACCTGACTGGCCGGATCGCGTGACCTGCGCACGCACGCAGCCGCATCCCCTTCAACACGGACGGACTCACGCTGTTCAGGACCGGGCAGGCACTCCCGCTGCCCGGCATCTGGGCCCCCTCAACCCCTGCTGGATCCGGAGCTGGGGCAAGTATCCATGTGAGAGCTGGCTGCCGCTGGGGTAATATCCAGGTGAGAGCTGGGGCAAATCCATGAGCTGGGGCAATATCCATGAGCTGGGGCAATATCCATGTGTGAGCTGGGGCAATATCCATGTGTGAGCTGGGGCAATATCCATGTGTGAGCTGGGGCAATATCCATGTGTGAGCTGGGGCAATATCCCACTTAGGCTTCTACGCGAGTCAATAAGTTTTCACAGGTTTTTTGGGAAAAAGTAGGGGGGGGGGGGTCGGCTTATACCCGAGTATATACGGTATGTACAAAAACAAGTTTCCTTTTAAAAAAAAAAAAAATATTGAGACACTTTTAGACACAAAATTTTGAAAAAATTAGACCGCCAGGGAGGTTAACTCTCAGGCAAGGATGTCTTAGAGGGTCTCACGTCCTCCTGCCCAATTACCTGTCCGCTTGACCCCATCCCCTCGCACCTTATTTCGGCTTGTTCTACCAGTCATTGTCCATGCTTTGACTCATATTTTTCACTTCTCCCCCTTCTCTGGACTCTTCCCCTCTGCATGCAAACGTGCTTTGATCACCCCCATTCTAAAGAACCCATCTCTTGATCCTACCTCCCTTTTGAACTGCCGCCCATCTCTTTGCTCCCCTTTGCCACCAAAATCTGAGAACGCCTGGTCTATAACCGGCTCACCAGTTTTCTTGCTGCCAACGTTCTACTTGACCCATAGCAGTCAAGCTTTCACTCCCAGCACTCCACTGAAACTGCTTTAACCTTGGGGACTAAGAATTTTAGTTGCTGCTAAAACCAAAAAGGTCACTTATTCTTCTTTACTTTCCGTTGCATTCAACACTATTGACCATGCTCTCCTGCGCTTCACGCGGAGTCAACTTGGCCTCAGTGACACAGCTCGCTTCCCATCGCACTCGGCACTCCTTCACTGGTGCCTCTTCACCCCCGCCTCCTCGCACGATTGGGGTGCCTCAAAGCTATGTCCTGGGTCCCCTACCTCTTCTCAATCTATAACTGCCTCTCTCGGCAACCTCATTTCTTCCTATCGACTCCAAAATAATCTCTATGCTACGACACCCAAAATCTACCTTTCCTCTCCCGATCCCTCTCCTCCAGTGCTGGACCATGTTACAGCCTGACTTCAGCTGTCTCCGACTGGATGACATCCTGTTTCCTAAAGCTCAACCTCTCCAAAACTGAAATGCTCATCTTCCCTCTACGGCTAGGGTCAGACGAACGCAGTCATCACATCCGTGTCGACGCACAGTTTAGGCTGGGGTCAGACGAAAGCAGTGTTAACGTCCGTGTAGCCGCACTTTAGTACATTGGTGGTAGCAGATAATCATGACCAATGAAGGCCCACACACGAAGTGAGGACACACTACAGACGCGGCAAACGGACACAGGTTAGCAAGAACGTCGAACCACTAGGACGGACGTGCGGAGTGCGCCACGCTTTGTGTGTGAGTGATGGAACGTGGTCAGACAAACTGCATTTATACATCCAGCATTTTTGACGGACAAAATGTTTTTTCATTTTAATTTATTTTTCCTCCTACATCCGTCAAAAATAACATCAGTCACAAAAACGGACTGTGTGGCCACTACTGCGTCTTCCGTCAAAAAGTGCGTCTGTACTGCACGGGCACACAGTCCGTAGAAAACGCGCTCGTCTGGCCCTAGCTTTAACGTCCGTCGTAGCATTAATTTGTGATCAATAGAGACCAACACACGAACTACGTGCGAACCGAAGTGCTGCTGCTTGGCTATTTACTATACTGTTATTTTGTCACGGCCACACTGTGGATCACTTGGCTAATTATTTATGGCAATTGACTAACTGTTCAAGATTTCTACCATTATCCATTTATGTTTAGCTCCCTACCGTGCTCCTAATACCTGGCATTAAATGTCAGTAATTCTTTCTTGTACACTGCTGATTATTATTATTATTTTTCTGTATTAGGACGATATTTTCAGGGTCGTTGACGCCACCTAGTGGCATATAGGTATCTTGTATGGTACCACATATTTACAACTACTGCCTAGAACCAATAACGGTCGAATTGATTCTTCATTGTGGTATATCCTCTAATAAGAGAAAGCTTATTTTATGGTTTAAGGAGGTTCATCACTTTACATCTTTTATGTATTTTATATTGTTGTGTATATTGTATTCGTCCAATAAAGTTTTATTGGTAGCCGGTGTCTACCACATTTCTTTCTTTCAATAGCGGCCTCTGTGCATGATGATGGGATGTCAGATGCAGCACATTTGCGACGTCCATCACGTCGATGCTCAGAAGTTTTTTTGGTCTGGCTGACTGTACCTGTCTCTTAATTAATTTTGCTTTCCATATTTCCCTTTTATTCTTCTACATCCGTCAAAAAAAAAAAAAAAAGACTGTGTGGTGTCTAGAGTATCTTCTGTCAGTACGTATGTCCGTTATGCACGCACGCAGAGTGCGCTCAGACTGCGTTCGTCTGACATTAGCCGAAATCCTCCATTCTCGTGCCCATTTCCCTTCAGGTGAAAGGTGCCACCATTACTTCTACCTCTCAGGCTGGTTGCCTAGGGATCCTCCTGGACTCTGATCTATCCTTTACTCCTCACATTCAAATCACTAACCAAATCTTGTTACTTCCACCTAAAAAAAAAAAAAAAAAAAAAAAAAATTGCACGCATCCATCCCTTTCTTAAACAGAACTCTACTAAAATGCTCATCCAAGCTCTTATATCCCGTCTTGACTACTGTAACCTCCTCTCTGGCCTTAATAAAAATCGAGATTCTCCCTCTGCAGTCCGTTATTAATGCCTGTACCAGACTCCTACACCTCACATCCCGCACCTCACACCTATGTCAATCTCTACACTGGCTTCCTGTTTCCTTTAGAATCCACTTCAAAAAAACACTGGTTCTCACATACAAAGCTCTCCATAACCGTGCCTGACTACATTTCCTCCCTTATTAGCAGGTACATCCCATTACGACCACGTCGCTCTGCCAATAATCTGATGCTAATCAGTTCCTTGTACCCCCAACAGTCACAATCAGGACTTCTCCCGACTGCCCATTTTCTATGGAACTCCCTCCCTTCAAGAAGTCAGACTACTTTAGAGAAGCCTATCAGCTTCTCATTCAGCCCACGTGCACCCCTGTTACTTCTTGTATTCTATTCACCCTCACCGCTTAGATTGTAAACTCTCAAGCAGGCTGCTCTCTCCTTCTGGGGGTGTGTGTGTGTCCCCCATTGTACAGCGCTACAGAACTTGTTGGTGCTTTATAAATACCTGTAACATACATACTTTAGTGCTTTAGAGCATGCGACTCCAACCTTGGCCCTCCAGATGTTTTGGAACTACATCTCCCTTGATGCACAGTCACGCAATAGGTTGGCTGATCATCAAGGGAAATGTAGTCCCAAAACATCTGGATGGCTACAGTTGTTGATACCTGCCTTAGTGGTTAGCAATAATCTTAAAAGCAGGGGTCAGCAACCTTGCTCTCCAGATGTTTTGGAACTACATTTCCTCTGATGCTCAGCCATTCTAATGAGTGGCTGAGCATCCTTGGGGGGATAGCATTCCAAAACATGTAGCGGGCCAACGTTACAGACCCCTACATTAAACAGGGGTTTCTGTTCTGGGTTTTACACCATTGGGTAAAATCATGTTCTTCATAGATGCTGGGTAACAAAAACAAACAGGAATCCAGCGTGAAGCTACTTTGCAAACAGACAGCTTACATGCATTAAGTACTAACATGTAACAAGTCAGTAGCTATTACTGATAAGGGGGGGGGGGGAAATCAGGCTGCCCGAGGGAGATCACTATGCATCTCTGTATAACAAAAACAAGCAATTTAGCCGCTTTTCTTCGTTTTTTTTTTTTCATTTAGTGAACTTAAAGCAATTACATGAAAACGCATCAACATTTCTTGGGTATTAGCCACACCAGAAACATTATGCCGTCATTTTATTAATTTACTCACCCGGTAGCAATGCCACAAGGCCGCAGCCATCTTTGTAGAGGAACGAGTGCCGTGACCTTCCGGGAGAACATCCACGCTGAGCGGTCCAGTGCTTATGACGTCACGGAAGCAGGGACGGGGTTTTAAGGAAGACTACATTGCTCGTAAACGATTTTAGAAACGGGATTAGGATACCGATAGTTGATATAACTCTTCAGCGTAAAATGTAGATCGTTCAAGTAAAGATAATAATTGTACTCTCAGCATAGTTATGACGCAAGTATGTTTTTTCGACAATACAGTTAAGTAGATTTATTAAAAAGTAGAGATAAATGTATTTTTCATTAATCTTTTGAGCTTTCTTTTAGAAACTACAGACAGAGGGCAGTTAGGCGCTAATGATTACACAGTTTACAGGGACCTACTAAACAGAATATTGGGATGATTGATTGCAATACTCAGCTCTATCAATAGGTGTCAGTATACAGAATACACACAGCTGCTAATGACCCAATATACACTATATTGCCAAAAGTATTCGCTCACCTGCCTTGACTCGCATATGAATTTAAGTGACATCCTATTCCTAATCCATAGGGTTCAATATGATGTTGGTCCACCTTTTGCACTATAACCGCTTCAACTCTTCTGGGAAGGCTGTCCACAAGGTTTAGGAGTGTGTTTATGGGAAATTTTGACCATTCTTCCAGAAGCGCATTTGTGAGGTCACACACTGATGTTGGATGAGAAGGCCTGGCTCTCAGTCTCTGCTCGAATTCATCCCAAAGGTGTTCTATCAGGTTGAGGTCAGGACTCTGTGCAGGCAAGTCAAGTTCATCCACACCAAACTCTGTCATCCATGTCTTTATGGACCTTGCTTTATGCACTGGTGCACAGTCATGTTGGTAGAGGAAGGGGCCAGCTCCAAACTGTTCCCACAAAGTTGGGTGCATGGAATTGTCCAAAATGTCTTGGTATGCTGAAGCATTCAGAGTTCCTTTCACTGGAACTAAAGGGCCAAGCCCAGCTCCTGAAAAACAACCCCACACCATAAACCCCCCTCCACCAAACTTTACACTTGGCACAATGCAGTCAGACAAGTACCGTTCTCCTGGCAACCGGCAAACCCAGACTTGTCCATCAGATTGCCAGATGGAGAAGTGCGATTCGTCACTCCAGAGAACGCGCCTCCACTGCTCTAGAGTCCAGTGGCAGCGTGCTTTACACCACTGCATTCAACGCTTTCCATTGCACTTGGTGATGTATGGCTTGGATGCAGCTGCTCGGCCATGGAAACCCATTCCATGAAGCTCTCTGCGCACTGTTCTTGAGCTAATCTGAAGGCCACATGAAATTTGGAGGTCTGTAGCGATTGACTCTGCAGAAAGTGGGCGACCTCTACGCACTATGTAAAACACTATTCCTCACAAGGAGGAAAAAGTCTTCCCAAACCACATTTGTGATAATATTAAAAATTAACTTTTATTGCAATGTATAAAAAGATAACATAATTAATAAAATACCCCAACACAGATCAAAAGTAGTTGATTCTTGAGCTATGGTAGTCTTGACCAATAAACATGAATCAAATACATGTAACCATCGGATTGCAAATTGAAAGTTATAATAGCGTTACTGTATCCATCAGTTACACAGGCAATTGATACATACAGAGTAATGACTGTAGATTGCAACTTACACTGCACATTACTGGGGTTTTATTGCTGTGGACTTTGATACGCTGATACACACTGCACATTACTGGGGTTTTATTGCTGTGGACTTTGATACGCTGCACATTACCGGGGTTTTATTGCTGTGAAGCTTTGTGATACGCTCATACACACTGCACATTACTGGGGTTTTATTGCTGTGGACTTTGATATGCTCATACACGCTGCACATTACTGGGGTTTTATTGCTGTGGACTTTGATACGCTGCACATTACCGGGGTTTTATTGCTGTGAAGCTTTGTGATACGCTCATACACACTGCACATTACTGGGATTTTTATTGCTGTGAACTTTGATACGCTCATACACTGCGCATTACTGGGGTTTCATTGCTGTGGACTTTGTGATACACTGCACATTACTGGGGTTTTATTGCTGTGGACTTTTGATACGCCGATACTCTGCACATTACTGGGGTTTTATTGCTGTGGACTTTTTGATACACTGCACATTACTGGGGTTTTATTGCTGTGGACTTTGTGATACGCCGATACTCTGCACATTACTGGGGTTTTATTGCTGTGGATTTTGATACGCTAATACACTGCACATTACTGGGGTTTTATTGCTGTGGACTTTGTGATACCTTGATACACTGCACATTACTGGGGTTTTATTGCTGTGCACTTTGATACGCTGATACTCTGCACATTACTGGGGTTTTTTGCTGTGGAGCTTTCTGATACGCTCATATACACTGCACATTACTGGGGTTTTATTGCTGTGGACTTTGATACACTGCACATTACTGGGGTTTTATTGCTGTGGACTTTGTGATATGCTGATACACTGCACATTACTGGGGTTTTATTGCTGTCGAGCTTTGTGATATGCTGATACACTGCACATTACTGGGGTTTTATTGCTGTGGACTTTGATATGCTCATACATTGCACATTACTGGGGTTTTATTGTTGTGGACTTTGATACGCTGATATACTGCACATTACTGGGGTTTTACTGCTGTGGAGCTTTGTGATATGCTGATACACTGCACATTACTGGGGTTTTATTGCTGTGGACTTTGTGATACGCTCATACACACTGCACATTACTTGGGTTTTATTGCTGTGGAGCTTTGATACACTGCACATTACTGGGGTTTTATTGCTGTGGAGCTTTGAAATACGCTCATATACACTGCACATTACTGGGGTTTTATTGCTGTGGACTTTGATATGCTCATACACACTGCACATTACTGGGGTTTTATTGCTGTGGACTTTGATACGCTCATACACTGCACATTACTGGGGTTTTATTGCTGTGGACTTTGATATGCTGATACACTGCACATTACTGGGTTTTATTGCTGTGGAGCTTTGTGATATGCTAATACACTGCACATTACTGGGATTTTTATTGCTGTGGACTTTGATACGCAGATACTCTGCACATTACTGGGGTTTTATTGCTGTGGACTTTGATATGCTCATACACACTGCACATTACTGGGGTTATATTGCTGTGGAGCTTTGTGATACGCTCATATACACTGCAGATTACTGGGGTTTTATTGCTGTGGACTTTGATATGCTCATACACACTGCACATTACTGGGGTTTTATTGCTGTGGACTTTGATATGCTGATACACTGCACATTACTGGGGTTTTATTGCTGTGGAGCTTTGTGATAGGCTCATACACTGCACATTACTGGGGTTTTATTGTTGTGGACTTTGATACGCTGATACACTGCACATTACTGGGGATTTATTGCTGTGGAGCTTTGTGATATGCTAATACACTGCACATTACTGGGGTTTTATTGCTGTGGACTTTGTGATACCCTCATATACACTGCACATTACTGGGGTTTTATTGCTGTGGAGCTTTGATACACTGCACATTACTGGGGTTTTATTGCTGTGGAGCTTTGTGATACGCTCATATACACTGCACATTACTGGGGTTTTATTGCTGTGGACTTTGATATGCTCATACACACTGCACATTACTGGGCTTTTATTGCTGTGGACTTTGTGATACGCTCATACACTGCACATTACTGGGGTTTTATTGCTGTGAACTTTGTGATACACTGCACATTACTGGGGTTTTATTGCTGTGGACTTTGATACGTTGATACTCTGCACATTACTAGGGTTTTATTGCTGTGGACTTTGTGATATACTGATACACTGCACATTACTGTTTTTTTTTTGCTGTGGAGCTTTCTGATACGCTCATATACACTGCACATTACTGGGGTTTTATTGCTGTGGACTTTGATACGCTCATACACTGCACATTACTGGAGTTTTATTGCTGTGGACTTTGATACACTGCACATTACTGGGGTTTTATTGCTGTGGACTTTGATACGCTGATACACTGCACATTACTGGGGTTTTATTGCTGTGGACTTTGATACGCTGATACACTGCACATTACTGGGGTTTTATTGCTGTGGACTTTGATACGCTGATACACTGCACATTATGGGCTTATATTGCTGTGGAGCTTTGTGATACGCTCATATACACTGCACATTACTGGGGTTTTATTGCTTTGGACTTTGATATGCTCATACACGCTGCACATTACTGGGGTTTTATTGCTGTGGACTTTGATACGCTGCACATTACCGGGGTTTTATTGCTGTGGAGCTTTGTGATACGCTCATACACACTGCACATTACTGGGATTTTTATTGCTGTGAACTTTGATACGCTCATACACTGCACATTACTGGGGTTTTATTGCTGTGGACTTTGTGATACACTGCACATTACTGGGGTTTTATTGCTGTGGACTTTTGATACGCCGATACTCTGCACATTACTGGGGTTTTATTGCTGTGGACTTTTTGATACACTGCACATTACTGGGGTTTTATTGCTGTGGACTTTGTGATACGCCGATACTCTGCACATTACTGGGGTTTTATTGCTGTGGATTTTGATACGCTAATACACTGCACATTACTGGGGTTTTATTGCTGTGGACTTTGTGATACCTTGATACACTGCACATTACTGGGGTTTTATTGCTGTGCACTTTGATACGCTGATACTCTGCACATTACTGGGGTTTTTTGCTGTGGAGCTTTCTGATACGCTCATATACACTGCACATTACTGGGGTTTTATTGCTGTGGACTTTGATACACTGCACATTACTGGGGTTTTATTGCTGTGGACTTTGTGATATGCTGATACACTGCACATTACTGGGGTTTTATTGCTGTCGAGCTTTGTGATATGCTGATACACTGCACATTACTGGGGTTTTATTGCTGTGGACTTGTGATACGCTCATACACATGCACATTACTGGGTTTTATTGCTGTGGAGCTTTGATACACTGCACATTACTGGGGTTTTTTGCTGTGGAGCTTTGAAATACGGATATACACTGCACATTACTGGGGTTTTATTGCTGTGGACTTTGATATGCTCATACACACTGCACATTACTGGGGTTTTATTGTTGTGGACTTTTGATACTCATACACACTGCACATTACTGGGTTTTATTGCTGTGGAGCTGATACACTGCACATTACTGGGGTTTTATTGCTGTGGACTTTGAAATACGCTCATATACACTGCACATTACTGGGGTTTTATTGCTGTGGACTTTGATATGCTCATACACACTGCACATTACTGGGGTTTTATTGCTGTGGACTTTGATATGCTGATACACTGCACATTACTGTGTTTTATTGCTGTGGAGCTTTGTGATATGCTAATACACTGCACATTACTGGGATTTTTATTGCTGTGGACTTTGATACACAGATACTCTGCACATTACTGGGGTTTTATTGCTGTGGACTTTGATATGCTCATACACACTGCACATTACTGGGGTTATATTGCTGTGGAGCTTTGTGATACGCTCATATACACTGCAGATTACTGGGGTTTTATTGCTGTGGACTTTGATATGCTCATACACACTGCACATTACTGGGGTTTTATTGCTGTGGACTTTGATATGCTGATACACTGCACATTACTGGGGTTTTATTGCTGTGGAGCTTTGTGATAGGCTCATACACTGCACATTACTGGGGTTTTATTGTTGTGGACTTTGATACGCTGATACACTGCACATTACTGGGGATTTATTGCTGTGGAGCTTTGTGATATGCTAATACACTGCACATTACTGGGGTTTTATTGCTGTGGACTTTGTGATACCCTCATATACACTGCACATTACTGGGTTTTATTGCTGTGGAGCTTTGATACACTGCACATTACTGGGTTTTATTGCTGTGGAGCTTTGTGATACGCTCATATACACTGCACATTACTGGGGTTTTATTGCTGTGGACTTTGATATGCTCATACACACTGCACATTACTGGGCTTTTATTGCTGTGGACTTTGTGATACGCTCATACACTGCACATTACTGGGGTTTTATTGCTGTGAACTTTGTGATACACTGCACATTACTGGGGTTTTATTGCTGTGGACTTTGATACGTTGATACTCTGCACATTACTAGGGTTTTATTGCTGTGGACTTTGTGATACACTGATACACTGCACATTACTGGGGTTTTTTTGCTGTGGAGCTTTCTGATACGCTCATATACACTGCACATTACTGGGGTTTTATTGCTGTGGACTTTGATACGCTCATACACTGCACATTACTGGAGTTTTATTGCTGTGGACTTTGATACACTGCACATTACTGGGGTTTTATTGCTGTGGACTTTGATACGCTGATACACTGCACATTACTGGGGTTTTATTGCTGTGGAGCTTTGTGATACGCTCATATACACTGCACATTACTGGGGTTTTATTGCTGTGGACTTTGATATGCTCATACACACTGCACATACTGGGGTTTTATTGCTGTGTACTTTGATATGCTCATACACACTGCACATTACTGGGGTTTTATTGCTGTGGACTTTGATATGCTGATACACTGCACATTACTGGGGTTTTATTGCTGTGGACTTTGATATGCTCATACACACTGCACATTACTGGGGTTTTATTGCTGTGGACTTTGATATGCTCATACACACTGCACATTACTGGGGTTTTATTGCTGTGGAGCTTTGTAATACGCTCATATACACTGCACATTACTGGGGTTTTATTTCTGTGGACTTTGATATGCTCATACACACTGCACATTACTGGGGTTTTATTGCTGTGGAGCTTTGTGATATGCTGATACACTGCACATTATGGGGTTATATTGCTGTGGAGCTTTGTGATACGCTCATATACACTGCAGATTACTGGGGTTTTATTGATGTGGAGCTTTGTGATACGCTCATATACACTGCAGATTACTGAGGTTTTATTGATGTGGAGCTTTGTGATACGCTCATATACACTGCACATTGCTGGGGTTTTATTGCTGTGGACTTTGATATGCTGATACACTGCACATTACTGGGGTTTTATTGCTGTGGACTTTGATATGCTGATACACTGCACATTACTGGGGTTTTATTGCTGTGGAGCTTTGTGATAGGCTCATACACTGCACATTACTGGGGTTTTATTGTTGTGGACTTTGATACGCTGATACACTGCACATTACTGGGGTTTTATTGCTGTGGAGCTTTGTGACATGCTGATACACTGCACATTACTGGGGTTTTATTGCTGTGGACTTTGTGATACGCTCATATACACTGCACATTACTGGGGTTTTATTGCTGTGGAGCTTTGATACACTGCACATTACTGGGGTTTTATTGCTGTGGAGCTTTGTGATACGCTCATATACACTGCACATTACTGGGGTTTAATTGCTGTGAACTTTGTGATACGCTCATACACTGCACATTACTGGGGTTTTATTGCTGTGAACTTTGTGATACCCTGATACACTGCACATTACTGGGGTTTTATTGCTGTGGACTTTGATACGTTGATACTCTGCACATTACTAGGGTTTTATTGCTGTGGACTTTGTGATGCACTGATACTCTGTACATTACTGGGGTTTTATTGCTGTGGACTTTGATATACTGATACACTGCACATTACTGGGATTTTTTTGCTGTGGAGCTTTCTGATACGCTCATATACACTGCACATTACTGGGGTTTTATTGCTGTGGACTTTGATACGCTCATACACTGCACATTACTGGAGTTTTATTGCTGTGGACTTTGATACACTGCACATTACTGGGGTTTTATTGCTGTGGAGCTTTGTGATATGCTGATACACTGCACATTATGGGGTTATATTGCTGTGGAGATTTGTGATACGCTCATATACACTGCAGATTACTGGGGTTTTATTGATGTGGAGCTTTGTGATACGCTCATATACACTGCACATTACTGGGGTTTTATTGCTGTGGACTTTGATATGCTCATACTGCACATTACTGGGGTTTTATTGCTGTGGACTTTGATATTCTGATACACTGCACATTACTGGGGTTTTATTGCTGTGGAGCTTTGTGATACGCTCATACACTGCACATTACTGGGGTTTTATTGTTGTGGACTTTGATACGCTGATACACTGCACATTACTGGGGTTTTATTGCTGTGGAGCTTTGTGATATGCTGATACACTGCACATTACTGGGGTTTTATTGCTGTGGAGCTTTGTGATATGCTGATACACTGCACATTACTGGGGTTTTATTGCTGTGGAGCTTTGTGATATGCTGATACACTGCACATTACTGGGGTTTTATTGCTGTGGAGCTTTGTGATACGCTCATATACACTGCACATTACTGGGGTTTTATTGCTGTGGACTTTGTGATACGCTCATACACACTGCACATTACTGGGGTTTTATTGCTGTGGAGCTTTGATACACTGCACATTACTTTGGTTTTATTGCTGTGGAGCTTTGTGATACGCTCATATACACTGCACATTACTGGGGTTTTATTGCTGTGGACTTTGATATGCTCATACACACTGCACATTACTGGGGTTTTATTGCTGTGGAGCTTTGTGATACGCTCATATACACTGCACATTACTGGGGTTTTATTGCTGTGGACTTTGATATGCTGATACACTGCACATTACTGGGGTTTTATTGCTGTGGACTTTGATACGCTTATACACACTGCACATTACTGGGGTTTTATTGCTGTGGAGCTTTGATACACTGCACATTACTTTGGTTTTATTGCTGTGGAGCTTTGTGATACGCTCATATACACTGCACATTACTGGGGTTTTATTGCTGTGGACTTTGATATGCTGATACACTGCACATTACTGGGGTTTTATTGCTGTGGAGCTTTGTGATATGCTAATACACTGCACATTACTGGGATTTTTATTGCTGTGGACTTTGATACACTGCACATTAGGGGTTTTATTGCTGTGGACTTTGTGATACGCTGATACACTGCACATTACTGGGGTTTTATTGCTGTGGACTTTGTGATACGCTGATACTCTGCACATTACTGGGATTTGATTGCTGTGGACTTTGATACACTGCACATTACTGGGGTTTTATTGCTGTGGAGCTTTGTGATACGCTCATACACACTGCACATTACTGGGATTTTTATTGC
This sequence comes from Leptobrachium leishanense, assembly GCA_009667805.1. Taxonomy (NCBI): domain Eukaryota; kingdom Metazoa; phylum Chordata; class Amphibia; order Anura; family Megophryidae; genus Leptobrachium; species Leptobrachium leishanense. Next base: position 358,523,492 of record CM019063.1, on the reverse strand, counting down.
TGTGGACTTTGATACGCTCATACACTGCACATTACTGGGGTTTATTGCTGTGGATTTTGTGATATGCTGATACACTGCCCCTCACTGGGGTTTTATTGCTGTGGACTTTGTGATACAATGATACACTGCACATTACTGGGGTTTTATTGCTGTGGAGCTTTGTGATACGCTCATATACACTGCACATTACTGGCGTTTTATTGCTGTGGACTTTGATATGCTCACACACACTGCACATTACTGGGGTTTTATTGCTGTGGAGCTTTGTGATACGCTCATACACTGCACATTACTAGGGTTTTATTGCTGTGAACTTTGTGATACCCTGATACACTGCACATTACTGGGGTTTTATTGCTTTGGACTTTGATACGCTGATACTCTGCACATTACTGGGGTTTTATTGCTGTGGACTTTGATACTCTCATACACTGCACATTACTGGAGTTTTATTGCTGTGGACTTTAATTGGAGCCGCACTGTTTGTTGCAAAAGAGTCATGCAGATTCACGCAGGCACACCATCGCTAGGAGATCATTCCAGGACACGACGATGCAGTCAGATTATTCCAGGACAAAATGCATTCACGTAGGTTCACGCAGGCAGACCATCGCTATTATTATTATTATTATTATTCTTTATTTATAAAGCGCCAGCATATTCACGCAGGCAGACCATCGCTAGGATATCATCCCAGGACGCAATGCACTCAAGATTTCACACCAAATCTCTAACTCACACCAAATCTCTAACTCACATGCATTGATTATCTGATATTGATAATTTTCACATATTCCAAAAACAATATTACATAAATAATGTTCAAAAGCTATTATTCATTGAATCCTGATTGGAGAGGTAATGTATGAAAGCTATTTTTATTAAGAAAAATTATATATACTTGGAGTATTTCTTGCAACAGATAGACTGAGATTTCTCAGATTACTGTTAGATCTAAAGTCTTCAAAATATTTATATCTGCAGATAGAGATATGAAGAAGAATTGGATATAAGGATTTATCCTAAAGAAACTGGTGCAAAGATTGATATACCGAGATATATATATATATATATATATATATATTTGGAAATTACTGTTATTGAAATTAATAAGCAATGAATTATATAACTACAATATAAAAAGCAGAAGATTAGAAGTTTAATTCTCTATTAGGGGAGGATTCACTAAATACGTTTTTATTACTTATCATTCTAAAAATAGAATAAGTGATAGCTCATCTTTTGTTGATCCATGTAGCATAGAGAGATATGTATATCTCTACAAGATCTAGCTTGTTAAACATTGGTTTGCTGGGAAATATATGTTAAATTTTTGTTAAGCAGAAATGTTTATTAACCATTTGTGTATAGTTACTAACTGAGAAGATAAATTATATTAATCATATATGCAGTTACTAACAGGTGATACATATATTGTGAAGCTAGTTGTCTATGTGCTGGTGGATGGATTGTGGTTTATAAATCTTTGTTTATGATATGAGATTTGAGACTTTTTTGTCTACGTAATAAATATATATATATTCGATTATTGATTAGTGTATTCTTCAAAGCAAAACACAGACAAATAAAAGAATTTAGGAGAATTTCTAGGAAATATAAACGATTGATATTTGTGTCTCGTATAAGTTTCTTATTGAATATAAATCTCGACATGTTGTAGTCACGTGCAGAGATAAGTCCCTACAACATTCAGCCAAATGCTGCAGAACTCATTGGACGGCGCTTCAGAGTGCAGATGGGCAATGACCCAAAGCATACTGCAAAAGCAACCAAAGAGTTTTTGAAGGGACAGAAGTGGAATGTTATGCAATGGCCAAGTCAATCACCTGACCTGAATCCCATTGAGCATGCATTTCACTTGCTGAAGACAAAACTGAAGGGAAAATGCCTCAAGAACAAGCAGGAACTGAAGACAGTTGCAGTAGAGGTCTGGCAGAGCATCACCAGGGATGAAACCCAGCGTCTGGTGATGTCTATGCGTTCCAGACTTCAGGCTGTGGTTGACTGCAAAGGATTTGCAACCAAGTATTAAGAAGGGAAAGTTTGATTTATGATTATTATTCTGTCCCATTACCTTTGGTCCCTTAACAAGTGGGAGGCACATCTGCAAACTGCTGTAAGTCCTACACCGTTCACCTGAGTTGGATGTACATACCCTCAAATTAAAGCTGACAGTCTGCAGTTAAAGCACATTGTGTTTGTTTCATTCCAACTCCATTGTGGTGGTGTATAGAGCTAAAGATGTTAGAATTGTATTGATGTCCCAATATTTCTGGAACTGACTGTACACACTGTACAGTACATTCACAAATATGCACAGATAAAAAAATAAGTGGGTCACACAACGAAAGTGCTCGTCAGCCTGTTTCATAGCAATGCAGAAAATGTAAAACTGTAAAATAAACTCCTGTAAATCAAGCTTTTATTGTTGTGATGTCACCATTAGAGAAATCTGTGTGTAGATCTACAATATGCTGTGAATTTTTTTAAAAAAAAAACACATATAGAGACACAACCTATAAGTAGCATGTAAAAGGCATGAGCAGCATCTGAATAAATTATAAATAATCTGTTTTATCAATTTGTGTAGGGTGTTGAGACAGTTTATTAAAAAGAAAAACTACTATGAATCTGCACAGGGGCCTGTGTGTAAATGGGCATTGGGTGGAAATGGGCACACAGTCTCCTGTTAAGGGAATAGCTTCTGGATTTGTTTTGGACCACATACAGATATCTGGAATTTAGCATGTGCCATTCTGTGTGCTTAGTGCCGTGTGTCTGCCCATGCTACCTATCCCTGAGTGTACAGACAGGGATTCCACCTTAATTCCAACAGATTGGGAAGCAGTGATTGGGAGCTGCCTGACACATCATGGGAGGGGGGGGTAGTGTATTTTTTTTGTGGGGGTTAATTTCCTTGCGCCCCCCCCCCAGCTCTCTCCTACCTGGGGCGCGTTCAATACCTCAGCCAGTGCAAGTGCTAAGTTAGCAACTTGCCATTGAACGCCGTTCAGCCACTCAGCGCTCAGCACTGCTAACTTAGCACTTGCAGCGACCCGAGGAGATTCTGTGAGTAGCTGAGTGTGACGTATTAAAGATGGCCGCCGCCATGAAGCAAGTAACAATTCCGTACAGCAAGATGGCCGCCGCCATGAAGCAAGTAACAATTCCGTACAGCAATGTTAATTTTGAGGTTTTTGTTCACCAAAGCACAAAATATTTCTTTATTATTTACCCCTGCACATAGACATATATTACAGTTCAATTTATATTTTGTTTCAGAAGTAAACATAACGTTTATTCAATAAAAACTATCATTTGTGGTGTGTGCATACAAAATGGAATTGTGCTGACTGCTTTTCTTTATCATATTTTGTCCGAGTGATACGAAAAACAATCTGAATCTTTCATTAAGAAATTGTTAGCCATTTTGGATTCGAAATTCGCATCCAAAGCGTTCAATGACACTGCTGCAGCAATTCCGCAGCTGCTGAGGTATTGAACGGGGCTCTGGCCTGCTCACTCTCAGAGATCCTGGCAGCATCAGGCAGAGTGGAGACTCACAGCTTCCTGTCATGTGGAGGGGCGGAGTCATGTGTATCGGCTGGCTGCTTCCTCCAGCTTTTCCACGTGCAGCAGCATGGGGGGGTGTAACATCATCAAGGGCCTGTCACGATTTTTTTTTTTAAACTAAAGATCTCCCTGCTTGCGATCAGAGAGGTGGGGCTAATGACCGCGGGGCAGATCAAAGTGCAATCTCCTTAAAGCCTGCTGTGCAGTGCACCTCCTCAAAGCCTGCTGTGCTGATGGGGCCCCAATCTGGGCCCCTCCCCATCCGGGCCCTCGGGCAGTGCCCGAATGCCCGATGGCTCAGTCCGCCCCTGGGTGGCATCCTATCAGAGTTCCGCTCTGGAATTCACTGAGGTCCTGAGAGCGACCCATTCTTTCACAAATGTTTGTAAGAAGAGTCTGCATGCCTAGGTGCTTGATTTTATATACCTGTGGCCATGGAAGTGATTGGAACACCTGATTCTGATTATTTGGATGGGTGAGCGAATACTTTTGGCAATATAGAAACATAGAATTTGAAAACAACTGTATATATAGAAACATAGAAAATATAGTGTATGTTGTTTGTTTCTGCAGTTCTTGATAATAAGTTGCAAAGGTTTATTGCAAATGTTTAACTATTCATGTGCTGATATAGCAAATTATTCAGAAACAATAGAGAAAATTAGTCTACATAGGGATTACGGGTGGAATATTGGGATAACACATGCCAGGAAACCTATTTATCCCGTTTCTAAAAGGAATATTGGAGACTTCCGGTTGGCCGCCATCCGAACTGTTCGCATAAAGCCTGAGACACACTGAGCGTGTAGCGACGCACAGGGCCGGTGCTTCCACTAGGCAAGCTAGGCAACCGCCTAGGGCGCACAGCCACCTAGGGGCGCAGCCGACCCCAACCTGGGTTCCATTATTGTACCCCTACCTCATTGTTTGCTTGTTTAGGCCCGTGTCAGACGAACGCAGTGATCACGATCATGTCGTCGCACAGTTTAATGTCCGTGTTGTAGCATAGAATCATGATCAATAGAGACCCACACGCAAAGTACGTGTGCACCGAACTGCCCATGCACAACGCACGTGGCAAACAAACTCAAGTTAGGCAAGAACGTAAAACTGCTAAGACAGACGCACAGAGTGCGCCTCGTACAGCCTGTGTGCGTGATGAGGCGACGTCAGACACAGCGCATTTGCGACATCCATCACGTTGACGCTCAGAAGTTTTTCTGGTCTGGCTGACTGTAATTGTCATTTAATTTTTATTAATTTTGATTTCCATATTTCCCTTCTTTTTTTTTTCTACATCCGTTAAAAAAAAAACGGACCGTATGGTGTCTCCAGTATCTTCCGCCAGTACGTCCGTCCGTTATGCACGCACACAGGGTGCACTCGGACTGCGTTCGTCTGACATTAGCCTTAGCCAGCAGTGGCGGCTCGCAAAGCGGACTCCCGCTAGCAGCGCAGGCGCCACAAGAGGAAGAAGATAGAAAGATAAAAGAAATACACGAAAGAAAGGCAGAAAAAAGAGGCACAGAAGAAAGGTACATAGAAAAGGTGAAAAAAGAGGCAGATGAAAGAGAAAGAGGTAGGTGAAAGAAATAAAAACAGGCGGAAGAAAGAAAAGTCAAAAGAAAGAGGCATAGAAGAATCAAAGAGACAGGAAAGAAGAGGCAGGAGAGAGAAAGAAAGAGGCAGAGGAAAGAAAAAGAGGCACAGACCAATACTGGGCCTGACCAGCGGGGGGGGGGGTAAAATGGGCACCGAATGACTGTGTGCAGCCCCCATTGCACAGTGTGTGTGTTGTCCCCCGCATTTCAACTGTTGACAATTTTTTCGGTTGGGGGGGTGCGCAAGTAGTTGGTCTTGCCTAGGACGCAAAATAGTCTAGCACCGGCCCTGGCGACGCACAGCGTAACGAAGCAAAGTGAAGCAAACATTTTGCAGGCTTGACTTTACGCCGCTTCACCTCGCAGCCCCTCTACACTGCATCACGTTTGCTTCTCTCCACACTGGACAGGAATCCAATACTCTGCAGATCAAACATAGAAATTTTATTAAAGTGGATAGTCCCAATTTTTGTGCTCTTGGGGATGCATGCTTATTTAATATAATATGTACCCGCTAATATCATTAATATTCCTCAGTTCAAGTTGATGATAAGTGTACCAACCTCTTCGAAGCACCTTAATTATGCACTTTAATTAAGCACTTTAACCATGCACTTTAAATAGGACCTATTTTTTCACATTGGTCATTTAATGAACATACATTAATGCAATGTATTTCCGTTAATATAACTAGTATTAATTAATATCGCGGATACTTTGCATCTACTTTCTCGAAGCACTTTAATTTTGCACTTTAGATACGGCTCTATGCATTTAAAAGTTATATTACAAATAGGTTTTATATATATTACCATATAAACCATCTGGCTTCACTTTGCACCTCTGTTTGCACATTTAATTAGAATGCAATTAACGCTTGATTGCATTCTACATTTTAAGCTCACACAAATATATGAGAGTCCCTATGTCGAATATGTTACACATTCTCATTACTTCATTTATAGATTTATTTTTAGTAGCTTTCAAGGCCATTAGAGCACTACTATTAATTTAACATGTTGACAGCGTTTTCCCATGGTAGCATAATAATTTGTAGTGCATTAGATATTAAATTACAGCAAAGCCATCTAATGATAAACACTTCCTTTCAGTATATACAACTCCTCAACGAATAAACATATTGCATACTATTCAGTTAGGACTTTTTTTTTTTTTGTCCTAACGTTTTTCCTCTTTCTCTAAAAACTCGGCGAATTCCGATCAGGTCCGCCAGAATCCTTACTCCTCTTCGGTTTAACAAGCTTGAATTCTTTGCTTGCTTGTTAGATTGCTCATTTTCGTCACTCTGTCTATCGCAATTTCAATTGGAGATAATATCGAGATTTATTTGTGATATCTACACTCTCAATATGTTCACCATTGTAATGTTTAGAACACAGGTGATTTTTGCGCTGTGATGTTTTTATTTTATTTTTGAACGTAATTAACCTCCCTGTTAACAAAGGTATACGCATCAATCAGGTTTCTTGTTAAGCTGAATTGAAGACACCTCCCGTTTTTTATTCTAAACGTCTCTTTGTTAATATATATGTAGTCTTGTGTATAACAGGGATTACACCTACTGAGGAAGCGAGGTCGCTCGTGAAACGCTTTTAGGTGTTATACCCACGTTCCTGTATTATTTATTTTAATAAATTTTGCTTTTTAAATCAACTTTTGGCGTCCAGCAATTATTGGAACAACAAGACTACTAATCCTGGGGGAAATCCGGCATTCCCATCCAATTCTGCCGGCTGTTTGGAGCATCTAGTGTCTGATTGAGACACATTAAAATGTGAGTGTCACTTTTCTTTACTATTTCCAGCTGTATAGAAAGTTTACTACGCTATGGCAGCGTTTCTGTTTATTTTAAATGTATACAGAAAAGAAGACAGTCTTTGAAGGAAGCGCTGACTCGATCGTCTTTTTCTTTTGTCTGATTAATTATCCTCTGGGTTTGGATATACCATCTATCGAAAGAGACAGCAGCTGATTCAAACTAAGAACTGTTTTCATTCCTATACAAAAACTGTTTTTATTCACATACAATAGATGTGTAATGTTCCACAAAACACTTATCTCCTCTAGGTGGCGCCATTGATACAGGTTTCTTTTCCTACAAACTAGAGAAATGTTTCTCACCAAATGAAGCAAAGCATAGAAAAAAAACAAGTTTATTTTAACACTCTACAGTAAGGGTATAAAGTTTGCCTTACTGTACCCTGCTACTCTCCGTCTTCAAATTGGTGGTAGATCCCTCACTACGACATCTGCAAGTGAGGCTGATTTATTCCTAAATCATGTACTGCCAGATCGGGAGAATGGTCAGCCACCCCCGATGTCTCCTGAGACCGCTTCCTAAAGTCTGTATTGCTTCTCCCCATGTCTTTCTCCTAAAAAGATTGTATATAGTTGCCTCAATTTGGCCGTACTTCGACTGCCAGGTCTTAGTTTCATTTTCTTCAAAAAGGGGTGATTTCCCTGGCTCGAGCTGGGACCAGGGCCCCTCCTTTAACATCTTTATCTCCCATACAATGCTAGATTTTCGCACTGGTATTGGATAAAACACCATCAGCTGCTACTGGAAAAGTTCAGTCTCCCACCATTCTTCAACTTTTATCCTGGAATGTTATTGGAGCTTAATACACCTGTGAAAAGGTAGAAAATATTGACTTATTTGACTCACAAACGCCCTCATGTTACGTTACTCCAGGAAACTCATTGGTCTAAAACAGTGGTTCTCAACCTGTGGACCCTCAGGACCCACAATTGTCCTTGGTCATTAAGTCGTGACCCAAAAATAATAGAATTTCTGAAACATTATAATTTATTCCACAAAACAACGTGCGTAATATTCTACGATGTATGCACTTTTTAAACAGTTTTGGAAACAAAGAGGGATTCTTTCCAAAATGGATAGTGCAGTAATCACAGCACTAGTGAAAACGAAAGTGCTGTTGAGGCAAAAACACAATAAAATAAACTGTAATTGAAACATATGAAATTAATTATAACTTAAAAACTTCTTGCTCTTAATAAATGTCTCAAAGTCTGGGGTGTTGGTAGACAAAGAAACCCAAATTTAAATCCCTACTGAATGAATAATAAAATATTATAAAAAAAAATAACAAACTCATCTGCTCCGCACTTCCCCGCCATCTGCCACTGCGCACCTTATTTTTTCACAGCAGCCTGCCCTCCTTGAGCCTACGCAATTTGCGTAGCTGGACACTATGCTAATCGCATAAACTCAAGCTGGCCAAGAGATTGAGAAGTCTGCAGCGCGTGTCTGGCGCTGCCTACTTCCTGAACCTACACTGTTCAGTGCCTCAGAGAGGAACTGAGAGCAATGAAATAGCTTGGACCAATGGGAAAGCACCATTGGTCCAAGCCAGTCAAAAAATGCATCCATGGGAGGCTGGCCTATATAAATATACTTTGCTCCACTTAGGTGTGGATTGTGCACAGTGGTTCCTGGTGTTGGGAGTACAGAACATGCCACCAGTCAATGAGTCCCACCCCACACCTCCCATTTCAGATTCCCCCTACCTTGCCATTTCAGAGTATCTTACCCGATGCAGCGGGTCCCAGGTGGCGCCTGGGAACATTAAGAGGTAGCCGCATCGCCTGGGACTCGCTGCCATAGGTAAGATGCATCAGCGGGTCCCAGGCATTAGAGAGGCCTGGGGGCACTTGCCCCGTGACCCAGTCTGCCCCTGGTCGCAACCCACTTTTGGGTCGCGACCCACCACTTGAGAAACACTGGTCTAAAACATCCACTTCTACTCTTAAGGCCAAATGAATACAGGACTGCTTTGTTGCCAACTAGAACTCCAAGAAGAGGAGCGTCGCGATCCTTCTTCACTCGTCGCTGTCCTACACCATTGAGTCCTGTATATGTGATCCAGAGGGACGGTATATTTTTGTCTTCACTTGACCAAGAGAGTTTTCTTGCTGTGAAACCTGTGTACGTTTCTACTCACAATTTATACCGTGAGAGTTTTATTGCTGTGGATGCTGTGTACGCTCATATTCACTGTCTTTACCATCGAGTTTTATTGCTGTGGAACCTGTGTACGCTCATACTCACACTCTTTACCATGAGAGGTTTATTGCTGTGGATTCTGTTTGCACTCATAACTGCCTTTACGATACCATACCTTTACTGCACCATAACAATAAAATTCACAGTAATGTGCTCTGTGATACGCTCATACACACCACATATTACTGTGAGATTTATTGCTGTGGAGCTCTGTGATATGCTCACCCTTTTATTTATATTTCATTCATACTAAGGGAGTTGTTAAGCAGGGCCGGCCCAAGATATTGTGCTGCCTGGATCGAAGGCTGAAATGCTACCCCCCCCCCACCACGTTCCCTAAAATACACCCACGTCCATTAACTAAAATCCAAGTATAACACTAAGGGTGTTATTCAGAGCGAGGTGAAAACCAGGAGAATTGGCAGGAGAAGAGAACAATCTAGGCCAAAAAGTGGATTTGGAAAGTGAGATAAATGGGAGAATTTTTCTGCTTTGGCTATTTTGACCCAGAATTTTCACCTCTCAGTCATTCTCAAGTATGTGTCTGGCTGGGTTAGATGTGACTGAGGATATAGTTCACTGAGTAGGATAGAGATGATTATTTGAGTGTGACACAGAAACACACACACACAGAAACACACACACAATTACACGGACAGACTCCTGCACCTTTCTATACCTTAAATCAGCCTGCAATGTTCCAAACATCACCCCCCCATGTCCTCAATTCCTAGACGTGGATCTGTAAATGTCCCCAGTCATTAGCAGCCCTCTTTATACACCACATTAAAGATAGGAGCCCCCTCTGTGCCTAGGGTTGCCACCTTTTCTCGAAGCCAAACCTGAACACTCCGGGCACTGTGTGGCAAAATATTCACTCCCAGGTATACGTATATATCACGTCCCATTTCAACCACATTCACCACACAAATCAACCCTTTTCATCCAAAATTTCCTCACACTTACTGTACACATGTGGAGAGAGGAGATCGAGGAGAGAGTGGGCAGAGAGAGTGAGGAGAGGAGAGAGTGAGGAGAGAGAGGAGCGAGCAGAGATATGAGAGAGCAGAGGGAGCGAGCAGAGAGTGAGAGGAGAGAGTGAGGAAAGAGGAGCGAGGAGAGAGAGCGAGCAGAGAGGAGAGCGCGAGCAGAGAGGAAAGAGAGCAAGCAGAAAGAGGAGAGAGAGGGCAGAGAGAGAGCAAGGAGAGAGCGAGCAGTAGGGTTGCCACCTTTTCTTCAAGCCAAACCCGAACACTCCAGTGTTGGGCTGCAATTTAAAAAAAAATTTTTTAGTGTATACATTATGCATATATTTTGTGGTTAACCCCTTAAGGACCCCTGACGTACCCTGTACGTCCTGTCCTCGGGTCTCCCTTAGACCCGCGGATGTACAGGGTACGTCAGCGGCGCCTAATCCCCCTCCCGCCCGATACTCACCTCCCTCGCTGGATCCCACGGCGATCTGGCAGGGAGGAAGCCTGCCCATGTGATTTACATGGGCAGGCGAGGCTGATGACGTCGCCACGCTGCGTGGTGACGTCATCAGCAGGCGTCCCCATGCATTTCAATGGAGGGGAGGGGGGGCTCCTTCGGAGCCCTCTATCTCCCCAACCATTGAAGCTAGAGAGATGCCGTTTGCACCGCTGGAGAGGGGAGAGCCTCCCCTTTCCAGTGGTGTATGGCATTAACCGTTTCGCCGCCGTATCACGTTGCGGCGCCAATTGGCGTCAAAACGTGATTCAAACCTGGAGGGGGGCTGACATCTTGGATGTCAGCCAAGCCTCCAGGTCCCCCCCCCACCCACTGACAACCTCACCATATGTGTGAGGATGTCAGTGGGCCAGTTAACCCTCTAGCTGCCATGTAGAGATAAGGGGATCCTAAGGATCCCTTTATCTCCCGATCCATGGCAGCTAGATGGTCATATTTGCCTTCATTTGAAAGGCCTGATTATGGCCTTTCAAATGATACCAAACATGACCAGGTTTGGTTTTAAAAAATAAAAAAAATTAAAAATTAAATAAAAAAATAAAAAAATAAAAATTAAATAAAATAAAAAAAGATTTTTTTTTAAAAGTTTTTTTTGTCTGGGGGGGTTTAATTAAATAGGACCTAGGCTGTCATCTAAAAATAATTAGCACAAAATGGTCAGAATGAGCGCAGCGCACATAGGTGAACTGTCTCAGCAGTGAAGGGGTTAAAAAGCAAACGCATGTAAAAATTGGGTATTTCTAGTCTCGGGACAAAATTTTGAACCTATTTAGCCGGGGTCGTTTTGGGTGGTTGTAGATTTTGGGGATTAAATTACAAAAAAGTGTGTTTTTACCATTTTTTTCCTCATATTTCATTTTTTTTTTTATAGTAAATTATTCGATATGATGGAAATAATGGTATTTCTAGAAAGTCCATTTAATGGCGGGAAAAAGGGTGTATAATATGTGTGGGTTGAATAAACGAGTAAGAGGAAAATTTGACCTAAACCCTAACAGCGCAGAAACGTAAAAACAGCAGCGGTCACTAAAAGACGGATTTGTGTAAAACCGCCCGGTCACTAAGGGGTTAAATAACATTTCAAATCCTATGGAGTTAATTAACTTTCCAACCATTTTTACTGTAGAAAAACAGTGTTTGTGCTTTAAAAGACTTTCTGTAAATAGAAAATATTATCTATATGAAAGCAAATAAATTAGGTGGAGATTAGTTAGTACACCTTTTTAAGGCAATAATTTATTTACGTACAACTGTATTCAATAGTTTAGTAGCCTAAGGAAACAAAACCAATTATTAACAGATTTATTTTATTTCTAAAACTTGCAATGTAACAATATAAAACATATCTATAACATAATACAGTAAGGCTTGGCGTGTCCGTCGCCAAGCCTGTACTGTGCATGCGCACATGCAACTGCCGCAGCACGCGCCGGCTGTGCGTGTGCCTTGGCGGTTACAAGATGTGCACGCAGCAGCCTGGTAGAGGCTGCGCGCGCATCCTGTAGAGCCGGATGCGCTCGCAGCCTCTACCCGGCTGCCGCGCACACATCCAACTGCTGCGGTACGTGCCGTGGTGGTTACAGGATGCGCGCGTGGCCGACATGTAGAGGCTGTGTGCGCATCCAGCGTGTGAGCTGGGGGGCCACTTACACTAACCCATGTGAGCTGGGGGGCCCTTGCACCAACCATGTGAGCTGGGGGCACTTGCACCCACCCATGTGAGCTGGGGGGCAGTTGCACCCACCCATGTGAGCTGGGGGGCACTTACACCCACCCATGTGAGCTGGGGGGCCCTTACACCCACCCATGTGAGCTGGGGGGGCCTTAGACCCATCCATGTGAGCTGGGGGGGCCCTTACACCCAACCGTGTGAGCTGGGGGCAGTTGCACCCACCCATGTGAGCTGGGGGGCACTTGCACCCACCCATGTGAGCTGGGGGGCAGTTGCACCCACCCATGTGAGCTGGGGGCACTTACACCCACCCATGTGAGCTGGGTGGCCCTTAAACCCACCCATGTGAGCTGGGGGCCCTTACACCCACCCATGTGAGCTGGGGGCACTTACACCCACCCATGTGAGCTGGGGGGCCCTTACACCCACCCATGTGAGCTGGGGGGCCCTTACACCCACCCGTGTGAGCTGAGGGGCAGTTGCACCCACCCATGTGAGCTGGGGGGCAGTTGCACCCACCCATGTGAGCTGGGGGGCACTTACACCCACCCATGTGAGCGGGGGGCAATTACACCCACCCATGTGAGCTGGGGGGCGATTACACCCACCCATGTGAGCTGGGGCGATTACACCCACCCATGTGAGCTGGGGGGCGATTATACCCACCCATGTGAGCTGGGGCGAGATATATATCCATGTGAGCTGCTTCACTTAATAGACTGCCCTCTGGGCAGGCTTTCCTCCTTACTTATTAATAAAAGAGTAACCCAGCTTAAGTGCATAAATTGAATAATAATATAACTTTTTGAAAACAATGTGTTATTTCTTCTTCCATATGTACTTTGAAATAGACTTTGCAGCTTTCAGCAGTGGCTTGTTGTTCAATACAAAGTCGTACATTTCTGAACAAGACATATTGGACTTGAATCTTATGCAGATTTCCGCTTTCACCAGATCAGAGGACATCTGATTCTTTCGTCATTCCAAACATTTTGCATGACACTAAAGACACGCTTCACAAGTGCATTGCTTACAGGAAATGCTAAAACACATTCCACTATTTTCAAAAGATTGGGTGAAGAGGACTTCTCAAAAAACTTTACCCATCTTTGGTCAACTGAATGTTGTTCATCAGGATCCAATAAGTGAAAAATGGTTCTAAGAATGGTGTACTCATTGAAAAGTTGATCACCATCAACATCTATGTTAAACATCTTCTGAACTGGGGGGGCATGGCCGGCTGCTGATGGGGAAAGCCGCATCTTCTGAAAGGTATTTTAATATGATAGGAAGGTTTTTAATTTTTGCCTTAGTGTGAAATTCCCCCCCTCCTTCCTTCTTGTTTCAGTAGTGTCTGTTCAGTTTTGTTTACTCTCGAGGCTAGTCAGCGGGGTGATTGAAATAGATATCCTGTGTTAACTTAGAAATGCCCGCGAAATCTTTGTTACATGATGTAGAAATGTATCTGCTCTGATTGGCTGTTATATCACATTCCTATGTATGTTAGGCGTGGACAGGAAGCGCTTTTCTATAACGAACATTTCTATTGGATGTTGAAATAATAAATGGATCTGACAGACCAGGAGCTGATCAGATGATGATCTGCCATATCTCGGTGTGGTTGTTTCCATCATCTCCTCTGATCAGAGTCACGCAGCGCCTTACTTCATTTTTTGATATATGAGAAGAAACTTGAAAAAGGTTTATGGTAATTATATTAGAAATATAATTTAACAGTTGGTGTCCGATTTGGGATTTGCCATTCAAATGTACCCTTACATTTAAATGTACCCTTACATTTGCTTGTTCAGGTTTTGCGAACTTGTCTCCAAGCTTGGTTTTTGTTTATTTTCCTTGAAGTTAAAGCTAAAGGTTCAGAGCTTGTTGATTTTTTTTTTTTGTGCAAGGTTGGACACTCTTTGTCTCGGTTTGTTTTTGTCATTTTATGTATAGTAGTAAAGAAAAAATCGTTTGAGGAACTCACGTGTGTTGTTTGAACTCGCCCGCTGTGCTGAGTATATTGTATTGTATAATGCTGGAAATTGAATTCATAAAAAAAGAAAAGAGATGTTTCTAGTTGTATTGTCTCTGTTCTGTGTCTATCTTGTACTTCAATTCTGGTGTTTCTGGTAGTCCATATCTGCTTGTAATTGTGAGCATTTTATTTTTATTGATTAGGTCGGGTTTCTTCTTATATAGCAAGATAGAAAAAAAATAGCGTTGCTTCCATTGAGAGCAATTTTTCTTTTGCATTCTTGCCATTTTTTTGTTATTTTTTATTTTTTGCGTTGCTGTATGTTCGCGCTGCCTTATTTTATAATTTAACTGATTCGAAAGTATTTGCAAACTTTTTTCTTTCAGATTTCACGTTTGTTTTTTTGTTTTTTTATTTTTGTTTCTTGCCATTGATTACGTTTGTTTATTTAAATGTTTGTCTTTACTAACTATTAATGTATAGTTCTGATATTATGTTTTTTCATATGAAATTTATGTATAGGGACTGCCTTTTTTACCACAGGTTGCTTCGTATGTGTTTTTACTGCTTTGCCTTGAGTAAAATAAAAAAATAAAAAAGACAGGAAATGGAGACAATAGCACCTTTCAATCGTGCTTGGTAATTTTTTTTCTTCTCATAAAATGTTGTAGGAAAAGTTTTCTATTTGCAATATGTAGTAGTTAAAATGATGTACAAAGGAAAGATTTATTTGGCTGTGAGTTCTGGAATATGTATAATTTTCATGCTATAATTGGTGTGATTGTAGCGGTTTGTGCTGGGTATTTTTGTGTGCTTCAAATGTGTATTTTTATTTGGTATATAGCGTATTGGATGGCTGGGATGATTCCAAGATTTTACCGAGACAGATGTGGAATAAAAACGTAATTTTGGGAGCTGGATTTACTGTAAATGGATGATATAAGTTGATGTATGATATATATAAAAAAACTAGTGTATCAAGGTGATGGGCATCATCAATCTGCCTTAATATAAGTTATAAATTTTCCCAAGAGAGGCGTGGTCGGTTATTTTCCTCTGGTCTTTGTTTGAGTCCAGCACAAAGGCATTGACCACACCTTAGTATAGCATGTTTTGCTAAAATGGCTGACTGAGGTCATTAACAGGTTTTGTAACTTGTATAATGGAATATATATATATATATATATATATTATATATATATATATATATATTCATCATAATACAGTAAGCAAAGAGGTCATGTTTAATTGTTTGCACTCTAAGAGGAGATGAAGTGATATAAAGCTGAAGGATTTGAGTGAAAGTTTAGTGGAAAGCGCCTACAGGTTTTGTAGCGCTGTACAAAGGAAATTAGTTAGATTTCAGGTGAGAGAAGGTGGTTTTTTTTGTAAAATAGCTGCACAAACACCTCACGTTTGAATGTTTGTTTTAAAGATATTGGTTAAAAACAATCTTTATTAATCTTTTTCTCTGAGTTTCCTCTGAGAACTTTGTGCTAGTTAACGCGTCAAGTTTTAACATGCCCTTCTTTACTTTCTTTCCCAGTTTATGATATTTTTGTTATGTGGTTTTTTATTTGAATTGAAGAGCATTTTGAGAAAATTGGTGACCGTTGCAAAAGTAAAAAAAAAAAAAACAGTTTTCACATTTTTCTCCTAGCCCCTCCATTTTCTCTCTCTCTCATGACCACTCCTTTTTCTTAGTGTCCAAAAAAAAATGTGTTGCATTTGTTCTCCATTTTAAAGTATTTTAACCATATAAATTTTAAAGTTTTTGACAGGTTAATAATACATTTTTTTCCCCAAGTTTTTTACTTTAGGTGAAAATTACCCATGCATGCCAACGTTGATCAAGCTAGATGGAAGATTATTGAATACCAATATTGATAAAGCTGTTGGAATTGAAGGAAATTTACTGAAACACATTATCATTTCCCATTGCAATGTTACATCAACCGGATAATAAGGAATTATCAGACACCAGGCAATAAAACATTCTAATTTATCAACAACTCATCAATAAATCATGCGATTAAAGAAGATCATTGATTTGGAAATAAAACTTAAGATATGTCAGTTTTACAAAACAGTTATTTTCAACCAATAAGACAGAAGACAAAGAAGAAGATAATGTATTTTTTATATGCTGATGGATTATCATTGTGTTGTCTAAGTGATAATTATTTTGTGTCTTTTAATATTTTATATTTTATTATTTTTGTTGTTTGATTACAATCAATATTGTTCAAATTCCCTGACACATTTAGGATTATTGAAGATCACATCCAATTAAAATTAGAGTTAATTAATGTATTTAGGAACATATAATTTAATGCATTTGCATAAATACGTTTCATGACATATATAGTTGTAAATGGAAAGTTTCAATTCGGTAAAATTAAAATTGTTTTTATTTTTTGGATTATACTTGAGGATTGGTGTGTTTTATAAACACCAGGTTTGTTTCAAAACACTGAACAAGACTGAATAGGATAGTAATTAAATATTTTTTGATATTTAAATGGGTGGAATACGCACTTTGGCTATTTCCTTTTTGAGCCAAAGTTGTGTATATATATTTTTCTCTAAATGCATTGAGTCAGGTGTAGAATGATCTTTCTTTTTTTGTTCAGTGAGGCCCATAGGCTTTGCAGGGAAATTTTAAAATTTATTATCTGTGTCTCTTCTTGTGTAAATTAACATTATTGTTTTGTGCACTTGAGAGTGACAATGAATGAATGGATGTATATGATTAGTGGGGTATACCATATTTTCTTTTTTATTTTCTTTATTGTTGCTAAAACCATATCTCATCATCAAGAAACCTGACAGTCACAATGACTGCATATGGAACGAATCATGGACATTTTGTGTCAAGGTCAAAGGTCACAGGTAATAAGCAACGAGCGCAAATAGACAGCTTGTTCAGGAGTCCCTATGGTGACATTCTGATGACATTCAATGATTATGCGTCTCAAGCTGGGATGTTGAAAAAGACCAAACCTTGATCTCGCACTTTGGACTACGGTATTAGATTATGGAATATCATTTTTTTATTTAATCCCCTAGATAAGTGTGAGAAAGGATTGGATTTGTGAAAATGAGAATGTATTTCTTGAGTGTGTGAATGCAGGTGTGTATCCGTTTTGTGGAGTGAAGCTGAACATAGGAAAACACACAGATATAGATCTGACTCATGTTGATTATTAAATAAATGAACTTTTATATTCAAATTATTATATTTTTCTTGTTCGGTGAATTATATTTTGGGAAATGGGAATAAAATAGTTATTTAATGTCTAGATTAGGTATTTTTGGCCTACGCTCCAAGTGTGGTTCACTGGAAGAGATAGAATCTAGATAGATAAGTGTATTTTATGCTTATAAAGGGCCTCCGTGGGAAATCTTTTTCGTATATCCTAAAAGGTAGAGAGGTATTTTAAGAGTAATTACCAGATTTTTTCTTCCCCATGAGCATCTAGAATGATCTAGAGGTATTAGGCGAGGATACTATGGCCCCAGGTATAATTTAGTTTAATTGCCTAGTTTGTTTTATCCATTTTAGTGATCACAATTGTATATGTGATCAATGAGACGATTGAAAGGTATTTTAATATGATAGGTAGGTTTTTAATTTTTGCATTAGTGTGAAATCCCCCCCTTCCTTCTTGTTTCAGTACGGTGTCTGTTCAGTTTTGTTTCCTCTCGAGGCTAGTCAGCGGGGTGATTGAAATAGATATCCTGTGTTAACTTAGAAATGCCCGTGAAATCTTTGTTACATGATGTAGAAATGTATCTGCTCTGATTGGCTGTTATATCATATTCCTATGTATGTTAGACGTGGACAGGAAGCTCTTTTCTATAACAAACATTTCTATTGGATGTTGAAATAATAAACGGATCTGACAGACCAGGAGCTGATCAGATGATGATCTGCCATATCTCGGTGTGGTTGTTTCTATTGTCTCCTCTGATCAGAGTCGCGCAGCGCCTTAATTTTTTGATATATGAGAAGAAACTTGAAAAAGGTTTATGGTAATTATATTAGAATTATAATTTAACATCTTCTTCGAGCTCCGCTCTAACCTGCCTGATTTTGGGGTTTATTGAGTCCTTTACCGCTGAGTTTCTCTCCCGGAGGTCCCCAAGTGGCTGGCCATCAGGTGAGAGCTGTCTTCGTTCCCCCCACCGGACCAGAGACACGCATTTGCGGGCCGTTTTCCTGCACGGAGGTGCTGCTGTTGGCCATTTTGGGGATTTGGATGTCTCCTCGTAGTGCCTTATCTGAAACTGGATCCGGGAGGAGGAGATGGAGGGCCCCCGTTTCCCTGCCACTGCACGGTCTGGAGCAGAGACGGAACCAGGTGGACCTACTGCAGAGACCAGTGGGGTGGATTTCCTCCTCCTCCTCCTAGAGGGGTTGATGCCTTTGTCTCAGGCCTGGAGGCCTGTCTGCGGTTATTAGAGTGAGTGGACTCAAATGGCCCGCTTACTAAGAGCGTCTGGCGCCAGGTGATGTCGGCGCTACAGGACGGCAGAGAGGTGAGGTCTCCGGAAACGGAGATCGGGATTGCCCTGGAGCGACACCCTGGTGAAGCCTGCTCCCCTGATGCCACAGAGGACCGCAGTGAGAGAGGTGTCCCGGCTGCAGTTGAGGTGAGAGGTGGCCAGAGTGTGGTTCCGAATCGGAAGTCTCGTGCCCCCAGAGTGTACCCGACTTTCCGCACTGGAGATGGGACTATTATCGGCACCCCCAGATAGCGGTGGCGTTGATGCCCCCTCGAAATTCGGGGAAGGACGGTTTCACCTGGCCAGCAGCCAGGAAGGCACGGACGCGCAAGCTGACACACAGAGCAGTTTTACGAGGGAGATCTGGCGGTGGAGTTCGAGGCTCGATCTGGGCCCTACGAGGACTTTGCCCCCAGGTGCAGGTCGGGAAGGCGCGGTTGCGCGCACCGACATATCGTGTGGTCCTGCCCCGGAATCCTGGCGGTGGAGGTCGCGGAGCGGTTGGGGCCTGGCGACGCCTGGATGGCTTCTTCGGTGGTGACGGATTGCTGAGGGACGGTTATCGCAGCCTGTTATGGGGAAAAATACCGGGAAGCGTGGTACGATGCGCTTTATGGATGGACACAGGCTGAGCCAGCTGGGCCTGCTTCGATGATAGACTCCGGCATGCTACTCCTTTCCACCCCCCACCTTGCTGATACGTTTTTCTTTATTTATTTTTCCCTTTTGCAGTGGTGTGGATGCGACCTTTAGAGACTTTTTGTTTTAGATTTCGCCCCTTGGACACGTTTTGAGGTCACTGTTCTTCCCCTTTTCCCTTTTTTTTTATCACCGTGGGTTGTCTCGAGGATCGCCATTATGGCCTCCCGAGTCCCCGGGCCTAGTGCCATTTATCCCCTTGGCTCCCCACGGTCCTTTGGACTCTGGGACTATGCCAAGGAAGGCACATATCGGTCCTTTGCCATTACCCCCGTTTTTCTCCCTCCCCCCTTTTTTATTTACTTGGATTACTTCGGCTGTGCTTTTATCTACATGTTATGTGTTTTCTTACCTCGATGAGACCCCCACTTGGGGATGTTTTTATATTGCTGTTTTTCGCTGACTTTATCATTTGCTGTCTATTTGATATGTATTGGCCTTACACAACCACCCATCATTTGATAGTTTAACATTAAGTAGATGTTCATTGTTTGGCCCTGCTAGGCCACCTACTATTTGCGGAATGGTGTTCTGCTGACTTTTTCCCCCAAATAAAAATATTGAATAAAAAAAAAAACTTCACATAGTCCCTCAAATGTTAACGGCTCTTTAGGCATTAGACTCAGAATGGCTTGGAAAAAAGATGAGACAGAGGAGATATGATAGAAACATTTAAATACGTAAAGGGAATCCACAAGGTAGAGGAAGGGAGTATATTTAAAAGGAAACAAAGTAGCAAAACATGAGGACATAGTCTTAGATTAGAGGGGCAAAGGTTTAAAAGTAACATCAGAAAGCATTATTTTACTGAGAGGGTGGTGGATACATGGAACAGTCTTCCAGTTGAAGTGGTAGAGGCCAAAACAGTAATTGAATTTAAGCAGGCATGGGATAGGCATACGGCTTTCCTAAACAAAAGATAAATCCAGGTAAAGTATCCATGTAATTGGGCAGACTAGATGGGCCGAAAGGTTCTTATCTGCCGACATTTTTCTATGTTTCTATGTAATGGCGATTTTCTTTAAGTGGGAATCTGATCCAAAATTAAATTGCTTCTCCAAATATTGTACACTTGAGTTGTATAGTTCTAAAGCATTTTTCTTGAACGCCTCCTGTAAAGATGATGGAAGATGCGTCAATGCTGGTTTACTTTGAAATCAAAAAAATTCTCTCTTATCTGTGACTTGAGATTGTTAAGTACTTCTTCAAGAATGGGAAAGATTTCAGTAGACTGCATAGTGTCCCTCTCCAATTTTAATATGGCAGGTTGAAAAACATTCATAAAATGATGTACAAGAGAAGTTATGGCTGGACATAGAAGAAGAACTAATGGGGACTCCATTGTGGACCCTACCCTGGATCCGACCTAGGGATTCCATGGAACGCAAGACACTGTGGAGCATCCCTCGAGAAACCCTACGTATCTGGAGAAAGATCCGCATGTCTAGGTCTCTGTCATCGGCTGTTTCTCCTCTCTTACCACTCCCATAACCCAGGCTTTCTCCCTGGAGTGTGCCCTGATCTGAGACGCAGATTAGACTTACCAGATAGAATCACCGTGCAGTCCTTTTTGAAGGATGGTATAGTGCCCCCACTTGTTGCAGCAGACGGCTCGCCACCGCCGACTTTTCTGGAGCACTTTAACTGTGCCCAGATTAAGTCTTTTCTTCAATCGCTCAATGCTGGATTCAGCCTTACTAGACCCCTACTCCCATTCGAGAACTTTTACAGACTGGGCATTCCGCTAGCTAGGAGCATATCTACCCTCTACCGCTTATTACAAGATTCCATTACTGACCCTCCTCAGTTCCAATCAACGTGGCAAGACATCTTGGGTGATTCATTTTCTGACGAAACGTGGTCTATGACCTATGAACTGTCACACCGAGGATCTCCATGGCTGAAATGTGCAGAGAATGCCTACAAGATACTCACATTGTGGTACTGGACTCCGGAACGAATCCACCGGATTCAGCCCACCTCTGATCCTTTATGCTGGCGATGTGGCTCGGATGTGGGCAGTTTCCTTCATATATGGTGGACTTGTCCTCTTCTTGGCCCGTTCTGGAGGATGGTTCATGAGGGGGTCTGCAATATCACGGCGTTAGATGTGACCTTTTCTGCCTCAACTTATCTTTTGTTGCACTTCCCGACATCCATTAAAACGATGCGCAAATCAGCGGCCTTACGCCTAGTGATGGCGGCTAGACTGCTGATACCGGTTCATTGGAAGTCTAGAACGGTCCCTTCCAAGAGAATATGGGTGAATGAGGTAGAGAGGCTACGTGCTGTTGATCGCTTAGTAGCGGTGGAACGGGACCAAATAGAGGCCTTCTGCGACGCCTGGATTTATTGGGACGAATATAGGTCTGGAGATGCTGCCGACACTATTACCAGCCCCCGGACAGCGGCAGATGGAGGGGTCTGAGGAGTACGCTGGCTCGCTTCTTTTGCGAGCTCCTTGGCTTGTCTCCCTGGCCTTCCCCCCGAACGTGTTCTGGATAGTAAGAACTCGCACATGTCTACTCCCCCCCCCTCCCCTTTTTTTTTTTTTTTTTTTTTTTTTTTTTTTCTTCTTCTCCTCTCTCTTCTCTCCCTTTTTTCTTGGTTCTCTGTTTCTCTCGCCCCCTATCCCCTTCGTCCTGTCTCTTCTCTCTTCTTATCGCATGCTTTTCTTCCCTCTTACCTCTCTCCTTGGAGGCTATGATTTTACTGCAACTTACCGGGATTCACTACTTGGGTAGCTGCTGTTTAACCCCGGACGGACTAGGATTGTAATGTCCTGGTTGACGTGCTAATTGCCGGATATTGCGGGACACGGCCCTGACCAGCCTACCCAGATCTTGTACATACCTCCAAACTGTATTACACCTCTTGATGTATGTTCCCTTTTTTATGTATCGTTTTGTACTGCAATGTCTTTATTTTCCATTCTGTATTTGATACTCTTTAATAAAACCAAAATTTTGAATTTGAATAAAATGATGTACAAAGAACAGGTAACATTCAGGAAGTGTCAGTTCTGAATCCGGATTAAGACCATGTTCCTGGGATGCGATGAAATTCTAAATGAGAAAGTGACAGTTCTCTTCTCCCTTTTGAATGAAGCCTTCACAGCAGGCAAGTTCTTCAGTAACCTATCCAAAGCAGTGAACAGTGAATAATGACAGCCATCGTATCGGCACATGACGTAAAAGCTTTTGATATCCCATATCGAGAAATTCAAAGCATGACTTTAGTTCTTTGACATGCTTAGCGCTGCAGGAAAACTCATTATAGACTTTAATAACGAGTGCTTCCACATCATGTGTCAACCTTTTACATCCGTGTTTTGCAGTATTATGCAACAAATAGCAGTTGCAACCTGCAGCCAAAATATAAGGATTTTCTGACCTGAAGTTGGTATATACAGAATGGTGGATACCATAATTGACAGATGCATTGTCTGCACCATATGAAACTACTTGATTGAGTTCCAGACCAAATGAGCTTAGAACCTGACGTACATGGCCAAACATTGCATCAGAATACGTCCATTTGTTCGGACGCACTTTTTGATGGTCGACGCGAAAAATGTGTTCGTCTGACCCTAGCCTTAAACTATCAGGTCTATTCAAAGAAAGGTGAAAATCAGGAGAAGAGAACAAACAGCCAAATTAGAAAGTGAGATAAATGGGAGAATTTTTCAGGTTTGGCTATTGTGACCTAGAATTTTCACTCCTCCAGTCATTCTCCTGAGTTTCACCTTTCTTTGAAAAGACCTGTATATTTAAATGTTTCTTATCTAGCTAGCTCACTTACAATTAATCCATTAATTTATCAGTGCCCGAGGGTAATTCAGAGTAGATAGTGGCATACACAAGAACGAATCTATGTTTCTGCATTTTATTAAAAAGGCATAAGAAAAACAGTATCTTTCAAAAGTGTTATATGAATACATATTTTGACGCAAATAAAAAAGGTATAAATTATAGCCATTTAAATAGAGACACATTGCGTAACAGATTTAGTGAAAACCGTAAATACACTTCATTGTCCCATTTTAAACAGTCAATATGACTAAATAGTTTCACTGCATCTTAACAGCAAACTGCACATGTAACAATATTTTTTATTCAGAAATAACCTGCATGGATTTGAATACATTATTTAAATAGTATAGTGGAAGGTACATTTGTTTCCATAAAAATAAAATCAATGTTTTCTTACAAACATACAGCTGCGGCTAACAATTACTGGATGTCACATGGATATGAAGTAGTAGCTGTGACAAGAGTCACTTTGAACTTCGGGTACATGGACCTAGAGATGTATTTGGGAGCTTATTGTCATTATTGTCTTTCAGGGTTATTCAGAGAGGGGTGAAAACCAGGACAATTGGCAGGAGAAGAGAACAATCTAGACCAAATAGCCGATTTGGAAAGTGAGATAAATGGGAGAATTTTTCTGGTTTGACTATTTTGACCTAGAATTATCACTTCTCCAGTCATTCTCCTGGTTTTCACCTCTCTCTGAATAACCCTGTATGTCTATCTGTTACTATCTGCTAATAGGATTACTGTGAGGGTCACTGTAGCCTTTTCCAACTACCCCTTTCCAGCATCTGATAAAGATTTTAGAGGGCTTTGTCTGTCTTGTGTAGCAAATATTGCCCCATTATCTGATACTGTATAATCTAAATCCCTGTTTATCTTTACATTCTACTATTGTCCTGTTGATCTGCTTTGCTGGTATGTTGCGATTTTTGTCTCAGTGACCAGAGTTAATCCCATTATCTGTCCCTGGTCTAATTATGTCACAGACAGCAATACGCCAGGAGAGAGATTCCTGATGAAGCAAACTAAGACGCCAGGGTGTCATTTTCCATTGGCCGCTAAGCCACACCTGGCACTGTGTATATAATTCATTAAAGGCTAGTTCCAGTCTGACTGTTTATGCTGCCTCATTTCTGGGGAATGTGATCACTTCACTTTCAGTGTACCTGGCCTTAAGCTTCAGCTAAATGCTGGAGAAAGGCACGTACGACTGCAGATAGGAGAACAGGGGTCCGACAATGGAGCAGCATTTACAGATGTGACCCAGTCAGGGTACAGAAATCTGTTAAGAGTACCTTCATGTTCCATCTCACTCAACGTTTTTACTCCAATTTAAGAGGAATGCTCCAGGGTAAAAACAATAACTCTCCCTACGACATTCGTCCATGTTTGCCTTAAAAATATCCCTTTATTTCTGCCATTTTCTTCAACAAAAGGCTCCAATCGCTTTTCTACTCAAACACCGTCTGCTTCCAATGAAGCAGGACTGTTAGAGAACTGTCAGGGTAACATTGACTAATTGGGAATGCATAGAGCTCTGTGCTATTCACCTAAACTCTAGAAAGATGATCAGATTGGATTGACTGACAGCTTTCCTGACAGGAGGCAGCCATCCTGTTCTGAAACTTAGATCAACCATAGAAGACCCCTACCACGGGAAAGGGGGATTTATTAATTGGTCATGAAGGCTATAGTGTAACCTGTCTTGAATGTTTGGAAATGTCCCACATAACACTAATAAGTCCTAAGGTTACCTATTACCATTTGTTACCTATTACTCATGCCAAGAAACCTTCACTTGCATTGTTCATTATTATTATTATTATTTTGTTTATAGAGTACAGAAGGTGGTCATAAATGGCAAATTTTCAAGATGAATATCAGTGGTAAATGCTGTCCCACAGGGGTCTGTTATAGAACCACTTGCATTCAGTCTATTTATAAATAATCTTGAAATAGTGGCACATGACTTTTGATGCCTATTTGTAGATGACACAAACCTAGGAAAGGTGATACAATAAAATCAGGATATTACTTTCCTGCAGAGGCATATTACTTTCCTGCAGAGAGATAGATTGGGGAACTGGGCACTCAAATGGGAGATGAAATGTAATGTAGACCAATACAAAGTTATTTAATTTGGCGTGAAGAACACACAAACAACTTATACCCTAAATGGTACTGAGTTATGAAAATAAACGCAGGAGAAGGATTTGGGAACAATCATAGACTTCTAATTAACAGGGTTATTCAGAGTGAGGTGAAAAGCAGGAGAATGACTGGAAAATGGAAAATTCTAGGTCAAAATAGCCGATTTGGAAAGGGAGATAAATGTGAGAATTTTTATGGTTTGGCTATTTTGACCTAGAATTTTCCATTCTCCAGTCATTTTCCTGCTTTTCACCTGTCTCTGAATAACCCTGTATGTAACACTGCGCAATGTCAAACAGCAGCCGCCAAGGCCAGCAAGGTATTGGCATGCATTGAAAGGGGAAATCATTATCAGGATGAAAATATCATTTTGCCTTTTTATAAATCAATGATAAGACCACACCTTGTGCAATTTTGGGCACCTGTTTTAAAAAAAGGATATTATGGCACTAGAGCACAAATGCAGAAGTGAGTGAAGGGAGGGATGTAAATCCCCACATTAATGTGGGGGATTATATCCCACCCTACACTGAGCAACTAAATTAATAAGGAGAACAGAAGATTTAAGTAATGATGTAAGACAAACAAACTTAAACCTGTTAAGTCTTATAAAACTGCACCTTAAAGCACTTTATAACATTATACAATTATATTCCATTATAAAACATTGACTGCAAACCTGTTTAGTAATAAGGCTATACGTAGGAGAACAGGAAATTCAGTCTGAAGAACAGGAACGATTTTTTTTACAGTGAGAACAATAAAGCTGAGGAAATCTCTGCCTGTTGAGGTGGTTGGGTCACAGTCTGTACCGACTTTTAAACAACTAGATGACTTGATGCAAGAACATAACATTAAATGGACACTATCACTTACATAAGCTGTAACAAGATTACTTGTGCATTACAGATAAAAACACATAACACACGTGCTGTTGGTTTTTTCTTTGAAGTAATGTAAAAAGTTAATAAAATTAGTTTTTCTATTTTCTGTTTCAATTTTGTGAATTTTTGCCATGATGCAGCATTTACCAAAATCTGTGCAAAAGTTGCTACTAATCTATTCTCCAGTATTTAACAGTTACTGAAGTGGAGGAGGGAATTTTTAGATAAGGCCACAGGAGGTCTATTGTTCTACAGGCTACCTGGGATAAGAGATGGCAGCTGAAGGAGAGAACAAAGGGATCTTAAACCTACCCTCTGGTGATGTCCTTTGATTACATCCCACACAATACAATGATTTGAGTAGGTGATTGACTCTTTCATTCCATTCTATGACCATTGCCACACAGTGGGGAACAAGGTTGTAGGTTGCAGGTTGTAAATATAACAGTGGAGTAATAAAGTAGGGATATGAGCGTTACAACTATAACAGTAAAAATGTATTTATGGATTTATGTACATTATAACTGTAACAGTAAAAAATTGATTTACCATCTTGCACACTATAACTGTGACTGTGGAATTTTAATGTACAGACTTGCACGTTAGAATACGACAATGTAGATAATAATGTATGGACTTGTTAGTTTTAAATTTACAGTATATAGATTGTGCATTTTTACTGTATATGCAGACTTTCAGTATAACTCCTCTATGGGATTTACATTATGACTTACTTTTCCGCAATTTAGGATTAAAATGTACATTTCTGGGATTTAAGATTAAAATGCACAACTCTCAATATCCGTACAGTAAGAGCTGAACCAATACATTTAATGATGCTACAAGTATTCAAAGTGCCATTTATCAACACCTTTCTGCATTGGATATTTTTTTCAGAAACCGGCATACTGATAAACTCGAATTGAATTGCTAAAGCCAATATTTCCATTGTAAAGTATACTGTAGCTGCGACTGGCAATATATGATCTGACTTTTTATTGGACTCGAAATGCTGGTAGGCCCGATTTGAATCTCCTGAACTGAAAAATGCTCAGAATGTGGCAAAAAAACGATGTGAATTCCCATTACTGGGCCTATGTAAATTTAAGCATTTGTTAGATTTTAAAGATATTACCAGACACAATTATTAAATACACACGATTCAACAAATTCAATTTGAACTATGTACAGTAGTCAAACATATTTCTGGATATACAACAGTATGTTCTTATTTATATCCCTGCATCAGGTACACACAGTTCATAGAACACAGCTGTATCAATTTTTTTAGTAAGCAATAGATTAGTGCAGCACTCTTAAAAATGCAACGTGAGATCAAGCAAATAAGCAATTTAAAGATTGGACAATAATTTGAGTATTTGGGTAGAGCATGTATGGAGTCTAAAACTATTAAATAAAAGTAGTCTGCATCCAATCTACTGTTTATTCAGCATTGTTCACTAATTTATAGTAACTGTTGCTAGCTCTGTTCATCTGTCTTATCCTTATTTAAGTACAGCATAACAAGACAGTTCTCTGATGCCAAGTAATTATTCAGTAGCCTTAAATCCAAAAGGACGAATTTTTATTGAAGTGGATTTGAGGGGGTAATATCTGCCCTTCCAATTCTTCCAGTAGATTCCTTGTTTTCTTTCATGTCGTTGCCGAGGAATAGAGTGGAAATATTTGCCATTAAGATTGGAATGACCGCATGTGCTGAACCACCAGCCACCTGTAACAAAAAATGTTTAGTGTAAGATAGAGTTATCTATAAGTGCTGGCACAGTAAAATGTATGAAAAGTACAATTAGGAAATAATAAAAATCTAGAATAACAGGGAAATGGTTATTTCAGCCTAGGAGACTTCTGTTTCATGTGCAGAAATGTAGACACTGCAAGCTGCTTGTGTGAGGAATCATGTTGGATTATAGAACTGCCTCCAGGTCAGAGGTCAGAACAGGAAACAGGAAGTATAAGCATAGTCAATACATAACAACTTCACCCCCAAACCAGAGCAGTCGCTTCCTATAAAGCAGAACAGGCGCCTGCCTTAGTGGCAGCGCAGGTACAGGTGTGCCTGAGCCCAAAATGCAGGGGGCTGATATCAGGATGAATGAGCTGGTGCTGACCAGTATTGGAGTAGCTGAGAGGGAAACCAGGAATAAGGTGGTTGATAGGGATCCAGTTATAAATCAGATTACAGGTAAAATCAGATTCTGAGCAGCAGAGCAGAGGTCTATTCTGACTGAGAACTACAACAATAATGGAGCAATGGAGGGAGGTGTGGTCTTTTATTCATGGGTTGTGTCACGTGACCCGTGGTGTGTGCTTTTAACTGTGAATGTGCTGGTTTGGAATGAGGGCAGCACTTTTCACATGCAGGCATGGATCCTGACATGAGGGCCCCTTCTCCATACTCCAGAGGATGGACCCCACCACCTATGTAGTAGCTCTTCAGAAGTGGAGAAGGCGGGGGGTGTGTCCGGACTGCTGAGCAAGATGGACGCATGCTGAGAGCTCTCCGAGTCCCGCTCTGTCATTCCGCTCTTTAATTCAGAGATCACCCTACTATGGTCCGCTCCAAAAGATCCACCGGCACCCTGAAGACCACCGCAACTCCTACCCGCAAATCCACGCGCTCCGTGGACACTTATCTGCTGCCAGCGCCGCAGCCCGCGGCGGCTACTCCACCTTCTAAGATGGCATATGCCGCAGCACTTGTTCCCGCTCAGGACCCGACTGCGGCTATAACGCGACTAGAACTGAGGTTGGAGTCCCTCCTGGCGGGTATGCCCACCAAATCGGACCTCGCTGAGATGCTGACCGACCTGCGCAGCACCTTCCGCCAGGATGTGGAGTAGGTGAGGGAGGAGGTGACGACCCTGTCAGCCAGAGTGGCCACCCTTGAACAGGCAGCGCCAGAACCTGCACCCATGGCAGAAACAACAACACGTGACTTCTCTGGACTCAGGCGCCTGGTCGACGACCTCGACAACCGAGGTAGGCGCTGCTGCAACGTTCGGATCCGCGGACTGTGGGAACCTGACCAACCCAAACACCTCGACGAAGTACTCGGCCAGCTTTTCCCCCGCGATTACTGGACACAAGGTACGCCCGCCCCGCGACTTGGCACGAGCACACAGGGCCCTGCGGCCAAAACCTCCACAGGGAGACCCACCCCGCGAGACGTTGTGTGCTGCTTTTATAGCTACAGGCTGAAGGAATCTATTATGTAACGCATACGCAACTCGAGGACCTGGGATTTTGAAGGCCATACACTCGAGGTGTTCCACGACCTGACGCCATTTACCCTCGCGGCGCGACGCCATGTCCGCCCTATCACTCAGGTGCTGCGCCAAAGAAATATCCCATACAGATGGGGCTTCCTGTTTGCCCTTACAGTGCGCCTTGATGGCACCCAACACTCTATATGCTGCCCAGGGGACGTGCCCTCCTTTTTGGAGGCACTCCGACTCTCACCGCTAGAGGTACAAGACTGGGAGTGCGATGAACCTGGGAGAGGAGTTACGAGGCCCAGACACCGAAGACCATCGCAACGTCGGCACCTGGGGGCGGACCTGGAGGCGGCGGCACCTGACCGCCAGGGACTCGCGGACAGACCCCACTGAAGCGACACGACCCTTGTTCCCGTGCTGCGTCCCTTCAGGAGACTGGAATAGTAGAGTCCCCTACCGTCTTTCATTTACCCCTTCTCTGCCCTGAAAGCTGCCTGACGACATCACCTACCGTCGCCGAGGATCCCTACCGGGTACACCCCCGTGCCCGGTGGGATTTGTCATACCCACGCGGGCATGCCCGCCCCCCACCTAGACACACACAACATGTACCACCGGCCTTACATACTTGACGGCTGAACCCAGTGCATACACTTCGGATCTGACATGGCATACCCCCCTTTTTTTTAATTCTATTACTTTCTTGCTTAATTCCTGGTGCATTGTATGGCCCACCGCTGCTTCTCCTGATCCTGCCACGGTCGGGCCGCCTGAACTCCTTCTGCTGGCTGATTTCCCTGTCAATGTGCTGCTGACCCGGTCTGCTCCTACTCCTATTACTGACCAGCGGTTTGCCTTGCACAACTGGAGCCCAGGGAGGAGTAGGGAGGGGGTTCCAGCTGCCTGACGCACCCCACAGCTGCCTGGGACCCATTCCTTTATTATTTTTTTTGGCAGATACGGGCGGCAGAAGCTCGCAGAGGGGGTGGGGTGGGATAAGGCGAGGGGAACTGCACCGCCCATGTTTACTACCACTGCACGGACCGTGATGCATGTGGGGGGATGGGGGAGCGGGGCCTGGGGTTGAGGGAATGTACTGCTAGGTAACGTTCACTGAAAACACATGTTATGACGCACCTCCAACGCTTTGGATTGTGGGGGGGCTCCGGGGTGAGGGAGGTCGGGACATACCTCCGTCTCCCTGTACTACGGATCTTTAAATTTTACTGTTGATATTTACTCTTGTAAGATTTTCTTATGTCTACTACTTGACGGAGGGGACCGGTCTCTCTCCGGTTCCCTATATATCTCTATACTCGACTGTTACACTGTCTCATAGCTCACTGTGACCTCTTGGTGACTCTTGCGGTCTCCCACGCGCCCCCAAGGGCTGGGCACACTAGTACAGTCGAGAGAGAGAGCACATAGGTCATCGACCTGCCCCGCAGAGTCGGGACCCACCCCTCTCTCGACCAGTGCCTACAACCCCATTTCTGGCTCTTCATCTCGGAAGGGTCTAGTTTGTCTCTCCTACCCTTTGAGAGACACCTCTCTTTAACTTTTCCCCTTTCCCCGCCCATCACCCCCGCTTCGCTAGCTACTCTACCCTCTACCCTCCCCCTCCTTTTTTTCTCTTCTTTTCTTCTTCTTCCCCCTCCCTCTCTCTTTCTGTGTCCCTCTCTCCCCCTCCCTCTCTCGCTCTCACTACATTTTCTCCTATCTCATTCCTCTGCTCCCTGCTCCCACTCAAATTGACACGACCTACTGTCCTTCCCCCCCGCGCAGCGCGCCATTCCGCAAGACATGCCGGGGCTGGGCGCGGGCTGCCGGGCGGCGGTGCTGCTGCCCATGGACATCCGGGTGGTGAGTTACAACGTACGTGGCCTCAGCAAGCCCGAGAAAAGGAGGTGACTTCTCCGAGACTTGGCCGCCCTCCGTGCCTCGGTCGCCTTCCTTCAGGAGACCCATTTCTGTTCCTCGGCCCCACCATCTCTGCGGGACCGCCGATTCCCCACAGGATTTTTTGACCACAACCCAGACTCCAGAACCAGGGGAGCGGCGATCCTGTTCGCCAGCTCTGTCCCATTTGAGCACAAGGACACCTTCACGGCGGGAGATGGTAGATGCCTGTTTGTAAAAGGCTTAATAGCGGAAGCAACGTACACTTTCGCGAATTTATACCTCCCCAACACCTATATTTGTCAAAAATGTTACAGTCCCTAGAAAATTTTACGGAAGGGACATGGATACTTGGAGGCGACTTCAACATTCCTATGGTACCTGCCGAAGACTCCTCTAGTGCGACACACCAGACGCCTAAGAGGATACTGCGCCGCATTCACTGCTCGCTACAAGCTCTGCGCCTGGTGGATGTTTGGAGAGCACAACATCCATCGGACAGGGATTACACCTACTTTTCGTCGGTACATGGCACGTACACCAGACTGGACTACTTTTTTGTCCCCCAATACGATCTCCCTATGGTCCGGTCATCGGACATTCAAGCTACGACATGGCCAGACTATGCCCCGGTGGTGCTTACTATGGCATCCCCGCTGCGAAGGCCGAGGGTGAGCAACTGGAAACTGAATACATCACTTTTATCAGATGTGATGATCAGGGCTGAGGTCGAGGACTCTATTCGGTCCTTTTCCAGCGATAATGGTGGAACGGAAGTACCACTGCCCACGGTGTGGGAGTCACATAAGGCAATAGTCCTAGGCAGGTTGATATCACTCGCCTCGGGGAGGAAGAAGGCCGCCGGGGAGGAAATTGACGCGCTGCATGCCGCCATCCAGACCCTTGAACTCGAGCACCAGAAATCGGGGGACACGGACTCATATACCCGCCTATCACACCAACGCACCCAATTGGCGAATGCGCTCAATTCCCGAATTCAGCGTGCAATGCTTCAGACGCGATGCTTCTTTGCGCTTCATGAAGACAAGCCGGGACGCCTCTCGGAGCGCCTCCTGAAGCAGAGGAGACGACGGGCATACGTTCCGTCGATCCGCTTGCCTGCGGGCACGCTGGTTCGGGACCCTCTGCACATCGCACAAGCGTTTTGGGAATACTACTTGACTCTGTACCACTCTGTTGAGGAGGCGGGAATGCCAGCTGGGCATCTCATAGAAGAATATCTAGCGACACGAATACCTTATCGCCTCACAGCTGCCCAACGTACCACGCTTGGACACCCCATCTCCGAGGAGGCCTTGCAGCCCACGAAGAAGCAGAAGAATGGAAAAGCCCCAGGCCCGGATGGCTTCCCGGCCCTTTACTACAAACAATTTGGGAAACTACTAATACCTCACATGGTAAAGACCTTCAATATGTTACTCTCAGGGGCCACCTTCCATCCCCACTCCCTTTCTGCCACGATAGTGGTACTACCTAAGGAGGGGAAAGATCCCCAGCAATGCTCCAGCTACAGGCCCATCTTGCTCCTCAACAGTGATCTTAAAATCTTTGCCACGGTCCTCGCGACCCGCCTGGGTGCTGTGCTCCCTGCCCTGGTGAGGAGGGACGGCACGATCCGGACCCTGAACATGATCCACGCAGCGAGGAGTTTGAAAACTCCAATGTTACTACTGTCAACTGACGCCGAAAAGGCATTCGACAGGGTCTCTTGGCCTTTCATGTTCTCCACTCTGCGAGCCATGAACCTACCGGCTCTATTCCTACTCTGGGTAGCTGCGCTATACCACGTGCCCAACGCCAGGGTCGGAGTGAATGGCGTGTTCTCTGACTCGTTTCAGATTAGAAACGGGTCCAGACAGGGATGCCCACTGTCCCCTCTCCTCTTTGCCCTGACATTGGAGCCCTTTTTGGAGTCAGTCCGGAATAATGCCAATATACCGGGCTTGAGAGGCCGACGTTATGACCACAAGGTGTCGGCTTACGCCGACGACCTTCTTTTTTATGTGACCGACCCTATCACAGCACCACCGGAAATTGTCCAAGAGCTCAGGGTATATGGCCAATTGGCTAACCTTAAACTGAATATGGAAAAATCAGAAATACTGAACTTGACTGTCACAGAGGCGGCGGAGTGCGTGCTCCGCCGCCTACACCCATTTGCCTGGTTCGCTAAACGCATGAAGTACCTAGGGATATGGCTTACGAAACTCCCGCAAGATCTGTTCAAAGAAAACTATCTACTGCTATGGGCAGAAGTCTACCGGGACTTGATAGGCTGGCGGCCACTGAGGATGTCATGGCTTGGGAAAATCAGCATACTCAAAATGAACATTCTGCCACGGCTGCTGTACTTATTCCAGGCCTTGCCCATCCAGGTACCGACCGCATTCCTAGACCAGGCCCAGTCCTCCTGCTCTCGCTTCATATGGGGCGTGTCACGACCCACTACGCGCGCTGCTGTGCAAAGATGCCGGGTTAAGCTGCTCACTATCTGTCTATCCTAGACCCAGATAATTACGCGCGCTTATCTACCCGTCCCGGCCACACTTTCTCTCACAACAGGCACGTAGAGCGCAATATACAGATCCCAGGATTGCAACGCAGTACAAATCTTCTCTTGAAGCGGGTACTGACTACGTCTCTGAGCTCACTTTCTTATTCTATTAGTAACGCTGCCACCAGTCCTCATGGACACTACGCGCGACGCAACAGGAGACACAGGGCTCAGCAGCCACACTATCCTAGACTCGGACAGTGACTACAGATCCCCACAATCCCCTGCCGTTTCCTGACGACCGCAACACGCAATTTCTTATATACGTATATAACCGAGCTTAAAGCAAATAGCAATACTCCCAATCTCTTAGTTAGCGTGGATCTCATCAGCCAGAGTCAAAACTTAAATACTTTTAGTTTATTTATGATATAGAAAGAATCACAGTTGAAACGCCACCTGGTCGTGGCAGAAAGAAGATGTTGACTTCGACTGCTGTGAGCTACCTGAAGCGTAGAGTGGAGAAAAGTCCCCGTGTGACTGCTGAGGAACTGAGAAAAGATTTGTCAGATGCGGGTACTAAAGTTTCAGCTCAGACAATACGGCACACACTGCGTAATGAAAGCCTCCATGCCAGAACTCCCAGGTGCACCCCCTTGCTGTCTCCAAAGAATAAGAAGAGTCGACTGCAGTATTCCAAAAGTCATGTGGACAAACCACAGAAGTTTTGGGATAGTGTTCTGTGGACTGATGAAACAAAATTAGAACTGTTTGGGCCCATGGATCAACGTTATGTTTGGAGGAGGAAGAACAAGGCCTATGAAGAAAAGAACACCTTGCCTACTGTGAAGCATGGCGGGGGGTCAATCATGCTTTGGGGCTGTTTTGCTTCTGCAGGTACAGGGAAGCTTCAGCGTGTGCAAGGTACCATGAATTCTCTTCAGTACCAGGAGATATTGGATGACAATGTGAAGCAGTCCGTCACAAACCTGAGGCTTGGGAGACGTTGGACCTTTCAACAGGACAATGATCCCAAGCATACCTCCAAGTCCACTAGAGCATGGTTGCAGATTAAAGGCTGGAACATTTTGGAGTGGCCATCGCAGTCACCTGACTTAAATCCGATTGAGAACCTCTGGTGGGACTTAAAGAAAGCAGTTGCAGTGCGCAAGCCTAACAATGTGACTGAACTGGAGGCTTTTGCCCATGACGAATGGGCGAAGATACCCGTAGATCGCTGCAAGACACTTGTGTCAAGCTATACTTCACGTTTAAAAGCTGTTAGTACAACATCCTTTTACAGTTATAAGTACTAACATTGAATGTCACTTGGGGGTTGAATAAAACTCATAATGATGTGAGCACAGAAAAGACATTTGTGGTTATTTCATTATAAATGTTATGTTATATTTGTCTGACCTGCACGTGCCTCTTTGATTTAATTGTAAGCAAGATGACTGAATGATCAAAATCAATGTCAAACTGGCCAAAACACTCAATTTCAGTGGGGGTTGAATAATTTTGAACACAACTGTAAATATGCTGAAGGCCTACTATGATTCTGAGGCTGTGGTCCGGAGTGTGTGCAGTTTACCTGAGGGAGAGGACATCAGTGATCCTCTGGTGGACCTGGTAAAGGAGGCCAAGTGTACACATTCCTTTTGTGATACAGAAATTAACCCTCAGCTATCCGAAGTAAAGAAAATACAATTGCAGGAGGTTCTGATGCCCTATCAAGCTGTCTTCACAGGGTTACCAGGTTGAACCCACCTGGCTATCCATCTTGAAGATACAGGGGAGCAACCTCCATTAAGACAGGTGGTTTACAGCCTCCCCCCTGAGGTGTGTGCTCATATTAAAGGGGAAAGAGGACATGCTGGAGCTTGGTGTCATTAAAAGATCCAAAAGTCCCTGGGCCTCCCCTGTTGTTCTGGTACCGAAATAGGATAATTACACCTGGTTCTGTGTTGACTACCAGCCTCTTAATGCCGTCACTACCTTTGATGCCTATCCCATGCCCAGAATAGAGGAGCTACAGGATCAGTGGAGTTTAAAAACAGGAATTCTACCTGTACTGGTCTGATTTGTATCTCTAGAGGGAGAGCAACCTCTGGTTTATTTATCCATTTGTTTAATTTCTATTTTTGGGGATTTTGGTTTGTTTTTTTCTGTTGTGCTTATTTTTTTTTTTCCCTGTGAGCGGCTGGTGGCTTGTTAATTGGGGGGGGGGGTGTAGCCTTCAGGTGATTTCACTTGTATGACTACATAAACTCACTGGCAACTTACTGAGCTTGCTCACAAGGGCTTGCTTGTCAGTGGTCTACTTCCCAAGTGGGCTATTTTCAAGTGGGCGTTTAAAAACAGGAGTTCAAATAACCGGTACCAATTGTTATTTATATATTTGTTATCTTGTTGTGGGTAGGGATGAGCTGTTCAGTTCGATCTGTTCGGAGTTCGCATCGAACATCGGCCGTTCGGCTGTTTGCGAACTCCGAACATTTCCGAGTGTTCGGTTCGAGTTCGCCCACAATGGACCACAATGCACTTTTCCACTGGCCTGAAGCTTGTAATTAGCTACAGCCTTGCACCTGACCACAGGTCAGGTGCAAAACCGGTGTAAGACTATGCCAATCACGGCTCAGAGTGCTGATTGGGCGAATTTTGCCCAATCATGGCCTCACAGAGCTAAGTCCCGCAGCACACTATATAAGGCGTCCCTCGCAGCCCCAGCACGTGTTTTTTGAGAG
Organism: Leptobrachium leishanense; assembly: GCA_009667805.1. Lineage (NCBI taxonomy): Eukaryota > Metazoa > Chordata > Amphibia > Anura > Megophryidae > Leptobrachium > Leptobrachium leishanense. Next base: position 358,486,659 of record CM019063.1, on the reverse strand, counting down.
GAGATTGTTCTGTTAGTGTGTGTTCTGCCAGCAGGTATTGTGGGGGTCTCACTTCTACAAGATATCTGGGAATTGTTGTAATCTGTGTGTTCTCACTGCCAGCAGCTATTGGGGGGGTCTCACTTCTACAAGATATCTGGGAATTGTTGTAATCTGTGTGTTCTCACTGCCAGCAGCTATTGGGGGGGTCTCACTTCTACAAGATATCTGGGAATTGTAATCTGTGTGTTCTCACTGCCAGCAGCTATTGGGGTCGGGGGTGTCTCACTTCTAGCAGATATCTGGGAATTGTAATCTGTGTCTTGTCACTGCCACCCATCAGGGGGTCTCACCGATTTATAGGAGGTTTCTGGGAATTGTAATCTGTGTCTTCTCACTGCCAGCTATCAGGGGGTCCCACATACTTCTAGCAGATTTCTGCAAATTTTAATCTGTGTCTTGTCACTGCCAGCCATCAGGGGGTCTCACTGATTTATAGGAGGTTCCTGGGAATTTTAATCTGTGTCTTGTCACTGGCTGCCAGCTATCAGGGTGTCTCACTGAGTTATACCAGAGTTCTGGAAATCTTTAATCTAGATAACACAGTTGAATCAGATTCTGCATATCTCCAATTTTTATAACAGAGTTGAATCAGAGTTCTGTATATCTTTAATCTATATATATCACTCACCATGTCAGAAAGACCAAAAAGGACAGGCAGATGCTCCCAGACACAGATAAGAGGGCAAGCAGCCTCTGTGTCGGGAAGGCTGTGCCTCTGGTCGTCGTGGACGTGGTGCATCCTCTGCAGGAGCACGCTTGTGTCCCAACCATCCCCAAGCACGGCGTCTAAATGCCAGCTTAGCAAAATTACTCGCATTGCAGCTGCTGCCTTTCCAGCTGGTGGACTCTGATTCCTTCCGTGAATGTGCTGTACCACAGTGGCAGGTTCCAAAACGCCATTTCTTTTCACGGAAGGTCATTCCAGCACTATACCAGCACGTGGAAGACAATGTTATGGAGTCATTGGGAAAGGCAGTCAGCAGCAAGGTGCACATGACTTTAGACATGTGGTCCAGCAAGCATGGACAGGGCCGTTACATTTCCTTCACGGCACACTGGATAACTCTGCTTGCAGCTGGGAGGGATCCAGGACGGGGCTCTGTGCTGGAGCTTGTTCATCCACCACGCCTCCAGAAAGCTGCTTGTATGAGGTCTGTCTGCTCCACCACCTCCTCCTCCTTCTCTGTCTCTGGCGAAGTGGCAGTTAAACCGACGCGTGGCAGGGGCTATGCAATGGTTCAAGCAAAAAGATGCCATACTGTGCTTGAGCTGGTTTGTTTAGGGGACAGGAGCCACACCAGGCCAGAAATTCTGTCAGCTCTGCAGGGGCAGGTGCAGAGATGGTTAACACCATGCGAGCTTCAGCTGGGAATGGTCGTCTGTGATAATGGCAGCAACCTTCTCTATGCCCTACGCAAAGGTAAATTGACGCATGTACCATGCATAGCACACGTCCTAAATCTAGTGGTACAGCGTTTCCTAACCAGGTACCCAGGGCTGGCACAGCTTCTCAGCCAGGCCAGAAAAGTCTTCAGCTACTTCAGATGGTCATTCCCAGCAAGTGTTCACCTCGCAGAAATTCAAAGAGAATTCCACTTTCCCACAAACCACCTGATCTGTGACATGCCCATCAGGTGGAACTCGACATTGGCAATGCTGCAGCGTCTGCACAAGCAACAGAGGGCCATCAATGAGTACCTGTGTGAGTATGGCACAAGGACCGGGTTCAGGTCAACTTGTTTCCCCCCCAGTGGCTGATGATCAATGATGCATGCACTGTACTGTCACCATTTGAGGAGGCAACGAGGATGGTGAGCAGGGACAGTGCATGCATCAGTGACAAAATTCCTTTAGTGTTCCTGCTGGAGCGCACTCTGCGGGGAATTATAGATGTGGCACTAGAGGCAGAGCAGCAGGAGGAAGAGGAGGCCTTCCCTAGCTCTCAAGGCTCCAGTCTTTACGCAGACAGCATTCCTGCAGGTCCTCAGATCAGACAGGAGGAGGATGAGGAAGATGAGGAAGAGGAGGAATATTTAAGTAGTGGGGGCATTGAAGGTGGGAATTCCTCAAGGGAGAGTTTTGTGTGCCCAGAAACCCAAGGACTAGTACGTGGCTGGGAGGAGGAAATGCATGATGGGGGTCATCCTCATTGACCAGGAAAACTCGGAAGCTAATGCCACCTCCAAACTATGCTGCATGGGCTCCCTTATCCTGCAAAGCCTGCTAAAGGACCCCAGGATTCGTGCTATCAAGGAGAGGGATCATTACTGGTTGGCAAGCCTTCTTGATCCACGATACAAGGGTAAAGTTGCAGAGCTCATCCTGCCCGCACAGACGCTCTAAAGCGACACTTGTGTAACACCTTTCCAGGCACTGGTAGGTTACTAAGTGATGACACACGTGCTTCTGAGGCTGTGGATGATCAGAGGAAGAGCGGTGAAGGCCAGGGCCGTTTGACTGATGCCTTTTTAAATTTTTTTAGCCCACGACACCCAGGGACATCAAATGTAGGCACCCATTGCCAGCGTCTTCACCATATGGTGCAGGACTACCTAGGAGCAAGGGCAGACCTGGATACCTTTACAGCAGATGATCCACTGGCTTCCTGGGTGTTGAGATTGGATCACTGGCCCGAAATTAGCCAATATGCTATGCAGCTACTAGGTTGCCCTTCATCCAGCGTGCTTTCTGAAAGGACGTTCAGTGCCGCTGGAGGTTTTGTCACAGACAAAAGAGTGTGTCTGTCCACCGACTCTGTAGACCGGCTGACAGTTATAAAAATGAATCAGTCCTGGATCAGCAGCTATCAATCCCCTGATGCTGACGTAACGGAATAGATCGGGAATCTCTTCTGCATTCCCAAAACCTCCACCACTGCACTCTTCCACAATACCACAAAGAGGTTACGGTGTGAAGGCACTTGCTGCCACCAAAGGCACAATATTTGGGTGCACTGATGCCTGTACCAGATTCATATCATTTTAATATTGGACCGCAGAGTCCAACCCTGCACTCTTCCACAATACCACAAAGGGGTTACTTAAGGTGTGAAGGCACTTGCTGCCACCAAAGGCACGATATTTGGGTGCACTGACGCCTGTACCAAATTCATATCATTTTAATATTGGACCACAGGGTCCAACCCTGCACTCTTCCACAATACCACAGAGGGGTTACGGTGTGAAGGCACTTACTGCCACCAAAGGCACAATATTTGGGTGCACTGCCACTGACGCCTATACCAGATTCATATCAATTTAATATTGGACCGCAGGGTCCAACCCTGCACTCTTCCACAATACCACAGAGGGATTATGGTGTGATGGCACTGTTGCCGACACTAAAGGCCAAATTTTAAAACACCTATTGTTACTTTCATCCAAAGCCTGCATATGTTTCACCATAATTTAGCCAAAAAGTCACTAAACTTGTTCTTTGTGTCCTAAAATGTCTCCTCTTTTCATACAGGCTGCCGCCCCAAGCAGTTGTTTATGAATAGATTAAAGGAAAAACATTTACCGTCATTTGAAACTTCATTTTTTTGTTTTTAAATGTTTCTATACATCCTACAAATCCGCCACTTCACGGGCAGATTATGGTGACCTCCAAAGCACGATATTTGAAGGAATTTTTTGTTTTTATTCTTAACCTTTATTTCATGGAAAACTCACTGTTCCTTTAAAAACTTTTTTTTTTTTACTTTTTGTCCTGGTCTCCTGTCCCCCAGGGCACTACCCGGACCCCCATACACCTTTTATGGCAAATATCTTCCATATATGCCCTCTTGGAGAGCACGTTCGAGTCCCATTGACTTGCATTGAGTTCGAATCGTGTTCGCATTCGAACTCCAACTTTTGAAATTGTTCGAGTTCGAATGCGAACCAAACACGGGGGTGTTCGGCTCATCCCTAGTTGTGGGTATGAATGTTAGCAAGCTTGGAGGTTTGACCCAGTGCACATCATGCTGCATGTATGCATGTCTGGAGGAATCCTTCCAGGGTCCATATCTCTGTAGCAAGTGTGAGCGTGTTGCTCTTCTGGAAGCTCATATTGGAGATCTGGAAGGGCAAATCGTAATGCTGAGGCAGATTGACAATCTTGAGAGGAGCCTGCTTCTCACGGAGCAAAGTATAGTTGAGGAATCTAGTGGTGTGGGAGGAGTGGAGTTAACTGGGGATCAGGTTGGTAGCTGGGTATCAGTGACACGTGGTAGCAGGGGGGGAGGGAAGAGGAAAAGGTTGGCTAGTCCTGATCTTGAGCACACAAACAGATTTGCCTCTTTGAGCAAAGATGTTGGGTGCATCAGCTCAGGTGTAGCAGTACTGGAGGAGGCTGCTCCCTCTAACAGCAGGGGGATCAGCCCACCAAGTAAGGGAGGGATAAAGAGGACAAGTAAGCCTAGACAGGTTGTGGTGGTAGGGGACTCTATTATTAAGAGAGTAGACAGGGTAATCTGTCGCCCTGATCGCCTTAACCGGACAGTTTGCTGTCTGCTAGGTGCCCGTGTTAGGCATGTGGTTGACAGAGTTGATAGATTATTGGGAGGGGCTGGAGATGACCCAGCTGACATGGTACATATTGGTACCAATGACAAAGTAAGAGGAAGATGGAAGGACCTGAAGAATGAGTTCAGGGAATTGGGAAGTAAACTGAAGAAGAGGTCCTCCAAGGTAGTATTTTCTGAGATACTACCTGTGCCACGCGCTACAGTGGAAAGGCAGCGGGAGATCAGGGACATCAAAGCGTGGCTTAAATCTTGGTGCAGGAAGGAGGGCTTTGGGTTTTAGAGCACTGGGCTCATTTTGCACTGGGGTACAATGTGTATAGTCGTGCAGGATTGCATCTGAATGGAAGAGGGTCTGCTGTGCTGGGGGACAGGATGGTTAAAGGTTGGAGGAGACTTTAAACTAGTGGAAGGGGGAGGGATACAATAGCTTACAAAATGGAGACAGAGCAGATAGCGGAAGGGTTTCAGCTCAGACGAAGGGGGTGGAGCCGGGGGATGGGTAATGTCAGAACAGTGGAGGCATGCAATGTAAAGTCGCATTCAGCATGTGTGGGTAGACACAAAGTTAAATGTATGCTTGCTAATGCAAGGAGCCTCAATAACAAGATGGGGGAACTAGAGGCAATAGCATACACTAGGCAATACGACATAATAGGAATAACAGAAACATGGTGGGATGAAACGCATGACTGGGCTGTAAACTTAAATGGTTATGCATTGTTTAGAAGGGATAGGAAACATAAGAAAGGGGGTGGAGTATGTTTGTATGTAAATCAGGATTTAAAGCCAAATATTACACACCTAGAAAGCGATGAGGGAAATGTGGAATCCTTATGGGTAAATATTTATTTGGGAAATTATTGGTTGGCATATGCTATAAACCACCTAATATAGATAACTGTTAGAGCAAATTAGGAAGGCTGCACATCGTGGTAGCACTTTAATTATTGGAGATTTTAATTACCCAGACATTACTTGGGATAGTGGGACTAGTAATTCAGCAAAGGGAATCCGGTTTCTGAACCTTTTAAATGATACCTTCATGACACAACTGGTAGACGATAAATGTCTGGATCTGGTCATAACAAATAATGTGGATCTTTTCTCAAATATTCGTGTAAGGGAACAGTTTGGAAACAGTGACCATAATATGGTGTCTTTTAAAATAAACTAAAAAAAACACATTCATAGGGGGCATGCTAAAACATATAATTTTAAAAAGGCCAACTTTATTGAAATAATAAAGGCAGCTCTCAATGTCATTGACTGACAGAAACTCTTTCATGGGAGAAACACTGAGGATAAGTGGAATATCCTTAAACTAACACTAGAAAAGTACACGTCACAATATATTCCACTGGTTATTAACAATAAAAGAAACAGACTGAAACCAATGTGGCTTCGTAGGAAGGTAACCAAGGAAATTAAAAATAAAAAAGAAGGCATTTAAAGCTTTTAAATCTGAGGCATCCTATAAAGCATATAGGGCAGCCAATAACGCATTTAAAAAAGCGATTAGATGGGCTAAACTAGAAAATGAAAAAGAAATAGCCAAAGAGAGCAAGACCAACCCTAAAAGATTCTTTAAGTACATAAATTCAAAAAAAAAGTGAAAATGTAGGTTCTCTAAAATCTGAGTTAGGGGTATTGTTAACTGAAGATCAGGATAAGGCAGAAATTTTGAATGATTATTTTTCTTCAGTATTTATCAAAGAGAAACCTATAACAGGAGACATGTAATTCATTGATAAAAACTTATTAATAAAAAGTGACTGGTTGACTCAGGGCAAGGTTTTGCAGCAATTAAACAATGTGAATGTGAATAAAGCCTCAGGGCCAGATGGAATTCACCCGCGAGTACTGAGGGAGCTATGTGATGAAATATGTAAACCTCTGTTCTTAATCTTTCAAGATTCTTTTCTTTCAGGAATCGTACCAGAGGATTGGAGAAAAGCTGATGTGGTCCCTATATTTAAGACAGGTTTAAAATTTGTGCCTGGGAATTATAGACCTGTGAGCGTAACATCTGTTGCTGGGAAAGTATTTGAGGGGTTACTAAGGGATAATATTCAGGAATTTATTGGGAGGTATAATGTAATCGGCAAAAAGCAGCATTGTTTTTTGTTTTATGAAACACAGATCATGTCAGACTAACCTAATTACGTTCTATGAGGAAGTAAGTAGAAGTATAGATCATGGGGTCGCAGTGGACGTGATTTACTTAGATGTTGCCAAAGCTTTCGACACAGTTCCACACAAGAGGTTACTATTTAAATTAAGGTATTGGCATGCATTAAAAGGGGAGTTCACTCTCGGGATGAAAACATAATTTTCCTCTGTATAAATCAATGGTAAGACCGCAGCTTGAATATGCCGTGCAATTTTGGGCACCTGTCTTAAGAAAGGATATTATAGCACTAGAAAAAGTGCAGAGACGGACAACTAAATTAATAAGGGGAATGGAAGGGTTAAGTTATGAGGAAAGACTAACAAGCTTAAACCTGTTTAGTTTAGAGAAACGGCGCCTTAGAGGGGATCTGATAACCTTATATAAATATATACGGGGCCATTATCAACCATTGTCTGGGAACCTATTCATTAACAGGACTATACACAGAACACGAGGTCACCCATTTAGACTGGAGGAAAGGAAATTCAGCCTAAAGCATAGGAAGGGTTATTTTACGGTGAGAACAAAAAAGCTGTGGAATTCTCTGCCTGTTGAGGTGGTTGGGGCAGAGACTGTACAGACTTTTAAAAAAATGACTGGATGACTTCCTGCAGACACAGAATATTAAGGATTATAATATTTAATATGTGGGTAAGCTTCTTGATCCAAGGAGAAATCTGACTGCCATTCTGGGGTCAAGAAGGATTTTTTTCCCAGTGTGTTGCATATTGGCGAGCATTTCAGACTGGGTTTTTTGCCTTCTTTTGGATCAACAGCAGTAGGTTATGTGGGAGAGGTTGAACCCGATGGACGCATGTCTTTTTTCAGCCTATATAACTATGTAATGTCAAACTGGCCAAAACACTCAATTTCAGTGGAGGTTGAATAATTTTGAACACAACTGTATATATCTCTACAAGATCTAGCTTGTTAAACATTGGTTTGCTGGGAAATACATGTTTCGTTAAGCAGAAATGTTTATTAACCATTTGTGTATTAGTTACTAACTGATAAGTTAAATGATATTAATCATATATGCAGTTACTAACAGGAGATACATATATTGTGAAGCTAGTTTCTATGTGCTGATGGATTTTGTGGTTTATAAATTTTTGTTTATGATATGAGATTTGAAACTTTTTTGTATACGTAATAAATATATATTTTTATCCGATTATTGATTAGTGTATTCTTCAAAGCAAAACACAGACAATTAAAAGTATTTAGGAGAATTTCTAGGAAATATAAACGATTGATATTTGTGTCTCGTATAAGTTTCTTATTGAATAATAATCCCTGACAATGGGAAGAACACTTATAAACATTTGAGTAAGGCCCTGGACAGTATTACCCATGCGGGGCTTACTGTTAAACCCAAAAAGTGCCAGATAGGAATGACCGAGGTTCAATACTTGGGGCACAGAGTGGGTGGAGGACTCATACGCCCAGAGCCAGACAAGGTAGAAGCAATTACTGCCTGGCCTACCCCTAAGACCAAGAAACAGGTTATGTCATTCCTGGGTACAGCAGGGTAGAACCGGAAATTTGTACCAGAGTACAGTAGAATTGCAAAACCGCTCACTGACCCAAGACAAATCTCCCCAGTCAGGTAGACCAGACCCCATCTTGCGAGAAGGCCTTTCGGAGCTTAAAGCAGCATTGGCCAGCTCTCCAGTGCTTCAAGCTCCGGATTTTGGTAAATGGTTTGTGGTGCAGACAGATGCCTCAAACTATGGCCTTGGGGCAGTGCCTAACCAGGTTATTGCTAAAGGAGAAGAGCACCCCATACTCTACCCGAACCACGAGCTCTACCAGAACCATGAGGGAAGTCGCATATGCGGTGGTAGAGAAAAATTGTCTAGAGTGTGTGGGCCTTGCGAAAGCTGCAACCATATCTGTACAGCCGTGATTTTACCATGGTAACGAATCATGACCCGCTACATTGGATAGACCGAGTGGCCGGTAACAACAGCAAGTTACGCAGATGGAGTCTTCTACTCCAGCAATATAACTTCACTGTACAGCAGTGTTTCTCAAACCTGTCCTCAGGACCCTCTGCATCTCCAGGTTTTCCAGATATCTGAAGCACAGCATAGGTGATATGATTTGCTGCTCAGTGATTGCAGGATTCAGTCTGCATTTCCTCAAGGTGATCTATAAAATCTGGCCTGGTTGAGGGTTCTGAGGACAGGTTTGGAAAACACTACTGTTGTACAGCATAAAAAAGGCAGCCTTCATGACAATGTTGACGGACATTCCTGCCAGGGGGAACAGTCTAGCTAGGACGACATAGGGTTAAGCATGTTGCTTAAATACCTCTGCCCTCCATCTGTAGGGGAGGGGTCTCAAGCACAGACATTATTCTTGCACTGTGCCAGCTGTAAAACACGCTGGATTTGAAGGGAGCCCGGTAAGGCCAATGCATATGAGATCGGATTAATACGACGTAGTATTCTGTAAGGACCAATAAAGCGTGGAGCAAATTTCATGGTAGGTACCAATAATCGGATATGGCGTGTAGATAACCAAACCTTATCTCCAACATTGTAAACAGGTGGTGATCGTCTGTGTTTGTCTGCCTTATCTTTATGAACTCTCACATTCCTCTCAGAAATCTCCTTTACCAGCGCCCAAGACTTTTGAAGGGATTGTAAGTGGTAAACTGAGAAGGAAGTGACGGAAGATGGAAGCCATATATCGTAAAGAAAGTGGAGTGACCAGTTGTTTCGTTATCACTATTATTACGAGCATACTCCGGCCAAGGCAAATAGTCGGACCAGGAGTGTTGTTGTTGGGAGATAAAACAACAGAGATATTGTTCAAGACCTTGATTGGCTCTTTCAGCTGCCCCATTAGTTAGCGGGTGATATGTGGAGAAGAAAGCTAAGCGTACTCCCATATTTTTCCAAAAGCCCCTCCAGAATTGAGATACAAACTGAGTGCCTCTATCCGAGACAATTCCGAGAGGTATACCATGAAGTTCTACAACATTAGAAACAAATATGGGCACCAGATCCACGGCGGAGGGTAATTTGGGGAGAGGGACAAAGTGAGCCATTCTAGAGAACCAATCTACAATAGTGAGGATAACAGTGTTACCCTTGGATTTGGGTAGATTTATTATAAAATCCATAGAAATGTGAGACCAAGGCCTGTCTGGAATGGGTAGAGGCTATAACAATCCTACGGGTACATTTTTTTTACTTATTTCTCGCACATAGCTCACAAACAGATACATAATCCCTTACGTCCTGGCGTAAGGCAGGCCACCAGAACTGTCTCACCAAACTAAATTTGGTTTGAGAGATCCCCATATGACCCGAAGGTTTAGTGTCGTGATGTAACCTAATCAAATGTTCTCTTTATCTTTCAGTAACAAAGAGCTTATCGGGAGGTTTACCCTCAGGAGTGGTTTCCTGAGCAGCTTGAAGACGCTCTAATAGAGGGGAAGAGACCATGACAGTGGTGGATGCAATGATGTAATCCGTGGGAACAATAGGATTGTGATCCTGTACATGTCGCTCATAAGAGTTAAATTGTTGGGACAAGGCATCTGTCTTGATATTTCTAGAACCAGGACGATAGGTCAAGATAAAATTTAAGCTAGACAGGAATAACGACCATCTGGCCTGTCTAGCATTTAATCTCTTGGCATTCCCTATGTATGTCAAATTTTTGTGGTCTGTGATAATTACAACCGGCATGGATGAAACCTCCAGCAGATGTCTCAAAGCAGACAAAGCAGATACTACCGCTAACAACTCACGATTCCCTATATCGTAGTTCATTTCGGCTTGAGACATTTTGCGAGAAAAGAATCCACAAGGATGTAAGGGTTTATCTGGCGATTCGCTTTGAGACAGAATGGCTCCTATTGCTATCTCAGAAGCATCAACCTCTAGCTGTAAGGGTAATCTAGGGTCTGGATGTCTCAAAACTGGAGCAGTGGTGAATGCTGTTTTGAGTGTTTGAAACGCCTGTATCGCAAAAGGGGTCCACTTTTGATTCAGTGTCCCTTTCTTAGTCATAGAGGTTAGGGGGGCAACCAATGAAGAGAAGTTCTTGATGAATCTTCTATAATAATTAGTAAAACCCAAGAATCTCTGAATGGCTTTCAAGCCCTGAGGTAGTGGCCAATCCAAAATGGAGGACAGTTTGGAAGGGTCCATTTGAAAGCCTTCCGGTGTGATCACATATCCTAAAAAATGTACCTTAGTTAAATCAAACATACATTTTTCGAGTTTTGAACGGTATGAACATGTTTGTGATAAGTCTCTATCGGGTGAATAAATCAATATATCATCCAAATAAACAATGACGAACACTTGCAAAAAGTCTCTGAGTACATGATTTATGAGATCCTGAAACACTGTTGGAGCATTACATAGCCCAAAAGGCATCACCAAATATTCATAGTGCCCACTACGGGTATTGAATGCTGTTTTCCATTTGTGGGTTTCTTTAACCCTAACTAAGTTATAGGCACCTCTAAAATCCAACTTGGTGTATATTTTGGCACCTCTTAATCTATCAAACAACTCTGAAATGAGTGATATGGGGTATACATTGCGAATAGTAATGAGGTTCAATCCCTTATAATCAATACAAGGGTGCAGATCTCCTTCCTTTTTGGGCACACAAAAGAATCCTGCCCCAGCAGGAGAGGAAGAACATCTATTAAAGCCTTTGGCCAAATTTTCCTTTATATATTCCTCCATTATCTCATTTTCTTTTTGAGACAGAAGATATATGTGGCATTGTACCAGGAAGCAGGTCAATAACACAGTCGTAAGGCCTATGTGGCAGCAACACATCACAATTTTTTTTCCAAACAACTCTTTCAGATCCTTGTACCACTTAGGTACCTCTGTAGATAAAGGAGGAGCAGTGGGTACATTGAGACTCCCTATAGTGGTGACGGTTTGGAGACACTGAGCCCAGCAACTGGGGTTCCAGGCTTTGATGTCCCCTTGTTCCCAATGCAGAGAGGTGTTATGTTTAACCAGCCAAGGGAAACACAGCACCACAGGACAGGATGGTGATTCAATGACCTGAAATGTTATTGGTTCTGAATGAAGTACCCCTGTAGTTAGACATATAATGCTATTATGATAAATAACCCTGGATCGGGATAGAGGTTTCCCATCAATGGCTTCTACAAGCAGTGGCGTCTCTCTCACGACCAATGGGATATCATGGTTACAAGCAAAAGCCTGATCAAAAAAATTCCCTGCTGGGGGCGGAGCCGAGCCGGCAACTGAGATGGTTGCGGTTTGAGAGAGCTCCCACTAACACCCACCGAAAAGACGCTCCTACCAGCCAGATAACTTGCAAACCAGACTGCACAGGGGTTCTGACACTCACCCAATATGAAGCGGACACTCAAAACCCCAAAAAAGGACGCGGAACCCTCTGTGGCGCCAATCTTTTCTCCTCGGGCCCGGCACGATGACACCTCCCAAAATGGCGCCCGAATCGACCATGCGTACGCAGCATAGAGCGGGGACCACGAAGCTGAGGCCTGCCCGGCTACCAGGGCCGATATTGTGGGTCTCAAGGCCTTTATAGCGGCTGAGCTGGAGAAAACCTCATGCTGACTGTCAGCAGACATCCAGGAAGTGGGCGAACGGACTGCCAGGCTGGAGAACAATTCCAAACAGCTTACAACCCATTACAATGCGCTGGCCGTGCATGCTGATGCCATCGAGGCTCGGATCCATCTTCTAGAGGAGGCCTTGGAGGACCAATCCAACCACTCACGCTGTAACAACTTCCACCTCCGGGGCTTGTAGGAATCGATCCTGGGAGACCAGTTGCAGTGTGTATTGATCGTTAAACGTCTCCTCCCTGACCTTCCCCAGATTAAACTTCTTTTTGACTGAGTGCACCAGACCCTGGGCCCCAGACGCGATAAGGCCGCATCACCACGGGATGTAGTAGCACGATTCCATTACTACCCCACCAAGGAGGCCCTACTGAAGGTTACTAGGGAACAAAACGTGAATTATGATGGTTCTCCCCTATTGTTCTATCAGGACTTATCCCCTGCGACTCTGACACGCCGGAGGGAATGGAGAGAAGTTACGGGGCTACTGAGACAACATGGCATCCGCTATGCATGGGGTTTTCCCTTTAAGATACTGATCACAAAAAATAACCACACTCACGCTTTCTCCCACCTTATACCAGGCCAAGGATCTTCTGCACCTTCTAGACCTCCCAGTGCCACCAGCTCTCACGGACTTGGGGCCCCCTCCGCCACTACCTCTCCTAGACCAGGATTGGTCAACAGTGGCAGAGTGGTCATGGATTGCCAGAGGCTCTCTACCCTTTATGGTCTCGGCTGAGACCCTCACTTCTTATATGGGGTCGACCCCTGAGATGCCTTGGGCACCTCCTTGTAGTGGGGCTAGTCCCAGGTTAGGGGCTATTTACCCAGGGTGTTAAGCTCCTAATGGTTATATTTTGCTTCGTCACTATGCAGGTTGTTACTTTAAACTATTCTGCTATAAACATGCAGGTTATTGTTTTCAATCACTCTTGTTGCTATTAACGTAGGAACGCGTGTCTCAATGTTTATCTCTCTGTTCGGCGGGTGGACGGCGCCCCTTCTGTGCATTTTCCGTTCCACACGGGATGGTTGCTGGCTTCCCTCCTCTTATTTATCCCTCCCCCACTATACCTCCCCTCCGGTATCCCCATTCGGTTGGTGCTCCCTTCTTCCCCAGTGTCTGCCCAGCACGGGGTCCTCTGTCCCCTGTCTTTTCTCCTTATTCTATCCTGCGGCTTATCTCCCCATCTCTTGTATTTTTCCTCTTCTCTCTTCTTTTTCTTTTGTATGGCGCTTTACCCCTGCCCCCTCCTTGGCTTCCCCTCGGGTACTTCTGCTCACTGGGGGGGGCAGGGAGGGCTGCTATATCATCCCATGACCTTATGTTAGAATGGCTCCAGTAAATATATTGTCCCTAAATGTTAAACGCCTAAACTCGCCACGCAAACTGCGCTTGCTTTTTCGAGAACTAAAATGTAAGTCTATAGACATAGCTATGATTCAGGAAACCAGAATCCCTAAATTGGCAGCCTTCCGCCTCTCTGATCCGGCCTATTCCAGGGTCTTTCTATCCTGCGCCACCCCCAAACGCAACGGGGTTGTGGTCCTGATAAGGACCTCCTGCCCTATTACTGTAACAGAATCCCACGTGGATGACATTGGCCGTTGTGTTTTGGTGACAGGCACTGTGTCTAGACAGCAATACACTTTTGTCTCGCTTTATGGGCCGAACATGTCAGATGTTAACTTTTGGTCCTTTACTCAGTCTTTCATAGCTTCCCATGCTAAGGGCCGTGTCCTTCAAGGGGGAGACTTTAATGTGACCTTGTTCCCCCCCACCCCTGGATAGATCCGGCTTACACGGAGTCCCGACCCATCCTCTCCCTTCCCTCCAAGCACAGGCAGTTCTATGACCTTGTACATCAATTAAGTTATGTGGATATCTGGCAAGTACAGCATCCTTCGGTCAAAGATTACACTTTTTATTGTCCTCAACACCTATTCTAGGATAGACTGCTTATTGACATCCCCTTCCTGCCTCCCCTCCGTTCTCTCCTCCTCTATTGGCGCCATAACCTGGTCCGACCACGCTGATGTTTCCTTGCAACTACGGCCCTTTATGTCCTCATCGGGTCGCGTTGGCGCCTCAACCCTTTCTTACTAGACAAACCTCGGCGCCGAAAACGTTACAGGATAACTTTCTTATAAATGACACACCTGACTTCTCCACCCAGACGCTCTGGGCTGCCCACAAACTGGTAGTTTGGGGGTGCGCTCGAGCCTTGCATCCCATTTCAAAAAACAGAAACGATGTGACATACAGGACCTTCAACACCGCCTCCATGAGGGGGAGTTGGCCCATAAGGCCTCTCCTTCCCCGGAGAGCTACGCCACCCTGTCTCAGGTCAGACAGGCCCTGAACAGATTATTCCTTGATGACGTGGGACGGTCACTCCTTTGGTCTAAACAATGATACTATGAAAGATCGAATAAAATGGACACCCCTCTTGTGCGCCTACCAGGGCCGGACTGGTGATAAAAACCAGCCCTGGAAATAATTTCATACCAGCCCAGGAATATGTAGTGTGTTTGAGGGTATCGCAGAGCAATGCAGCATATTGCCCCCAGCAGCTCACACATGGAGATATATTTGCCCCCAGCTCACACATGTGTCACGTCCGAACCACCAGACCCTCTGGCACCCTCTTTTGTTCTCCTTTTTCCCTGTTTTGCATTGATATGCAGGTTCCAGGACTTTTTCCTCCTTATGCTTTCCTGGACTATACTTTGCATAATGTACATGGAACCACACCTGCCCTTCATTCTCCCTAATTAAACCTGCTAATGAGGAAGCTACACCCCTGATCCCACGCTTCCTCATTGAAATTCCTAGCTTAGCTAGTGCAGACCTGCCTTCCATAGATCCTTGCCTGGAACCCCTCCTGCTCTTGATCCATAGACCTTCCTGCACACCCTCTGCTATTTCTGGACATTCTTTACCGGTATCCTCCATTGCCCCTGTACCCTCTGCTATTCCATGATTGATATACCCGTGTACCAGATCTCTGCTAAATCTTGACTACTCTTTTGCCTATTCCTATTTTATACCTGTGCCTGATTATATGTTATCTGTATCCATTGTTTATATTCCTAGTCTGTTGTCTGTTTATTTGTATTCACAAATAAACCCTGTTACCCTGTATCCTGCCTTTTGCTATAACTACTGCATCTTGGGCTCACACCCACACTTCTGCACATATGCTAGGCCAGGCTCGTGACAGAATGAGGAAGCCAAAAAACAGTGAGCCTGCAGTGATCATAGCCCATGTAAAAAGACTGAAAAATGCCAACCAAAAGGTCCAGCAGCACCTGCATTCGTTATGGAATTACCTGCAGAAGAATTCTGTCGGCACATCTACTAAGGTATGCACTCCGGTCCCAGAAGGTGCTCGAGGACCCCTGACCGAGGAGGAAAGGGCAAGGAGAAGGATGCAAGGCCTCTGTTACTATTGCATATTGCATATTCTCGTTTGTCTGAAAACTCTGAACCCCAATGGTTGGAGCCTGACCTGCACCTTGCAGGATCTCCAGAGTCCGCTGCCCTGCACCTCGCAGGATCTCCAGAGTCCGCTGCCCTGCACCTCGCAGGATCTCCAGAGTCCGCTGCCTGCACCTCGCAAGATCTCCAGAGTCCGCTGCCCTGCACCTCGCAAGATCTCCAGAGTCCGCTGCCCTGCACCTCGCAGGATCTCCAGAGTCCGCTGCCCTGCACCTCGCAGGATCTCCAGAGTCCGCTGCCCTGCACCTCGCAGGATCTCCAGAGTCCGCTGCCCTGCACCTCGCAGGATCTCCAGAGGTCGCTGCCCTGCATCCCGCAGGATCTCCAGATGTCGCTGCCCTGCATCCCGCGGGATCTCCAGAGGTCGCTGCCCTGCATCCCGCAGGATCTCCAGAGGTCGCTGCCCTGCATCCCGCAGGATCTCCAGAGGTCGCTGCCCTGCATCCCGCAGGATCTCCAGAGGTCGCACCGCCACGGGCCATCGCCGCCGCCGTAAAGCCAAGCCCCTCACTGCCCAGCAGGAGTGCTGCGCCGAGGTCGCCCAAGAGCCGTGCTGCGCCATTGTCGCCCAAGAGCCGTGCTGCGCCGAGGTCGCCCAAGAGCCGTGCTGCGCCGAGGTCGCCCAAGAGCCGTGCTGCGCTGAGGTCGCCCAAGAGCCGTGCCAAGGGTGCTGCCCCACCGGTCATCGCCAAGGGCGCTGCCCCACCGGTCATCGCCGAGGGCGCTGCCCCACCAGTCACCGCCGAGGGCGCTGCCCCACCAGTCACCGCCGAGGGCGCTGCCCCACCAGTCACCGCCGAGGGCGCTGCCCCATCGAGCCGTGCCAAGGGCGCTGCCCCACCGGTCAACGCCAGGGGCGCTGCCCCATCGAGCCTTGCCGGGGCGCTGCCCCATCGAGCCGTGCCAAGGGTGCTGCCCCACCGGTCATCGCCGAGGGCGCTGCCCCATCGAGCCGTGCCAAGGGCGCTGCCCCACCGGTCATCGACGAGGGCGCTGCCCCATCGAGCTGTGCCAAGGGCGCTGCCGCACCGGTCATCGCCGAGGGTGCTGCCCCGAGCCGTGCCAAGGGCGCTGCCCCACGATCATCGACGAGGGCGCTGCCCCATCGAGCTGTGCCAAGGGCGCTGCCCCACCGGTCATCGCCGAGGGTGCTGCCCCGAGCCGTGCCAAGGGCGCTGCCCCACCGGTCGACACCAAGGGCGCTGCCCCATCGAGCCCTGCAACCAAAGTGTCACCGCCGAGCTGTGCCCATGACACAATTCCTGATGCCGAGTCTGAAAGGGCTGTTCTCCTTGCTCTCAATGAGGACTTCCAGAATCCGGGTAGATGGACTGGCAAAATGTACCCTACTACAGGACCTGCCCCTACGGGCTACACCAGGACGCCCTCTGGCATGTTGGTCCAGGAGGAGTACTTGGCAGTGCTCAGGTGCTACCCCGAGCTCTGGAGAACCCTCGACCTCTATTCTGATGACTCCAGTTAGACTGATTTCACAGATCCCTGATTCTTGGAACTTTCTGGGGTTCATCTTGTGGTTATGAACGTTGCACCTGCCAGTCTTCGGCCACTTCTGGGGCACCCGGAGGTTGCCCCTTGTCGGGGGGGATACTGTCACGGTCCGAACCACCAGACCCTCTGGTGCCCTCTTTTGCATTGATATGCAGGTTCCAGGACTTTTTCCTCCTTATGCTTTCCTGGACTATACTTTGCATAATGGACATGGAACCACACCTGCCCTTCTTCATTCTCCCTAATTAAACCTGCGTATGAGGAAGCTACACCCCTGATCCCACACTTCCTCATTGAAGTTCCTAGCTTAGCTAGTGCAGACCTGCCTTCCATAGATCCTTGCCTGGAACCCCTCCTGCTCTTGATCCATAGACCTTCCTGCACACCCTCTGCTATTTCTGGACATTCTTTACCGGTATCCTCCATTGCCCCCTGTACCCTCTGCTATTCCATGATTGATATACCCGTGTACCAGATCTCTGCTAAATCTTGACTACTCTATTGCCTATTCCTATTTTGTACCTGCACCTGATTATATGTTATCTGTATCCATTGTTTATATTCCTAGTCTGTTGTCTGTTTATTTGTATTCACAAATAAACCCTGTTACCCTGTATCCTGCCTTTTGCTATAACTACTGCATCTTGGGCTCACACCCACACTTCTGCACATATGCTAGGCCAGGCTCGTGACAACATGGATATATTTGCCCCCAGGTTACACATGGATATATTTGCCCCCAGCTCACATGAATATATTTGCCCCCAGCTCTCATGGATATATTGCCCCCAGCTCTCATGGATATATTGCCCCCAGCTCTCATGGATATATTTTCCCCCAGCTCACATGGATATATTTGCCCCCAGCTCTCATGGATATATTTTCCCTGAGCTCACATGGATATATTTTCCCCCAGTTCACATGGATATATTGTAGGGATGCACCGAAATGAAAATTTGGGACCGAAACCGATACCAAAAATGCACGATGAGCTTTACCAAAAACCGAAACTGATACCGAAAATGACTTTCTATATATGACTATTAAGATAGTTTTTTGTATAAATGTATTAATACTAAACTTTATTAAATTAATATCATGAATTTCAATTAATCCACATTAAAATGTTTAAGATATTTTTGTCCTATTTTGGTGGAGTTATTTTACATCTAGTGCATACATTCATGTGTAATAATTTTTGTACACACACACACATTTTATAGTTGCAGAAGACATTTACACATCCTAGCAATTCAGAGAACTCTGCAACTATAAACTTTACTTGTTGTGTGGAGGCTTTTTTTAACCTAATTTTTTTGCCCTCGGCTCCAACACAACTTAAATGAGTAGATATATATCTATCTATAACATAAAGCAGTAAGGCTTGGCGTGTCCATCGCCAAGCCTGTACTGCGCAGGCGCATGGTGTGTGCATGCTGCGGCAGTTGGCTGCGTGCGCACCCAGCTGCGCACGCATCCAACCGCCCAACAGTAATACGGTGGAGTGTCGAATGAGTGCTCACCCAGCGTACGCCCATTCGAGACTCCGCGTATTACTGTTTGGCCGGTTGGATGCGCGCGCAGCTGGGTGCGCATGCAGCCAACCACCGCAGCACACCCCCACAGCGTGCTTGGGCGGTTGGATGCGCGCGCAACAGGGTGCACACGCAGTGTGCCTATATGACATGAGGCGCGCGAAAACACCTCAGCAATAGTGGTAAAGGCATAGGAGCGGGACAGAAAACCGGCAGAGTAAAAAAAAAATAATTAAGCGTCCGGCCACATAAAACCGAGCACAGAGCGCCCAGCCCAATCGGCCCCTCTAACCCAGCCGGCCATAACTAGGGAGCACAGTGCCCCCGGCCCAATCGGCACCTCCACCACTGAACCTAGCAGCACCAGGCTAGAAAAAAAAACTGTGTTGTGCCCCCCCAAACACAGAGCCCCCAAAACTCTGAGCAAATAAAAACCAGCGCACAGAGCTCAGAGTGCCTACCTAAAACCAGTGCCCCCCCACCAAAGACCCCCCAAAACTCTGCACAGACACACCACTGAGTATCCACTACCAAAAAAAAACAAACCTGAAAAAGAAAAGCAAGGAAAAATTGTTAGAACAACTCCCAGCCACAACGAAAAAAAAAAACCATCGCAGACGCACCTCCAACAAAGAGCACACTGGGCTCAGAGAGCCTAACAAAAAACAGTGCCCCCCCTCCAAAGAGCACTGAACCCTGTTAATAGACAACCAAGACAAATTCACTACAAGACCTCACAGCCACACCAGCACTGATACAACGTCAAAAAAATATAAAAATCACACACAAACCTGCAAAAAAATACATAGTACAAAAACAAATTACACACAAGAATCCAAAAAAAAATGACACCAAAAAAAAATGCATCTACAACTACAATCTGTCACTAAAAGTAGAGAAAGTCACACAAAAAGTAGCACAAATGACATGCCGGACGAGCAACAACAAGATTTCAGAAATAAAAAAAAACAACAAAAAAGAAAGGAAAGAGCTAATATGGATGAAACTGCACGATGTCAAGAAAGAATGAAAAACACATTGGCACACAAAGTGCGACGTGCGCAAAATAAAGAAAATAAAAACATTAACAATGAAGAGGGTGATTCAGTTCGACAACATTATTGTGGAAAACTCGATGTTCTGTGCACCAACTGCAATGCACTACATTTTAATACACACCAGCCATCCGACAGACTATTCACTCAATGCTGCAATAAAGGAAAAGTATACATGGAGCCCATTAAAGTTGCTCCTTTGATAGAAAGTCTAATGACAGGTGCATTCCAAAAATTTCAAAGAAAACATTCGATTGATCAATAGTTCATTAGCCTTTGCATCAATGGGGGCAAACATTACTCCTCCTCCCGGTTATGGACCTTACTGCTTTAGAATTAATGGCCAGATTTACCACAGAACAGCATCTCTTCATCCTCACAATGAGGATAACCGCAAGTTTGCACAACTATATATCCTTGATCCCAATGAGGCCGCAAAACAAAGCCTCATGATTAATGAAAATTCAAAATGCAACCCTGAACTCATGACAGAGTTAAGTTCTTTTATGGATAAAAACAATCCATTTACAGAAGCCTGCAAAATGTTATATGAAGTAGAACAAGAATCCTTACAAGAGGATATAGAAAATGGCACTATACCACCAACTGTCACCATGGCGATAGCACAAGATCGCACAGACGATCAACAGAGATACAATGCATCTCACAGTAATGAAGTAGCTATTATTTTTCAAAATGATGATGGAGAACCTCCTCTCGAAAGAGATCTTATCAATCATTGCCGACAGGGGCAGACTGGGCCGGGGGGCAGGGTGGCAAGCGTCCCCCGGGCTGCCGCAATGCGTGCCTGGCGTGACACACTAGTCCATCTCTGCTGGCACATTGAGCGGCCGCTAGACCTCCTTGCTTGTCGGTCGGTCGGCCAGCTGACATAGTCACCTAAAGAGAGAGCGGAGGGAGGGAGGGCGGCCGGCGAGATGCTATCAGTGGGGCCGGCTGCTTCTGATTATGTCACAGGGAGCGCCCACACACATCAGCCTGGGATTAAGGCGTGTGTGTGGGCTGGATCCTCCCCGTGACAGGACGTGCATCTCCCTCCCAGCTCCCGCCGGCCAGCACGCGACAGTCACCAGGCCACTGCCAGCCATGAGGTATGCGGGGGATGGGGGCGGAGAATGCATTAATTAATTGGTATGGGGGAGAAAATTTATGAATTTGGAATGCTGGGGCTCGGGGGGAATTAATTTGGAATGCTGTGGCTGGGGGGTGAATTAATTTGGAATGCTGGGGGTGAATTAATTTGGAATGCTGGGGCTGGGGGTGAGTTAATTTGGAATGCTGGGGGGGTGAATTAATTTGGAATGCTAAGGCTGGGGGGTGAATTTGGAATGCTGGGGGTGAATTAATTTGGAATACTGAGGCTGGGGGGTGAATTTGGAATGCTGGGGGTGAATTAATTTGGAATGCTGGGGCTGAGGGGGTGAATTAATTTGGAATGCTGGGGGGATAATGAATTTGGAATGCTGGAACTGGGGGGTGAATTAATTTGGAACGCTGGGGCTGGGGGGGTGAATTAAATTGGAATGCTGTGGCTGGGGGGGTTAATGAATTTGGAATGCTGGAACTGGGGGTGAATTAATTTGGAATGCTGGGGCTGGGGGGTGAATGAATTTGGAATGCTGGGGCTGGGGGGTTAATGAATTTGGAATGCTGGGGCTGGGGGTGAATTAATTTCAACCCAATGTGTATAGTATACTATAGACTATGATTAATCACAGGCAGGCAGCACTCGCGTCTCACAGGCTCGCGTCTCACTAGCGCCGGCCCCGCCCCCCACATGATGCCTCCGCGCAGCCTCATGATCCACGTGATGGGAGCCTACCGGCTGGCGGTCGCCAGCCAGTGTCATCGTCGTTGGGGAAGCCTCAGCCTGGGACGCCTGCGTGCTGCGCAGCTGCCAGCATCCGCCGAGCTGCGTGGAGGAGGACTTTGTGGCCGTGGAGGAGGGAGCACAGCAGAAGCCAGGAGCCTGCCAGCCCAGCCTCTGCCCAGGACAGAGGGTCTCGCATCGTCATCCATTTGGTGGAATATATATCAACTAGCCAATTGGTGAGAGCAAGCAGCCACATCCCAGTCCGCCCCTGGAGAGAGCTGGGGGCAATATGTCCAGGTGTGAGCTGGGGCAATATTTCCATGTGAGCTGGGGGCAATATTTCCATGTGAGCTGGGGCAATACATCCATGTGAGCTGGGGGCAATGTTTCCATGTGAGCTGAGGGCAATACATCCATGTGAGCTGGGGCAATATTTCAATGTGTGAGCTGGGGGCAATATTTCCATGTGAGCTGGGGCAATACATCCATGTGAGCTGGGGCAATAATTCCATGTGTGAGCTGCTGGGGGCAATATATTTCCATGTGTGAGCTGCTGGCGGCAATATATTTCCATGTGTGAGCTTAGGCAATATTTCCATGTGAGCTGGGGCAATACATCCATGTGAGCTGGGGGCAATAATTCCATGTGTGAGCTGATGGGGCAATATATATCTCCATGTTTGAGCTGCTGGGGGCAATATATCTCCATGTGTGAGCTGCTGGGGGCAATATATATATCCATGCGTGAGCTTCTGGGGACAATATATATATCCATGTTTGAGCTGCTGGGGCAATATATATATCCATGTTTAAGCTGCTGGGGGCAATATATATATCCATGTTTGAGCTGCTGGGGGCAATATATCTCCATGTGTGAGCTGCTGGGGGCAATATATATATATCCATGTTTGAGCTGCTGGGGGCAATATATTTCCATGTGTGAGCTGCTGGCGGCAATATATTTCCATGTGTGAGCTTAGGCAATATTTCCATGTGAGCTGGGGCAATACATCCATGTGAGCTGGGGCAATAATTCCATGTGTGAGCTGATGGGGGCAATATATATATCCATGTTTGAGCTGCTGGGGGCAATATATCTCCATGTGTGAGCTGCTGGGGGCAATATATATATCCATGCGTGAGCTGCTGGGGACAATATATATATCCATGTTTGAGCTGCTGGGGCAATATATATATCCATGTTTGAGCTGCTGGGGGCAATATATCTCCATGTGTGAGCTGCTGGGGGCAATATATATATATCCATGTTTGAGCTGCTGTGGCAATATATTTCCATGTGAGCTGAAGCAATACATCCATGTGAGCTGGGGGCAATATTTCCATGTGTGAGCTGGGGGCAATATTTCCATGTGTGAGCTGCTGGGGGCAATATATTTCCATGTGTGAGCTGCTGGGTGCAGCAATAGATCTCCATGTGTGAGCTGCTGGGGGCAATAGATCTCCATGTGTGAGCTGCTGGGGGCAATATATCCATGTTTGAGCTGCTGGGTGCAGCAATAGATCTCCATGTGTGAGCTGCTGGGGGCAATAGATCTCCATGTGTGAGCTGCTGGGGGCAATATATCCATGTTTGAGCTGCTGGGGCAATATATATATCCATGTTTGAGCTGCTGGGACAATATTTATCCATGTGTGAGGTGGGGGCCACTATATCCATGTGTGAGGTGGGGGCCTCTATATCCATGTGTGAGGTGGAGGCCTCTATATCCATGTGTGAGGTAGGGGCCAATATATCCATGTGTGAGGTGGGGCAATATACCCATGTGTGAGGTGGGGGCAATATATCCATGTGCGGTGTGTATGAGTGAGTTTTATTGCTGTGGAGCTCTGTGATTGCTCATACACACGGCACATTACTGTGAGTTTTATTGCTGTGGAGCTCTGATACAGTAATGTACGGTGTGTATGAGCGTATCACAGAGCTCTACAGCAATACAACTCACTGTAATGTGCGCTGTGTATGAAAGTAAGTTATATTGCTGCGAAGCTCTGTGATAATGCTCATAAACAAAGGGCCTGAGTTGCTGCACTATGGGCCTCTGGGTCATACTTGCCACCTGGGCCAAAAGTTGGCAGTCAGCCCCTGATTGCCGAACTCAAAATGCAGAAAGAAAAACAGAAAGGATAAGCATTTTAGATCCAAACCTAGAGCCAATGCTCTATCCACTTCTATTTCCATTTGGGGACCAAAGTTGGTCACCTCACATTAAATGAAACTACAACCCTACTACTCTAAAAACCATACGCAGTCATTCCTCTGCTAAACCAAGAGAAAGGGTCACTCAAATGCAATTTTATGGCTACATGCTTTCTATCAGACAAGATTTAAACCCATTTCTAAATGCAGGCAAATTAACTCAACAGTACTTTGTA
The DNA here is from genome assembly GCA_009667805.1 of Leptobrachium leishanense. Lineage (NCBI taxonomy): Eukaryota > Metazoa > Chordata > Amphibia > Anura > Megophryidae > Leptobrachium > Leptobrachium leishanense. The sequence continues at coordinate 358,462,503 of CM019063.1, read as the reverse complement.
GACGCATATGTTAAGACCGAAGCTAACCGTCTAAACTATGTACGACAAAATCAGTCCAAATTACGAGTTGAAAAATACACAGGTCTCATGGACCGTCTACAAAACGCTGCCGAAGAACAGGGCTTGATACCAGGAAAAGCAGTAATAATTCCATCTTCTTTCCAGGGTAGTCCCAGAAACATGCTGCAAAACTACCAAGATGCCATGGCTATTGTGCGAAAGTATGGGAAGCCTGACTTCTTCATAACAATGACATGCAACCCAAAATGGCCAGAAATTTTAGAATATATTACAGAAGGTCAAGCAATGGAATACCGCCCTGATTTGGTTGCCAAAGTTTTCAACTTAAAGCTAAGAGAACTACTACATGACATCACAAACAAACATGTGTTAGGTAAACCTGTCACTAAAATGTAATAGAGTTTCAAAAAGGCGGATTACCTCATGCATATATTTTACTCATATTATCACCTCAAGATAAACTTAAAGATGCTGACGCTATTGATAGGTTTATTTCTGCAGAAATACCCGACATTCACGCACAACCCCGGTTACATGCAATAGTCATCAAACACATGATACATGGACCATGTGGGCCTCATAATATTAAATCACCATGTATGGCTGATGGTGTTCGCTCAAAAAAATTCCCAAAACCATACCAAGAACAAACTTTGACAAACATGGACGGGTATTCACTGTACCGGAGAACACAAACAGCTGCTTCACTTGAAGTAAATGGAAAATCAATAACTCTTGGGTTGTGCCATACAACCCATTATTAGCTTTAAAATACAACTGCCATATAAACGTTGAGAGCTGCGCTTCCATAGAAAGTGTAAAGTACTTATTCAAATACATCTATAAAGGACATGACTGCGCAAATATTGCCATCAAAGAACATGCAACGCTCCATCATGACGAGATCACCTCCTTTATGGATTCCCGCTATGTAACAGCTCCAGAGGCAGCATGGCGCCTTCTTGGTTTCAAAATGCACCATCAAACACATACCATCGTGCGATTACAAATCCACCTTCCTGGCGAACATTCGGTATACTTTAATGAACATAACATCAGGAACGCTATAGAAAGAACACAATCAAGAGACACAACTTTGACTGCTTGGTTTAACTTAAACAGAGAAGATGTGGCTGCCCGCAAATTCCTGTACACTAACATTCCGCAACATTTTGTCTTTCAACAGAAAAATACCAAATGGGAAAGAAGATTGAGACATCGAGACAATAACACTATTGGGCGAATGTACTCTGTTAACATAAATTCAGATGTGAAGAGATTTTGCTTGAGATTACTTTTACTCCATGTTAAAGGAGCCACTTCATTTGAAAATATCCGAACAGTTGGTGGTGTGCAATTTTCAACATTCAAAGAAGCTGCTAAAAACTCAGTCTTTTTCAGGATGAAGAATTACTCTTCACGAAGCTTCAAGTGAGATGATGCCTCAACTGCTTTGAGAGCTTTTTGCCAACAATTGTGCTCTAGCATCTCCACCAAATGCAAAACACATATTTGAAAAATATAAACAACAACTCATTGAAGACTAGACATGTGCACAGCACAAAATTTCATTTTGAACTAATGGATTAGTCCTAAAATGCAATTTATTTAGTTACTAAAGAAATTCGTTTTCAGTTCTTTAGTATGAAAACTAATTTCATTCATCCGAAAACCAATGGATACAATTACTATTGTATGACTCCTCAGAGGGCTGAGATCGCTGCTTGTTACAGTATCTCTCACTCTCAGCACAATGTGGGCCATATTACATAGTTGGTGCTTACATAACCAGAGCTGTTGTAAACTTCCCAGAGCCATTATAGCCTATGGAGGTTTTCAGTTTACAACAGCTCTGGTTAAGTTAGCACCAACATTGTAATACTGCCCCGTGTCAGGCAAAGCTGTTACAGTAACTGACTGCTGCTCATCACAGCGCTCAGAGTTTCAGTAAAATTAATAAATAATATTTTTATATATAAAGAGGTTAGAACAATATTATTTCCTTGTTTTACTGAAACTCTGAGCGCTGTTACAGTCAGTTACTGTAACAACTGAGCCTGATACATTGTACTGAGAGATAATGTAACAAGCAGCCGATCTCAGCGCTCACAGCCACTGGATTTAAAGGGCTGAAAAAAAGCATCCTCTCTGTATAATGTTTAGAACATCCTCCTGCATTAATTAATACCCCTCTCTGTATAATGTATACAACATCCACCTGCATTAATTAATACCCCTCTCTGTATAATATATAGAACATCTTCCTGAATTAATTAATGTCCCTCTCTGTATAGAACATCCTCCTCAATTCATACCTTTCTCTGTATAATGTATATAACATCCCCCTGCATTAATACCCCTCTCTGTATAATGTATAGAACATCTTCCTGAATTAATTAATGTCCCTCTCTGTATAGAACATCCTCCTCAATTCATACCTTTCTCTGTATAATGTATATAACATCCCCCTGCATTAATACCCCTCTCTGTATAATGTATAGAACATCCTCCTGCATTAATTAATGCCCCTCTCTGTATAGAACATCCTACTGCATTGGCATGTGGAGGGTGCAGATCTTTGGATGTGCGATGTTGCGCTCTTCATTGCTGGTCTCCTTCACTCATCAATGTAATATCACAAAAAGGACTGAAACTAAAATGTAGTGCATTTTATTTTAGTTTCTTTCGTTTTTTGTACGGAGCAGTTTCGTTTCTCTTGAGTCATACGAAAACTAAATTATCCCAAAATTCTGACTAAATCATTCTAGTACTAAAACGAATGCACATGTCTATTGAAGACTTATCAAGACACCCTGGCCACACACCAGACTGCCAAACATGTCTCAATAATGCTCTATTAGACATTCAAGACATTTTAATTGTTAACGGGAGAAAATGTCAGGATTTCGGTTTAACGACTCCAACCAACTATTCTACCACCAAAACACCAGACATCTATGATGCAGTTTTTGAAAGTCACATAGGAGTAGAAATGCAGGCGGCTTTAAATCATCTACAAAGAGAAACATTTGAAGACATTATTTCTGCTACCCAAAACAATACATTAACCCAAAGGTGTTATTTTCTCCATGGTCCTGGAGGTAGTGGTAAAACATACCTATACCAAACTTTATTGCACACATTTAGAGGTAAAAATGAGGTAGCATTAGCAGTTCCTTCTACTGGAATTGCTGCTAATTTACTAGAGGGTGGACGCACATATCACTCACAATTTAAACTGCCAGTTCCTTTGTTGGACACTTCAACATCTTCCATGAGGCAAACCTCTAATGATGCCACAATCCTTAGAAAAACAAAAATTATAATTTGGGATGAATCAACTATGGCTCCAAATGATGCTCTCAGATGCGTCGACAAACTACTGCAAGAGCTCATGAAAAACAACCAACCCTTTGGCGGTAAAACAATTATCCTTGGAGGTGATTATCGACAAACTCTACCTGTTGTGGCACATGGCAGTCGATCAGCTATTGTTGAATCCAGCATTAAATCAAATCCACTGTGGGATACATTTAAGATCATAAAGCTATAAACAAATGTAAGATCTGTGGATCCAGAGTTTAGCTCTTGGGTGATAAAACTTGGCGATGGAAAACTCACAAACGAACATGGCTTCCATCAAGATATTTTCCAGATACCATCCAAAATGATCTGCAAAGACTCCATTGTCAAGGAAATTTATGGTGACCATTTACAACCTGACGATATTTCAACGTTTGAGAAAATCGCAATTTTATGCCCCAAAAATTGTGATGTGGACAACATCAATGAAGAAGTGCATAGTTTGTTAGAAGGTGAGAGCTACACTTATTTAAGCACTGATTCTATTGATGATGAATCCCAGGAAGACAGGGATAATTAGCCCATTGAGTTCTTAAATGAATTGGCTCCTTCTGGGATGCCAGTTCATAAACTGCAACTCAAAATTGACTGTATTATTATGCTCCTGCGTAACCTGAATACAAAGAGAGGCCTGTGTAATGGAACAAGACTGATTGTGAAAGCTATGCGGCAAAATTTAATCACTGCTCAAGTAGTGACACCTACCTCAGAACGAAAAACTGTTTTTATTCCTAGAATAGATTTAGCCCCAAATAACACCGAACCTCCATTTGTTTTAAGAAGGAGACAATTTCCTGTTAAATTGGCATTTGCAATGACAATTAACAAATCCCAAGGACAAACCTTGGACAGAGTTGGCATCTATTTACCAGAACCCGTCTTCAGCCATGGACAACTATATGTTGCATTCTCTCGAGTCAAAAGCTCTGCGGATGTTAAAATCAAAGTCATCAATGGACGTGAACAAGGCTACTTATTACCAGGGACTGATGCATGCTTCACTAAAAATTATGTATTCAAAGAAATTTATTCAAAATAGTCAAAATATTTAACTTTTCTTGACGCTGCTGTGTTTTCATTTCGACCAACATTCATGTGCACCACACTTATCAATAGACTGCCCTCTGGGCAGGCTTTCTACCTAGTAATCTATAATGGCTCAGATGGAGCCTAAACCGCAGTCTGTTCTCTTTATTATTTTTTTAAAGTGCAGACACCACTGGCAGGAGGTCAGTGATAAATCACTTGTTCCTTGTCACTGAGAGGCCTGAGGTTACTGCTTGCACTGATAACGTGGTTCATGCAGTTAACCCTTTGTGTGCAGAAATAAATATGTGTAGCAGCTCCTGCCTCTTTCCAATTACAATTATCTCCAGCTAAGCAGCATTGAAAGAGTGCACACTCAGGGTCAGCTGGGATCAGCAATTTTCGACTGACTTTTTTGGCTGGTGTTTTGCTTTTGGGCCGAAACGATAACCCCATTATCGACAGAATCTATCGGTGGCTGAAATTTCAGTGCATCCCTGATATATTGCCCCCAGCTCACACATGATTTTATTTTCCCCCAGCTCACACATGGATATATATTTGCCCCCAGCTCTCATGGATATATTGCCCCAGCTCACATGGATATATTTGCCCCAGCACTCATGGATATACGGCCCCCAGCTCTCATGGATATATTTGCCCCCAGCACTCATGGAGATATTTGCCCCCAGCTCTCATGGATATATTTGCCCCCAGCTCACATGGATATATTTGCCCCAGCTCACCTCTCCTCTGTCAGGCCCCGATGATGACCTGGGTGTCATCGCTGGCGGCCCCGCGCTTTTCCTCCTACGAGGCGTGCGGCTGCCAGCATAAAGCACGGCCGCTCGCCTGGGATCTATCCACCAGCCAGCGGCAACCTCGCGACATCTGAGTTCACGTGAACTCCGCGATCTCGCGAGATCGCCGCTGGCTGTTGGATCCCAGGCGAGCGGCCAAGCTTTATGCTGGCAGCCACTTGCCTCGGACGAGGAAAAGCACGCGGCCGGCGGCTAAAGCAACAATACGGCGGCCAGGCGGTGTGCAATCGTTGGGCCACTTTTATTTTAATTTTACTTTGCAACAGCATCGTAATGTGAAAAAAATGCGGGCCGGCGCAGCCGCCGGCGGCCGCTACAGCCCGTGTTTTTTTCACAGTACGATGCTGCTGCAATGTAAAATTAAAATAAAAGCGGCCCAACGATTGCAGCCTACCGGGATTCCTCCCGGTATCCCGGTAGGCCAGTCTGGCCCTGGCGCCTACTTAAACCTCGATCCCATGCGCAGGCGATCCCCTTAATAAAGGACGACTCTGGCTCCCTACTGAACGCCCCAGATAAAGTTAGGGACGCGTTTACCCAATACTTGAGTTCCATTTACAACCATACACCGGCCCATTCCAATCCTGACTCTTCTTTACTCGACTGTAGAGAAGACTACCTTTCTAGAGCCTCACTTCCCTCTCTTACTGAAGATCAGTCTCTAGCTTAGCCTCTAAAATAACAGAGGAGGAAATACGCACAGTCCTGGGTTTGATGAAACCTCATAAAGCTCCTGGTCTGACGGATTGAGATAGCAATACTATAAAGCTTTCCCTAAAATCCTGCTCCCACAACTTCTTAAATTGTTTAATCTTCTTATGGATGGGGGCCCTCTGCCACAGGAGGCTTTATTGGCCTCTATTGTTTTATTGCCCAAACCGGGAAGGGATCACCAGATGCTCGGGAATTATCGCCCCATATCCCTTATTAATGCGGACCTGAAACTGTTCGCTAAAATTCTCTCTCTCAGACTAGATCCGTTTTTACACCTTCTTATCCACCCGGGCCAGGTAAGCTTCATGCCCAACAGACAGGCATAGGAGAACACTAGACGGGCGGCGGGCTTGGTGTGAAGGGCTGGGGAAGCACGAACGCCTTCCCTGTTTCTCTCCCTGGATGCAGAGAAGGCGTTCGGATAGGGCGGAATGGCCTTTTCTTTTTTCTCTTCTGCATTGTGTGGGTCTTCCAGACACCTTTTGTGACCGCTTTCGGAGCACTGTACTCTTCTCCCTCAGCCCAAATATTTGCTGGTACTGAACCAGTCCCTTTTCCGGTCTACAATGGTACCCGACAGGGCTGTCCACTATCCCCGTGCTTGTTCGATTTATATTTAGAACCTCTTATTCAGCATATCCGAGCAACCCCTGAGATACATGGTATCATGGTTTTGGACGACTCCTATAAGGTGTTGGCTTACCCCGACGATGTCCTCCTCTCCCTGACACAGCCCCTCATCTCTCCCACGAGTGTTTCAGGCCTTAGATGAATATGCACATCTCCCTGGTTACAAAATCAATGTCTCCAAATGGAAGCTTTTACGATACATGTCCCTCAAACTGTGGTAGACTCCCTTTGTGCTGTCTTCCCCATCCGTGTTTCCACCTCTTCCTTTAAATATCTAGGCATTGTCCTTACTAACAACCACCAAACTCTCTATGACACTAATTATAAGGTATTGCAGTCACAATTGAAAAAGGATCTGGAATGTTGGGATAGATACAGTCAGGTCCAGAAATATTGGGACATCAACACAATTCTAACATCTTTGGCTCTATACACCACCACAATGGAGTTGGAATGAAACAAACACAATGTGCTTTAACTGCAGACTGTCAGCTTTAATTTGCGGGTATGTACATCCAACTCAGGTGAACAGTGTAGGACTTACAGTAGTTTGCAGATGTGCTTCCCACTTGTTAAGGGACCAAAGGTAATGGGACAATTGGCTTCTCAGCTGTTCCATGGCCAGGTGTGTGATATTCCCTCATTACCCCAATTACAATGTGCAGATAAAAGGCCCAGAGTTAATTTCAAGTTGCTATTTGCATTTGGAATCTGTTGCTGTCAGCTCTCAAGATGAGATCCAAAGAGCTGTCACTATCAGTGAAGCAAGCCATCATTAGGCTGAAGAAACAAAACAAACCCATCAGAGAGATAGCAAGAACATTAGGCGTGGCCAAAACAACTGTTTGGAACATTCTCAAAAAGAAGTAACGCACCGGTGAGCTCAGCGACACCAAAAGACCCGGGAGACCACGGAAAACAACTGTGGTAGATGACCGAAGAATTCTTTCCCTGGTGAAGAAAACACCCTTCACAACAGTTGGCCAGATCAAGAACACTCTCCAGGAGGTAGGTGTATGTGTGTCAAAGTCAACAATCAAGAGAAGACTTCACCAGAGTGAATACAGAGGGTTCACCACAAGATGTAAGCCATTGGTAAGCCTCAAGAACAGGAAGGCCAGATTAGAGTTTGCCAAACAACACTTTACAAAGCCTTCAGAGTTCTGGAACAAGATCCTATGGACAGATGAGACCAAGATCAACTTGTACCAGAGTGATGGGAAGAGAAGAGTATGGAGAAGGAAAGGAACTGCTCATGATCCTAAGCATACCACCTCATCAGTGAAGCATGGTGGTGGTAGTGTCATGGTGTGGGCATGTATGGCTGCCAATGGAACTGGTTCTCTTGTATTTATCGATGATGTGACTGCTGACAAAAGCAGCAGGATGAATTCTGAAGTGTTTTGGGCAATATTATCTGCTCACATTCAGCCAAATGCTGCAGAACTCATTGGACGGCGCTTCACAGTGCAGATGGACAATGACCCAAAGCAGACTGCAAAAGCAACCAAAGAGTTTTTGAAGGTACAGAAGTGGAATGTTATGCAATGGCCAAGTCAATCAACTGACCTGAATCCCATTGAACATGCATTTCACTTGCTGAAGACAAAACTGAAGGGAAAATGACCCAAGAACAAGCAGGAACTGAAGACAGTTGCAGAAGAGGCCTGGCAGAGCATCACCAGGGATGAAACCCAGCGTCTGGTGATGTCTATGCGTTCCAGACTTCAGGCTGTGATTGACTGCAAAGGATTTGCAACAAAGTATTAAGAAGGGAAAGTTTGATTTATGATTATTATTCTGTCCCATTAGCTTTGGTCCCTTAACATGTGTGAGGCACATCTGCAAACTGCCGTAAGTCCTACACCGTTCACCTGAGTTGGATGTACATACCCTCAAATTAAAGCTGACAGTCTGCAGTTAAAGCACATTATGTTTGTTTCATTCCAACTCCATTTGTGGTGGTGTATAGAGCCAAAGATGTTAGAATTGTGTCGATGTCCCAAGATTTCTGGACCTGACTGTATATGATTTCTGGGGTGGGTCGTATTTACTGCATCAAAATGAACATTTTACCAAGGTTATTGTATTTTTTCCAAGCTCTTCCAGTGACATTGGATTCCGAGGACATTCAGGACTTACAGTGAGCCATTGATTCCTTTATATGGAAGGGTAAATGGCACCGGATAGCCAGGGCAACGTTGTACAGGCCAAAGGATGTGGGGTGCCTGGGATTGCCCTGCCTTTTCTCCTACTATTATGCTGCACAGCTCGCACAAATTGTTGCCTGGCACTCTCCGCCTCACTCCCGCCATTGGGTAGACTTGGAGAGAGGCCTCGTGTACCCAGATCGTCCTCACATGTGGATTTGGCTTCCTCGGACACCCCGGCCTCTGCTGCGGACGTCCTGCCCGGCTTTTGTAAAGTCCCTTAAACTTTGGGACAAATATGACCTCACTTCATTCTCTTCCTCGCTCACACCAATACTGAGGAATCAATACTGGGGTGTATGCGTTTGTGCCACCCATCAAGAAGGGCTTGTTAAAACGGTTTATCGTTGGTACACCACTCCTGTCCAGATTTCACACATGTCCCCAGGGATGCTGGATCTTTGCTAGATGGGCTGTGGCCAGAAGGGGACTTACACTCACTTGTGGTGGTTCTGCCCATGGATCCAGCGCTTTTGGGATGCTACTCATAATCTTATCCTGGTAGTTCTTCCTGGGGCTACCCTGAGGGACCCTTGGGCTTATCTACTCTCCAGACCTTTTCCGGAGCGGACTAAACAGGAAAATAAATTGATGGCCAAGATCACTCTTGCAGCCCGACGAGTTTTAGTGGAGCACTGGAACTCTCCTACATCTCCACGCTGTCACGGAAAGAAAAGACCTAGCTTAACTAGTTAACTACCTACCTCGCTGTGACGGGCGGAAGTAGAGCATACAAGGGGATTACAGCTCCAAGCCTCTGTACTTACTAAACAACGAATGGTGCAGCGCCACACAACATGCATCCACCACCAGGGTGCCCAGATAGCCAATCTCAGGATATAGTGGTTTCCCCTATACCATTGCACACAATAATGAAATCAGTAACCTGGATCGGCGCAAATACTGCTCTCTGGGGTCCTGGAGTCTCGTATAGTTATATAATAAAGAGAGAGACAATAATAGTGCAACACTGTTATATACAATGTACTATGAATGTATGTGGTGTAGACCCCACTTACAAGTGTAGAGCCGTACACTGGCTCTAAGTGGGTCCAGACATGCGGGTAATTGTCTTCAGTTTCTTAGGTGACCCCCACCTTACAGCAAAGTTTTTCCTTTTTCTTTATCCGAAGTTTAAGCGGTAGAAAGGAAAACAGGAAGAGAAATCCTTGTGTAGATCCACAAATTAAGGTCACAATATTATGTACAGTTGGAGTTGTACTCACATTCTGTGGAGCTCACATAGCTCATGGATATATGCCCATGGGTTTTTTTGGTAGGAGAAAAACCCAGAAGAAAAACCACCGATGTTTGCAGGAATCAATGAAGCAGGAATCAGGATAGGAGATGAAAAAAAATAATAAAATTTATTTAAAATATAGTTAAAATCACCACCAGAACGCGTTTCGCCGCATCAAGTAGCGGCTTCATCAGCTGGAATGGTATCATGGGCTTGCAGACCCTTTTATAGTGTCCATAAATGTTCTTAATTGTCCCCATATGTCCTGTCTGCTTCTTTGATTGATCCTTCCGGTTTCTTCGGCGTCTGTTGATGGGCGCCGCCATTTTGCGCATGCGCGGTTTACTTCCGTGTTCCACTGCGTTCCAATGCTCCGTTTTCACTTCCGCGTTCCACCGCGTTCCAAGCGTCGCTTTTTTACTTCCGGTCGGCGGTTCTCGGCCAGGAAGGTGTGGAATCTTTCTTTTTTTCTGGATTCAACAGTTGGGGCTTTCTAAACACTTCCCCTTTTTCGTCATATACGTCCCAAAAACAAAATATTACATATATTAAACTCCAATAGAGGGGCTAACGCTATAAAAATAATTTGTGCACCCCGCAGGGTCCCTCTATTATCCTACAGTATGCCCAATAGATTATATTATAGCAACTAGAAAATGACTTCTTAACAAACTGAATGTGTAATGGACATTACTTATACCCTCCTAAAAAGGGCCTATGTGAAAAATCTACACCATCCAAAGGGTGACCATACACCTCCAACAACCCCCTTTATCAAGAAAGTGTCTTGTGCTTTAGTGCTTTAATTTAATTATAGTGACAATTGTGTATTCTCTTACATTAGAGAGTTGCTCCTATAATATTATGATCATACAGGTGTTATACCTTTCTGATACACTAATATAAATTACTTAAAAAACTTCCAAATCTATAATTTTCTGTGGATTTTCCATATTGAATAAATATATTATTAAGTGTGATATGTTCTTATTATTATTGTGGATTTTAGTTAGATGCAATTGTTGTTAAAGTGCCTTATCAACGTTGTTTTTAAATGTGTTTTTAATATTATTAAGTGCTATTATCTATCCATTGTAATTCCTTACGAATAAAAACTGTAGAAACTAAAATTTAATGTAATGTTATTCATTTTTCAGTGATTATTAAAATGTTAATTAGTGTAAATTAGTACAATATATCCTTAGTGCATGATATGGACCTTATTTAAAAGGGAACGCCATTAAAAAATGCCATAGTGAGAATATACATTATAAAGATGTTAATAAAATTATGGACCTCATTAAAAGGGAGTAGTATTAGAGTGCTATATTTTATAGTAAATGTGTACCCGTCGTTTAAAGTGCTTTTATATATTAAATAAAACAAGTATGCATCCATGCCAATATATAGCCCCTCTCGACATGGATGATGAAAAGGGGTAAGGGTATCCTTATGAATCATGTTAAGACCCCAAGAGGTGCACAACAACTCACAAAAAATGAACCACCTCAAAGTCATTATTTAACCCATTTGGTGCCATAGTACCCATTTCATAGATGGTCCGCATCTCTTCTTGTCCCAATTTATTAACAATGTTGTCATCCATATTGGTTTTGTATACTTTCTTAATGGCCATAAATTTTAGACCTAATGGGGAACCCCCATGTTGAAGCTTAAAATGTAGTGAAACCGAATGTTTTTCATAAGATTTTTTTATGTTTCTAACGTGTTCCGAAACTCTTATATTAAAAGCCCTCTTTGTGCGCCCAATGTATTGGAGGCCACAGGGACATTCTAAGAGATATATTACGCTTTTTGAGCAGCAATTGAGAGCCTCTTTCATTTGTACCTTTTGGTTAGTTTTTTTATTAGAAAACTCTATTCTACAATCTTTCTTATTACCAGTCGACCTGCAGGCCAGACATTGTCCACAGACATGAAAGCCATTTTTTAAATTGAATTGGTTTTGGTTTATCTTTTTGTTTTTGGGTTTGCTGTGTACCAAATTCATTTTTAAGTTCTTAACTCCTCTGAATACTATCTTAGGTTGTTCCCCCAGTATACCATTAAGGTCCTTATCCTTCCGAAGGACATGCCAATGTTTCCTAATTATTTTCTTCATGTTTTTGGCTTGGCTGCTGTAGTCACACAAAAATAGAACTTCTTCTTTAATATTTTTTTTGGGTTTATATTGGAGTAGGTTTATCCGATCCTCCTGTTTGAGTTGATCAATGATTACATCTATTTCTAGGGCATTGTACCCCTTCTCCAAAAAATCTTTTTTTAGATGTTGGGCCTGTTGCTCAAAAACACGGAGGTCTGAACAATTTCGTCTTAGACGAATGAATTGCCCTCTCGGCACCCCTTTGAGCCATGATGGATTGTGACAACTGTTGGTATTGATATAAGTATTAGTGTCTACTTCTTTAAAAAAAGTCTTACATTTAACAGACCCTTCACTAATGTAAACTTCCAAATCAAGGAACGTTACTTTCTCCCTACTCCATTTGTTTTCTAATGTGATGCCCCAAACTTGACTATTAAGGCTATTTAGAAAGATGGTTAGGTCTTCTTCGCTGCCTCTCCAAATAAAAAATACGTCATCGATATAACGTTTGTAGATGGGGATGTTGTGCGCCCAGCTATGCGAACCGTAGACAAACTGGGTCTCCCAGCCTGCCATATATAGGTTCGCATAGCTGGGCGCAAACTTTGTCCCCATCGCTGTTCCATTCTTTTGCAAGAAAAAATCATCTCCAAATTTAAAATAATTATTTTCTAAGATGAATTGTATACTCTCCATAATGAATCCAACCTGTATATCGTCAAGTTTCTTAGAATCCCTTATTCTTTCATTAACTATTTGTATACCCATGGCATGGGGTATGTTACTGTATAATGAGTTTACGTCGCTAACGACCATTATGTACTCTTTCTCCCATTTTATTCCTTCCAGTATCTGTAATATATTAATAGTGTCCTTTAGGTACGATGGTATCTCTCTGACAATTGGCTGGAGGAGGATATCTACATATTCAGACAAACAGCTTGTGATAGAATGGATTCCTGCCACTATGGGTCTCCCAGGTGGTTCGATTGTATTTTTGTGGATCTTTGGCAAAATATAGAAATGTGGTGTTTTGATGTCCTCAATCATTAAATACTGAAATTCACGTTCAGTAAGGACCCCCTTATCCCTACCATTCTGGAGAAGAGACTGTAGGTTTTCTCTAATAGTTTCTATAGGATTGTTTTTAAATTTAGTATACGTTTTCTTATCTTCCAATATGCGTAATGCCTCCTTATTATATGCTTCTTTGGACCAAATGACAATCCCCCCCCTTGTCCGCAGGTTTTATTATAATCGTCTCATCATTATCAAGATTTTTTATCGCTTTTTTTTCCTCTACGGTAAGGTTGTGATTTTTTTCTTTAACCACCATCCTATCTATGTCAGTGGACACCAAATTTTCGAACATTTTAATTTCATCCGTAATAGTATGTCGCGGATAAAATTTTGATTTTTTCTTTAAGTCTGTATGTGTGAATTTATCTGGATCTGTTGGCATATTCCTTTCTATTGGAGATCTCATGAAAAACTTTTTTAGACTTAATTTTCTTTTGAAACGTTGTAGATCTATATACATACTAAACTTATCCATCTGTTTAGTGGGGGCAAACTTCAAACCTTTGTTTAAGACTTTAATTTCTATATTAGTTAAGACCCTCTGGCTTAAATTAAAAATCCCTTTCATTTCTACCTTCTCTCCCTTTTTTCTCTTAAGGATTCGCTTCCCTGCTCTCTTTCCCCTTCTGTTTTTTCCCAGGATCTTTTCTTTCCCCCCTCTCTTCCTAATCTTGTATCCAGGTCTCTGTGTTCCCCCTGGTCTACCCTCCTGTCTAGGGGGTCCCTCCAAAAAACCTCCTCCTCTGGTTTTTCACTAAGGATTCGAAATCTGTTGGTTGTGGGGATGCTGATGATGTCAGTCTCCTGGTCAGCTCTTCTCCTAATGTCTCTGGGTGGAGTAAGGTTGCGATCGCCGTAGTTTCTCTTTACAGAGGAATCTCTTTCTTTTCTCTTTAGAGAGGGTGATCTATTGATTCTCCATTCATTTCTTGTTCTTACTGCATGGTCCCCCCTCCAATAGGGTCTGTTGTTATCTTCCTCATTATAGATATTTCTTCTGTCATTGTATATATCAGGTCTACTTTTTGGGGCCCATCCTCCGTAATTTCTATTTCTTTCCTGATAATTATCCCTTCTGTAGGACTGATATTCTGGTCTGTAGGAGTTACGGTATTCCTGTGGTTTATAGTCCATCCTATTGCCCCTTGGGTAACCTCTGTTCTCCCATCTTTCTGGTTGAGGCCCTCTATTGTTGAAAAAGACCCTTTCCCTTCTTTCTTTATCCCACGAGAATTTATTGTCTCTCTCTTTATTATATAACTATACGAGACTCCAGGACCCCAGAGAGCAGTATTTGCGCCGATCCAGGTTACTGATTTAATTATTCTGTACTTACTAACTCTACCCGCTCAAGGGCCCCAAGTTATGCCAACCTAACCCCCTTACACCGTTCCCACCCTTCCAAAAGTATACACTGCCACCACGAAAGTAATAGGGCACTCTCGAAACCCCACTAGCTGTATACCACCCCAATCCAGGAGCCCAGCCATATACCGCTAATATATATATATATATATATATATATACACACACACCAAATGCTAAATATTACAGTAGCGATACCTAAGCGATTGCGTTCGTGAAGCATGAATTAATATCTAGAGCAAACAGTACTGGGTTTTAAGTTTTAATGGAAAGAATACAAACTTTATACGGTGCCAGATCGCATAAAAACAAGACATACAAAACATACAAAATCGTGCAAATACGGCTCTTGAAATAAAATGGGACTTCCATAGAAACTCTAATTGTAGATACTTCCATGGATATTTCCTTGATTTCCAATGTTCCAGAGGGTTCTTAGATGTTCACTCAACCCTGCGTTGTAGAGAAATACGACTTGTACAGGGAGGGCTGATTCCTTGTGTAACATCCCCAACCAACCCCCAACCATTTGCTTCCCAGATCAAGTTACCATTCAGCTCCAGCTGATCAGATAAGAGGTTTGTAAATACCTTGCCTGGCTTCACAAACTCCATTGCAAACACCAGAGGAAAAAAAACACCAATTCTGCATTTAAAATCTTGCATACTGCTTGCAGAAAAATAATGCCCGTTTGTGACACCTCCCACCAAAAGATGGACGACAGAGGTCTCAAGCAAATGTTTGGGCCTATGTCGGCCTAGTTAAACAGTTCCCCTTAGCGGGAAAGTCTGTCCTTCTGACCACGCCCCACGCGCCCAGTGACACGCACAGTCTCGGACACACATGACAAAGGTTGTCACACCGCGGTATCCTGCCCATCCCAGGCATTCTGATCCACACCATTCTCACATGGCACTAAAGACCTGGTTGGTGTAGGCGCAAATAGACCCTCATTCATCTCTTGCCCTTTCACCCCATCACACGGCAGAGACAACCTTGTGCCCTACTCCCCACAGACTGCCAGCGGGTACCCACTACTACCATGGGCACCGCTGCCTCCCCCGCTGTCCTCACACGCACGGGGTCCAGGGGACCAGCTGACTCCGGTGCAGGCGGGCACTCACTCACCCCCTGCCTTTCTCCCCCCGTCACACTGCCCCTCCTGCTACCACACAACACCTCGGACACACCTGGCACAGGCACAGACTGACCCGCTGCCATCCCCTGCAATTGCCTTTTCTGCCCCTCAGATAGCTGAGGGTTACATTCGGTGTCCCCTAAGGAATGAGGACTCTTGGCTTCGCTTACTGGGTCCACCAGAGGATCAGGGACATCCTCTCCCTCAGGCAAGCTGCACACACTCAGGACCACAGCCTCAGGATCATAGTAGGCCTTCAGCATATTTGCATGATACCGTTTCTGCCTTCTCCCCTTCTCATCAAGCGCTACTACATAGGTGGTGAGATCCAGCCTCTGGAGTATGGAGAAGGGGCCCTCCCAGGCAGCCTGCAACTTATTCGGTTTAGTTGGGATCAGTACCATAACCTTCTGGTCCACATCATCAGTCCGTTCCCTGGCATTGCGGTCATAGTCATACCAGAGCTTCTGCTGGGCCTGAGCAGCCTTGGGATTCTTATGTACTAGCCCTGTCAATGCT
This sequence comes from Leptobrachium leishanense, assembly GCA_009667805.1. NCBI lineage: Eukaryota > Metazoa > Chordata > Amphibia > Anura > Megophryidae > Leptobrachium > Leptobrachium leishanense. The sequence goes on along the minus strand of CM019063.1, from coordinate 358,446,269 downwards.
TGCATTCTGTCCCTAAACTTTAGGACATAATCAACAGAGGTTTCTGGGGGACGCACCTTACCTTCCCATTCCTCCCATACTAAATCTAGGGTTCCCCGCACCCTGCACTTGTACAACAATTTAAATGGTGAAAAACCTGTGGACGCCTGCAGCACCTCCTGGTACACAAGCAGTAGAGGGAGATATTTCTCCCAATCACGACCTTGCTCCACCCTTGGAAGATTCTCTCGGTACAAAAAACCCTTATCCCAGTACACTCTGTAGAAAACAGAATCCGTTACTGGCGCTTCTGTACGTTTCCTCATCCCTTCCAGGGAAGGGTCGGTGTGCAGGGCTGCAATAAGCTTTTCGTTCCCGCTCCCTTGCTCGAGGAACTCAGGAGCCATAGCCGCCTCGGATGGAGCCTCCAGTGAATCAGGGTTCTCCTCCCGAGCAGGGCCGGATTAACATAGGGGCAGATGGAGCAGCAGCTCCAGGCCCATGCCTCAGAATAGGCCCAGAGAAAGAATAACTATGTCTGCATTTGGACCCCTGTATCTCCAACTCCATAGCAGCTACAGGGTCAAGTGAGGTTAACTGGAAAGGCAAGAGCACGTCCTTTCCAATGGCACCAAACATGACCAGGGTTTAATTAAAAAAATATATATATATTTACCTTTTCTTTTTCTTTCCAACAGTAATATTTTTCACTTTTCAATTATAAAGTAAACAATGATGCTGCTCTAACTATCACATTTGTCATGTCACTAACAAGTGTGGAGGGGATGGGTGATGGTACAATCCATTGTTACGAATTGTTAGATCAAAAAACTAAACCTCCGCACTGCAGCGAAGAGCACTGCGGGGGACTTTGGACCCCTGCGTCACTAATCTTTACAACGCACAAGGTCAAGTGAGGTGTCATTGGACAGGGCAGAGTCTGGCCTTTGCATTAATAGCAAACCTGACCATGTAAAATATAAAAAAGAAAACTATTTTTTATTTATTTATTTATTTTTAGCTCCAAAGCAATGGCATTGTCCATTTGTCACGTATAAAATGAGCAATACCACTGCCATTACTCACCTTCTCATTTCCCACGCTGGGAGCAAGGTCAGTGTGTTATACATAGTCATATTATTAGTTAAGAAACATGTTCCAAAACACAAGGGAAATATTTCATGTTTTTTTTAATTTTTTGGTTAAAATTTTATATTTTCTCAGAAAAATGCAGTAACAGGTTCCCATTTCACATATTTTTTTAACAAGAATGCCATATAGAATATATAACCAAAAAAGTTTGGATGATATAATTGGGGGAAAGTTCAGGTCACCATGGTTACACTGGGTATCTGACTGGGCTCCACACCATTCACACCTGAAGGGCCAGTAGGCAGGGCTCCACCTTCCTCTGCCCCGCTCCTAGAGATCACATTAGCACAGGAGCCGGACACAGGCGAGGTATTGCTCTTTCCATGCCAGGCTGGCAATGGACACAGGGTAGAATCACAGTCTTCAATGCACTTCCCCCCCATGCCAGCATAGCTGGTTCAGGCCTAACAGTAACAGGGTTGCCCTCCCCGCTCCCACAAGCAATAGAGGACCCAAAGTTTCACACAGTATCTCAGATTGTACGGGGTTGTCCAGTAACACAATCGAGTCACAGGAGTCATCCTCTGGGGCATACTGTAACATCCTTGGCCCCCGCAGCGCTTCCTGGGGGGTCAGGGTGCCCGTTGGCAGCGCTGGCTAGCCTGTTGCCAGTACTGAGAGCTGGCAAAACGGCATCTGAGGGGGCGGGGCTTAGCATAAGTGCAAGGAGCCATCAGCCTTTAAAAGAGGGTGAGAGGACTTGCTCCTTGAACTGTCGTGGGAGTAATTTGGAGTTGAGTCTAGTTCCTGCTTTATTGCAAATCTCATTCTGTCTGATCTGTTATTGACCGGTTTCTGGCTGAGGACCTGTATACGTTTTGACCTGGCTATCCCTATCGACCATTCTCTCGCATATCCCTATTGTACTTTTGCCTGAGTGTGTGTCAGATTCACGTTTATGGTTTTGCCGTATGGTTTATGTTATCTGTCTAGTTCTTGTCCTGGTTATTTCTAGTTCATGTATATTACTTTCTAGTTTATGTTCCTGAGTTCCTAGTTTTATGTATCCTGTCTAGTATATGTTTCCTTGTTTGCTATACAGAAGCCTATCGCAGATAGTAGGCCTGCCTGCAGGCTATTGAATTTTGTGTTCCCCCTCTGTATAGCTGAGTACATACAGCATATCCAATCTTAGATTGTAGGCCTTCCCTGCAGGCTAATGAACACAAGTGTTCCTGCTCTGTATGTCTCATAAGTAAGTCTTGCATCAGCAATCTTGTTCATGTTTTTGTATCACGTCATGTCTATTTATCTGTACACAGATAGTTAATGTGTTTCCACCCAGCGACCTCCTGGCCACGAATCCATTTGGAGCTGAGGTGATAATTAGGTTTCTTGTAGTACCTCCCTGGTGTGGGAATCAAGGTATTACAGTCTTTCTTGCTGTCTGTGTTTTCAGTATCTGTATCTAGGTATTGTGTGACTGACCTGCAGGCTGCACAACTCATTAACCATTGAGATCCAGCAATCTTGTTCACGTCTGTTTATGGTCATGTCATGTCTATGTATCTGTACACAGATAGTTAATGTGTTTTCACCCAGCGACCTCCTGGCCACGAAGCCATTTGGAGCTTAGGTGATAATTAGGTTTCTTGTAGTACCTCCCTGGTGTGGGAATCAAGGTACTACAGCCTTTCCTGCTGTCTGTGTTCAAGATTCTGTCCAAAAGAATCCAAATAAACGCTACTCCAGGGTAGCGCCGTTAGCGCACCGTTACACATACCGACATACCAGCCTGCCGAAGTCGTTCCCCAGCAGACACGCTCACGTGAATATCCTCGGAAACCCCAACCTCCCGCAACCCCTTACCAACACCCCAATCTAGGTACACCCGTGCCATGGGCATCGTGGGGCGAACCCCACCAACTCCTTTGATGGCCATAGTCTTTCCTGGAATAATATCTTCCAGACCGACTATTTCAGGTCGCACTAGGGTACATAATGCACCAGTATCCCGGAGACAGATTGCCACATAGTCACCCACAGTAACGCTCTGCAGGTTGTCGCTACCTTGATCCACTGATCCAGACACACAAAGGACAGGCGTTGGACTTCCTGAGGCTTTTCCACCTCCTTCTGCCCGCTGCTTCTTGGTGGGACAAGTAGCACTCAGCACCTGCGGGTATCTCCTTGGCTCGATGCGGCCGCTGCTCCATGGCTGGTGGACGATGTAGTCATCGGTTTCCCCGCTGACTTGACAACCGATGTAGGTGTAGCTCCTTCTTTCCAGCTGGTAGTTCCAGCTGGTGTAGGCACGCGACGTGCTGGAGGCGCTCTGTTGTTCACATAGTCTCTGGCCAGATCCGCTGCACCTTTAGGCATTCTGTCCAGAATCCACCTGCTGGCCTCAGGACTCCTAGTTTGCAGGAACTGCTCCAAAATCATTAGGTCCTCCAGGGCCTCGTAGGTGGTGACTTGCAGGCCCCCAGTCCATTGCCGGAATGTGGTTCTGAGCTGCCCAGCTAATTCTGTGCAGCTGTCCAATGTTCCTTGCTGCATGCTCCTGAACTTTTTAAGATAAGATTCAGGGGTTAGGTTAAAACTTTTGAGTAGGGCCTTCTTTATGGCATCATAGTCCTTGTCACTTTCCTCTGAAGGAAAGCAAACACATCCAGGGCCTTTCCTTTCAAGCGTGGGGTTAAATAGTGCCCCCACTGCTCCTTTGGCAGCTGGTACTCGCGACACACCTTCTCAAACCCCTCAGGAACACATCGAGGTCAGTGTCTTTCTCGAGCATGGGAAAATGCTCTGGCCGGGGTCTGTTGGTGTTTGGTTCCCCCCCCCCACTGCTACTCTGGGTTGAAGAACGGGCCATCTCCAGGCGCCGCAGTTCCAGTTCATGCTGCCTTCCTTTCTCGCTCTCTGTAGCCTCTCGTGCAGCAGTCTGATGCTGGAGAATTAGCTGCAGTCTCAGCTGGGGGTCATCTCTTCCCAGAAGTCTAAGGGCTGTTTCCAGCTCAGAGTCTTTGGCACTTACAGGGTTAACAGCTACAGGAGATACCAGTCCTGGGAGAGCAGTCTCCACAGTAACCCCTGCTGTGTCAGCATCATCCTGTTCTGCTTGGCTTCCATCAGCCTTCAGCAGATCTCTGATAAACTGTTCTTTGTTCTTCCCATGCGGCTCTATCTTCCTAGATTGGCACAGCATCTCCAAAGCCTCTTTAGACTGTTTCTTGTAGGCATCCATTGTTTCAGGAATAGAGAGATAAAACAAAGGGAAAGGAAAAAAATGTTTTTGCACCTGTATGTCTGTGAATTGGCACTAAGTACTGTCTTGCAAAATTACACAAAAAAAAAGTCATTTCTTTAGTACCACGATTTACCCTCCGGGCAATCACTGGCACTAAAACTCTATATATCCCACCAGCTGCCAGCCAGTTTGTCACGGAAAGAAAAGACCTAGCTAAACTAGTTAACTACCTACCTCGCCGTGACGCGCAGAAGGAGAGCGTACAAGGGGATTACAGCTCCAAGCCTCTGGATTTACTAACTCTACCCGATCAAGGGACCCAAGTTATGCCAACCTAACCCCCTTACACCGTACCCACCCTTCCAAATGTATACACTGCCACCACGAAAGTAATAGGGCACTCTCAAAACCCCACTAGCTGTATACCACCAGTGGTGTATTTAGGTTTTGTGCTGCCCTAGGCCTGACTAAACTCGTGCACCCCCTAATTTAAATTTGAGGCACCCCTTCCTTTCAAGGGCACACCTCTTCCTGGTTAAACCCCACCCTTCCTCTTTAAGCTCCACCTTTTTCTCTTAGAGCTCCGCCTTTTCCTCTCTTTATATTAAAAGTGGATACCAAGTGCCTACTTGTATATTTTGTATACCATTTCAAATGTATCTATTGAGATAAAGAAAATTATGAAATGTTTAAATTCAAGCATTTTTACAAAGAACTGCCACGCATGTCAAGTATACTGGATCACAGCCGCTCTAATTGGTTGAACAATAAAATCCACAGAAACGTGCACTGCGTATGAGTGTATCACAGAGCTGCACAGCAATAAAACCCACAGAAACGAGCACTGTGTATGAGCATGTCACAGAGCTGCACAGCAATAAAACTCACAGTAATGTGCAGTGTGTATGAGGGTATCCCAGAGCTCCAGAGCAACAAAACTCACAGTAATATGCAGTGTGTATCACAGAATCCACAGAAATAAAACTCCTAGCAATGCAATGTGCAGTGTGTATGAGTGTATCAGAATCCACAGCAATAAAACTCCCAGCAATGCAATGTGCAGTGTGTATGAGTGTATCAGAATCCACAGCAATAAAACTCCCAGCAATGCAATGCGCGATGTGTGTCAGCATATCAGAATCCACAGCAATAAAACTCCCAGCAATGCAATGTGCGGTGTGTATGAGTGCATCAGAATCCACTGCAATAAAACTCCCAGCAAACCGAGTGAATATGAGCACACAGCAATTATTTATTCTATATTTACTGGCCTCTGTCCGCGGTAGGGCAGCAGGAGGTCCCTCCAGGCCACGTTAGGATCGCGGCTGTGCCTGTGCATGGAGCCATCTTGTCAGCAGTGGGGTGTCAATGCCAGAGGGTGCACCATGGCTTTGATTCCCTTCCCGGTGGGTGTTCAGTCCATAATAGAGTGAGAGTCCGTGTTAACGAAAGGGCGGGCAGCTGTGTGAGTGTCATGTGGTTCAGCCAGTCAGGTGGTACTGAGACTCAGTACCACCTGACTGGCCGGACCGTGTGACCTGCACGCACGCAGCCTCCGGCCCTTTCTTTAACACAGACTCTCACTCTATTTCGGACTGGACACCCACTGCTGCCGTGAACTGCTGGACCGCCTGCAATCTAGTATGGAATCCGGGCCCCCCTCAACCCGGCTGGGTGGAGTAGAGGTAACATCACTGCCAGGGGCGTACCTAGAACATTTGGCACCCGGGGCGGATCCTATATTTGGCACCCCCCCCCAAACTTTAAAATGTAAAATAAAAATTAAAAAAAAAATCACACACACTTTTTTAATGTTTTCAAAAATATTTTTAGTTATAGCATTCTGGCAGGACATGATGTATACATATATTGATGATATATTATGAATCTGCCGATGGTGGATCATGTGTCCTCTGTGCTGTGCAATAAGAGGCAAGTGTAGATTTTTTTGAAGAATTTTTATTTTTAAGTGATTTTGCATGTGGAAGAGACAGGAGGGATAGTGCGCTTACAAGTAGGGGAGGAGATCTATGAAGATCGCTATAGAAGCCTGATGGAGATATCTTCCCAATATCACTGATTGACCATAAACAAAAACCATACAAACAGGCAGCGCGTCTTCACGTTCTCAAGGGAAATAAACACAGGGAGGAATGGAGGGAGAGGTATATATGTTGGTAAAGTGATCACGGAATACCAGATAGGTTAACCGCTAAACCATATGGCATATACAGTCAATGATACATACATTGATGAATGGTGGAAAAAAGTTCTGTGGAGGAAAATGATTGTCTATATGTAGAGGTTCTTTCTTCTGTCTGAAGATATGTATTCAGCTGGTAAAGTGGATACCTCAAAAGGAGAAAAAGACGTAGAAAAAACGTAGTGCAACACTGTATGTTCACCATAAACAATATACATATATTGTAAAGAGGTAGCAGAAAAAAAGACTCACATTCTTCGAGAGCTTCCAGCCCTCATAAGTTCGCTTTCCAGGTTGCTAATAGGCCAACCGGTTTGCCTGCAGACTCACAATTCAAAGCTCCATAAGTCGCATGGATCACCTCCGGCACCTCAGTATTGAAGGAAGAGGCAGCAACCACCAGGAAGGTAAACCAAATGGTATAAAAATATTTTTTATTTAAAAATATTTTTTTTAAATATTTTTTATTTATCCCAAAGGGATCAATCAAGTGGATTTAAAATAAACAAAGGGAAACCAGAGGCTAAACGCATTTCGCGCCGCTAAGTGCGCTTCTTCAGTAGCAGGTATAGTAAAAAGGAAAGGAAAAAGGACATTACCGTCCTCATCGGGAACCCAGTTAATATAACATGAGACATGGAGTAAAAACACCTGTCTTTGGAGTCCAATCACGGGGTTTCCGGCGCACACTGACGATGTCATAAGGAAGTGGAGGCTGCAGACACTCAGTGTGTCCCGGAAGTTGGCGCTGGAGGTCGCTGGGTCTCGCAATCTCTCCATTGGTGACTCATTTTTCCTCCTTCGAACGGACATCAATCGTGAAGGATGGCTCCCTCCTCAAATCGGACAGGCAGTGCAACTAGAATTATGTGGATTGAGGGAACCGGACCTTCTAAGTACAACTACAGTGGGTCCATGTGTATATATAACATAAAAAACTAAATTTGTATTCTTAAAAAGCATGACATTCGAATAAATAAAAAGTATGGAATAAAACAAGGAAATAATAATATATACTCTAAAAAACTCTTATGTATAACTGATGAACAGACCAATATTGGCTAGTGTTGGGACAAGATCCACAAAAGCCAAAATATTGCTATGGACACAAAATCTGTACATTCGTATTATAACTGCAGTAGACAGAATTCCCAATGCAGTCACTAATCTAGCTTCAATAACTGATAGTGCGATAAAAATTTTTTTTCAATAAAACACTCTAGGGTGCGGAATGTCATGCTTTTTAAGAAAACAAATTTAGTTTTTTATGTGAATGCAGCCTGGCCCCCTCTATTCAGGACCTCACCAAGAGCCAGGCAGCTCAATGACAAATTTTGGATCACTGCAGTGCTGGTTAAGGAAAGGTCCACTTTAAACAGCAGTAAGCAGACAGGGCTTCATATTCTGCTGATACCCCCCCTTTTACCTGCCATTTACTGTCATCTTCTCTCTCTGGACAAAAATCACATCCCCCTCCCCTCTTCTAGAGCTGCTGCGAGGCAGGGGAGGAGCTATGGAGGGAGGAGAGGGGGATTTTTATTCTATTTGATTTTATTCCTTATGCAAATGCCCTGCTCCGCTGCTCGTTGTTTGCGAACACAGCTCAAAGCTGACACACAGTGACAGTGGCACCTCCTAGTACCCCCTAATGACACCCCAATAATCACTGATACCTGGGGCGGTCCGCCCCCCGCCACTCCCCTAAGTACACCACTGCTCTGTGATATGCTCACACACAAGTTTGGCAAACTGCCAGCAAGTACGGTGCTGTTTGAAGGCAGTGCAAATCGTCATAGAGAAGTAATGGTTAATCTATTCAGAGAATACCAAACAGCAGAGAAATGGCAGTGAAATGCCCTGATGTTCGGTGGTTTCAATCAGCAGGTTTATTCAGGCAAACCCCATAGGTTTCAATGTTAAAAACATTCCCGTACTTATACAATATCTAATAAACCATTTATTATTTTAATCTGCAGTAAAAAGTCTTTATTTTTTTAATTTTTTTTAGTACCTTTTAGTCATTTTTCAGATTTTTTTTGGTAAAATTTCCCCCCCTTTTTTTAATAGCGGTTTTTCTTTTTTCTGTAACAGAACTTTTTATTATCAATCATAGGATCTTATATGTAAATTACAGACATTTTCATTCAGTAGTTTTTTTGAAAACAGCAGGCCACGGGTTTGCGGTGGCGGCATTAAGCAGCTGACTCCCTGCACTTCGGGGACCCTGCGGTGAATGGTGAATTCACTGCAGGGTGGGGAAATTTTATTCCCCGAAGTGCAGGAGACTACAGAACACTAAAATGTTGGCGTCATTTCGGTGCTCTGTGAGTAACCCATTTAGTGGTGAGGTTTTTTGCTACCCCCTGGAAAGTGAAAGCCTAGGCCTTGCCTACCCAGGACATACTTGAAAATTTGTGAAATCTCAATGTATCCTTCCTGGTAAAATACTTAGCTTTTTTTTTTGTTGGGGGGGTGGTGCCACCCGGTGCGGCTCGTGGCCCCCTGGAAAGTGCCGCCCTAGGCCTAAGCCAAAATACACCACTGTATACCACCCCAATCCAGGAGCCCATCCATAGAACGCTAATATATATATATATATATATATATACAGAACTGCCAGAAAAGGAGGGCGCACTCAAGGTCTTCGCTTTAAAAATAAAAGACTTTTAATCAAAGATGCACTAAAACCAACGTTTCGGCCTAAGCATAGGCCTTCTTCAAGGTAAAAACAAAACCGCATCATATTGCATTTTTATAGCTTAGTAAATCATTACATTTAATTATATTTAATTACAAAAACATTACAAACCAGCCGGGTCCAATGTTGCGCCGGTTTCAGAGACGCCCTCCCGGAACCGGAAGTGACGTGTCGTCTTTTAGAACCGCGCAAATAACGTCCAACTAGAGACGTAAAGACATCAGCATAAATCGTCATAGCAACCCGCCTGACATCCAAACAAAACAAAAGCGGGGTGCCAAACTGACACCAATGCGGAGGGGAGCGCAGCAGAAGGGAAAAGAGTATTAAACTCACATATAACTCCAGATGATCCTCATTCCCATGTCCCAAAGCTTAATCAGTGATCCCAAGGGAAATATGACAAAGTGTATATATCTAAGAGACAACAAAATAAGTTGTCATGGCAACCTATTGCCTAGAATAGTTACTTGATGGAAGGAGGGAGGAAAAGAATTCCCCATTGTGATTAAGTGATTAAGTTATTTATAGTTATAGCACTATGCACTATGTTATATTTATATGTGTATTATATGAAATAAAATTAAGAAAAAATAAAAAATAAAAAATAGAAATAAAAATAAAAATAAAAATAAATAAAAAATGTGTAAAAAAAGGGGAAAAAAAGTGAAAAAATGTGTACACAGATATAGAAAAATATGTGCTAATTTTAAGAAAACTAAGTGATTAAACGTGTATTAAATATACTTATACAAAAAAATAAAGTAATAACAAGGGAAAAGAAAATCATCCAGATCCATGTGGAATATCAGCGACTGTAAAGAAAAGATGTAAAGGACACATACTCATTAAGGCCATGTGGGACCAATGTATTTAGCGTTCTTATCCAATAAGTCTCCCTTTGCAATAAAAGCTGAGATCGATCACCTCCCCTATGAAGCGGGGGGACATGATCGATCCCAATAAATTTCAAAGTGGGTAAACTATGATGGTACTCTAAAAAATGTTTAGCCACTGGCTTATCTGAAAAACCGTCTCGAAAAGCAGTATTGATAGTGGATACAGTGCCCATGCGGCTTAGCCTACATTGGGAAGACGGATTTGACCTTGAGGGACCGTATACGTGGCCATAGATCCACTATCAATACTGCTTTTCGAGACGGTTTTTCAGATAAGCCAGTGGCTAAACATTTTTTAGAGTACCATCATAGTTTACCCACTTTGAAATTTATTGGGATCGATCATGTCACCCCGCTTCATAGGGGAGGTGATCGATCTCAGCTTTTATTGCAAAGGGAGACTTATTGGATAAGAACGCTCAATACATTGGTCCCACATGGCCTTAATGAGTATGTGTCCTTTACATCTTTTCTTTACAGTCGCTGATATTCCACATGGATCTGGATGATTTTCTTTTCCCTTGTTATTACTTTATGTTTTTGTATAAGTATATTTAATACACGTTTAATCACTTAGTTTTCTTAAAATTAGCACATATTTTTCTATATCTGTGTACACATTTTTTCACTTTTTTTCCCCTTTTTTTACACATTTTTTATTTAATTTTATTTTTATTTTTTATTTTTTATTTTTTCTTAATTTTATTTCATATAATACACATATAAATATAACATAGTGCATAGTGCTATAACTATAAATAACTTAATCACTTAATCACAATGGGGAATTCTTTTCCTCCCTCCTTCCATCAAGTAACTATTCTAGGCAATAGGTTGCCATGACAACTTATTTTGTTGTCTCTTAGATATATACACTTTGTCATATTTCCCTTGGGATCACTGATTAAGCTTTGGGACATGGGAATGAGGATCATCTGGAGTTATATGTGAGTTTAATACTCTTTTCCCTTCTGCTGCGCTCCCCTCCGCATTGGTGTCAGTTTGGCACCCCGCTTTTGTTTTGTTTGGATGTCAGACGGGTTGCTATGACGATTTATGCTGATGTCTTTACGTCTCTAGTTGGACGTTATTTGCGCGGTTCTAAAAGACGACACGTCACTTCCGGTTCCGGGAGGGCGTCTCTGAAACCGGCGCAACATTGGACCCGGCTGGTTTGTAATGTTTTTGTAATTAAATATAATTAAATGTAATGATTTACTAAGCTATAAAAATGCAATATGATGCGGTTTTGTTTTTACCTTGAAGAAGGCCTATGCTTAGGCCGAAACATTGGTTTTAGTGCATCTTTGATTAAAAGTCTTTTATTTTTAACCACTTGAATGCTAAGGACGCGCTCAGCGCGTCCTCAGCATTCCCGCTGGTGTGCTGAGGACGCGCTGAGCGCGTCCTCACATTGGGGTCAGCGTTCGGCCGGGTTCCGGCCGATCGCTGGCCCCTCCGGTGCGGGCTGACATCCTGGATGTCAGCCCGGCATCCGGACCAGCAGCCGCCATTATTAGGTGTCATCGCGGGGGCGCGATGACACCTAATTCAGGCGCCCCCCCGCATGTGCGGAGGAGGCGCCTGAAAGGGAGGGGGGGGAGGTCCTTCGGACCTCTCTCCCTCCCGATCGGTGGCGCACAGGGGCTTAACCCAGGCATCATTTGGAAGGGCACAGCCTGCCCTTCCAAATGATGCCTGGCATTAACCCCTGGGGAGCTGGATCGCGAATCGGCGCTGAAAAGCGCCGGTTCGCGATCCTTTCCCGGAGCTGGCCGACATCTTGGATGTCGGCCAAGCTTCCGGGAACTCCCCCAGAGGACTGGCGTCATCGTGCGTAGCACAATGACGCCAGTCCTACAGTTAACCCCTAACTGCCACCAAGTGTGGAGATAGGGAGTTCCAATGAACTCCCTATCTCCCGATCCGTGGCAGTTAGGGGTTAAATTTTGATATGGTTGGATCGGCCAGAGCATGGCCGTTCCAACGATACCAAACATGAAAGTTAAAAATTTTGTAAAAAAAAAAAAAAAAAGAAAAATAAAAATAAATTAAAAAAAAAATTAAAAAAAAAAAAAAACTTTTTTTTTTTTTTTTTGGTTTGTTAGTGTAGCAATATTGTTCCCATTTCAATTATAATGTGAACAATGATGCTGCACTAACGATTTTTGTATGCGGTGCGTTTGTTAAAAATAGTGTAATTTTCCCCAAAAAAAAATGTAACGAGACCCCATCTCTAATTTTTTTAACAAGCGCACCCCATACAAAATATAACCGCAATTGCTCGCATGTTAAAATGTGGAAAAAAACACTTTACACATTGTAAATTATTGAAAATACATATTTTATTGCATTTTTTGTTATAATATACAGACATGACATAACGTATACATATAATAATGACATATTATGAATCTACCGAGTCTGACGGAAAGAACGATATATAATATGTCGGTGTCATATACTAAAATAAGCCTTAAAAACACGTTTAAACATGATGCGCAAAACAGGTAAAAAATGACCTCAGCACAGGGGCGGGAAAAGCCTCAGCAGCGAAAGGGTTAAAGCGAAGACCTTGAGTGCGCCCTCCTTTTCTGGCAGTTCTGTATGTATCTCTTGGGATATAGCACCGAGGCAGAAGATAAGTATTCATTTACCACATGGATGTGTGCTGAATTGTGTGGACTTTTTTATATATATATATATATATATATATATATATATATATATATAGATTAGGTAGGCCGTGTTAGTCCAGATGCCAAAATCACGAGTATAGCAGTCTGTAGTGATACCTTTTTTATTGGACTAACGTTACATTTAAAGTACAAGCTTTCGAGAGGGATCCTCCCTTCGTCAGGTATAGAAGCTTACTGATCAGAATAGTAGAATTAAACATTGAGACATTCATAAGGCGCACAGTTGGAGGTGTTAGATGTTGTACATCGCCAAATGGCATGGTTTCCTACAACCCTACTCTAGAATGGGACCAAACGCTGTAACAAACCCCGCTGCAAACTGTGCCAACATATATGTGACAGCAGCACTGCGTAGCACAACAACGCCACTCACAAAATCAAGGGATCATACCTGTGCACGTCAGCAAATTTGGTATATATGATCGAGTGCATGGTGTGTGATAAGGGCTGCTATATTGGTGAAACTAGCCTTAAACTAAGTCTCAGGATGAACCAGCACAGACACTCCATCAGGAACCACCAGGAAAACACATATTGTACCCCAGTGGGACATCACTTCAATCTAGCAGGCCACTCCATCCAAAACCTCAGAATTAAAATCCTCAAAGGCCATTTTAAAGATCACCGGGAACGCAAAACATATGAAATGAAAATGATCACATATTACAACAGTATAAAACAAGGACTTAATGTAGATTCGGGTTTTCTAACCCACTATAATAACATCACATAATATTCACAATTCCTATTTTTCTATGTCTTCCCTATACTCACTGTTTTGTGGTTTTTTTTCTTTCTTTCGTTCTGTCCTTTCACATTCCCTTTGAAGTGGACATGATTGCATCTTGCCTGAGACAATTAAATGTTTCCCTTTTTTTTCCCCCTCTGACCATGCCATTTGGCGATGTACAACATCTAACACCCCCAATTGTGAGCCCTATGAATGTCTCAATGTTTAATTCTACTATTCTGATCGAAAAGCTTCTATACCTGACGAAGGGAGGAATCCTCTCGAAAGCTTGTACTTTAAATGTAACGTTAGTCCAATAAAAAATGTATCACTACAGACTGCTATACTCGTGATATATCTATATATCTATATATATATATATATATATATATATACACACACACACCAAATGCTAAATATTACAGTAGTGATACCTAAGCGATTGCGTTCGACTTTATACAGTGCCAGATCACATAAACACAAGACATAAAAATCATACAAAATTGTGCAAATACAGCTCTTGAAATAAAATGGGACTTACATAGAAACTCTAATTGTAGATACTTCCATGGATATTTCCTTGATTTCCAATGTCCCAGAGGGTTCTTAGCTGTTCACTCAACCCCGCGTTATAGGGAAATACGACTTGTACAGGGAGGGCTGATTCCTTGTGTAACATCCCCAACCAAGCCCCAACCATTTGCTTTTCAGATCAAGTTACCATTCAGCTCCAGCTGATCAGATAAGAGGTTTGTAAATACCTTGCTTGGCTTCACAAACTCCATTGCAAACACCAGAGAAAAAACCCCACCAATTCTGCTTTTAAAATCTTGCATACTGCTTGCAGAAAAATAATGCCCGTTTGTGACACACCCTTTCAGAAAATTTATTCTAAAATTAGAGATGTCCAACTTATGGATGAGTTAACTGACATATCTAACCATACTCTGCCTAATTATTCCAAAACATGGACTCCCTGGTTGGAACAGATGGGCTCGGACTGAACCAGCTGGAGAGGAGGGTATCGTACCTAGCGGGCTCGAGGCGGGTTGGGGCTTTTTTCTTTTTGCTTCTTATTTGGTTTTTCAAGTTGTATTACCAACTCGATGAGATAATAGACTCCTGATTATACGCTTTTCCCTCCAACATTTTTCTTGCTTTCCTTCTTTCTTTTCTTCTTCCTATCTTCTTTTCTCTCTCTTCTGGGCCTGGGCAACCCCTTCCCCTACTTTCTCTCTCCTCCTTTTCCTCTGTCCCTCTGTTAAAATTGTAATATGTATCACTTGACTTGTGTTTGAAGATGATTTTTATTTCTTGATAATAAAAATTATATTTAAAAAAAAAAAGGAAAATTCCCTGCTGCCCCTGAGTCAATAAATGCAGTGGTATGAATCATAGATGTCTCCCAGGCTAGGGAGATAGGCACTACCATGCGTGATTTTTGTTTCATGATAGGAGACACATTAGTCATGCCCAAAGTTTGTCTCCTAGAGAACCTTAGGCTGTCTCGTTTCACGAAACCCTGGATCTTCTAGGTCTCCTAGTACATTGACTCCTGAAATGCCCGCGGCCAGCACAGTAAAAACATAACCCCTCCTGTCTACGGTACTCGCTCTCCTCCTGAGATATACCAGTATTGGACATAGTCTTAGATTAGAGGGGCAAAGGTTTAAAAGTAACATCAGGAAGCATTATTTTACTGAGAGGGTGGTGGATACATGGAACAGCCTTCCAGTTGAAGTGGTAGAGGCCAAAACAGTAATTGAATTTCAGCAAGCATGGGATAGGCATAAGGCTATCCTAAACAAAAGATAAATCCAGGTAAAGTATCCATGCAATTGGGCAGACTAGATGGGCCGAAAGGTTCTTATCTGCCGACATTTTTCTATGTTTCTATGTATTACCGATCTGCATAGGTTCAGGAGGATTGTGTTCTGCTGCTGGTTGTACAGGACTGTATGGAGCAACATTGGGAGTAGGTGGCAACTGTAACGGGTGCAGTGGCACTCACACAAGAGTAGCGAGGTTGAGATCCTTTTGGACGGATTTATCGGTTTGAAGTTAGCGAAATAAACAGTACATTCAAACTTATACTCCAAAACCAAGGAGTATGACAAGACAAGAGAACTGCTACTAAGCTCCAAAGGTTTCGAGACCAACGGACAATTTAGAGCACACAAGACATTAGATTGCAAGACAGAAACGTTAGTACTGAGACATTCGGCAGGACAGGCAATGAATTGATCAGACTGCAGGGCAGTCAACACACTGACAGATTTTATGTTTTCATACCACCTTGATCGGGTACTTTGTAACTTGTGATTACCAGGATTTGTAGATACACACACAGGTTTAGGGATCGTACTAGCCTGGGTACTTTTGGCAAAACGAGCAAGCTTCTGTCACGAATCTGGTCGACCAGAGCAATACAAAGTTCAATTAATTCTTCCAGAACATCAGGTAACTTCATAGGGGCGAGTATTAGGGAGTCAGATAAGCCCTCTGTAAAGGCCAATACCAGAGCCTCATTGGTCCACGTGACCTCAGAAGCAAGTGGTTTAAATTCAATAGCATAATCGGACACTCTCCTGTTGCCTTGACAGATTCGGACCAGAGTTCTACCTGCCTTCTGAGATCTACGAGTAGGGTTAAATGTACGGTGTAGTTCGGACACAAACATTTCATAGTCGTACACAATAGGTTTCTTATTTTCCCACAGCAGGGTAGCCCATTCCAGAGCCTTATCAGATAGATGGTTAATAAGAAACCAACCTTAGATTTATCAGAGGGGCACATACCCGTATTGAGGTCAAAGTGTATTTCGACTTGAATCAAGAAACCCCGACAATCACCAAAGGTACCATCAAAATGCATGGGTGCAGTCATACAGTCAGGTCCAGAAATATTGGGACATCGACACAATTCTAACATCTTTGGCTCTATACACTACCACAATGGAGTTGGAATGAAACAAACACAATGTGCTTTAACTGCAGACTGTCAGCTTTAATTTGAGGGTATGTACATCCAACTCAGGTGAACGGTGTAGGACTTACAGCAGTTTGCAGATATGCCTCCCACTTGTTAACCACTTCGCTGCGGAGGACGCGCTCAGCGCGTCCTGCTGCAGGAAGGGTTGGCTGCGGAAGACGCGCTGAGCGCGTCCTCCCGAAGCAGCCTGCGATCGGCCGGATTCCGGCCAATCGCTGTACCCCCCGGTGCGGGCTGACATCTTGGATGTCAGCCCGTCAATCCGGGACCGCCGCGGGCACAATAGATGTCATCGCGGTGGCGCGATGACATCTATTTCGGGCGCCCCCCCCTTCGGACCTCTCTCCCTCCCGATCGCCGGGGAGCAGGGAGTTAATACAGGCACCGCTTGGAAGGGCACAGCCTGCCCTTCCAAACGGTGGCTGTCATTAACCCCTGGGGAGCCGGATCACAAATCGGCGCTGTAAAGCGCCGGTTCGTGATCCTTTCCCGGAGCTGGCCGACATCTTGGATGTCGTCCAAGCCTCCGGGAACTCCCCAAGGACTGGCGTCATCGTGCATAGCAAGATGACGCCAGTCCTGGAGTTAACCCCTAGCTGCCACCAATGGTGGAGATAGGGGTTCCAATGAACCCCCTATCTCCCGATCCGTGGCAGTTGGATCGGCCAGAGCATGGCTGTTCCAACGATAGCAAACATGACTATGAAAAAAGTTTTAAAAAAAAAATTAAAAATAAAAATAAAAAATATTTTTTAAAAAAAAATAAACAAGTTTTTTTTCTTTTTTTTGGTTTGTTTTTGTTAAAAATCGCGTAATTTTCCCCAAAAAAAATGTAACGAGACCCCATTTCTAATTTTTTTAACAAGCGCACCCCATACAAAATATAACCGCAATTGCTCGCATGTTAAACACTTTACACGTTGTAAATATACAGACAGGTCATGACGTATACATATAATAATGACATATTATGAATCTGCCGAGTCTGACGGAAAGAACGATATATAATATGTCTGGGTCATATACTAAAATAAGCCTTCAAAACACGTTTAAACATGATGAGCAAAACCGGTAAAAATGACCTCAGCACAGAGGCGGGAAATGCCTCAGCAGCGAAAGGGTTAAGGGACCAAAGGTAATGGGACAATTGGCTTCTCAGCTGTGCCACGGCCAGGTGTGTGATATTCCCTCATTACCCCAATTACAATGTGCAGATAAAAGGCCCACGGTTCATTTCAAGTGTGCTATTTGCATTTGGAATCTGTTGCTATCAACTCTCAAGATGAGATCCAAAGAGCTGTCACTATCAGTGAAGCAAGCCATCATTAGGCTGAAGAAACAAAACAAACCCATCAGAGAGATATTACAAGAGTGGGTGTCTGTGGAGGCGCTTACTAGGTAACTGTGGTTCCTTAAAAAAAGGGGGTGCTGCCTACAAGGAGTTGCACATAAATCTCAACCTAAATGTGCAAATAAATGTGTAGAAAAGGGTAAGAGTCCTAGTGGCGCAGTGGGTGCTTCCAAATATGGAGCAATCTAGATGAGTATTTCTAAATGCTGATATTATGGCTCAACTCTATTTATCAGGTGGTGATAGATAAAAGTACTCCAGTGAGTCAATGTTACACTAGTATTGTGCAAATAGCAATTCTGTGCAAATGAACAACCTTGTGCAAAATAAGCAACAACAATGGTGATAAATCCTTAAGTCATGCGTACAAATCTGCTCCTATAGCACAAAGTGTATAATAATCCACATGTGCAAAATGCATATAAAGTACATATAAAGTGCATGTGCTCATATATCCTATTCCATTCATAAAGTGCAGACACAAAATTTGTGTTGATGTGACATCAAAAAAGTCATAGGACTGTCCTTTTATTAGGTTATCTGATAGTCTCTGGATGGCCTATGACTGTATAAAGTGCACGTGAAAAAGTGCAAATCTCAAAATGAACAAGGTCAGTGACTCCTAGTCACCATACAGTATGTAGGTCACACTTCAGACAAAATGTTCCAACTTTTTGCTTCCTCTCCTCAGTTGGTAGATTCCGTAGCATATATGAGGAAGACAAAAAGAGAGACAATAGTGCAGACTGTTGTAATTTGTGAAGTGAATATATACGTATATATGAAAATCACTCACAAATTATAGAGCCTAATAAGTCCTGGCTCTAGGTTGGAATGCATCACGTCAAATACAGGGTGATGTTCCCACTTTTCCTGGGTCTTCCAGTTATCTATACTATAATGCAGTAAGGCTTGGTGTGTCCGTCGCCAAGCCTGTACTGCGCATGCGAGCGCAACCAGCGGCAGTTGGCTGCGCGCGCATGCAACCGCCGCGGCACGAGCCGGCTGGGCGCTTGCCGCGGCGGTTACAAGATGCGCACGCAGCAGCTGGGTAGAGGCTGCACGCACATCCTGTAGAGCCGGATGCGCTCGCAGCCTCTACCCGGCTGTCGCGCGCGCATCCAACCCCTGAGCTGCGAAGGGAAAGTTTCCTCGCTTCCGCTCTTTTAAGGACCCAAGCCGCGGTCACGTGGGAGTCCCACGTGACCGTGGCTTGGGTCCTTCAACGAGCGGAAGCGGGGAAACTTTCCCTTCGCCGCTCAGGCAGGTAAGTATGCCGGAGACGGAGCTCCAGCGGCGGCTGTCCGAATGCCGATAGAGCATTCGAACAGCCGCCCCATGTCTGGTCTGGGGTCTGAGCTGGGGCATATCCATGAGAGCTTGGGGGGCAGTATATCCACGAGCTGGGGCAGTATCTCCATGAGCTGGGGGGCAATATCCACGAGCTGGGGCAATATCCACGAGCTGGGGCAATATCCATGAGCTGGGGCAGTATATCCATGAGCTGGGGCAATATCCATGAGCTGGGGCAATATCCACGAGCTGGGGCAATATCTATGAGCTGGGGCAGTATATCCATGAGCTGGGGCAGTATATCCATGAGCTGGGGCAGTATATCCACGAGCTGGGGCAATATCCATGAGCTGGGGCAGTATATCCATGAGCTGGGGCAGTATATCCATGAGCTGGGGCAATATCTATGAGCTGGGGCAATATCCACGAGCTGGGGCAATATCTATGAGCTGGGGCAATATCCACGAGCTGGGGCAATATATCCATGTGCTGGGGCAGTATATCCATGAGCTGGGGCAATATCTATGAGCTGGGGCAGTATATCCATGAGCTGGGGCAGTATATCCATGAGCTGGGGCAGTATATCCATGAGCTGGGGCAATATCCACGAGCTGGGGCAATATCTATGAGCTGGGGCAGTATATCCATGAGCTGGGGCAGTATATCCACGAGCTGGTGCAATATCCATGAGCTGGGGCAGTATATCCATGAGCTGGGGCAGTATATCCATGAGCTGGGGCAATATCTATGAGCTGGGGCAATATCCACGAGCTGGGGCAATATCTATGAGCTGGGGCAATATCCACGAGCTGGGGCAATATATCCATGTGCTGGGGCAGTATATCCATGAGCTGGGGCAATATCTATGAGCTGGGGCAGTATATCCATGAGCTGGGGCAGTATATCCATGAGCTGGGGCAGTATATCCATGAGCTGGGGCAGTATATCCAGGAGCTGGGGCAATATCTATGAGCTGGGGCAGTATATCCATGAGCTGGGGCAGTATATCCATGAGCTGGGGCAATATATCCATGTGCTGGGGCAGTATATCCATGAGCTGGGGCAATATCTATGAGCTGGGGCAGTATATCCTTGAGCTGGGGCAGTATATCCTTGAGCTGGGGCAATATCTATGAGCTGGGGCAGTATATCCATGAGCTGGGGCAGTATATACAAGAGCTGGGGCAGTATATCCATGAGCTGGGGCAGTATTTCCATGTGCTGGGGCAGTATATTCATGAGCTGCTGGGGCAGTATATCCATGAGCTGGGGCAGTATATCCATTTGTGAGCTGGGGCAAATCCATGTGTGAGCTGAGGCATATCCATGTGTGAGCTGGGGTATATCCATGAGCTGGGGCATATGTGTGAGCTGGGGCATATCCATGAGCTGGGGCATATCCATGAGCTGGGGCAATATCCATGTGTGAGCTGGGGCAATATCCATGTGTGAGCTGTGGCAGTATCCATGTGTGAGCTGGCTGGGGCAATATCGATAACGTGTCCACAGGTTGGGGGGGGGCGCACAATTCTTGGCTGGCCCCGGGCGCTGACAACCCACGCTACGCCACTGCCTATCGCCATCTGCTCTGAGTGCATCCGGCTCTACAGGATGCGCACGCAGCCTCTATCCGGCGGCTGTGCGTGCTTCCTGTTCTCCTGGATGCGCGCGCGGCCGACAGGTAGAGGCTGCACGCGCATCCAGCGTCTTAGTTGGGGGCACTTTAAACCACGTGAGCTGGGAGCACTTATACCCACGGGAGCTGGGGGCAACTATACCAGCTGGGGGCAACTATACCCACGGGAGCTGGGGGCAAAAATTCCCATGTGAGCTGGGGGCAAATATTCCCATGTGAGCGGGGGCCATAATACCCATGTGAGCAGGGGCAATTTTACCCATGTGAGCTGGCGGCAATTATACCCATGTGAGCTGGGGCAAATATACCCATACGAGCTGGGGGGCAAATATACCCATGTGAGCGGGGCAAATATACCCATGTGAGCGGGGGCAAATATACCCATGTGAGCTGGGGGAATATATACCCATGTGATCTGGGGCAAATATACCCATGTGAGCTGGGGTAATTATACCCATGTGAGCTGGGGGCAAATATACCCATGTGAGCTGGGGCAATTATACCCATGTTAGCTGGGGCAATTATACCCATGTGAGCTGGGGGGCAAATATACCCATGTGAGCGGGGGCAAATATACCCATGTGAGCTGGGGCAAATATACCCAAGTGAGCTGGGGCAAATATACCCATGTGAGCTGGGGGAATATATACCCATGTGAGCTGGGGGAGTATATACCCATGTGATCTGGGGGCGATTATACCAATGTGAGCTGGGGCAATTATACCCATGTGAGCTGGGGCAAATCTATCCATGTGAGCTGCTTCGCTTAACAATAGACTGCCCTCTGAGCAGGCTTTCCACCTAGTCCTCAAATAAAACACATACAGAGAGACAGCGCTCCCATAGCGTGACACAGTACGTATATTCTGAGTAATTGCAATTTTTTGTTCAACTCACCGATGTTGGAGCCTCGGTTTTCTCAGGCTCAGCTTAAAGGTGAATGGTACTTCTTAATTAGGTGAGTACCTTAATTAGGTGGGAGGGGTAAGGTACTCACCTAATTAAGAAGTACCATTCGCCTTTAAGAGATTTGTACGCATGACTTAAGGATTTATCACCATTGTTGTTGCTTATTTTGCACAAGGTTGTTCATTTGCACAGAATTGCTATTTGCACAATACTAGTGTAACATTGACTCACTGGAGTACTTTTATCTATCACCACCTGATAAATAGAGTTGAGCCATAATATCAGCATTTAGAAATACTCATCTAGATTGCTCCATCAGAGAGATAGCAAGAACATTAGGCGTGGCCAAAACAACTATTTGGAACATTCTCAAAAAGAAGGAACGCACCGGTGAGCTCAGCAACACCAAAAGACCCGGGAGACCACGGAAAACAACTGTGGTGGACGACCGAAGAATTCTTTCCCTGGTGAAGAAAACACCCTTCACAACAGTTGGCCAGATCAAGAACACTCTCCAGGAGGTAGGTGTACAGTCATGGCCGAAATTGTTGGCACCCCAGACATTTTTCCAGAAAATCAAGTATTTCTCACAGAAAAGTAATGCAGTAACACATGTTTTGCTATACACATTTATTCCCTTTGTGTGTATTGGAACAAAACAAAAAAGGGAGGAAAAAAAGCAAATTGGACATAATGTCACACAAAACTCCAAAAATGGTCTGGACAAAATTATTGGCACCCTTTCAAAATTGTGGATAAATAAGATTGTTTCAAGCATGTGATGCTCCTGTAAACTCACCTGGGGCAAGTAACAGGTGTGGGCAATATAAAAATCACACCTGAAAGCAGATAAAAAGGAGAGAAGTTCACTTAGTCTTTGCATTGTGTGTCTGTGTGTGCATGGACAACAGAAAGAGGTGAAGAGAACTGTCTGAGGACTTGAGAACCAAAATTGTGGAAAAATATCAACAATCTCAAGGTTACAAGTCCATCTCCAGAGATCTAGATTTTCCTTTGTCCACAGTGCGCAACATTATCAAGAAGTTTGCAACCCAAGGCACTGTAGCTAATCTCTCTGTGGGTGGACGGAAGAGAAAAATTGATGAAAGGTTGCAACGCAGGATAGTCCGGATGGTGGATAAGCGCCCCCAAACAAGTTCCAAAGAAATTCAACCTGTCCTGCAGGCTCAGGGAGCATCAGTGTCAGCGCGAACTATCCGTCAACATGTAAATGAAATGAAACGCTATGGCAGGAGACCCAGGAGGACCCCACTGCTGACACAGAGACCTAAAAAAGCAAGACGACAGTTTGCCAAAATGTACTTGAGTAAGCCAAAATCCTTCTGGGAAAACGTCGTGTGGACAGATGAGACCGAGATAGAGCTTTTTGGCAAAGCACATCATTCTACTGTTTACCGAAAATGGAATGAGGCCTACAAAGAAAAGAACACAGTACCTACAGTGAAATATGGTGGAGGTTCAATGATGTTATGGGGTTGTTTTGCTGCCTTTGACACTGGGTGCCTTGAATGTGTGCAAGGCATTATGAAATCTGAGGATTACCAAAGGATTTTGGGTCGCACTGTAGAGCCCAGTGTCAGAAAGCTGGGTTTGCATCCGAGATCTTGGGTCTTCCAGCAGGACAATGACCACAAACATATGTCAAAAAGCACGCAGAAATGGATGACAACAAAGCGCTGGAGAGTTCTGAAGTGGCCAGCAATGAGTCTAGATCTAAATCCGATTGAACACCTGTGGAGAGATCTTAAAATTGCTGTTGGGAAAAGGCGCCCTTCCAATAAGAGAGACCTGGAGCAGTTTGCAAAGAAAGAGTGGTAAAAAATTCCAGGTGAGAGGTGTAAGAAGCTTATTGATGGTTATAGGAATCGACTGATTTCAGTTATTTTTTTCCAAAGGGTGTGGAACCAAATATTAAGTTAAGGGTGCCAATAATTTTGTCCAGCCCATTTTTGGAGTTTTGTGTGACATTATGTCCAATTTGCTTTTTTTCCTCCCTTTTTTTGTTTTGTTCCAATACACACAAAGGGAATAAACATGTGTATAGCAAAACATGTCTTACTGCAATACTTTTCTGTGAGAAATACTTGATTTTCTGGAAAAATTTCTGGGGTGCCAACAATTTCGGCCATGACTGTATGTGTGTCAAAGTCAACATTCAAGAGAAGACTTCACCAGAGTGAATACAGAGGGTTCACCACAAGATGTAAAACATTGGTGAGCCTTAAAAAACAGGAAGGCCAGATTAGAGTTTGCCATACAACACCTAACAAAGCTTTCACAGTTCTGGAACAAGATCCTATGGACAGATGAGACCAAGATCAACTTGTATCAGAGTGATGGGAAGAGAAGAGTATGGAGAAGGAAAGGAACTGCTCATGATCCTAAGCATACCACCTCATCAGTGAAGCATGGTGGTGGTAGTGTCATGGCGTGGGCATGTATGGCTGTCAATGGAACTGGTTCTCTTGTATTTATTGAAGATGTGACTGCTGACAAAAGCAGCAGGATGAATTCTGAAGTGTTTCGGGAAATATCATCTGCTCACATTCAGCCAAATGCTGCAGAACTCATTGGACGGCGCTTCACAGTGCAGATGGACAATGACCCAAAGCAGACTGCAAAAGCAACCAAAGAGTTTTTGAAGGTACAGAAGTGGAATGTTATGCAATGGCCAAGTCAATCACCTGACCTGAATCCCATTGAGCATGCATTTCACTCGCTGAAGACAAAACTGAAGGGAAAATGCCCCAAGAACAAGCAGGAACTGAAGACAGTTGCAGTAGAGGCCTGGCAGAGCATCACCAGGGATGAAACCCAGCGTCTGGTGATGTCTATGCGTTCCAGACTTCAGGCTGTGATTGACTGCAAAGGATTTGCAACCAAGTATTAAGAAGGGAAAGTTTGATTTATGATTATTATTCTGTCCCATTACCTTTGGTCCCTTAACAAGTGGGAGGCACATCTGCAAACTGCTGTAAGTCCTACACCGTTCACCTGAGTTGGATGTACATACCCTCAAATTAAAGCTGACAGTCTGCAGTTAAAGCACATTGTGTTTGTTTCATTCCAACTCCATTGTGGTGGTGTATAGAGCCAAAGATGTTAGAATTGTGTCGATGTCCCAATATTTCTGGACCTGACTGTATGTACATGGTGATTAGGTGGTACAAAGGCGGCAGACCCATTAGCCTCGGTAACCGGCATAGTCGTCGGGGGTGTTGCTCTACCTGGCTGGTTCAGCAGAGGATGCAAGGCTTGAGCAATCTGATCCATTCTATGGTCTTGTTCCTCCTGCCTTGCATAAATCTTAGCTGAGCGGATAGGTCTGCAGGATCCATGGCCCTAACATAATGTCACGTTCCCTAACAGAATGAGATATACGATCCTTGTACGCAGCACACTATCCTT
The DNA here is from genome assembly GCA_009667805.1 of Leptobrachium leishanense. NCBI lineage: Eukaryota > Metazoa > Chordata > Amphibia > Anura > Megophryidae > Leptobrachium > Leptobrachium leishanense. The sequence goes on along the minus strand of CM019063.1, from coordinate 358,421,110 downwards.
TCCCTCCGATCCTTAGGTCGGTAAATGTTTTAGCCCTATGTTGGTAAATGTTTTAGCACAGAGCTAGTACCAGAATAAGAACCACACAATAAGTATAGAATAACGGAACAAAGCCAGGGGCAATATACCAGAGAATGTCAGGAAGCCGTTTGTCAAGGGTCAGTATGCCAGAGAATGTCAGGAAGCCGTTTGCCAGGGGTCAGAACACCAGAGAATATCACAAAAACAGAAGGTAGCACTAAGGGGTTGAGAAACCACGTTAGGGCAATGCTAGAATGCATTGCCTGTGGTTTTAAACCTGGCAGTGCTGCGTCAGCTTGTTCGGCTCTGCCCTGGCGTCTCACGTGTCAACCGCGATCCCCTTCAACATTCTTTGCCTGGTCAGCGAGCAGCGAGGATGATGCTGCCGGGCACCGAGGGACACCAGCGCAGTACGTGACATTTGGGCTCCGGTCCGGCCACACCCCTCGCCCTTAATGTTTTCCTCCACTCCTACTCATCTAGATTGAAAGCACCTCTAAGCAGCACTCTACACTTCTTTTCTCTGGTTCATAAGTTTACCTAAGAAACATTAGATTGATAACGGTTATACAAATAAATTTAATTGTACAATACATCTCTAAATACCTGAGAGGTGTTTAGCACAGTTAACGTGTGACTTTAGATCATGGTCTCTGTCACGGGTGGAAAATGCTTGTTGCCGGAAGTCACTCAGAGCATTTTCTAGATCTCCTTTCACTTGTCCAATAATCTGAAGATTGTATGCAGTGCTTGGACCACCCAGATGAAACATTGCTTCCATGTATTTTGTATTTTGTTCCCAGTCTTGCAGCTCAATGTGCATGAGATACTGACCCTGCTCAGATATTTGGTACATCTTTTCGAGTCCAAGCCAGAACTCTCCTACAAAGAAATAAAAATAAACCTTTTAAATAGTGGGGCAATTTATGTGAAATCTATCACAGGTATAGTTATGTATACATCCACAGTTGTATTTAATCAGAATTACATTTTCTAATCAATTTTAAAATAGTCTAGACCCATCCTTCATTTTCAAGCCTGTCCTCCAGTCCCAGAAACAGGTCAAATTTTTAACTTTGAGGAATACTTCAATCACTGAGCAGCAAATTATATCAGATGTGTTGTATTCCACATATTTTCCAAACCTGGGGCCTATTCCCAACTTGAAGCTAAAAGTGAGCCAGTAAGGGGCAATACCCCATGGGTTTTATATCTACACTGGTGACTGCCCTGGCTGCTACGGGGGGTGGAGGGGGTGTCGGAGCCCCTTTCCTATATGGTGGTGTAGGAGAAAGGGATTGGACCGGAAGATTACAATGACTAAATTGATATTTTGAAAGCAATATCTAAATCCTCCATGTTTCTCTCTACAAGTTCAGTCCTATAAAACCATGATGTGATGGTATGTCACTCCCTTGTATATCCACAGGGTGAAACCAGCCATTCCTGACACTTGCTGGCAGAATTGTGGTAACAAAGGGACACATGTCCACATGTGGTGGTTGTGCCCAGTCTTGAGCGCTTACTGGGAAAGGGGCATGTTCTGGAATTTGATGTCCCTTTGGACCCATGGACGTTTCTCTTGTCACGCCCCATGGTGGGGTTGTCTAGTGCTCATAATCATCTGTTGTCCAAGCTTATGTTAGTGACTAGGAAGGCGATAGTGGAGACGTCGACCCACCTTGGCAGAGAGTTCAACAAATTGTTGAGGAGGTGCGAACCATGGATGAACTGTCGGCTAGGTTACACGGCACTCTGCGGAGTAATAGTAAAATATGGGCCGCCTGGACGATGGCAGATATTCCGTAGAATATAGAGCGGGTCAAGTTTTAGGGTCTTGGTATACTAGATGTAAGGTTTTCCCATTGAGTCCTTTTCTTCTTTCTTGCGGGTGGGACATCCATGTCTGTTCTCTTTTTTTAAAATGTGTTCTAGTTTATCTCTGTCTCTTTCTCCTTCTATTACTGTATGTAGTTTTTTTCGTGCTGCTTTAAAAATGTAGGGTGCTCTATATGTCATTATATACCATTTTCCTATTGTGTATGAGCAACGCTGTAATGTGTTCTTTTAACGGTTTCCCTATTTCTCAAAATAAAGAATAATTTTTTTTTAAAAGTGAGCCAGTATGAGAAAAAAAAAATATCACTCAAATTTACTTTTTATTTTTCTCTTTTCGAAGGCAGAGACATTATTTACATGTAAAGCAATCAATGCCGTTGGGCTAACTCCCTTTCTCATTTCCCATGCCGCCAGCAAGGTCACCATTTTACACATAAGGGTTTATTCAGAGAGCACTGAAATGTCACCGACATTTCGGTGTGCTCTCGTTTCCCGCAATTCAGCATTCACCACAGGGTCCCCTAAGTGCAGGGAAAAGCCGCCGCAAAACCACCTAAATTACCTGATTCGATAAACCGCCGAAATTATCGGATCCGATCTGTGTTTTTTCCGATAAACCACCGCAAACCTGCTGATCCACGTACAGAAAAAGCCGACGATCTGCCGAACACAGCGACGACCAGCTGCCGGAAAAAGCCGACAAGCCTTTAACTAGCTTTAAAAAAGTAAAATGATTGAAAGTGTCAAATTTGTTTGCAAAAAATAACTGGACGAAAATGTCTGGAATTTACATATAAAGTCCTATGAATAATAATAAAAAGGTCTGTTAAGAAAAAGGAAAAATGCTAGTTAAAAAGAAATTAAGATTTTTTTGTAAAAAAATGCCTAAAAAAATCTTAATAAAAAAAAGATAGTCACCAAGGTGGCTGTCAATTAGAGTTCAATAAAACATAACCTTTATTGGTTTAATTTTAAAATTCAATGAATGGGTGATTTAAGACAATAAACGAAAGAAAACAAATCTGATAAGTATATTTAACTGGCTTTGTCACTGGAGATACATTTCTTATCCAGTTATATCAGAATAAATTGAATAGAAAATAATTGCTAGATTAGCATAATTAGAAAAAACTCCCTAATAAATTGACCTTTAGAGCACTTAAGCAATATGATATATAAGCTGGGGGATATGTGGATAGTTATGTGGACCATGAATAATACATAGAGTAAATATTCAGATACTCGTTTTAAACCTATAACATTGTAATAGATTGAAAGATAAATATTAGTCCACACAGCGAGAGAAAATACGTAGCAGTGTAGTGAAATGTGCAGTTAAATAAGGGTGGTTGGGAGAAAACCAGTGGATTTAAGTTCACTTTGAAGATTTATAATAAGTGAAGACTTATATACACAAACATGCTTTGTGTTATGATGAATTACCACTGAAGTGCCTGCTGTTGGTATCTAGTACGGCACTGTTATAAGAATATATATTCAACATTGTTTCACCTATTAACTTATTACAGAAATGTTTTTGATTTAAAAGGTTTGCGTCCTGGATTGTTCACGCATACTGGCTGTTAGCATTTGAATAGTTAGACTGTGAATAACTGGTTGTACAAAGCCCATTTAACATAATTTAGTAGGGTGCTTATTGTGGCCTGAAACTATTGGTATGGGTGTACCCAATTAATTACATCTAACAAGCACTGACTTTACAAATAATTTGGCCGATCCAAATAGAATCCAATAGATCAGTCTATTCACTTAACATTCCAGAACCTAATGCAGCAGCATTTTATCGGCACAAACTGCACACAGATTATCGTGTAAAGTGCATTCATTTGTTTCTAATTGCTTTTCTCAATAACTTGGTCGAAATGTCTGTTATTTTAGCAGCAAACAAATACTACCCATTTACCACTTTTTTCTATTGATCATTTATGCTATGCAATTGAATTTATTGTCTTCAATTAATAATAACAGTGCCGTACTAGATACCAACAGCAGGCACTTCAGTGGTAATTCATCATAACACAAACCATGATTTATTCATGGTCCACATAACTATCCACATATCCCCCAGCTTATATATCATATTGCTTAAGTGCTCTAAAGGTCAATTTATTAGGGGGTTTTTTCTAATTATGCTAATCTAGAAATTATTTTCTATTCAATTTATTCTGATATAACTGGATAAGAAATTTATCTCCAGTGACAAAACCAGTTAAATATACTTATCAGATTTGTTTTCTTTCGTTTATTGTCTTAAATCACCCATTCATTGAATTTTAAAATTAAACCAATAAAGGTTATGTTTTATTGAACTCTAATTGACAGCCACCTTGGTGACTATCTCTAACAATTCCACGTGGGTTACCCCCCCTTCTTTTCTCTCAATTCAGAGTTTGTTATTTCCAGCTCAGGTTTCCTATATATGACCTGTTTTTTTACAGGTGACTATATAAATATCTGTAAATAAAAAAAGAGACTTTGCTGCAGATTAAAAGAATAAACGGTTTAATAGATATTGCATAAAAATGGGAATATTTTTAACATTGAAACCTATGAGATTTGCCTGATTAAACCGTGACAAATGAAACCACTGAACATCACGGCATTTCACTGACATTTCTCTGCTGTACGGCAGGCATGTACTGGCCATACGGACTACAGGGAAATTCCCGGTGGGCCAATGCTCAGTGGGCCAGTGAGAATGCTGGTTTACCGTGCTGTGCACTGCCCTTAATTGGTGAGGTGAGAAATTCCACAAATCTGTAAAACAGACGCAGTGTGCCGCAATCTCATATTGGGGCCACTGTGTTGGTGAGACCCGCTACACATACGCCTCAATTTAAGACACGGTGCGCACTCAACCTCAGTGCTGCTGCTTTGCTTTAACCAATCGCTCTGCAGCAACTCTGGTATCTGTTGAGCGATCCGGTTGGTTTTTATACTATTCTTCCGCTGATCTTTTGTCCCAGTTCGGATCTTTTGTCTGCTGTTCGGTGATCTCTATGGGGATTTCACTGCTTTCGAACAGGCACCATATTTTGCAGGCAATTCGCCAAAATTTGGTGAACTGCCTGCTTTCTGAATAGCCTAATGGCGTGCTAACTAATTTTTTTTCCAGTTTTATTTAAAATTGTGTATTTTCTCAGAAAAATGCAATAACAGGTTCCCCTTTCTTTTTTTTCCACAAGAGTACCCATAGAATATATAATCGCAAAGGTTTGGATGATAAAATGTAAAAAATAATAATTTTACAAGCTGCAAATGATTGAACTTTGAATTGAAATTTAAATCTTGACTTTTTTTGTTATAGTATTCTGATGAGATGGAACGTGTACACATAATAATATCTTTTGAATCTGCTGAAAATAAGGATATATAATTTGTCTGGGTTTTATAATAAAACATGACTTGGCATGACTTGAAATGGCTCAGAAGAAGGGGTTAAATAAAAGTCGCAATTCTACAAACATTGGCATCAATTTTATTATTTATTTCAATGGTTTAAAAGATAATTAACATATATATAACCTAAATAATGAAACGAGTTTAGTATGTATCACTGACCGTTAAGTGTTCCAAATCCAGTCTTGTAAGATTCCCATAGCTGATCAAAATTAACTGAACCATCTCTTCGTCTCTGGATAACAGTCCATCCCACTTCTGTTGGGAGAGAAGACAAACATTGACAGTAAGTATAAGTCAAATTAAAAGTGCTTGGCCAAGTTGCCATGGATTCATGCAGTGGCAGCTCTCGAATTAGGCGAGTTAGGCAGCCACCTAAGGCCTCGCGCTCATAGATGACCCTGCGGGTGATCAGGGGGCGCTTAGTGTAGCTCCAGTGGCCCACATGCTGGAGTGCGGCAATAAAACTCACAGTAATGTGCAGTGTGTATGAGCATATCACAGAACTTCACAGCAATAAAACAAAAATCACAGTAATTTGCAGTGTGTAGGAGACGAATATATTGCTAAAAGCTGTGAATTATAAGATCACAGGATTTAAGGTCCATCTGTCTTAAAATACGCAATTCATACATTTAATTTTGTATTGTTTGCATTTTTTCCATTCTGGGTGTCAGTAGGGGCCTTATGATGGAATTTCATCTAAGGCCTCACAAAGCCTAGAGTCACCTCTGGATTCATGCCTTTCTTTCTGTGTGTCTCTTTGCAGACATCCAAATCTTGAGCACATTATGTACACAGAGTTTTTCATTCACAAAGTTCCCATCTCTCCCCAAAATCAGAAGAGTTAATGGTGCTGTCATTTTCTGGTTATCACAGAGATAAGATATATAGGGCTCTATTACATTCTTCGCGCGTACGTTTGCGCCTGCGCAAAAACGCAATAACGCGAGGGGCAAAACCCTTTACGCAGAACATCGTATCACAATCTCAGCGCAACAAACGCGCATATACTTCTACTGCGCGAACGCTGCACGAGCTTACTGTACTTCACGCATCCTATACTTAACATTGTGAGCGCAAATGCGTTTGTACGGTTGGTAAAACAATCTATGCGCAGTTTGTAACGCACAGCCTTTGCGCGCATAATTTTAGCAACTCCTAAAAGCTGGTGTTAATGGCAAATTCTATCAACCTGGCCGTAACCAAATACACCAGCCCAAAAAAAAATACGCAGCAAAGTATAGTTACACATTCTACACATACCAAAGCAATAAATTTGAGAAGTTGTGTGTGTTTTTCTTATTGATGCAGCATACATGCGCAGATTGATTTTGACAGGTGCAAAAACTGAATGGGAGACAATTGTGGTTCTTACTTCTGAAGGCTGAATCGCGTCAAAAAACAGTCCACACACCGATTTCTGCGCGCAATGTTAATGCGCGCGTGTTTTTGCGCGTCTTTTTTAAACGCGTTATTTTTTGACGGATGAAAAAATGCGCTCAGATTGTAATACCAGCGTTAATTTACACGCGCAATAAATTTAAAAAGTTGTGCTGGTTTTTTTTATTGATGCAGCATATATGCGCAGATTGACTTTGACAGGCGCAAAAACTTAACTTGAGATAATTGTGGTTCTTAACCCCTTAATGACCGCTGACGTACCATGTACGTCCTGCCCACGGGTCTCCCTTAGACCCGCGGACGTACATAATACGTCACCGGCTCAAAACCTCCCTCCCGCCCGATACTTACCTCCCTCGCTGGCTCCAACGGAGTTCTGGCAGGGAGGAAGCCTGCCCCTCTGCTTTAGAATGGCCGGCGAGCACGATGACGTCACCACGCTGCGTGGTGACGTCATCGGCAGGCGCCCCCCGGCGCCTGCATTGAAAACCAGGAATTGGAGAGAGGGCTCGAGCCCTCTATCTCTACAACCATGACACCTAGAAACTTTTTACACTGCTGGAAAGGGGAGAGTCTCCCCTTTTCAGCGGTCTATAAAGTTAACAGGTTCCCTGCCGGATCGCGACTCGGCGCCAATCGGTGCTGAGTCGCGATTTAAACCTGGAGGTGGCTGACATCTTGGATGTCAGCCAAGCCTCCAGGTCACCCCCCACCCACTGACATCCCCACCATATGTGTGAGGATATCAGTGGGCCAGTTAACCCCCTAGCTGCCAAGGGGAGATAAGGGGATTCAAAGGATCTGACTGTCACCCGATCCGTGGCAGCGAGAGGGTCATGTTGGACATCATTGGAAAGGCCTGATCATGGCCTTTCCAATGATACCAAATATGACTAAGTTTGTTGTAAAAATAAAGCTATAAAAATAATACTAAAATCAAAACGTTTTAAAAAATATATATATATTTTGTCTGTTTTTTTTTTGTTAAATAGGACCTAGGCTGTCATCTAAAAATAATGAGCAAAAAACAGTCAGAATGAGCTCAGTGCACATAGGTGAACTGGCTCAGCAGTGAAGGGGTTTCTATTCTCGGGACAAAATTTTGAAACTATTTAGCTGGGGTCTTTTTTGGCGGTTGTAGATTTTGGGGATTAAATTACAAAAAAGTGTGTTTTTACCATTTTTTCATCAGATTTCATATTTTTTTATACTAAATTTTAGGATATGATGGAAATAATGGTATTTTTAGAAAGTCCATTTAATGGCGGGATAAATGGTGTATAATAGGTGTGGGTTGCATAAACGAGTAAGAGGAAAATTTGACCTAAACACGAACAGCGCAGAAATGTAAAAACAGCAGCGGTCACTAAAGGACGGATTTGTGTAAACCGCCCGGTCATTAAGGGGTTAATTCTGACTGGCTGAATCACGTGAAAAAACAGTCTGCACACTGATTTCTGCGTGCAACGTTGCTGCGCGCGCGTTTTTGCGCGTCCATTTTACACGCGTTATGTTTTGACGGATGAAAAAATGCACGAGGATTGTAATACCAACGTTGTTTTACACGCATTAACGTTTAACGCTTTGTGCAAAAATTCACGCGTTCTGCATGCGTTTTTGCGTGAAGAATGTAATAGAGCCCATAGTGTAGAGGTCTGCAAGGCTGGGCGTTATGTATCACCCCCTATTCGGGTTGTGGTCCCTTTAAGGGCAACCGCAAGGTTAACCTTCCTGTCCAGGAAGGGGATTAAAATTTGGCAACTCCCAGAGAGGAGTGCGGGAGTTGAGGAGGAATTGATCAGCTGTGGCTGTGTGTAGACATGAGACTGAGAGCTGTGAGCTGTGTTGCTGTGCCTTGCAGGACTTATATTACTAGGGAAGGATTCCCCCCAGTTTTGGGACTTTAGTACAAGTCGGTGAGACGCATTTATTTTCTATTACCTGCTGCTGAAAGCTTGGATTTTATTTTTGATTTTGCTGAGGATAAGCGTATGTTTTATGTTTACTGTTTTGGCTGCCCTGAAAGGAGAAATAAAGTGGTGTGTTTAATCTAAGACACTGTGCAAGTGCTCTGTGGGCTCCCCCGAACATCACAAATATATACATATATATATATATATATATAGTGTGTTTATTATTGCAGAAGCCACCTACACATCATAGCAATTCAAAGAACTGCATCACAGAGCTCCTGTGCCACAATCCCCATATGCAGCAAGGAACTCTGGGTATAATATGCAAATTACCCCTGTCTCACTTTTATCCACCCTGGATCTGTTATTACACAGAACTCTAAAATCAATGCTATGCCACACTGTGGCTTTGTAGCAAAGATAAGGTTATGCAACTGGTCAAAGCCACTCCCAGGACAGCACTGTTTCATGTTAGTTGAACCTTCATCAGCTAGGAAGCGGGCATGACCAGTTGCAGTGGATGCTTGGACCATAGGTAAGTAAGTGTGTATAAGGGTTGTGGTGAAGGACTAAAAGTAAGATAAAAAGCCTCCACACTATAATAAATGTGTTTAATATTGCAGAAGCCACCTGCACATCATAGCAACTCAAAGAATTGCATCCCAGAGCTCCTGTGCCACATTCCCCATGAATTCTGGGTAGGATATGCAAATGACCTGTCTCACTTTTATGCAGCCTGGATCTGTTATTACACAGAACCCTAAAATCAATGCTATGCCACACTGTGGCTTTGTAGCAAAGATAAGGTTATGCAACTGGTCAAAGCCACTCCCAGGACAGCGCTGTTTCAGGTTAGTTAGTCTGCAACTGGTCATGCCTGTCTCCTAGCTGATGAAGGTTCAACTAACCTGAAACAGCGCTGTCCTGGGAGTGGCTTTGACCAGTTGCATAACCTTATCTTTGCTACAAAGCCACAGTGTGGCATAGCATTGATTTTAGGGTTCTGTGTAATAACAGATTCAGGATGCATAAAAGTGAGACAAAGGTCATTTGCATATCCTACCCAAAGTTCCTTGCTGCATATGGGGAATGTGGCACAGGAGCTCTGGGATGCAATTCTTTGAATTGCTATGATGTGTAGGTGGCTTATGCAATAATAAACACACTTATTATAGTGTGGAGGCTTTTTATCTCACTTTTAGTCCTTCACCACAACCCTTATAGACACTTATATATATATATATATATATATATATAAATCCACATATAAAAGTAGTATCAGCAGCACTCCCGGTCTTGCTTAGAAAAACATTAATGTTTAAAAGATTCACGTTTCAGTCCGCCATCTGTGGACTTTCATCAGGATACCTATATACAGTTGCAAGAAAAAGTATGTGAACCCTTTGGGATTACGTGGAGTTTTGCATGAATTGGTCATAAAATGTGCTCTGATCTTCATCTAAGTCACAACAATTTGAAAAACACAGTCTGCTTAAAATAATACAACACAAACATTATATGTTTTCATGTGTTTATTGAACATAACATGTAAACATTCACAGTGCAGGGTGGAAAAAGTATGTGAACCCCTAGCCTAATGACTTCTCCAAGAGCTAATTGGAGCCAGGAGTGAGCCAACCTTGAGTCCAATCAGTGTGATATTATTGGATTGTTGCTGAAAGCTGTCCTGCCCTTTAAAAACACACACCAGTTTTGGGTTTACTGGTTTCAAGAAGCACTGCCTGATGTGAACCATGCCTTTCAGAAAAGAGCTCTCAGAAGACTTACGATCAAGAATTGTTGACTAGCATGATGTTCATGTGTCCACGGTAAGGCAGACGGTCTACAAATGGAGAAAGTTCAGCACTGTTGCTACTCTCCCTAGGCATGGTTGTCCTGTAAAGATGACTGCAAGAGCACAGCGCAGAATGCTTAATGAGGTAAAGAAGAATCCTAGAGTGTCAGCTAAAGACTTACAGAAATCTCTGGCACATGCTAACATTGTTGTTGACACATCTACAATAAGGAAAACATTAAACAAGAATGGAGTACATGGGAGGACACCACGGAGGAAGCCATTGCTGTCCAAAAAGAATATTGCAGCACGTTTGAAGTTTGCAAAAGAGCACCTGGATGTTCCACAGCACTACTGGTAAAATATTCTGTGGACAGATGAAACCAAAATTGAGTTGTTTGGAAAAAACACACAATACTATCAGGGTTATTCAGAGAGTGTGAAAAGCAGGAGAATGACTGGAGAATGAAAAATTCTAGGTCAAAATAGCCAAGCCAGAAAAATTTCTCCCTTTCATCTCACTTTCCAAATTGGCTATTTTGACCTAGAATTTTTCATTCTCCAGTCATTCTCCTGCTTTTCACGCTCTCTGAATAACCCTGTATGTGTGGAGAAAAAAAAGGCACAGCACACCAACATCAAAAACTCATCCCCACTGTAAAACATGGCGGAGGGAGCATCATGGTTTGGGGGCTGCTTTGCTGCCTCAGGGCCTGGACGGATTGTTGTCATTGATGGAAATATGAATACCAGAGTTTATCAAGACATTTTGCAGGAAAACGTAAGACCATCTGTCTGCCAACTGAAGCTCCGCAGAGGATGGGTGATGCAACAGGACAATGACCCAAAGCATACAAGTAATTCAACAAAAGAATAGCTTCAACAAAACAAAATACGCATTCTGGAGCGGCCCAGTCAGAGTCCTGACCTCAACCCGATTGAAATGCTGTGGCATGACCTTAAGAGAGCGATTCACACCAGACATCCCAAGAATATTGCTACACTGAAACAGTTTTGTGAAGAGGAGTGGTCCAAAATTACTCCAGATCGTTGTGCAGGTCTGATCTGCAACTACAGGAAACGTTTGGTTGAGGTTATTGCTGCCTAAGGAGGGTCAACCAGTTATTAAGTCCAAAGGTTCACATACTTTTTCCACCCTGCACTGCAAATGTTTACATGTTCTGTTCAATAAAAACATGAAAACATATAATGTTTGTGTTGTATTATTTTAAGCAGACTGTGTTTTTCAAATTGTTGTGACTTAGATGAAGATCACAGCACATTTTATGACCAATTCATGCAAAACTCCACGTAATCCCAAAGGGTTCACATACTTTTTCTTGCAACTGTACATAGTCATTCCCCATGATTTAGGATTTATTGTATGTTGTTCTGTTTTGTGTTGAATCTGCCTTTGCTGCTTACATGCTATTGATTTCATAGCTTTCTGTATCCAGCTAGTTTCCACCCCTTTGCTCAGTGTCTTGTTCTTATGTAATGCAGATATGGAAGATTCCGTTAGAGGCACCAGAGACTATGTACTAAACCAAAACAGTAGGGATGCACCGGTATCGGGGTTGATACTGCCGTTTGCACGAGTACTTAGTACTCGTGCAAATGGCCCGATACACCCCCGATACCGGAAGCAAGAGCTGGGCTGGCGCCTGGCGGCCACGTGATCGCACCACAGCCGTGCGACCGGACCTTCGGATGGTGAGTATTGCGGCCGCCGGAGGGGATAGCAGGCCGAGTGCTTTTCATGCACGCTGCCAGCTTCCCCAACGTTCGGTCTGTGAGACCTGGGGGCATATCTATGAGAGCTGGGGGCATATCCATGAGAGCTGGGGCATATCCATGAGAGCTGGGGCAAATCCATGAGACCTGGGGGCATATCCATGTGAGCTGGGGGCATATCCATGTGAGCTGGGGGCATATCCATGAGAGGTGGGGGCATATCCATGAGAGGTGGGGGCAAGCTACATATCCATGTGAGCTGGGGGCAAGCTACATGTGAGCTGGGGCATTCTATGTATATATATGTATATATCTTGGGGGGATATATACATGTGAGCTGGGGCATTTTATATGAGGTCTGCTCTTATTGAAAAGCGTTCACATGAGTCCCAGATTGAGGTCTGACTGTGCGGACTGTCTCTTTGAGGTCATCTGGCTCCTGGCGTCGTGTACCTGAGGCAGATTGCCTGGAGATCGAGAGTGCGGCCTAGTGATGTCGGCCATTTTGGATCCACAGAGTTTCTGTCTGTCTGCTGCAGGGCCGCTCACCTGGGCTGAAGATGGGCAAAAAGACAGCGATGCACCAGGTCGGGACGGAGGGGCCTCGCCAGCGGGATATTCGAGACTCCTTGACCAGTGGAGGTAATTCCCGGGTTTCGGCCCCTCCCCCCACCCTTGCAATGGGGTATGGCTAATCAGATGATGGGGATTGTTACTGGCCTCGAGACGCTGTGGGAGACCAGCAGCTACTTACCTTATTGACCCCAGGGAAGGAACTGAAGGCGGCCAGCACGGCAGCTAAGAAACGGGTGCAGGCGAAGCGCCACTCACTGGCCAGGGCCTTGCAGGGGGACTGTACAGGTTCGGTGGAGTCCTGTGCTGCACTGCAGGGGAGCTCGGTGGGGGATCGGCCGCCTTCGGACTCAGACTCCTGACTACCGGCTTCTGGTGGTGTGGGCTCCGCGGTGGCCTGCGGTGCTTCAGTGCCGCCCCGGTGTGATGGACTTGCACCCTCATCGGTATCCGCATTTCCTACCGATCTCTCCCTCCAGCATCCGTGATATTGACGACGATTCGCTTTCTTCCACGAAGGGTGACCTCTGGCTATTTATGGCATTGGTGCTGAATTTTCTGGCCTGCGGACTGAGATTGAAGTGTTGCGAACAGAAGTGACAGCAGTGCGGACTCAATGAGCTAAAACGACCTCTGCGCAGACCCTTCTCTCTGCCCAGGTGGTGGAGCTACATTCACAGGTCGCCCTTCTGTCTCGCTCCGTAGAGACTTTGGAGACGTGGACATTACGCCGTCGATGTCTCATCAGGGGGGTTCCTGAGAGGGTGCCTGCGGCTGACCTCCTACGATACGTGGACCGTTTAGGTTGCCAAGCTATGGGTCTCTCCTCCGAGGCTCCTGGCCTGTTCGCCTCGGTATTTAGTGTATGGAAGGCAGCGAAGGCGCCTTCGGCGGCCCCACGAGACGTTATTGCCACAACGGTTGATGTGTCTATGCAGGTGCAGCTTATGTCGTCCCCGGGAGCTCGGTTGGATGTGACCTTCGAGAACTCGACACTGCAGTTGTACCGAGACTTACCTTTTGTGACCCTCGTGGAGCGATGGAGATTCCGGGAGGTGGCGATGTTCCTTTCAGCAAAAGGAGTACGATACCGCTGGGGTCTGGCGGGTACCATGGAGGTGAACCACAGAAATGTGCCCTATACTATTGCTGACCCTGCTGAAGCGTGGTCTGTCCTGTCCGGAGCGGGCCGTTCCCGGAAAGAGTCGGAGGATTGCCCAGGTTGAACATTGTATTTGTCCGCCCTCCCATCCTTGCCTCCTTTTGTTGGGGACATTCCGGGTTTTTGGTCTGATTTTCAGCCCCTAGTTTTTGGGACTTGAAGTTGTTTGGGTTCCACGTTGGATCTCAGGTCTGGGGGGGCGCAGAGGGAGTATGTAGTTGCCTGGGTTTTTGTTTTTGATTTTTCTTGGACTGTTTTGCCGCGTCCCACCCCCTCCCCCCCTCTTTTGAACTTTCCTCAGCTGAGATGACCCTGGCAGTGAAATGTCCGAGTTTTTACTTCGGTTTTTGAGGTTTTGAAATTTTTCAGGGTCCGTTGTCCCATGCCTTTCGGGGTAGTCACAGAGTCGCTTTGCATATATTCATATTGATGCTCTACTTGGGATTTGTTAAACTCTTTATAAATAAAGACATTTTTTTTAAAAAAAAAAAAGTGGTATCAGTGCATCCCTACAAAACAGTGAATCTCTCATAACATCAAATGTTCCTGACAGTTGTGAGAACCTTCCAAAACAGGGAAAAGACTCTTTAGTAGTACCCTGCATCCAAGGTCAGTACAATACTCTACTAGCTAATGACCTTGAGCTTTCTTCACACGCGCTAGTGCAACAGCAATCCCAATGCATTAACTCTCAGATGCAATTCTACCCTCCAGCAATTCATCAAAATCCTAGCAACCTTACAGCTATAAAACCATGCCTGCCTGAGTCTATGGACGTTAAACAGACTCCAGGGCTAAATACAGATGCAACCGCATACTACTCTACGTCACTTAACCAGAATACTGCTAACGCCTTTTAACCCTTTCGCTGCTGAGGCGTTTCACACATCTGTGCTGAGGTCATTTTTACCGGTTTTGCTCATCATGTTTAAACGTGTTTTGAAGGCTTATTTTAGTATATGACCCAGACATATTATATATCGTTCTTTCCGTCAGACTCGGCAGATTCATAATATGTCATTATTATATGTATACGTCATGACCTGTCTGTATATTATAACAAAAAATGCAATAAAATATGAATTTTCAATAATTTACAACGTGTAAAGTGTTTTTTTTTCACATTTTAACATGCGAGCAATTGCGGTTATATTTTGTATGGGGTGCGCTTGTTAAAAAAATTAGAGATGGGGTCTCGTTACATTTTTTTTTGGGGAAAATTACGCGATTTTTAACAAACGCACCGCATACAAAAATCATTAGTGCAGCATCATTGTTCACATTATAATTGAAATGGGAACAATATTGCTGCATTAACAAACCCAAAAAAAAAAAAAAAAATTGTTTGTTTTTTTTTTTTAGATTTTTTTATTTTTATTTAAAATTTTTATTAATTAATGTCCCCGCCGGGCTCCCGAAGATGTCAGCCCGCACCGGGGGGGCGCAGCAATCCGCCGGAATCCGGCAGATTGCTGCCTCCTGTGCTCGGACGCGCTCAGCGCGTCCGTAGCACAGGAGAACCACTTGGCTGGACGCGCTGAGCGCGTCCGTAGCAGCCAAGTGGTTAAACTTCATTTCCCTGCCAAAAGTCAGAGAAAACATGTCTGAATTTGCTAGATACATGGCTTGCCGTGAACTCACCAAGACAAGCCTTTCGAACTTTGATGACCAGCCTGAAAACTGCAGAAGCTGGAAGGGTGCCTTCAGAACTGCAATTAGTGATCTTGGCATTACTCCTGCTGAGGAACTGGACCTGCTGATCAGATGGCTTGGTCTACAGTCTACAGAATGTGTCAAGAGACTCAGAGCTGTCCTGTCACATCTTGACCCTGCCCCCTGCTGGTTGTAGCAGGGATTCATGTTTTTTTTGTTTTCAGGCTCTACAGACCATCTGTTAGGCTGGTTGGTCTGCGGTCACATGACCTTCTCAGCCCTGTATACAGGCCCAGTAAGTCTCTTGCTCCCTGGGTCTGGATAGGTTACACCTATTAAGTTCCTGCTCCCTGTTCTTGATATATTACTCACTGTTCCTGATAATATATTGTATTCCTGATTTCTCGTGTATGACTTCTGGTTTTGGCCATTGGATTACTCTTACGTCTGTCCCCTAAAGATATTCTTTCTGGATTTCTCGTGTATGACAAGGCTTATGCTTTGGACCACTCTCTTGTATGTGTTTAGTTAATGTGCATTTGCTCAGTAGATCTTTTGGTCACGAAATCAATAGCTACTGAGCAGTATCTAGTGTTCTCTTGTTGTCTGATCTCCCTGTAGGGAGTGCTAGGATCAGCAGTCCTGTTCACAGTATTTTTCAGGTACCAACGAGTTCTGCCCTGCACTCTGTTGAATCCATTCAAACCTCAATCTGTCCTATTGAGAATTACTGTGTATTCTCATTCTGTCTACCCTTGCCCTGAATCTGTATTTAGAGTGAGAAATTATACCCAGTGCAGGGCTTCCTCTTGTGCCCGTCACCTGCACTATCACCTCTAGCTCTGTTTCTGTTTCTGTTAGTGTGTGCTGGATTAAACATTATGAGACAAACCACAAAACTGCCTCAAGGGCTCAAATATATGCGCAATGAAGGGCCTTCCCTGGCATCTGCCCGGGACCCCCATGACATGTCCACATCAATAATCCAATGTCGGGCCTCGACGCTGCTTGGCAAAGACTTGATCAAAGCTACGGCAGCCGTGAAGCCATAGAGAACGCTCTGTTGAATCGCCTGCACTATTTCCCAAAGATTTCCGGCAAGGACAATCAGAAATATTTGGAACTCAGTGACCGTCTCTGGGAGCTGCAGCTGGCCAAGACAGACACTTTCCTACCTGGCCTCAGCTATCTGGACACCAGGGGCGGACTGAGCCATCGGGCACTCGGGCAGTGCCCGAGTGCCCGCGGGTCGGTAGGGGCCCGGTTTGAGCAGGAGCACAGTGGGGCCCCCGCCGGTTTCTCTCAGCTCCGCAGAGTCATGATAGTTAGCAGCCAGCGGCGCTCTCTAATCCCCACGGTGGTGCTGTGCAGTGTGCCTGCATCTCACACTGTGAACTGGAGCAGGCATGTTGCATTAGCTCCGCCCCTCACGTGATGCTCACAGATCACATGGCAGCTGAGCAGACAGACAAGGAGGGATCCAGCCAGCCAGCCTCCACGGAAGATTGTTTGAATGGTGAATGCCGGTGAGCGGAGGGGGGTACAATTGACATGCGGGGGAGGGAGGAAATACAGGTGATTTGCTGGGAAGGGAGAGGGTGTAAATACAGGAGACATGATGGGGAGGGAGGGGGTAAATACAAGTGATTTGCTGTGGAGGGAGGGGGTAAATACAGATGATTTGCTGGGGAGGCATGGGGGTAAATACAGGAGACATGATGGGGAGGGGGTAAATAAATACAGGTGATTTGCTGGGGAGGGAGGGGGTAAATACAGGAGACATGATGGGGAGGGGGGGAAAATACAGGTGACATGCTGGGGAGGGAGGGGGTGTAAATACAGAAGACATGATGGGGAGGGAGGGGTAAATACAGGAGACATGATGGGGAGGGATGGATGGGTAAATACAGGTGTTTTGCTGGGGAGGGAGGGGGTAAATACAGGAGACATGATGGGGAGGGGGTAAATACAGGTGACATGCTGGGGAGGGAGGGGGTGTAAATACAGGAGACATGATGGGGAGGGAGGGGGGAAATACAGGAGACATGATGGGGAGTGGGGGAAATACAGGTGATTTGCTGGGGATGCATGGGGTAAATACAGGAGACATGATGGGGAGGGAGGGGGTTAAATACAGATAATTTGCTGGGGAGGGAGGGGTAAATACAGGAGACATGATGGGGAGGGGGGTAAATACAGGTGACATGCTGGGGAGGGAGGGGGTGTAAATACAGGAGACATGATGTGGAGGGCGGGGATAAATACAGGAGACATGATGGGGAGGGAGGGGGTAAATACAGGTGTTTTGCTGGGGAGGGAGGGGGTAAATAGAGATGATTTGCTGGGGAGGGGGGGAAATACAGGTGACATGCTAGGGAGGGGGGAAATACAGGTGACATGCTGGGGAGGGAGGGGGAAAATAAAGGAGACATGGGAAGGGAGGGGGAAAATACAGGAGACATGATGGGGAGGGATGTAAATACAGGTGATTTGCAGGTGAGGGCGGGCATAAATACAGGAGACATGATGGGGAGGGAGGGGGTAAATACAGGTGATTTGCTGGGAGAGAGGGGGTAAATACAGGTGATATGCTGGGGCGGGAGGGGGAAATGCAATTGACATTCTGGGGGGGTAATAAGCTGACAATTGATATACTGGGGGTTGAATAAACTATCAGTACGTTACTGTGAGTTTTATTGCTGTGGAGCTCTGTGATACGCTCATACACACCACACATTACTGTGAGGTTTATTACTTTATACGTCCGGGGTGCAGGGGATATATGGTTATTTATTGGAACGTATGGCTGTGTGTGTGTGTAAATGCATGTATTTGTCTTTAACCAGGCTGCTGTGCGTAATTCTGCATCTGTGTCCTTGTCGCAGTCCATCGTTGCCCCCTTATGCTGCACCCAAAAGGCTTGTATTGCTCCTAGATTATCTGCTACCTGCACTCCACAAAGTAAGAATGACAGTGAACGTCTTGGCAGCATCGTAAGGTACAGGTAGGAGACTAAATATTGGCGTGGGGCAGAAAGAGGTTAAATGGGCAAATTTTACCCCCTTTTTTCCTTTTAACCTTTTTGCTGCTGGTGACGTGCTGAGCCTATGCCGAACATTACTGTGAGTTTTATTGCTGTGGAGCCCTGTGATACGCTCATACACACCGCACATTTCTGTGAGTTTTATTGCTGTGGAGCTCTGTGATACCCTCATACACACTGCACATTGCTGTGAGTTTTATTGCTATGGAGCTCTGTGATACGCTCATACACACTGCACATTACTGTGAGTTTTATTGCTGTGGCGCTCTGTGATACGCTCATACACATTGCACATTACTGTGAGTTCTATTGCTGTGGAGCTCTGTAATATGCAGTGTGTCAGGATTGTACAGTACTTTATAAAGTGATCGGCAGTTTCCCACATTTTCTACAGGGACATTCTGCGCCGCAGTCCAGCCTTAGCTGCGATGAGTGGGTGGTGGCTCTTGCAGCAGAGCAGTGGCTATCTGTAAGTCTGGAGGGGGCACACTGGATTCCCCATTTCGCTGCTGGGTCCAAAAGGATTTTCTTCACACAATTTTCAAAAAGGGTATTTTAAGGAGTCCAGTAACAAATTCTTTAGCACAACAATGTACATGTGAGTGTTGCGTTGTAGGGGAGGGGTTTTGTATGGGTGTGGCCTCCTGTGGGTGCGGTACAAGGGGGCCCCATGATTTCCTATTGCCCGGGGGCCCCATTAGTTGTCAGTCCGCCCCTGCTGGACACTTCTCGTCGGGTAAACCCAATAGTTTTCAAGCTGCCATACAATATCCAGGAAAAATGGACTGCACTTGGGGCAAAGTATAAAAGAGTGAACCAAATCTCCTTTCCACCTTTCTCCTACTTTTGTGAGTTCATAAGAGACATTGCAGAAACAAAGAACAACCCCAGTTTTTCCTACGAGTTCCATGCTTCTGGCTTCCTTCCTCAGATGGCCGACAGATTTTTTGTGTATATATATATATGGAACCGGGTTACTTTTTCATTTCTCCTGATGAAGATAGCACATACTATCGAAACGCGTTGAGCAGTTTTTCTTGATACGGGTTTGTCTTAAATGTATTTGGTGTTTAACAGTTGGGGTGCCCTTCAAATCCCCATTTCTCTGGCTGTGTGATGTCTGTTGTGGGTTCAATTGGCGAGTCATGGTCCTAAAATCTATTTACGTGCTATAATACATTAGTATTTTTCGGTCTGATTTGGTGATATGTTAGCTCTTTATTTTGAGTGAGCGCTCCGTCCACTCTATATATATTTTTTATGATACAATCTTCTGACCGAATCCATTTGCTTTATGGCTTTCTGCACAGACTGTTTTGAATTTGTTCTATCCCACTGACATCATTTATGTGCTTTGTTTATGTTTTTTACGAGTTCTATGTGTGTTTTTTTCTTTATGATATTCTTTATCATTTAATAAATTGTGTTCGGGATGGGGACCCACAATGCTGGGAGATCGCCTGAAGGGAGGGGGGATCCTTTCGGATCCCTCTCCCTCCCGATCGGGTCTACAAAGTGCCTGCCCTTTAAAGCGATGCCGGTCTTTAACCCCTTAAGTGCCGGATCGCAATCCGCCACTATTCAGCACCGGATCGCGATCTAGCTCCGGTGGGGGCTGCCATCCTGGATGGCGGCTCCACCTCCGGGTCCCCCCTCGGCACCAGACATCATCGCGCATGGCGTGATGATGTCAGTTAGCCGGGGAATCCCTAGCTGCCTGGGGATTTCGCAAGGAAATCCCCTGGTGGAGATTGAACCCCCCCTATCTCCAGAACGGTGGCAGCTAGAGGATCATGTATGATGTCATTTGAAAATTATACCAAACATGACCATGTTACAAGTAACACAAAATTAATAAAAATAAAAAAAAATCATGTTTTTTTGTGCATGTGTTTTTTTTATTAATGCATATTGTTCCCATTTCAATTATAATGTGAACAATGATGCTGCACTAAATGATTAACTTTTATGGGGTGTGTTTGCTAAAAATCACGTATTTCCCCCCAAAAAAATGTAAAGAATCCCCATTTCTAAATTTAACAAGCGCACCCCATAGAAAATAAACGCAAAGGCTCGTGTGATAAAATGTGAAAAAAAACCACTTTACATGCTGTAGATGATTAAAAGTTCTAATTTTATTGCATTTTTTGTTATAATATACAGGCAGGACATGACGTATACATATAATAATGATATATAATGTCGGGGTCATATAATAAAACGTGGCTTCAAACCGCATTTAAACATGAGCAAAAGCGGTAAAAATGAGCTCAGCACACAGACGTGAAATGGCTCAGTTAAAACAAGGGAAGCTCTCAATCTCATTGAATGGAAAAACCTTTTCCATAGGAAAAACAAAGGATAAGTGGAATATCTTCAAACTAACACTAGAAAAGTACACATCCCAATATAATCCACTGGGTAATAAATATAAAAAGAAACAGACTGAAACCAATGTGGCTCAGTAGGAAGGTAACCATGGAAATGATAAATAAAAAAGAAATTTAAACCTTTTAAATCTGAGGCATCCTAAATGGTATACAAGGCAGCCAATAAAGCGCATAAAAGCGATTAGATGGGCTAAACTAGAAAATGAAAGAGAGACAGCCAAAGAGACCAACCGTAAAATTCTTTAGGTACATAAATTCTAAAAAACCCAAGAGTGAAAGTGTAGGTTCACTAAAATCTGAGTCAGGGGTATTATTAACTGAAGATCGAGAGAAGGCAGACATATTTAATGATTATTTTTCTTCAGTATTAAAGAGGAACCTATAGCAGGAGACATGCAAATCATTGATAAAAACATAATAAAATGTGATTGGTTGACTCAAAAAAAGGTGTTGCAGCAATTAAAGTGAATGTGAACAAACCCCGGTGCCAGATGGAATTCACCTGCGAGTACTGAGATAGCTATGTGTTGAACCTCTGTTTTTAATCTTTCAAGATTCTTTTCTTTCAGGAATCGTACCAGAGGATTGGAGAAAAGCTGATGTGGTACCTATATATTCAAGAAAGGTTCAACATGTATGCCTGGGAATTATAGACCTGGCAAAATGGACCTGAGAGCTTAACATCTGTGGCTGGTAAAGTATGAGGGTTTACTATGGGATAATATTCAGGAATTCATTGGGAGGTATACTGTAATTAGCAAAAATCAGTATGGTTTTATGAAACACAGATCATGTCAGACTAACTCAATTGCATTCTATGAAGTACTAAGAAGTATAGATCAGGGTGTCGCAGTGGAACTGATTTACTTTGATTCTGCCAAAGCTTTCTACACCGTTCCACACAAAAGGTTACTATTTAAATTAAGAAAAATTGGACTATTGAAAATTCTCATTCTTGGATAGAACACTGGCTAAAAGAGAGGGTACAGCGAGTAGTCATAAATGGTAAATTTTAAAGATGGACACCAGTGGTAAGTGGTGTCTCTCAGAGGTCTGTTATTGGACCAATTCTATGCAGTATATTTATAAATGCCCTTGAAATAGGCATCGAAAGTCATGTATCAGTGTTTGCAGATGACACAGAACTAGGAAAAGTAATACAATGTGAGCAGGATGTTACTTTGCTGCAGAGAGATCTAGATAGAGTGGGGGACTGGGCACTTAAATGGCATATGCGGGGACTTAGCTGCGACCGATCTCTGCAGCCTCCCGGTGCGGGCTGACATCTTGGATGTCAGCCCAGCCTCCGGGACCCTGGCCGCACGAATAGTGTCTATTCCAGGCACTCCCCCACCAATGCATGGAAGGTGCCTGAAGGGGAGGGGGGGAGGTGGGTCCTTTGGACCTTTCTTCCTCCCCATAGGTAAGGGGTACCAAAAAAAAAAAAAGGGCAGGCACCACTATGAAGGGCACAGCCTGCCCTTCCAAGCGATGGCTGCCTTTAACCCTTTGGGGGCTGGATCGCGATTCAGTGTCAAAAGGCGCTGGATCGTGGTCCTCTCCCAGAGCTGGCCGACATCTTGGATGTTGGCCAAGCTTCCGGGATCTCCCCCTGCCTACTGACGTCATTGCGCATGGACGCAATGATGTCAGCTCGGGAGTTAACCCCTAGCTGCCACCTATGGTAGAGATAGGGGGTCTCCCCCTCTCCTATCTCCCGATCCGTGGCAGCTAGAGGATCATGTTTGGTCTGACCTTGGCCAGAGCACGGCCTTTCCAATGATACCAAACATGACGATGTTAACCACTTCACTGCGGAGGACGCGCTCAGCGCGTCCACCCACAGTATCGTCCCTCGCGGAGGACGTGCTGAGCGCGTCCTCCCTTTGGGGCCAGCGTTCGGCCGGGTTCCGGCCGATCGCTGGCCCCCCCGGTGCGGGCTGACATCCTCGATGTCAGCCCAGCACCCGGAACCGCCGCCGGAGTAATTAGGTGTCATCGCGGGGGCGCAATGACACCTAATTCAGGCGCCCCCCCACATGTGCGGAGGAGGCGCCTGAAAGGGAGGGGGGAGGTCCTTCGGACCTCTCTCCCTCCCGATCGGCGGCGTGCAGGGGGTTAACCCAGGCACCGTTTGGAAGGGCACAGCCTGCCCTTCCAAATGGTACCCGGCATTAACCCCATGGGGGCCGGATCACGAATCGGCGCGGAAAAGCGCCGGTTCGTGATCCTTTCCCGGAGCTGGCCGACATCTTGGATGTCGGCCAAGCTTCCGGGAATGCCCCCTGAGGACTGGCGTCATCGTGCATAGCACGATGACGCCAGTCCTGGAGTTAACCCCTAACTGCCACCAATGGTGGAGATAGGGGGTTCCAATGGCAGTTCCGTGGCAGTTAGGGGTTAATGTTTGGTATTGTTGGATCGGCCAGAGCATGGCCGTTCCAACAATACCAAACATGAGTATGAAAAAAGTTTTTTTAAAAAAAAATATTTTAAAACAAAATTATAAAAAAAAAAATAAACAAGTTTTTTTATCTTTTTTTGGTTTGTTAATGCAGCAATATTGTTCCCATTTCAATTATAATGTGAACAATAATGCTGCACTAACGATTTTTGTATGCGGTGTGTTTGTTAAAAATCGCGTAATTTTCCCCAAAAAAAAATGTAACGAGACATCATCTCTAATTCTTTTAACAAGCGCACCCCATACAAAATATAACCGCAATTGCTCGCATGTTAAAATGTGAAAAAAACCACTTTACACGTTGTAAATTATTGAAAATTCATATTTTATTGCATTTTTTGTTATAATATGCAGACATGACATAACGTATACATATAATAATGACATATTATGAATCTGCCGAGTCTGACGGAAAGAACGATATATAATATGTCTGGGTCATATACTAAAATAAGCCTTCAAAACGCGTTTAAACAAGATGAGCAAAATCGGTAAAAATGACCTCTGCACAGAGGCGGGAAATGCCTCAGCAGCGAAAGGGTTAAAAGTAAAAGAAAAAAAATTAAAAAAAAAAAAATTGTTTTACTAATGTAGCACTATTGTTCCCATTTCAATTATAATGTGAACAATGATGTACTGGCTGGGCGGAGTAGAGGTAATGTCACCGCTCTGCATGGAGAGAGCCTGTGGAGTCATGGGTTCGATCCCAGTGGGCAACCTCTCCAGTAAGTGTAATTTTAATGAAATTTTTGTTATAATATTCAGGCAGGACATGACGTATACATATAATAATGATATAATTATGAATCTGCCGGAAAGGACGATATATAATTTGTCTGAGTTAAATAAAAAAATGTGACTTCAAATCGCATTTAAACATGATGAGCGAAAGCGGTAAAAATTAGCTCAGCACATAGAGGTGAAATGGCTCAGCAGCGAAAGGGTTAATGACTGAGGCATAGTGTGTGTTATAGCTGACTGTACTATACATGTGCTATTACTTTAACTAGTGGCTCCGCCCCAGGATGACACAGGTCAGAGGGCAGGGCAGTCATCTTTAGTGAGTCAGTTAGTGTGATGCAGTTATGAAGGAAGATGTATGATCCTGTGTTCCTTTAGCAATACTAAGCCTGTATATGACAGTAAGTGTCCTGCAATAAAGTAATGGTGAACCTGACAGCACAGCCTCATATCTGAATATAACAGTGGCGACGAAGATGAGATTTGTAAAGGCCTGCTCAGCCTGAAGAAAAACAAAACACAAAAGGGATTGACAGCCAGATAAAGCAAACTGCCATCCACCAGCACGAATAACTGAGTTTGATGGAGAGAAAACTTCCTGGAACTCCTGGGCTAAGAGATTAGAGCAGTACTTCAGTGCTACCACCATACCCCCTGAGAGGTAGACATGTGCACAGCAAAAATTTCATTTTTGAACTAATGGATTAGTCCTAAAATGCAATTTATTTAGTTGCTAAAGAAATTCGTTTTCAGTTCTTTAGTATGAAAACTAATTTCATTCATCCGAAAACCAGCGGATACAATTACTATTGTAGTGGCTCCTCAGAGGGCTGAGATCGCTGCTTGTTACAGTATCTCTCACTCTCAGCACAATGTGTCAGGCAAAGCTGTTACAGTAACGGACTGCTGCTCATCACAGCGCTCAGAGTTTCAGTAAAACTAGCAAATAATATTTTTATATATAAGAGGTTAGAACTAGGGATGAGCTGTTCGGTTTGGAGTTCGGGCCGCACTTAGCCTGTCCGGTTAGATCGTGAACTCTGAACATTTCCGGGTGTTCGGAGCAAGTTCGACCAGAATGTATCACAATGGCCCACAATGCACTTTCCCACTGGCCTGAAGCTCGTAATTGGCTACAGCCTTGCACCTGACCACAGGTCTGGTGCAAGACAGGTTCAACAGTATGCCAATCACGGCTCAGAGTCCTGATTGGGCAAAGTTTGCCCAATCATGGGCTCACAAGAGCTAAGTCCCGCAGCACACTATATAAGGTTTCCACGCATAGCTTCAGCACGCATTTGAGAGGAGATTTCATAGGAGATTGTTGCGCTGTGTTCTTACTGTGTTCTGCCACGCTACTGGGGGGGTCTCATTTCTACCAAATATCTGGGAATTTAGGTGATGTGTGTCTTGTCACTGTGCCAGCAAGTATTTTGGAGGGTTACAAATTTCTTTAAAACATTTGTGAATTGAGGTGATCTGTCTCTTGTCACACAGCCAGTACCACGCAGTATTTTGGGGGTCACTAATTTTTACAAAATATCTGGGAATTGAGGTGATCTGTCTCTTGCCACTGCCAGCAAAGTATTTTGGGGGTCACTAATTTCTACAAAATATTTGGGAATTGTTATCAGTGTGTTCTCACTGGCTGCCACCCATCAAGGGGTCTCACTGATTTATAAGAGGTTTCTGAGATTTGTAATCTGTGGCTTCTCACTGCCACCCATCAGGGGGTCTCACTGATTTATAGGAAGTGTCTGAGATTTGTAATCCATGTCTCGTCACTGGCTGCCAGCTATCAGGGTGTCTCACTGAGTTATACCAGAGTTCTTTAAATCTTTAATCTTTATACCAGAGTTGAATCAGAGTTCTGTATATATTTCATCTATATATCACTCACCATGTCTGAAAGAACAAAGGACAGGCAGACGCTCCCAGACACAGATAAGAGGGCAAGCAGCCACTGTGTCGGGAGGCTGTGCCTCTGGTCGTGGTAGACGTGGTGCATCCTCTGCAGGGGCAAGCTTGTCCTTTCTAACTGGTGCTGGCCGTCTTCTTAACCTGCAGCAACATAGAGAGGATTTGGTGGATTGGCTAGCCAGGCCATCCTCATCCTCCGAGTCCTCTGCCAGCCAGGCTTCTAGTGCTTTAAAGTCCACCTCAGCTGCCAAAGCATCTAATGCAGCCTCCATGTCCACAGCTACTCCTGCCGTAGCCTCGCTATCACACACGGAGGAGTCAGCTGAATTGTTTGACAACAATGAGAGTGACATGCTGCTTGAGGATGCGCAGCAAGTGCAGTGTTCTGATTCAATCTCTGAGGTTGAGCAAGGAAGTATAATCAACCTAGAGGAAGGGGGTACTAGTGATGACACACAAATAACTGGCACTCATGTTGCCCCAGCATCTGCAGCATACTGCCAAGTTGGCTCCAGTGACGAGGAGATAGGGGGTGAAGTTGACATTGATGATGATGAGGTCACTGACTCCACCTGGGTGCCAGATCGAACTGAGGAATCAAGTGAGGAGGAGGGGGAGGAGGAGGAGGCACAGCAAACACGAGGCACAACATCCTCTGTGAACAACCGTAGCACTAGCCAGTCCAAGGCATCAGATGTCAGAGCTGCTCCGGTGCAGAGCGCTGTTGTCTCAAAGAACACATGCAGGAACTCTGCTGTCTGGGAGTTTTTTAAGAAATGTGCAGCAGACCCCACCGTTGTTATTTGTAATCTATGTCAGGTGAGGCTGAAGCGTGGGATAGACACCGGACACTTGGGTACCACGTGCTTGAGGCGACATATGAACAAGTGCCACACATCCCGTTGGCGAAAACTTTGCGTAGGTCCTCCTGCTCCTCATCTGTCTCTACCCCCACTGTATGTCCTGCCATGTCATTGCCTACAACCTCCACTGACAGGGATGATGCTACAGTAATGGATGTACCAGGTCCTTCCTCACAATGTGGCATCATCCCATCAGCTGAAGATTTACGCAGTCAGATTACGTTGCCGCAGCTGCTGCAGCGTAAGAAAAAATATAGTCCCAACCATCCCCAAGCACAGCGTCTAAATGCCAGATTAGCAAAATTACTCGCATTTCAGCGGCTGCCTTTCCAGCTGGTGGACTCTGCTCCCTTCCGTGAATTTGCTGAACCACAGTGGCAGGTTCCAAAACGCCATTACTTTTCATGCCAGGCCATTCCAGCACTATACCAGCACGTGGAAGACAATGTTATCCAGTCATTGGGAAAGGCAGTCAGCAAAAAGGTGCATGTGACTTTAGACACGTGGTCCAGCAAGCATGGACAGGGTCGTTACATTTCCTTCACGGCACACTGGGTAACTCTGATTGCAGCTGGGAGGGATCCAAGACGGGGCTCTGTGCTGGAGCTTGTTCATCCACCATGCCTCCAGAAAGCTGCTTGTATGAGGTCTGTCTGCTCCACCACCACCACCTCTCCCTCTTCCTCCTCCTCCTTCTCTGTCTCTGGCGAAGTGGCAGTTAAACCGACACCTGACAGGGTCTACGCAATGGCTCAAGCAAAAAGAAGCCATACTGTGCTTCAGCTGGTTTGTTTAGGGGACAGGAGCCACACCGGGCCAGAAATTCTGTCAGCTCTGCAGGGCCAGGTGCAGAGATGGTTAACACCATGCCAGCTTCAGCTGGGAATGATTGTCTGTGATAATGGCAGCAACCTTCTCTCCGCCCTACGCAAGGGTAAATTGACGCAAGTACCATGCCTAGCATACGTCCTAAATCTTGTGGTACAGCATTTCCTAACCAAGTACCCAGGGCTGCCAGAGCTTCTCATCCAGGCCAGAAAAGTCTGCAGCCACTTCAGACGGTCATTCCTAGCAAGCGTTCGCCTGGCAGAAATTCAAAGAGAATTCCACCTTCCCACAAACCGTCTGATCTGTGACATGCCCACCAGGTGGAACTCGACATTAGCAATGCTGCAGCGTCTGCACAAGCAGCAGAGGGCCATCAACGAGTACCTGTGTGAGTATGGCACAAGGACAGGTTCAGGTCAACTTGGTTCCCCCCCCCCACAGTGGCTGATGATCAAGGATGCATGCACTGTACTGTCACCATTTGAGGAGGCAACGAGGATGGTGAGCAGGGACAGTGCATGCATCAGTGACACAATTCCTTTAGTCTTCCTGCTGGAGCACACTCTGCGGGGAATTATAGATGTGGCTCTAGAGGCAGAGCAGCGGGAGGAAGAGGAGGCATTCCCTAGCTCTCAAGGCCCTAGTCTTTCCGCAGACAGCATTCCTGCAGGTCCTACTCAGATCAGACAGGAGGAGGATGAGGAGGAGGCAGAATATTTAAGTAGTGGGGGCATTGAAGGTGGGGATTCCTCAAGGGCGGGTTTCGTGTCCCCAAAACACAAGGGCTAGTGCGTGGCTGGGAGGAGGAAGTGCACGATGGGGTCATCCTCATTGACCAGGAAGACTCGGAAGCTAATGCCACCTCCAACCTATGCTGCATGGGCTCCCTAATAATGCAAAGCCTACTAAAGGACCCCAGGATTCGTGCTATCAAGGAGAGGGATCATTACTGGTTGGCAACCCTTCTTTATCCACGATACAAGGGTAAAGTTGCAGAGCTCATCCTGCCTGCACAGAGGGAGCACAGGATGAAAAAACTTGAGGATGCTCTAAAGCGACACTTGTGTAACACCTTTCCAGGCACTGGTAGGTTACCAAGTAATGACACACGTGCTTCTGAGGCTGCGGATGATGAGAGGAATAGCGGTGAAGGCCAGGGCCGCTTGACTTATGCATTTTTTAAATTTTGTTAGTCCACTGGGTCTTGAGATTGGATCACTGGCCAGAACTTAGCCAATATGCTATGCAGCTACTAGGTTGCCCTTCATCTAGCGTGCTTTCCGAAAGGACGTTCAGTGCCGCTGGAGGTTTCGTCACAGACAAAAGAGTGTGTCTGTCCACCGACTCTGTAGACCGGCTGACATTCATAAAAAGGAATCCGTCCTGGATCAGCAGCTATCAATCCCCTGATGCTGAAGTAATGGAATAGATAGGGGATGTCCTCTTCTGCATTCACAAAACCTCCAGCACTGAACT
This sequence comes from Leptobrachium leishanense, assembly GCA_009667805.1. Lineage (NCBI taxonomy): Eukaryota > Metazoa > Chordata > Amphibia > Anura > Megophryidae > Leptobrachium > Leptobrachium leishanense. The sequence continues at coordinate 358,391,871 of CM019063.1, read as the reverse complement.
CTTCCACAATACCACAAAAGGGTTACGGTGTGAAGGCACTTGCTGCCATGAAAGGCACAATATTTGGCTGCACTGACGCCTGTGCCAGATTTATATCATTTTATTTTTTTGAACCTCAGGGTCCAACCCTGCACTCTTCCACAATACCACAGAGGGGTTACTGTATGATGATACTTGCTGACCTGGCATAAAAGGCACAATATCTGGGAGCACTGACGCCCATTAACAGATAAAAAAAAAACACTTTTCACTATAGGACCACATGGTCCACCCCTGCACTCTTACACAATACCACCGATGGGTTAGGCTAGGGTCAGATGAGCGCATTTTCTACGGACTGTGCGTCCGTGCAGTACGGTCGTACTTACTGACTGTGACGACAAGGTAGTGGCCAGTGCCACACAGTCCGTTTTTTTCACTGATGTAGCAGGGAAAATAAATTACAATGAAAGAACATTCTGTCCGTCAAAAATGCTGGACGTATAAATGCAGTCCGTCTAACCTTGTTGCATCACTCACACACAAAGCTATGCGGACGTCCGTTCTAGCAGTATTACGTTCTTGCCTAACCTGCATCCGTTTGCAGCGTCCGTCAGCCCCCGCACTTCTGTGCCGACGTACTTCGTGTGTGGGGCTCCATTTAACACAATTGTATACGATCACGGACGTACTTATGTGCGGGCAACACGGACGTTAACACTGCGTTCGTCTGACCCCAACCTTACTGTATGATGATACTTGCTGGCCTGGTAGTCTTGCACCAAAGGCACAATATCTGGGTGCACTGACGCCCATTACCAGATCAAAAACTTTTCAATATAGGACCACATGGTCCACCCCTGCACTCTTCCACAATACCACAGAGGGGTTACTGTATGATGATACTTGATGGCCTGGCATTAAAGGCACAATATCTGGGTGCACTGACGCCCATTAACAGATAAAAAACTTTTCAATATAGAACCACATGGTCCACCCCTGCACTCCTCCACCATACCACAGAGGGGTTACTGTATGATGATACTTGCTGACCTGGCATAAAAGGCACAATATCTGGGAGCACTGACGCCCATTAACAGATAAAAAAAAAACACTTTTCACTATAGGACCACATGGTCCACCCCTGCACTCTTACACAATACCACCGATGGGTTAGGCTAGGGTCAGATGAGCGCATTTTCTACGGACTGTGCGTCCGTGCAGTACGGTCGTACTTACTGACTGTGACGACAAGGTAGTGGCCAGTGCCACACAGTCCGTTTTTTTCACTGATGTAGCAGGGAAAATAAATTACAATGAAAGAACATTCTGTCCGTCAAAAATGCTGGACGTATAAATGCAGTCCGTCTAACCTTGTTGCATCACTCACACACAAAGCTATGCGGACGTCCGTTCTAGCAGTATTACGTTCTTGCCTAACCTGCATCCGTTTGCAGCGTCCGTCAGCCCCCGCACTTCTGTGCCGACGTACTTCGTGTGTGGGGCTCCATTTAACACAATTGTATACGATCACGGACGTACTTATGTGCGGGCAACACGGACGTTAACACTGCGTTCGTCTGACCCCAACCTTACTGTATGATGATACTTGCTGGCCTGGTAGTCTTGCACCAAAGGCACAATATCTGGGTGCACTGACGCCCATTACCAGATCAAAAACTTTTCAATATAGGACCACATGGTCCACCCCTGCACTCTTCCACAATACCACAGAGGGGTTACTGTATGATGATACTTGATGGCCTGGCATTAAAGGCACAATATCTGGGTGCACTGACGCCCATTAACAGATAAAAAACTTTTCAATATAGAACCACATGGTCCACCCCTGCACTCCTCCACCATACCACAGAGGGGTTACTATATGATGATACTTGCTGGCCTGGCAGTCTTGCACCAAAGGCAGAATATCTGGGTGCACTGACGCCCATTCCCAGATTCATAACTTTTTAATATAGGACCGCATGGTCCACCCCTGCACTCTTCCACAATACCACAGAGGGGTTACTGTATGATCGTACTTGCATGCCTGGCACTAAAGGCACAATATCTGGGTGCACTGCCATTGACGCCTGTATCAGATTCATATCCTCAGAGGGGTTACGGTGTGACGGCACTGTTGCCGACGCTAAAAGCCCAATTTTAAAGCACTTATTGTTACTTTCATCCAAAGCCTGCATAAGTTTCACAATAATTTAGCCAAAAAAAAACACTAAACTTTTTCTGCGCGTCCTAAAATGTCTTTTCATACAGGCTGCCGCCCCAAGCAGTTGTTTATGGATAGATTAAAGGAAAAGCATTTACCGTCATATGAAACGTCATTCTTTTGTTTTTAAGTGTTTCTATACATCCTGGAAATCCGCCACTTCACGGGCAGGTTATGGGGACCTCCTAGGCACAATATTTGAAGGAATTTTTCGTTTTTATTTTTAACCCTTATTTCATGGAAAACTCACTGTCCCTTTAAAAACGTTTTTTTTTAAAACTTTTTGTGCTTGTTTCCTGTCCCCCAGGGCAGTACCTGGACCCCCATACACCTTTTATGGCAAATATGTAGCATATATGCCCTCTTGGAGGGCACTCTAAAAAAACGAATTTTCAGCACCATTGACTTGCATGGGGTTCGGGTTCAGTCCCGAACAAATGAGAAGTTCGGGTTCGGGCCCGAACCGAACTCGGGGAGTGTTCGGCTCATCCCTAGTGTCCAGAGGGTGGAATGGTCTTGATGCTGTAAGATCAGTCTCAGCAATGAAAGAAAAAAGGAGAAAGAAGTTTTCTGTTTAAAATACAAGTTGACGTATCTTCACTTATTCGGAGTTGACAGCCTCTGTTCCACTGAGGCTACCGGAAGGATAAAGGCACCAAGGAGCAAGCTTAAAAGGGATCTCGCCGCACAGCTAAAGGATTCAACCTCACCCACCAAACCCTTACGTAAGTGCATTAGTTTCTTTTCTCTGAATATTATCTGACAGACCTGGACACACTCTTAACCCGTACTCTTTCTCTTGGCGGAATACTGAAGGGAAGAGAGGAACAGAGGCTGTCAACTCCAAATAAGAGTAAATACGTCAACTTATATTTTAAACAGAAAACTTTTTTTTCCTTTTTTCTTTCATTGCTGAGACTGATCTTACAGTATCAGGACAATTCCACCCTCTGGACACTAGGTGACACATTGATACAGATAAGATTCGAAACCTTATTACAATGACAGACTGTTGTTTTTAGGAACTGATTTGTACCAGAGTTTTAGAAGGTTTACTTTACATATGTTTTGTTTCTAGACCAAGTTACTGATATCTATATCAGGATACTGATAAATACTAAGGAGTACGTTTGACCCTAATACTCCGTCCATACGACAAATTTGCGAGAAGCGCCGCACGAAGGGGTACCCACATTTCTTAAGTGTCCAACTATGATAATAAATTTCTTCCTGAACTTGCTCATACATTGTTTCCACTGCATAAGCTCCTGGAGAAACACTCCAGATGGGACTGGTCAGCTGAATGTCAACATGCCTTGGAGTCCTCTAAACGGAAACTGTTAGCGTCACGAATGCTAGCGCACTATGACCTCCAGAAGCCTCTTCGTAATGACTGAGGGTGTGTGTAATGACTGAGGGATGTGTGTGAAATGACTGAGGGGGAGGTGTGTGAAATGACTGGAGGGGGTGTGTAATGACTGAGTGTGTATGGGTGTGTAATGACCGAGGGGGTGTAATAATGACGGAGGGGGTGTTTAATGACTGACGGGGTGTGTAATGACTGAGCTGTATGGGTGTGTAATGACTGAGGGGGTAATGACTGAGGGGTGTGTGTGAAATGACTGAGGGGGTGTGTAATGACTGAGGGTGCGTGTGTGAAATGACTGAGGGGGGGTGTTGAGACTGTGTGTGAGCAACTCACCACTCAGGTCAAACATTAAACGGGGCTGGTGTTCTCTTGGGATCTGCAGTGTGAAGCTGCATGGTGGTCTCTCAGGGGGTCCAGCACTCCCTCCAGTCTGGCTCCTCCTGCTTCTGTCAGCCGACAGGATGTGATGTCAGCTGACAGGATGCTGCTGCTTGGAGATGACAGTCTGCCCTCATTGATCCATAGCAGGGCATAGGGTTGAGGAACAACCCTGTCTTTCCCTCTGCATCAAGAGCAGCATACACAGAAGGGGCGTGGAGCATCCTGCACACTGGGGAGGGGATCCCCATGATGCTCCACGCATGTCGTGCAGGGGCAGCCAGGCCAATCTGGGCCCCCCTCCCATGTGGGCAGTTTAAAAAAAACTGAGCTAGTCAGGTCTTGTATGTGCTGATGGAGCCCACAGCATGAGAGAAAAAGAGATGGGACTTATTGGTCTTATGAGGAAAAAAGAGAAGAAGAAATACCAAACTTCTCAGCTTGTCATTGCATTATTCACCAAGAGTCACTGATTTCAAAACTTAAAGACAACAAACTGACAGGTGTTAGGCAGTTGGTTGTCCGTGTGATCAAATTTATCCCCTCAAAAGTACTGAATCATCTAAGTGTCGACCGTTGCTTGAGGACTATGATACAGTACAGTTCTCTGCTCACGTAGAGTGGTAGAGTTCTTGAGAGATTTATCCTGAAAATGCCTTCCTGAAATACGGAAATTCCTTGATGGCAAAGGAAAGCATGCGCCAGAACTAGAGGACACAGAGTGGATTCTACAGTTGGCGTTTCTAACTGACATCACATGCCACCTGAATATGCTTTACTTGGTACTCCAATGAAGGGATAAGCTCCCAGGTAACAAACTTCATTCAATAAAAGCATTCCAAGAAATAAATATCAATACTTTATATACCCAGCATACAATACAATCATAGTCCAAAGATATGTAAGACTACCACTAGGTTAAGTTATTTTTGTGCATGCCGCCCTATTACATCGCCAACGCTAAAACCATTAGTAATCCATTACTGAAACGGAGCTTGCACAAGCTTACTGTACTTTGGGCTCCTCATGTTAAGTATAGGATGAGCAAACGAATTAGCACTTTGATAAGTATGGTATTACAAAGTGCTGGCACAAAAGACCGCAACAACGTGGTGCGCAAAATTTTAGCTACTGCTCAGACCAGGTGCAAACTCGAAAAACCTGTGCAAGTGCTAAATCAACAACCCATAAAAAGGAATGGAGCAAAGCACACATGTCTATTGACCAAATACCAGAGTTATTATACGATGGATGTTGTCGTGTGTGTATTATCGCCGCTGCTTTCCTCCTGGCACTGCGTCATATACGCAGAAACTGTCTCCAACGCCAGCTGGAGTTGGAGAGTGCACCACTGGTCCCATGGCACTTTGTGTCCAAAGGAGTAGACTTACATCGTAGAATAAAATACAAAAAAGGGGCGCTGTTACGTCTTTATGCTGTCAGACCTTTTTAGATATAAAATTTCTATAACGCAGGAATGTTTAAATTTGGGGCCAGGAATTGCGTCACGCGAACAACTTGTCTGCGTCGTTAATATATAACAAGAACAAGAGATAAGCTAAACTCGTTAGTGTTACGCATACAAGAAAGGACATTTAATATTGATCAAAGACAGTCTAATGGACTCTGTTTATTTTATTTATTTGTTACAACCAAACAGGGTTTAGATCAAATGGTTTAAAAGTAAGGGAACACAATGACAACTAAGATAGATATCTCAGTATTGTGTTTATTTCGTCAGATCGAAACTCTGAAAGACCACGTAAACATGGAACAATAGGTTGCCCAATAAAGAAAAAAAACCCAAAGGTTAAATGGCTTGGGTAAACCAGCTTGTAATGCTATTCGGCAATATGTACTATATGGTATGAGAATATTTATTAGTTAGAACTGATAATTTTAGCATCTTATAAAAACAGAGGCCCTACCACATTTAGTTGATCATCACAAATGTCTGGTGTACTAATCCGCATGAAGCCGATTAAGTCGGGTAACGTGTGACTGTTAAAAACGATACCACGAATGAATGAATGGATATCCCCTCACATACACATCCCGGTGGATATAAGTAAAGGGGGTATGAAATGCACACACGCCGTGGCGAAGTATGCCGGCGATGTCACAATAGAAATAAATTTTAATTTGTTAATAAAATCTATGGAGTCCCGGGATATAGGAATAAAACGACCCCAAACCAGTAAAAGATTGGCCAAGCCCATAAATTAATTCCTGCAGAAGGTTGATGGTTGATCTGAGAGCGCCATCTGCTGGCCAGGTAACATAACACCTGGACAGACCCCTGGAGTTGATGAATATATATCCTCCAATCAAATGAGGCCACATAGTGATGGGCTAGATCTAAAACTGGGCGGAAGACCACTATATAGAGAGGACACTCCAGAGCAGAGGAGACACACTGAGAAAAGCTTGGAGAGAGACCTGAGGGACGCTTGGAGGGAAGAAAGGCAATCACCATCGGCCGCCCCTTTAAGACCGACCACACCCTAATCTTCCACCACTCTATCTTCACTAACCAGATGGTAAAGTATGCCTGAATAATATGATATCTATTTTCTAATTGCATAGTCCTGATTTTAGATGTCCATCACAAACTAAAGGAATATAAAGAAATTATTTTGCTGTTTGAGCCTAATAATCAGTAGAATAGAAATTCTGCCTTTACAGTTCACTGCAGAGGACTACTAAGGAGGAAAGCTGTTCCCGGCTGCATACTTGAGCCATAATTTAGTGAAATTATTTATATTCCGAGAATACTGTTTGTGGACATCTAAAAATATCAATTATATACCTATAGTGAGATACGCTGGGACCGTGAAATAGCTTTTATATGTCAAGTGCCGTCCGCCCCATTCATAACCTAGCATAACTCCTTCCATATCCATCTTGCAGCCCTTCCGAATGAATGCATGTACCGTAAGTCAATAAGAAGCGTTGGGTAAACGTATATCGAATGAAGTGCTGTGATTGATCTGTGGAAGAGATAGTGTCCCTACCGAGTGTGTTATGTATCTCCCTGAAGGAAGTTGCATTTAGTGAATAGGCCCCCACAATAATAAATTGTGCTGCAGGTGATGCCCAGTAACTGAGTGTTTATTTTAGCCAGGTGGAGGATTGGTTTATAATGGGAAAGGTTTAAGTGAATAGAATAGAGCTTGGTGTTTAAGAATTGAGGCATGCATATCTGTGGTGCGGTCTATAAACCTAAAATATCTGTCCATTAGATTATTGCGTGTCACAGTATCGCTACTAATCACGATCTATAATCACTTGTAAATTGTAGTTTGTTAATCCGTTGATAACATACGATTGTATGAAACTTGACGTGTGAATAAATTTTGGTTTGAATTGTTTTACCGTTACGCAGTCTCATATCTTTATTGATTTTATTGTGTTTAAAAATATCTAGAGAGCATCAAAAGAACTCGGGATAACGCGCCATATATTTGTTAAGACGTATATTCATTGATTGGTTATTAATCCCTATCTTAGGGGTTAAATACCAATTTATACCGCTGGTATTGGAGGCACTGTCAATAATATATATATATCTATGTATATCAACAATAAGAAAAATATGCGTCATAATTAATATATCCCTGACCTATTAAAGAAGTCAATAATCTCCAACAATGCACAGAGTATAAGATGGGCTGCTATATCCCAAGGGGTGTATTCCTGAGCCACTCCAAAAAAGTAAAAGGAAAAAGTTTTTGATAGCGCTCACTGCTTTTACAGGTTCAATTAGTAACCTACTTGTGCAATATATTCAAAGAAACCAAACACCAATCTCCAGAATTGGGGTGTGCAAAGGTGTACTGTATATACAAACAGTGCAATAGTATGCCACCCAAAATGCAAAGATGCGTATATCACCCCTCAACACGTTCCTTGCTGATCATAGAATTGCAGCAGTACTTCTATAGTTGGACAGTACTCCAGATGCAGGCACATATGATAGGAAAATACAAAAAATATACATAGAGCAGTACAGAAAAACACATTAATTTGTGCTGTAAATGCGCGTGGTATCCAACTCACGTGGAATAGAGCCTATCTGCTACAGGCTCAATGCTTTGCCATTGAGCCCATTCAGGATGGCCCCGTCCTTTTCTCCCGCAATCTCTCAATGCAATTGTTCATGTAAAAGATGCAAAAGCATCTTTTACATGAACAATTGCATTGAGAGATTGCGGGAGAAACCAGATAGAAGATAAAATGGATGATTATGCTTCAGCACATAATTCTATTGCTTCAAAAGTTGAGGAGCTAGATGAATTCTTTTCAACAATGTAATCATAAAATTACTGATTTAGAAGACAGATCTTGACGCCAAAACCTAAAAATAAGAGGGGTCCCCGAAACGATTCCTGCCCACAAACTGGCAGACTACATAACGACCATATTCGTACATCTTCTCCCGGAGATTAGCGAGGACCTACTATTGTTCGTCCGTATCCACCATATTCCCAAACCAGCGACAGCGCCACAGAAGGCGTCTAGAGATGTGCTGCTTCGGCTTCATTACTATAAACCTAAAGAGCTCCTGCTGGCTGCACTGCGCCACAAATCTGTTCAAAAGATGGACCTTGCTGTGATGCACGACTATTGCTTCATTGCCCATTTCCCGTTACCCTTACCCCAAGTATCGTTTTATGTAGGTCATAGGCGACTCTACAGGGGGCAAGGGGGGCAATTGCCCCCTAGATTATTCATGCCCCATGTGCCCCCCCACCAAAAATCAGCATCCAGCTTCCCACACTTCTTCGGACACACCCTACCCTGTCGAACGCATTTTCCGCGTCCGTGGACAGGAGCAACAGGCCACCCGGGACTCTAGGCGCAGCGTGCATAAGGTGTAGGGCTTGGATCGTATTATCTCTCAACTCCCTGTGCTGTACAAATCCCACCTGATCCAAATGTATCAGAGATGGAATATATGAATTAAGGCGGGTCGCTAAGATTTTTGCAAATAATTTTACGTCACAGTTTAAGAGGGATATTGGTCTATAACTCGCGCAATATTCCTGGTCTTTCCCCTCTTTAGGTATCAGGACTATGTTGGCCATCAAGGATTGTGGGGGCAGTAGTTTCTTGTCCGAAAGCGAGTTAAATGCCCGAAGGAAATGAGGGGAGAGGACATCGACAAAGTTTTTGTAATTATGAGTCGGGAATCCGTCGGGACCTGGGCATTTACCCGATTGCGTCGATTTGATGGCAAGGCGTAGTTCCTCGTTGGTGAGGGGTTCATCTAAAAGCTCCGCAGCGGTCGATGTGACCTTCCGTGTAAGGAAGCGGGTGAGGTAACTGTCGATATCTGATCGGAGCTGCGTACGGGCCGCTTCTGAGGGGGAGCCAGGGACGACATATAGGGACTTCTAATAGTCTGTAATGGACTGCAGAATATGTTGGGGTAGGTGTTGCAGGTCTCCCTTCTTGTTTCTAATACTAGGGACATAGGTAGCAGTTCGCCTCTTAGCCAGTTGTCGAGCCAGAAGACGTCTGCTTTTGTTGCCATGAACATGAAAGTACGCCTGGGATCGTCGTAGATCCCTATGGTGCTGAGTGTTCATTATGTCAGCTAGGGAGCGTAGGAGGTCCGTCACTGAGGAAAGAAGAGCGGCCTCCCTGTGTGTTTGTGTTGGAGCTCCGTAGAGTCAATTTTAGTGAGCAGGTCTAGAATTTCAGCCTCCCTGCGCTTTTTAATTGCCAATTGCTGAACCCACACTAATAAAATGCCCCCTCATGACGCATTTATGAGCCTCCCACACAGTGGCCGGAGAGATCTCCGGGTCCACATTTTCCTCAAAAAAACGGTTCAAAACTAACCTACTGTCCGTCAACAGCGTGGGGTCTGCTAGATGAGCGTCATTCAAACGCCAATTGGGGGTAGTAGGGCGGAAAGTGGGGGACAGATATGTGGCGATAACTGGGGCTTGGTCAGACCAGGTGATCTTTCCAATTGTTGTGGAAAGCAGGAGATGAAGATGATAGAAGGGAAGGAATATATAGTCAATGCGGGAGTAAGAGGCAGTAGTGTGTGCATAGAAGAAGAAATCTTTGTCAGAGGGGTAAAGCGCCCTCCAACAGTCCACCAATCGGGAGGAGTGCAATGTGTGTGAGATAGAAAGGAGAACGTGAGATGGCAGGGAGGAGCGTCCCGTCGATGTGTCCATGGATGGGTGAAGGGGTAGGTTAAAGTCACCCCCCAGTATCAGTGTGCCTTCCGTGAAGGTTTGCAGTTTCCCTAGCACTTTGGCCAGGAACCGGTGTTGCACCTTATTGGGAACATAGACGTTGGCAAAGGTAAACAACTGACCAGCAATCTGTCCTTTCGTGAACACATATCTACCATTCTCGTCCGTCAGTGTGGCCTTCTCTTGAAAGGGGACAGATTTATGAAAAAGGATGGCCGTCCCCATAGATTTAGAGCCCGGGGTGTCACTGAACAGTCCAGTCGGAAAATTAGAGTCAGTAAATCTAGGTCTGGACCCTCTGCGGAAATGAGTCTCCTACACGAACACTACAGAGGCCTTGTGTTTGCGAAAATCAGTTAAGGTGGTGGAGCGTTTTTCAGGGTTATTTAGGCCCTTTGCATTGATAGAAAATAACACCAGAGAAGCCTGTTTGAATGCCATGTGGGGGGTCACGGAGGGAGGGGATCAGGAGGATAAAACTAAAAGGGGATTGGGTAGTCAGGGAGTGCGTGACTACCCAATGAAGGGGGGGAAATCAACAGCAACTATTTACAGGCAAGAGGTACCGGTGTAGGGGGAGCAACTATCCAGTCGCTGGGGTTACAGCCTCAGACGAAGGCAGTGCTCACCTGAGGGGGACAGGGGGAAAAGGGAGAACATTCAACCTCGGAAAGAAAGGGGGGTCGTGGCTCAGCAACTAGTCCGAGCGACAGGTAGGCAAGCCAGATAGAAAATATGGCCTAGTGTTTCTAAACGTGGGACTGTGCACCGACCCGAGTGGCTTAAATAAAACATTACCGAATACTATCAGCAGTAAGCTAAATTAAGGAATACAAAAGAAGGCACCACAATCAAATCAGGCAAGGACATTCCCACCGCCACGTGTCCGGTCAGTAAGTGGACAGGTGGCCGAGTACCTCCGCGGTGGGCAGGGAGTCCAGTTCTATTGCAGCTGAGGGAACTGTCACTCTACCGCATCTGCAAGGTTATGTGTCGACAGTTGTCCAGTTAGTGCGGAACCTCACCTCCCAACCAGCGGAATCCAGAAAATCAGTGGACCACAACATGGAGAGGCTATAGTACCACGCGGTAGATTGCAGATTACGATGACACGGGCGGTGGGAGCAATAATCTTTCCTAGGGGAAGTCTGCAGAAGGTGTGGCAAACTCAACAGCGACAGGTCCAGAATCAGCCTTCCACATCAGCCGACAACTCCGGATCTCCTCCGGGCCTGAGTTTCAGCTCATGGGGGCCTCTTGGGGAGACCAGTTAGGGGTGGACGTCCACGGGGTGTGGAGTACAGGGCCAGTGGGTCCGGCCAATGCAATTGTACGGGCGGGAGTTGTAGGTCTTCCAGAAGCGGGGGTATTGGGGCAAGTACTGGCCCTTGGGAGTCGTCACAACCAAACCGATAGGTATGTTCCATCTATAACGGATCTTATGGGTCATCAGTTGGCTGGTGAGGGGCTTTAAGGCATGTCGATAGGCCAGAGTCGCCGGGGACAAATCAGGAAAAAGCTGTAAAGGGTTCCCTTCATAAGAAATCTGAGTAGAGTTCCGTGAGTGACATAAGATGTCCTCCTTTAAGCCAAAGTTTGTAAGACAACAAATAATGTATTGGGGAGGACCCCCACAGGACCCCTTGGTCGCAGGGCTCTGTGGGTCCGCACAAAGTCAATTAGTGAGTCTGCAGGACGTTCCAAAAGCGAGTTAAAAATCATAGTTAAAGCCGACCTGAGTTCTGCCGGGGATTCCTCGGATTCCGGCAGGCCCCTGAGCCGAAGATTGTTCCGGCGCCCTCTGTTATCCAAGTCCATAATGTGCTGCTCCATGCTTCTCATCTGGGCTGAGCGCAGATCCAGTGTTTCAGATGTGATGGCCTGGGCCTGCCTGGTCATATCACAGACCGCTTCCACTGAAGCCACCCTGTCATGCAGTCCCTGGACATCCGTCCGAAGGAGATGAAGCTCCGTCATGATGGAGGTTTGGAGCGAATTTATATCCGCCCGTGTAGGGAGAGCCCGCAGCAGGTTACCCCACGTTGCTGGGTCCTCCGCCAGTTCCCTGGCCGGAGATCGTGGTGGCGATATGGCGCTCATCGGCGTTACAAGGTCTGATGGGTCTGAGAGCAGTTCCGGGCGTGGAACCGCGAGTGGATCCGCGGCTGCGACCGCCAGTGGATTTACTACAGGCCCCGGCTTATTTGCGGCCTCCGGAAGTGCCTCCGAAGGGAGGAGAAAGGAGAGGAGGCTCGTGGCGCCGGGGACCCTCCTGGGTCTTCTTAGTGGCAGGGGTCTTGTTGAGCTTCCCCATCGGAGCTTTTGCGGTGCCTGGATAAGGCTGGGTGATGCTGGTCGGTGCGGAGCACTCGGTCTAGGCGGCCATCGCGGTCTGCAGCCAAGCCACGCCCCCGTATTATTTATATGCTGCAGCAGGGAAATTTTTGTCGCTCACCTGGCCTTCCTTTTGGATCTATTAAATGCAGTGTAATGATTCTACATGCTGTTGGGTGGCATTTATCATGCAATGCCCATCAGCCTTAATATATGTGTGCATCAAAACATGGATGATACGGCCACCTTGGAGGATTTTAATAATGCAGGGGTCTGAGGTTATTCACTGGATGTGTTCATATTCAAGCGTGTGAGGACGGGGGATAGGTATGACCCGGCACTCTGCACTGGAAAAAAAAAAGTTCTATCCTGTACACAACCGCATTAGCGCTGGGTCTCAGCCCGGGTCTTAGGTCGTTTGGCGCATGCTAGGAAAACTCTTTTTCATGGACTACTGCAGACAAGGTGATCTGTTAGTAGGTCGTCAGGCACTAACTTTTAGCGACTCGCGCTAAATTTTTCCTTTAGCTATGGTGTTTTACCTCACACCAGGCGAAAGGGCCCTTAGTTTTATTCAGTGATATGATTTAGTGGTGAAAATTATTAGTGCCCCCCTGTTTTGACTGCGGTATCTTCTGTGCCCCCCCTAAATATTGTTCCTAGAGTCGCCACTGATGAAGGTATTGTCATATAATGTAAAAGGTCTCATTCTGCCAGTGAAACATCATTCGTTGTATACGGACATTCGTAACTTAGTCGCCGATATTGTATGTTTGCAAGAGACACACTTCAAGCGCTTGCGCCACCCCCCATTTATTTTGTCCTCAATATCAAACCCAGTTCCATTTGACGGAACCTACCAAGTCAAAAGGGGTTGCTATTATGATTCATAACAGGATATCCTTTGACTTACATAGAAAGATAGCGGACTCGGCTGGTCAGTACTTGATATTGGTCTGCATGATAAACCATAAATCTTACACATTAGTTAACACCTACTGCCCCAACGTTAATCAAATTCAATTTCTAGATAACTTGTTCCGTAAATTATTAATTGTTCAGACTGGCCCTATTGTATTATGTGGGGATTTCAATTTATGTCCCGATCCTACTTTGGACCACTCTTCCCCTGGGGAGGCGTGGGACCGTCGAACTGCGTTTCGCTTAGCTAAGAAATTTGATACACTGCTTACCCGTTACAGCTTACATGAGGTTTGGAGGTAAAATCACCCTAATAAACGGGATTATACTTTTTATTCTACACCTCACGATTACTATACCCGTATTGATCTTTTTTTTCTCCCTGGTACCCTGCTGCCTTTGGTTGGAGACTGCACCATCCATACACGCACGTGGTCAGACCATGCACCAATAACATTGACCCTTAGCAAAGCCTCTAAAGTGTACAGAAATCTCTGTGGCGCTTAAACGAGAATTGCTAGATGACCCCCTATTAGTTAAAGACATATCTGATAATTTACAATCATACTTTCAACTCAACGCTCTCCCTGACATGTCTTCTTCATTATGCTGGAGGGATCATAAAGCAATTTTGAGAGGTGTCTGCATTAAGTGGGCTTCTCATTTCAAGTGCATTTATGTGTCAGGTAGACTGCAACTGTTGAAACCCTTACGCGACGTTAAAGAGAAACTCCCTCTCCTGATATTGACGATCAGCTGAGAATTACATATGACGAATTATATAAAATGGAGAGAGAACTACTTTTCCGGTTAGACGTCTCAAATCTCGACATTATATGACTGCTAATAAATTGGGGTCCTATTTAGTGTGACGTCTCTGCACCCCTGTCCCCCTGTGAAGATTGATAGAAGTAAACTGTTGAATGGCTGGGAGACATGGGTTCGATCCCGACGAGCACTTCTCCAGTAAGTGTCATTGGGCAAGACACCTAACGGTACATACTAACCACCCAGGACATACTTGAAAACGAGAGAAATCTCAATGTATCCTTCCTGGTAAAATCCTTTCTCCAAAAAAAAAAATAAAATATGGTATTGTGGTACATAAACCAGAGGAAATAGCGAATGAATTCACTACTTAGTTCCCTATATAATATGTCACGGGATGTTTCTATCCCACACCTCACAACCCTGGAAATTGACGCATACTTACGGAAACTCCATCTTCCTGTCTTGTCTGCAACTCAAACAATCCCTACAGTGGGACATATCGCCGTCGGAGATCGCAACAATAGTTAAGGAAATGCCTCATGGCAAAGCCCCGGGTCCGGATGGATTCACTTCAAAATATTACTGGATATTCTTTCTCCGCATCTGTCAGCTGTATTTTTACATGCCCAAAGCAGTGGATCTTTTGAACCAGACATGCTCGAAGCAACGGTTGTAACGCTCCCCACACCGGGAAAATCCCCTGTTCGTTGTGCTCGTTTTTACCCCATTTCCCTTATTAATTTAGATGTTAAAATATACTGTAAAATAATGGCTAATAGGCTGGCAGACAATCTACCGCATTTGATATGTAATGATCAGGTGGGCTTCATTCATCATTGCCAAGGTCCTGATAATACCGAAAAATTGTTACACCTCACCCACCTGATGTCTAGTGGTTCTGTCCCCGGCCTGATTCTGTCCCTTGATGCTGAAAAGCATTTGACAGGGTTAATTGGACATTCCGGAGATTCGTACTTCGGAAATTCGGAATTCTGGAGGATGTCTGTACTGCCATCTTTGCTTTATATGGAGAACCATCCGCTAAAGTGTTTACCGCTGGGTTTCTCTCTAGGTCCTTTCCAATTCTGAACGAGACCAGACAGGGATGCCCTCCTGTATTCCCCCCTCCTGTATGCTTTAGCCCTAGAACAGTTGGCTCAAGCCATCCGACAATCTAATGAGGTGGAAGGCATTCCAGTGGGACCGCAGATTCATAAAATCAGTCTCTTTGCTGAGGACATATTATTGACCATTGCCTCCCCTTTGACCTCCATACCCATGTTACACACTCTGCTACATAATTATAGCTTAGTTTCTTAGCACAAGATCAATGTTCCAAAGACGCAAGCGCTCCCTATTCATTTATCGGCTGCCGACCTAGTGACCTTAAAGAAAGACTATATGTATCAATGGTGTAATAGCTCCTTATCGTACCTGGGGATTAAATTGGCGTTCTTGAATGATGACTTGATAAAGTCCTATAGTGAAAACTACTAAATCACTACTGTAGAAGTGGAGGATGGCGTGTCTCTCTCTTGGTTTGGTCGTGTGGCTGCGGTTTGCATGACACTGCTGCCAAAGTGGTTGTATTTATTTCGCTCCCTGCCTTTTCCCAAACCCCAATCCCTTTTACAAGAGGTACAAAGGGCGGTTTCAAAACAGGACGAAAGACCAAGGCTGGCCGCCTCACTCCTATATCGTAGGTGTGATCGAGGAGGAATTATTGTACCGCATTTTCCTACATACTATGCTGCCGCAGTTATTGCTTCCACATCTCTTATTTTCAAATCTCCGTCCTCCGAGCTGGTTCACACTTGACTTGTCCACGTCTTTTCCCCATGATGTCGCTGCACTACTGTGGACCCCAAAAGTCCACAGGCCCCGAGACCTGACTGTAAGACCGTTATTGCTACAAGCCCTTTCGATATGGGATAAGTCGAGGGGGAAAAATCAAGGTTTTTTCTATTCTCCTTGGTGACCCCACTGGCTGTACTGAAAAGAATTCTCCCTACATTTCCGGTTACCAAATGGGGAATCTACTTAGTAAGGTACATTTGGGGCCTACTCTCACAAATTGGTATGCATCCCTTCGCCCATTTACAGATTAAACATCGCCTCCCCAATTCCTGGTTGTTTTCATATCTACAGCTGGATGTCGGCGGTGGAGATCTTGCCGCAATATTCTGAAGATACTGCCAATTTATCCGGAATAGAAACTCTGTTATGTCAGGGGCTTATCACTGTCAGCTATGGGACGCTAATGACTGAGATGTCACCTCCTAAATGCTCTTTTTCACAAAGCTTGGGAAAAAGACCTTTCTACTGTTTTGACACAATCGCAATGGTTCCAAGCCTATGTTTGATCTACAGGCAACGAAAAATGTGACCCTGCTAGAAACAAGGAGAAAGTTTCTCTACCGTTGGTATCTCACCCCCTCCCGTATCGCCCGCTACCACGCACCTACCCCTTTGGTGTGCTGGAGATGTCAAATACATGAGGGAACTTACATACACATATGGTGGGAATGCCCTCTGATACTAACCCTCTGGAAGCAGGCCCATTCTCTCACTATTAAGGTCTTGGGGGTAGCCATTCCCTTCCTGCCAGAACTATTGCTCCTTAGTATACTTCCACACACGATAGGACGTAGACAGAAGGTAATACTATATCATGTAGTCGCTACTATAATGTTAATGATTGCAAGATATTGGAAAACCTCTACGCTACCTACGCTGAAAGAGGTGGAAACTACTGTTTCCACCTTCTGCTCCTACGAACGCCTGGTGACCCATCTTCTGGCTGCAAACCCCTGCTATGGACCCATGGTTATTGTGGGACTTGCGCTCTTTGTAACCTCTCTGGTTCGTTTGAGTGATTTTGGCTTCGACCATTATGAGGTCGACGGTTTATTGAAATGGCATTCTCAACTGTATTGCTGCCTTGCAATACTGTTGTTACTGTTGTTACATTGTAATACTGTAGTTACATTGTGATGCTTTCTGTTCTCTTTTATTTTTTGTCGCACCTCCTTATTGTATTACATTTGGATTCCTTTCGTATTCGGTGGTGTTGCCTCTGTCTCCTTTCTTTTCTGTATCCCATGCTCTACTTTGAAAATCAAATTTCAAATTCTAAAAAAACTATCTTAAAATAAATTGTAGGGTAAAAAAGTCATTTTTCGGTTTTGTTCCAATATTTTCATTTCGGAGCATAACTAATCTATATATTACACACACCAGACACATGTATACACAGTGTGTGTATGTGTATAAATATGTATATATAGTCATATATAGAAAGTAATTTTCGGTATCGGTTTTCGGCCAAGCTCATCTTGCATTTTCCGTATCGGTTTCTGTCCCAAATTTTCATTTCAGTGCATCACTAGTGGAATCCATACACTGCAGGCAACAAATAAAGGAATTGCGTCCTTCATGCAGCATGAATTATATATGTGGCAGTGCAGCACTTTTCCCTGTACACCCTTCAGCATTAAATCGTGATATGTGTCCTGGTAAACATGGCCGATGCGATAAGCCTAATTATATAAAATAAATTCTAAATAGATAATTGACATGATTGCGAATGCTAGCAAGTCTACACCAGCAATGATAAATTCACAACAAACCAGATTTTAAGCAGTAACCCAAAACAATGCAATCGAAAATGCATGAAAATTCTATTTTACATATTTTACATCCTATCTATATTCAGTGCAAGCTGACCCCTTCAAATGTTTTTTACCTACACGTCCCATGATGCACTAGGCAGCGATTGAGTGACTGGGCATCATGAGATTTGTTGGCAAAAAGATCTGCATACACAAGGTTGCATGAAACAGTTGTTAGAATTGAGGAGACAACAGAACAATCTCAGTGACAGCAATACTCATGATCTGAGGGACACCAAAGCCTTCCATGCTGGTTATGTTCGTCCTTTCTTTCAGCATCTCTTCCCACGTAGCGCCTTTGAGTTCCACCTCCAGCCCTCCGGGCATCCCGCCGCTCCTTTACTATCTTTGCTTTAAGCTCCCGCTGAGCAGAGTCCTCTCTCCTACTGTTCTGTGTGTACTTGTATGTATATTTGTTACTCCGTCTTGCCTATTGTATAGCGCTACGGAACTAGTTAGCACTTTGTAACTAATCCTGGTAGCGGTGGTTGATGGATTGGATGCTCCGGTTCTTCCCCAGTGCACACACTGCAACTCAGATATCATTCCAGAGACGCATTCACAGGTGGCCAGATAGGGACAGGCCATCCAGCTAGTGTGCCCTCTGTTTATAAGCCTCATTCAGCACATTCTTCTCTTCCAGAGTCTACCACTCCTCTCGTATCCTTCCTCTTGATGCGCCCTGTGACTCTGCGTCCGAGTGTGACTGCGCACTGACTCCCTGTCTTGTCCCTCGACTGGATGTGCCTGGCCTCGCATCCTCACTGTCCCCCTCTCCACTAGTGTCCCTCTCGCTCTTTTTCCCCTCCTCATGTCTCTTGTCCCCCTTCCCACTCCTGCACTCTCTCTCCCCACATCTCCTGTCCCCCTCACCCCTAGACACCTCTTGTCACTTTGTTCTCTCCCTCCCCACCAACACTCCTTCTCCCTCCAGCTCCTCTCCCAACACCTTCCATGGATTCGTGTATATGCAGGGCAACCACTTGTAATACATATTTATTAAGTGACATGACAAAACACACTCCCTCCTATACTGCCGACTGCACTCCACTACCTAAATACTCACGAAAATCCTCCAAATGTCCAGGGCCCTGTGTCTCACGTGCAAGCGCTGATCGCAATCGGGGCTATTGCGCACACAGATGCCATTTAATGGCAAGGAGCAGGTGTGGCCATCAGTTTGCACTGGGGGGAAAAAACTGCTGGATTCGGTGCGCAATCTTGTAAGCGTTTGGTTAGCGCTCGGGTGAGTAATGTAAGTGCTTCGCACAGATACTCTAACCGACGGCAGACGAAAACCTGTGTGAGTTAATACATGTGGTAGTTACCAAGCGGTAACATTTACTACCTCACACTTTTGCGCAAACATTGTAGTAGCACCCAAAGAATTTGTTAATTTTTAAAAGATTGTGACCATTGACAACAAATGACAAATCACTACTGCAAAACTTCACCACTATAACAATATGGCAATCTATTATCCCTTCTGGCCATTATATGTATTAAGTTGATACTTTGCTGATTGAGCATTGGATGTCTGATATATCTGATCATGATACCAGGGCTACTTAATTGCCTGTGATAGCTGGTGTACACAGATGTAACTCTTGACTTCTGGCTATTTAAAGTATCTTGGTTGTGCACTTTGAACGTGAATTTTTACAACCAACCTATCTGTGAGATTCCCCAAGACGTTGTTATTAAGGAATCTATCCTGATGATTGACATAAAGATGATATTGTCTTGCGGAACTCTTAGCCATGCTAACAATATCTATTAATTGTATTATAATATGCCGGAGTACATTATATCAGTTTTTCACTTTCTCTTTGTTTTTATCAAATTTTTGTGTGGTGTTGTCCATAATTTTTCAATAAACAAATTTTTGCGTTTTTACACACTTAACCCATTACATGATCTTGGAAACGGTGATCCACTGTGTAACATGGAAGCAGGGAGTTTTCCATGAGGGTGAACAACTTTGGCTTTATTGACACACATGGAATTAGCAACACCCCTGCACAGCATAGAAACAGAGTTCTCAGCATTAAGGTCAGCAATACGGCTGCATGACGTGGATACCAGGATCTCACCCTGAGAACAAGACATGCTGGATATGGGCTTTACTGGACAGGAAAATATTTTGTGCTTTTCTGAAGCGCAGTAATAGCAGAGGTTAAATAACCTACGTCTCTCTTTTTCAGACATGGGAGGTTTCCCAGAGACTCTGCTGGGAGGAAACGCATAATTATGCACACTGAGAGACAGCATTACCCTCTTCCGCTCCATAAGCAAATCAGGCACCATTTGGAGCACAGAATTAATCACAGGAAGCTCACCTGCAGGCTTGAATGGACGATTTGTAATGTAATGATTTGCACCCGCTTGGGCCATCGTGGTGGCTTGGAACAAGGAGTGTAGCTCTTTAGGCAGGTGAGCTGCTGACTAGATACAGGACAGGTTAACAATACAGATTCCAGGGCTAAGCAGAAACCAGACTGAGACACAAGGGACAGGAGGACCAGGGAGAAAACTAAACTAAACTATGCTGGAAATGATTTCTATCTAAGAAATCCTCACAAAGATCTACAGAGCCAGAGGAACAAGAAAAGCAAGGGTTAACCAGAAATACAGAAAAACTACACTTAAGAGGTCCTTGTATGTGGCCTTTGAGTATATACTAAACTAAGACAAACAAGGTACATAAAACATATAGGAATGGTCATACAGGCAAAAGTTTTGCAACAGATCAGCACACAGAAAAAACAGGAGTAGGCAGAAAAGGATCGTCAGGAAATACAGCCGAGGTCAAAACCAGAGTAAACTTGGACAGGAATGTTTTGCAGCAATGCTGGGAACATGAACTGGACACAACTACCATAAAACTCCACAAATCGTCAATGAGGCTCTACGCTGCTGGGATATATATAGGGAGTGGGTCTTTGTGATTGGGCCATGTGACCCCAGACCAGGAGATCACAACAGAACCCCAGATCAGCCCCAGACAGCACAGCCAAACCCACCACAGGGGAAAACAGACATGGAGGCCCTTCACCACCAGGGGGCGCGGTCAAAACCCGGGAAAATGTGACACCAAAGAGTATGACAAGAGAACCAAACTGCTACTAAGTTCCAAAGGTTTCGAGACCAACGGACAACTTAGAGCACACAACAAGACAGAGAGCTGCAAGACTGGAGTGGGTGTACCAAGGTTGTTAGTATGACAGTTAATGAATTGTGCAGACTGCAGGGCAGTCAATGACCGGACTAAGTTAGCGTTTTCTGTGAAACCAAAACGGGTATGTTGTACCTTTATAATTACCAGGGTCTATTAACACACATAACGGCGTAAGGATAGTACAATCCCCGGGTACACTTGGCAAATTGATCAAGATGAACATAAGTAGAAAAGAAGTGGTATTTCGTTATTGCAGATTGTACAAGCCTGCACGATCGTATATCAGGAACCTTGGGCCTGGAGCAAAAGCCCGATAAGGCTATATATGATACACCAGAACAAGATGAGAAATTCCCCAAGAGGTGAGTAAAACCCCAAGAAGCCTGCATAGGGTTAAACCAACAACGCACTGCACTAGCAACCGCTATAGCATGTAACATGAGAATGGTCAAGGACAAGCCGGGTCAAAATCAGAAGCAGGAATCATAGAAGTGAATGGGTCGGCAACGTAAACAGAAATGAGAATCAATAGGAAGCGATGCGGGAATGAACTCCACATCAGGGCGACAAGGCAACTCCTCGCGCCCTGCTTTAAACCTGGTGGCTCCTCGTGACCACGGCAGGCCCCGCCCCCTCGGACGCCGCTTGGCCATTACACGGTGCTGGCATTCGACCAGCCAGTGGCACCGAACCATGCCCAGACTCCCCAGGAAGCACAGCAGGGACTGAGGATGTAACACAGACTCTCGGAGTCCGAATCCGAAGCTGTCTCATCGGCGCAGGGGCAGATCCAGCAGCCACCGCATGCTTTCCTTCAACAAGCGGCCGCCTGCATGAATATCTGCTGCTCGCCTGGGATCCATCCTCCAGCCAGCCGCCATCGAGATCGCAGAGTTCACGTGAACTCTGCGATCTCACGAGATCACGGCTGGCTGGAGGATGGATCCCTGGCGAGTGGCAGATATCCATGCAGGCGGCCGCTCATTGAAGGAAAGAAGGCGGCGGTCGCTGATCCGCCCCTCCGCAATGGCTCGGAGGGGTCTGGCCACCTGGCAGAGGTGAGCTGGGGGCAATATATCCATGTGAGCTGGCCTGGGGCAATATATCCATGTGAGCTGGCCTGGGGCAATATATCCATGTGAGCTGGTCTGGGGCAATATATCCATGTGTGAGCTGGGGGCAATATATCCATGTGTGAGCTGGGGCAATATATCCATGTGAGCCTGGGGCAATATATCCAGTGTGAACTGGGGGCAATATATCCAGTGTGAATAAAGGAGTATTTATGGGGCAATATATACATGTGAGCTGGTCTGGGGCAATATATACATGTGAGCTGGCCTGGGACAACATACCCATGTGAGCTGGCCTGGGGCCATATACCCATGTGAGCTGGTCTGGGGCAGCATATCCATGTTAGCTGGTCTGGGGCAATATATCCATGTCAGCTGGTCTGGGGCAATATATCCATGTAACCTGGCCTGGGGCAATATATCCATGTGAGCTGGTCTGGGGCAATATATCCATGTCAGCTGGTCTGGGGCAATATATCCATGTGTGAGCAGGGGGCAATATATCCATGTGAGCCTGGGGCAATATATCCAGTGTAAACTGGGGGCAATATATCCAGTGTGAACTGGGGACAATATATCCAGTGTGAACTGGGGGCAATATATCCAGTGTGAATAAAGGAGTATTTATTAGGACACGAAAAATCGTCTTAATAATCAGTTTTTCCCTGGGTGTGAGAGTACCCCCACCTATTTTTCCAGAAAAAGCACTGCTTATAGGTAAGATCATCCTCCCAGTAGCCAGCCCCCAGCAGCTCTCTCCCCAGCAGCCAGCCCCCTAGCAGCTCTCTCCCCAGCACCCAGTCCCACCCCAGCAGCTTTCTCCTGAGCACCCAGCCCCCCCAGCAGCTCTCTCCCGAGCACCCAGCCCCCCCCAGCAGCTCTCTCCCCAGCAACCAGCCCCCCCCAGCATCTCTCCCTCCGATCTGTAGATCGAATGCCTCACTAGATAGGGAGGGGGAGGGAGGACATGCAGGCAGTGGCGACTCCAGGAACAATATTTAGGGGGGCACATAAGATACCACAATCAAAACTGGGGGGGGGCGCTAATAATTTTCGCCACTAAATCATACCACTGGAAAAAACTAAGGGCCCTATCACCCGGTGTGAGCTAAAACACCATTGCTAAAGGAAGAAGTTAGCACAAGTCACTAAAACTAATGACCTACTAACAGAACACCATGTCTGCGGGCGTCCATTTAGAAGGTCAATTAGCGCACGCTAGGGAAATGCTAAGACCAGGGCTGAGACCCAGCGCTAATGCGGTTATGTAAAATCCTCCAAGGTTAAAATCCTCCAAGGTGGCCGTATTATCCATGTTTATATGCCCATATATATTAACCCTTTCGCTGCTGAGGCTTTTCCCGCCCCTATGCTGAGGTCATTTTTACCTGTTTTGCGCATCATGTTTAAACGTGTTTTGAAGGCTTATTTTAGTATATGACCCAGACATATTACATATCGTTCTTTCCGTCAGACTCGGTAGATTCATAATATGTCATTATTATATGTATACGTTATGTCATGTCTGTATATTATAACAAAAAATGCAATAAAATATGTATTTTCAATAATTTACAATGTGTAAAGTGTTTTTTTCCACATTTTAACATGCGAGCAATTGCGGTTATATTTTGTATGGGGTGCGCTTGTTAAAAAAATTAGAGATGGGGTCTCGTTACATTTTTTTTTGGGGAAAATGACACTATTTTTAACAAACGCACCGCATACAAAAATCGTTAGTGCAGCATCATTGTTCACATTATAATTGAAATGGGAACAATATTGCTGCATTAACAAACCAAAAAAAAAAAAAAAAGTGTTTTTAATTTTTATTTTATTTTATTTTTTTTTTTTTTATTTTTTTTTTTTTTACAACATTTTTCACTGTAGTGTTTGGTATCGTTGGAACGGCCATGCTCTGTCCGATCCAACCATACCAAAATTTAACCCCTAGCTGCCACGGATCGGGAGAAGGGAGTTCATTGGAACTCCCTATCTCCACAGTTGGTGGCAGTTAGGGGTTAACTCTAGGACTGGCGTCATCGTGCTACGCACGATGACGCCAGTCCTCTGGGGGAGTTCCCGGAGGCTTGGCCGACATCCAAGATGTCGGCCAGCTCCGGGAAAGGATCGCGAACCGGCGCTTTTCAGCGCCGATTCGCGATCCAGCTCCCCAGGGGTTAATGCCAGACATCATTTGGAAGGGCAGGCTGTGCCCTTCCAAATGATGCCTGGGTTAACCCCCGCAGAGCCGCCGATCGGGAGGGAGAGAGGTCCGAAGGACCTCCCCCCCTCCCTTTCAGGCGCCTCCTCCGCACATGCGGGGGGGGCGCCTGAATTAGGTGTCATCGCGGGGGCGCGATGACACCTAATTCTGGCGGCTGCTGGTCCGGATGCCGGGCTGACATCCAGGATGTCAGCCCGCACCGGAGGGGCCAGCGATCGGCCGGAACCCGGCCGAACGCTGACCCCAATGTGAGGACGCGCTCAGCGCGTCCTCAGCACACCAGCGGGACTGCTGAGGACGCGCTGAGCGCGTCCTCAGCAGCGAAGTGGTTAATTAAGGCTGATGGGCATTGCATGATAAATGCCACCCAACAGCATGTAGAATCATTACAATGCATTTAATAGATCCAAAAAGGCCAGGTGAGCGACAATAACTTCCTTGCTGCAGCATATAAATATTACATGTTTCAGGGCAAGACTTGTGTCCACGTGTCCCTTTAAACATGGTCCAAGCTGACACCCTAATAATCAACTGCTTACATACTATGATTACAAAGCATAAAATGTTTAAAATAAGGCAATATATTCGAATTAGGATACATGTCAATAAAGGATACATTTATAATATAGTCTACTCTAACAGCAGCGACATTGCTGACCAGATCCATTACTATGGTTTATGGGGCCAAGAGAACACCTGTGCTGCATTCCTTTCAATTGCCTGTTAATTTTGGACGAGGACCTGTTTTTTTTGTAGTTAGCACCAGAGTTTAGCAGTAGGTAAAATTTTGCGAATAGCGTCCCTCTGTTGGTTGCAAAAGTGCTAATGATCTCTAGCTCTCTCCATGTTAAGTATAGGATGTGGAAAGTACAGTTAGCTTGCGGTACAAATCGCTAATAGCGACGCACTAAGTGATTTTTCCCATTTGTGAAGAGGGATGCAAACGATCTGAATTAATCTGCCGCTTACGCAAAAAATGACAATGCTAGGGTTAGCTCACCTCAGGTGATAGTGCCCTAAATAAGTATATAGAAATAAGATTCCAAAACCCCAAAGTAATGTGGTCCAATGATACCTTTTTATTGTACTAACCGGATACTTAAATTCAATATTTTATTTGCCGCAATTTGGCCGTTTTCGCCGATGTCTGAGAACTGCTTCAGGGACTCCAATTTTAACAAATTACAGTGACCATTCGCTAAATAGAGAATTCACAATATTTATGGCGGAATGAATTCCCCAAAATGTGCCGAAAAGCAAAGGATCTAAAGATGAATAGACCCTTTAGATTTTACCTTCCATAAACCCAGGGAAATCCAATAAAAATAATAAACAGTGTGGCATGTAGCTACCTATTAACCCCTAAAATGCCATACATCAAGGAAAATAAAATAAAATGTACACTGTGGGGGACGAAGCCTGCCCATTAACCCTTAAAACACAACTAAACCAAGGCAAAAACAAAAGTAATATGCAATGTAATATAGAGTCTGAATGCTAACCCCTTCACTGCTGAGCCATTTCAACCCTGTGAAAACGTATTTGTCTACGTGCACGTTTTTATTTAAGTTTGTAGGATTTTATTTTACATTGAATATGGTCATATTGGATATCATTGGAAAGGCCAGAATCTGCCCTTTCCAATGACACCTAGATTGTCCATATATGATGTACAGAAATGGAGATACAGTGGTCCAAATATGTGGGGGAGCTGGATGCTGATTTCTGGTGGGGGGGGGCAAGGTATAACCTAGGGGGGCAATTGCCCCACCTTGCCCCCTATGCATGCAGGGGTCGTCAGAGAGAGAGGGTCACAGAGAGAAAGGGATCATAAAGAGAGATGTGCGAGAGCGAGGGAGGGGTCACACAGTGAGAGAGGGATCAGAGAGAGAAGCTACTCAGACATGAGCGACAGAGGGGATAGAGAAAGAGGCTACTCATTCACACCGCACATTACTGTGAGTTTTATTCCTGTAGAGCTCTGTGATACAGTAATGTGTGGTGTGTATGTATCTTTAGCTCTAGGCCCATAGAGATATTAATACGGCCCTGCGGGTTTGCATAATCGTAGTGGGGTGGTCTGGATGAAGTCCAGGGCTGGGTTTTTGTTCCAGTCCAGCCCTGTATGTACCTATGTCCTCTATGACTCAAGCTGTACCACAGCTCTGCCTTTCTAATTGTGCTGCTCTGGAAAGAGACATTGTTGAGTTGCACGCAAGGGACATACTCACAGCAGTACAGTGTTATTCAAAGAGCCAAACTGGCCCCGAAATTGCACCTAACAGTGAATTTCCCCGTACGGTGCAATTACGTGGCCATTTGGCTATTCAAAAGCTGGCAATTCGCCAAATATTAGACATGTGCACAGCACAAAATTTCGTTTTGAACTAATGGATTAGTCCTAAAATGCAATTTATTTAGTTGCTAAAGAAATTCGTTTTCAGTTATTTAGTATGAAAACTAATTTCATTCATCCAAAAACCAATGGATACAATTACTATTGTAGTGGCTCCTCGGAGGGCTGAGATCGCTGCTTGTTACAGTATCTCAAACTCTCAGCACAATGTGGGCCATATTATATAGTTGGTGCTAACTTAACCAGAGCTGTTGTAAACTTCCCAGAGCTATTATAGCCTATGGAGGTTTTCAGTTTACAACAGCTCTGGTTAAGTTAGCACCAACATTGTAATACTGCCCCGTGTCGGGCAAAGCTGTTACAGTAACTGACTGCCGCTCATCACAGCGCTCAGTTTCAGTAAAACAAGGAAATAATATTGTTCTAACCTCTTATATATAAAAATATTATTTACTAGTTTTACTGAAACTAAGAGGTTAGAACAATATTATTTCCTTGTTTTACTGAAACTGAGCGCTGTTAGTCAGTTACTGTAACAGCTGAGCCTGATACATTGTACTGAGAGATAATGTAACAAGCAGCCGATCTCCGCGCTCACAGACACTGGATTTAAAGGGCTGAGAAGAAAAGGATCCTCTCTGTATAATGTTTTGAACATCCTCCTGCATTAATTAATACCCCTCTCTGTATAATGTATACAACATCCACCTGCATTAATTAATACCCCTCTCTGTATAATGTATACAACATCCACCTGCATTAATTAATACCCCTCTCTGTATAATATATAGAACATCCTCCTGCATTAATGAATGTCCCTCTCTGTATAGAACATCCTCCTCAATTTATACCTTTCTCTGTATAATGTATAAAACATCCTCCTGCATTAATACCCCTCTCTGTATAATGTATAGAACATCCTCCTGCATTAATTAATGCCCCTCTCTGTATAGAACATCCTACTGCATTTGGCATGTGGAGGGTGCAGAACTTCGGATGTTGCGCTCTTCATTGCTGGTCTCCTTCACTCAGCAATGTAATATCACAAAAAGGACTGACACTAAAATGTAGTGCATTTTATTTTAGTTTCTTTCGTTTTTTGTACTGAGCAGTTTCGTTTCTCTTGAGTCATCCGAAAACTAAATTATCCCAAAATTCGGACTAAATCGTTTTAGTACTAAAACGAATGCACATGTCTACCAAATATGGTGATCTTCAGCAGCAGTGAATTCCCCCATAGAGAAGTAATGTTTAATCTATTCAGAGAACAGTGAACCGAAATGCCCTAATGTTTGGTGGTTTCCTTCAGCAGGTTTAATCAGGCGAATCCCAGAGGCTTCAATGTAAATTTCCCATTTTTATTGCATATTAACCCCTTCCCGACCGCGGACGTACCATGTACGTCATTGCAGCGGGTCTCTCTTAGACCCGCTGACGTACATGGTACGTCCTGCCGTTTTTGAGCTGCTGGAAGCGATCGGATCGCTTCCAGCAGCTCAAACGCCATTGCAGGATGCCTGGGAGTCCAGGCATCCGTGCAATGGCCGTTAGAAGTGCCGGGGCACCATGTGATCGCTCCCCGGGAGCGATCTACATCCGGTTGCACCGGAGAGGTGCCCGCACTTCTACAGAGCGCTGGAAGCGATCGGATCGCTTCCAGCTGCTCTGAGCATATTACAAGGATGCCTCGACATCGAGGCATCCTTGTAATATACTTACCTGCCGCTGGTCCGTCCGTGATCGCTCCCCCCGAGCGATCACTTCCGGTAGCGGCAGGAAGTACTGAGTGCCACGAGGTATCGTGGCACTCAGTACAAAATCGATCACTTCAGTGATCAGGTGCTCTGCTGGGTGCCTCGAGGGATCAAGGCACCCAGCAGAGTAAAAAAAAAGTGAAAAAAAAGTAAAAAAAAAGTGTAAAAAAAAGTGTGTAAAAAAAGTGTAAAAAAAGAAAAATAAATAAAATAAACTGACAGTTAGGGGTAGGGTTAGGGTTAGGGTTAGGGTTAGGGGTAGGGTTAGGGTTAGGGGTAGGGTTAGGGTTAGGGGTAGGGTTAGGGGTAGGGTTAGGGTTAGGGTTAGGGGTAGGGTTAGGGGTAGGGTTAGGGGTAGGGTTAGGGGTAGGGTTAGGGTTAGGGTAGGGTTAGGGTTAGGGGTAGGGTTAGGGGTAGGGGTAGGGTTAGGGGTAGGGGTAGGGTTAGGGGTAGGGGTAGGGTTAGGGGTAGGGTTAGGGGTAGGGGTAGGGGTAGGGGTAGGGTTAGGGGTAGGGTTAGGGGTAGGGTTAGGGGTAGGGTTAGGGGTAGGGGTAGGGGTAGGGTTAGGGTTCTAAGGGCAGGGTCAGGGGTAGGGTTAGGGTTCTAAGGGCAGGGTCATCTTGGGGCTGAGTGGGATGTTCCTAGCCTGCCTCATCAGAGAGGCAGGCTAGCAACATCCAATCAGAAGTTAGAAAAAATCAAAATAAAATTTCTAATTTGTCAGGTCAGGCCAATATTTTGTAAATATTGGCTCTGACCTCTGTGATTCTCCCTCCCTCTCCTCACTTGTGTTTTGGTGAGCGAGAGAGAGAGATCAGATTTGACAGGTTAGAGATTTTAGTGAGATTTAGTGAGATTAGAAAAAATGAGGCAGATTTAGAGAGATTTTAGGGAGATTTAGAAGAATTGAGGCAGGTTTAGAGTGATTTAGAGAGATTTAGGTGTTTATTTGTATTTTCTTGTGAAACCCAACGGTTCTTCTAAGAACCAACATCCGCTTATATATATATAATAATTATAAAATTTTATAATCTATTATATATAATGTCTGAGAGGGTGTACAGCGCCGAGGAGGCATATGCCATCCTGGCGTCAGAATCTGAGGCATCTGCGTCAGACTCAGACCCTCATTTCGACCCGCGCTAAACTGCTCAGAGGCGTCGCTAGATACATTATCTATGCTGGCTGATGTATCTAGTGATGTTTCTGATGCAGATCCTGGGTCACCACCTGCCAGCAGGAGACGCACAGCTCCAGCTGAGGAGTGGGTAGTGCCTCATCGCCAGAGGCCAGATATCCCTCCTTTCACGGCAAATCCTGGCATCAATATTGATGTTGCAGGATTTACCGCCACACAGTTTTTGCAGGTGTTTATGGGGGATGATTTGTTGGGCCACATCGTGGCCCAATCAAATCTGTATGCCATCAGCATTGTGCTGCGAAGCCAGACTCCTACTTGGCAAGGCAGCAATGGACCCCGCTAGATGTGCCAGAATTTCTGAAATTCTGGGCAATTACTATGCTGAGGGCATCATAAAGAAGCCCTCAATTCGCTCCTGCTGGAGCAGTAGCCCCATCTGCTCTACCCCCATTTACCTCCAATCAATGTCACGTAGAAGGTATGAAAACATTTTGCGTTTCATGCACTTCAGTGACAACAGCCTGTGCTCCCCTAGAGAGCATCCCCAGTTTGACAGGCACCAGACTTTTACATTTTATTCGTACATTTTTATGTTCTACAATTGGTGCTGTATTTTGCCAAAATCTTTGCACACCTATGCATGGGGGGCATGGGTGTACTCAGGAGATCTTGCAGAAAACAACCTGGAGAGTTTTCATGCAGTAACAAACAACAGTGTCTGCTAAGGCTAGGGTCAGACGAGCGTGATTTCTACGGACTGTACGTCCGTGCAGTACGGACATCGTCAGTACGGAAGACGCAGTAGTGGTCACACAGTCCGTTTTTTCACTGACATTTATTTTTTGACAGATGTAGGAGGGACAATAAATTCAATTGCAAAACCATTTTGTCCGTGAAAAATGCAGTCCGTCTGACCACGTTCCATCACTCACACACAAAGCTATGCAGACGTTGCGGACGCAGCGCACTTTGTGCGGCCGTTCTAGCGGTTCTACGTTCTTGCCTGCCTTGCGTCCGTGGGCCGCGCCGTTGTGCGTCCGCAGTTCAGTGCGGACGTACTTCGTGTGTCGGCTCCATTGGACTTTATGTCATGCTATCACGGACGTACTTTTAGGCGCGATCACGGACGTGAACACTACGCTCGTCTGACCCTAGCCTAAATCACAGTCCAAAACTACTGTGGGCGTAAAAATCTGAAAATTTGAAAAATTACCGCCACACACCTTGTTGCCAAATGTTTTGGGCTAAAAACGTTGCATCCATGGCATCAAAGCACTCCATATGCAATACCTTGGGGTGTCAACATAACAAATATAAACAATTTTCTGGCAATAATTCAAACTGGGGTATGCGGTAGACCCAAAACCAAAGATAGGTCTAGCTGAAGAATAATCTCAATTTCAACTCTAATGACAAAGTCATAAAAATTGTATTTGAACCTTCCCAAAATCCTGGCAAACCTAGGCATGGGGGGCATGGGTGTACTCAGGAGATCTTGCAGAAAACAACCTGGAGAGTTTTCATGCAGTAACAAACAACAGTGTCTGCTAAATCACAGTCCAAAACTACTGTGGGCGTAAAAATCTGAAAATTGAAAAATTACCGCCACACACCTTCTCAAATGTTTTGGGCTAAAACCGTTGCATCCATGGCATCAAAGCACTCCATATGCAATACCTTGGGGTGTCAACATAACAAATATAAACAATTTTCTGGCAATAATTCAAACTGGGGTATGCGGTAGACCCAAAACCAAAGCTAGGCCTAGCTGAAGAAATAATCTCATTTCAACTCCAATGACAAAGTCATAAAAATGTATTTGAACCTTCCCAAAATCCTGGCAAACCTATGCATGGGGGGCATGGGTGTACTCAGGAGACCTTGCAGAAAACAACCTGGAGAGTTTTCATGCAGTAAAAAACAGTGTCTCCTAAATCACAGTCCAAAACTGATGTGGGTGTGAAAATGAAAAATGACCACCAAACAGTATCTAATTTGTTTGGAGCAAACGGATGCATCCATAGCATAAAAACACTCCATTTACAATACTTTGGGGTGTTAGCTTACCAAATATATGCACGTTCATAAAACTGGGGTATGTAAAAAGGCCCCTAAAAAGAAGATAAGCAAAGAAGATACTGTATGTCAAATTAGAAAAATTGACAAGCACATGTCAAAGATTGGCGTAGCCCCCCAAAAACAACAGAACAAATCTATATATGGGTGGTATCAATTTACTCAGAAGATGTTGCTGAACATATTTTGGGGTGTTTTTTGGCAGTAAACCATAACTGGATTTGACAATTCATGCCTAAAGTACAATGTGTGTGAAAAAATAACACAAAAAGTGACTACCTGAAAGTTTGACAAAGAGCTAGTGCATGGAAAGTGTTAAAATACAACTCTTTGAAGCACCCTAGGGTGTGCCCTTTCTAAAAATATATGGTTTGATGGGGGTAAATTACTTTGGCCGGCTTCAAAAATGTCCCAATAGGACATGGGTGCATGATGACGAAATGTGAAAATTCCAAGTTGGAAAACTGAAATGCGCACCCCCCAAATAAGGCCTTTTAGCCCCCAAATGACCCGACATACCTATACATGGTGGGTATCAATTTACTCAGAAGATGTTGCTGAACATATTTTGGGGTGTTTTTTGGCAGTAACCCATAACTGGATTTGACAATTCATGCCTAAAGTACAATGTGTGTGAAAAATAACACAAAAAGTGACTACCTGAAAGATTGACAAAGAGCTAGTGCATGGAAAGTGTTAAAATACAACTCTTTGAAGCACCCTAGGGTGTGCCCTTTCTAAAAATATATGGTTTGATGGGGGTAAATTACTTTGGCCGGCTTCAAAAATGTCCCAAATAGGACATGGGTGCATGATGACGAAATGTGAAAATTCCAAGTTGGAAAACTGAAATGCGCACCCCCCAAATAAGGCCTTTTAGCCCCCAAATGACCCGACATACCTATACATGGGTGGTATCAATTTACTCAGAAGATGTTGCTGAACATATTTTGGGGTGTTTTTTGGCAGTAACCCATAACTGGATTTGACAATTCATGCCTAAAGTACAATGTGTGTGAAAAAATAACACAAAAAGTGACTACCTGAAAGATTGACAAAGAGCTAGTGCATGGAAACTGTTAAAAATACAACTCTTTGAAGCACCCTAGGGTGTGCCCTTTCTAAAAATATATGGTTTGATGGGGGTAAATTACTTTGGCCGGCTTCAAAAATGTCCCAAATAGGACATGGGTGCATGATGACGAAATGTGAAAATTCCAAGTTGGAAAACTGAAATGCGCACCCCCCAAATAAGGCCTTTTAGCCCCCAAATGACCCGACATACCTATACATGGGTGGTATCAATTTACTCAGAAGATGTTGCTGAACATATTTTTGGGTGTTTTTTGGCAGTAACCCATAACTGGATTTGACAATTCATGCCTAAAGTACAATGTGTGTGAAAAAATAACACAAAAAGTGACTACCTGAAAGATTGACAAAGAGCTAGTGCATGGAAAGTGTTAAAATACAACTCTTTGAAGCACCCTAGGGTGTGCCCTTTCTAAAAATATATGGTTTGATGGGGGTAAATTACTTTGGCCGGCTTCAAAAATGTCCCAAATAGGACATGGGTGCATGATGACGAAATGTGAAAATTCCAAGTTGGAAAACTGAAATGCGCACCCCCCAAATAAGGCCTTTTAGCCCCCAAATGACCCGACATACCTATACATGGGTGGTATCAATTTACTCAGAAGATGTTGCTGAACATATTTTGGGGTGTTTTTTGGCAGTAACCCATAACTGGATTTGACAATTCATGCCTAAAGTACAATGTGTGTGAAAAAATAACACAAAAAGTGACTACCTGAAAGTTTGACAAAGAGCTAGTGCATGGAAAGTGTTAAAATACAACTCTTTGAAGCACCCTAGGGTGTGCCTTTCTAAAAATATATGGTTTGATGGGGGTAAATTACTTTGGCCGGCTTCAAAAATGTCCCAAATAGGACATGGGTGCATGATGACGAAATGTGAAAATTCCAAGTTGGAAAACTGAAATGCGCACCCCCCAAATAAGGCCTTTTAGCCCCCAAATGACCGACATACCTATACATGGGTGGTATCAATTTACTCAGAAGATGTTGCTGAACATATTTTGGGGTGTTTTTTTTGGCAGTAACCCATAACTGGATTTGACAATTCATGCCTAAAGTACAATGTGTGTGAAAAAATAACACAAAAAGTGACTACCTGAAAGATTGACAAAGAGCTAGTGCATGGAAAGTGTTAAAATACAACTCTTTGAAGCACCCTAGGTGTGCCCTTTCTAGAAATATATGGTTTGATGGGGGTAAATTACTTTGGCCGGCTTCAAAAATGTCCCAAATAGGACATGGGTGCATGATGACGAAATGTGAAAATTCCAAGTTGGAAAACTGAAATGCGCACCCCCCAAATAAGGCCTTTTAGCCCCCAAATGACCCGACATACCTATACATGGGTGGTATCAATTTACTCAGAAGATGTTGCTGAACATATTTTGGGGTGTTTTTTGGCAGTAACCCATAACTGGATTTGACAATTCATGCCTAAAGTACAATGTGTGTGAAAAAATAACACAAAAAGTGACTACCTGAAAGTTTGACAAAGAGCTAGTGCATGGAAAGTGTTAAAATACAACTCTTTGAAGCACCCTAGGGTGTGCCCTTTCTAAAAATATATGGTTTGATGGGGGTAAATTACTTTGGCCGGCTTCAAAAATGTCCCAAATAGGACATGGGTGCATGATGACGAAATGTGAAAATTCCAAGTTGGAAAACTGAAATGCGCACCCCCCAAATAAGGCCTTTTAGCCCCCAAATGACCCGACATACCTATACATGGGTG
The DNA here is from genome assembly GCA_009667805.1 of Leptobrachium leishanense. NCBI lineage: Eukaryota > Metazoa > Chordata > Amphibia > Anura > Megophryidae > Leptobrachium > Leptobrachium leishanense. The sequence goes on along the minus strand of CM019063.1, from coordinate 358,357,372 downwards.
GTATCAATTTACTCAGAAGATGTTGCTGAACATATTTTGGGGTGTTTTTTGGCAGTAACCCATAACTGGATTTGACAATTCATGCCTAAAGTACAATGTGTGTGAAAAAATAACACAAAAAGTGACTACCTGAAAGATTGACAAAGAGCTAGTGCATGGAAAGTGTTAAAATACAACTCTTTGAAGCACCTAGGGTGTGCCCTTTCTAAAAATATATGGTTTGATGGGGGTAAATTACTTTGGCCGCTTCAAAAATGTCCCAAATAGGACATGGGTGCATGATGACGAAATGTGAAAATTCCAAGTTGGAAAACTGAAATGCGCACCCCCCAAATAAGGCCTTTTAGCCCCCAAATGACCCGACATACCTATACATGGGTGGTATCAATTTACTCAGAAGATGTTGCTGAACATATTTTGGGGTGCTTTTTGGCAGTAAACCTTAAAGTTCACAGTACATGTATTCTTAAATTGCGTTCAAAAAAAAAAAACAAAATTTTTTTTTTTTTCAAACTTTGGCATAGATTTGTGGTAAAATGGTTTGCATGGAAAGAGTCAAAATACCCCAAGTTTAATACCTTGATTTGTGTACTTTAAAAGAATATGTATATGTGGAGGGTTATTCAGGAATTAGTGACAGATATCAGTGTTACAATGTCACTATCACTAGTTTTTGAAAATAACTCTTTGGAAATGGCAAAGTGCTACTTGCACTTATTGTTGCATAAAATAAGGAAAAAAGCGAGGAATATGTAAACATTGGGTATTGCTAAACTCAGTACTAAATTTAGAAACTACTAAGGAATAAAAAAAATTTGACGGTTGTTGATACATAAGAAATTTTGGGGGTCAAAGTTCGAAAAAGTGGTGTTTTTTCAATTTTTGTGTCATATTTCACAATATTTTTTATAGTAAATTATATGAAATGATGAAAAAAATGGTATCTTTATAAAGTCCATTTAGTGACGAGAAAAACAGTGTAAAATATGTGTGGGTTACATAAACGAGTAAGAGGAAAATTTGACGTAAACACTAAGAGCGCAGAAACGTAAAAACAGCTGCGGTCACGAACGGACGGATTTGTGTAAAACCGCCCGGTCACTAAGGGGTTAAACATTTTATTCTTTTAATCTGCAGCAAAAAGTCTTTTTTTAGGATGTTTTGGCAAGAAAAATCTAGAATTTTTTTAGTGTTTTTTTTCTTTCTGTAACAGACTTCTCTATTATTATTCATAGGACCATATATGCAATTTTCAGGCAATTTCGTGCAGTTGAGGTTTTTTTGCATACAGCATTTTTTTTACCTTGTTTGGCTTGTCGGCTTTTTCTGATGGCTGGTCAGCGCTCTCTTCGGCGGACCGTCGGCTTTTTTGGATGCGTTCGGCTTTTTATTCGGTGGATGGTCGGGTGTGTTCTGCTTTTTTTCAGCGTTCTTTTTGAAGGTGTTTGGATTTTCCCTGCACTTCAGGGACACTGCAGTGAATGCTGAATTCACCGTAGGGTCGGGGAATTGATTCCCCGAAGTGCAGGGAATGAAAGAGCACCGACATTCCAGTGGAATTTAGGTGCTCTCTGAATAGCCCCTTGAGAGTTTGTGTTTTACAATGTAGTTTCTGAATCTGAATTTCCTACCATGAAGCCATTTGTAAAAAAAAAGGGCCTTTTTGTGACTACATACACTGGAAGTCAACATTCACCAGCACGAATATAATAAAAGAAGAAACAGTAGCAGACTGATCATTGCCCATCTTGACTGCCTTACAAGGATTGCAACAAAAAGTTACAAATACAATAAGAAGGGAATTAAGGAATTTAATGCATTTTTTCCAGCCATCTCCGTATTAGAGGCAATTAAAGACAATAATTTCTCTTCTATATCTTATTTTAGGGCTGCAACTAACGATTATTTTCATAATTGATTAGTTGGCAGATTTTTTTTCGATTAAAATTTTCATCGGATAAAATAAAAAATGTTGTTTCCTAAAAAGGAATTATGAAAAAAATAAACCCCTGCCTCTCCCCCTCCTTTTTTTCGTAAGCAATTTGCGTAGTGTACATAACATTCGTACGTGCATACTTTTGCATACAAAAACGCACACAATGTACACGAGCACCTGGTCACAGTGATGGGTTGATGCTGTGTACGCAGCTTAAGCCCACGTCTTCTTTCACCACGAACACTGCTACAAGCAGGGGCGGACTGACCCATCAGGCACTCGGGCGCTGTTGTACGGGACGTTCCGACCATGGCGGCGCTAACAAACCGCCTTGTTGGCGGCGCTGCAGCGTGCCTTCCTGGGCCCCACGTGCACCCTGCATTGATGCCGCCCCCTCACATGATGTGCACGCATCACGTGGGGGGCGGCGTCAATGCAGGGTGCATGTGGGGCCCAGGTAGGCACGCTGGCGCGCCGCCGATGAGGCGGTTTGGGAGTGCGCCGCCGTGGTCGGAACTTCCCTTACAAAACCGGGCCCCTGAGCTGCTGGGGTCAGTATATATCCATGTGTGAGCTACTGGGGGCAGTCTGGGGGCAGTATATATCAATGTGTGAGCTACTGGGAGCAGTATATATCAATGTGTGAGCTACTGGGAGCAGTATATATCAATGTGTGAGTTACTGGGGGCAGTATATATCAATGTGTGAGCTACTGGGGGCAGTATATATCAATGTGTGAGCTACTGGGGGAAATATATATCCATGTGTGAGCTACTGGGGGCAATATATATCCATGTGTGAGCTACTGGGGGCAATATATATCAATGTGTGAGCTACTGGGGGCAGTATATATCATGTTTGAGCTGCTGGGGTCAGTATATATCCATGTGTGAGCTACTGGGGCAATATATATCAATGTGTGAGCTACTGGGGGCAGTATATATCAATGTGTGAGCTACTGGGGGCAGTATATATCAATGTTTGAGCTACTGGGGCAATATATATCAATGTGTGAGCTACTGGGGCAATATATATCAATGTGTGAGCTACTGGGGGCAGTATAAATCAATGTGTGAGCTACTGGGGGCAGTATATATCAATGTTTGAGATACTGGGGCAATATATATCAATGTGTGAGCTACTGGGGCAATATATATCAATGTGTGAGCTACTGGGGCAGTATATATCTATGTGTGAGCTACTGGGGCAATATATATCCATGTGTGAGCTGCTGGGGCAATATATATCAATGTGTGAGCTACTGGGGGCAATATATATAAATGTGTGAGCTACTGGGGCAGTATATATCAATGTGTGAGCTACTGGGGGCAGTATATATCAATGTTTGAGCTGCTGGGGTCAGTATATATCCATGTGTGAGCTACTGGGTGCAATATATATCTATGTGTGAGCTACTGGGGGCAATATATCCATGTGTGAGCTGCTGGGGCAATATATGTCAACGTGTGAGCTGCTGGGAGCAATATATATCCATGTGTGAGCTGCTGGGGGCAATATATATTCATGTGTGAGCTGCTGGGGCAGTATATACCCATGTGTGAGCTGCTGGGGGCAGTATATACCCATGTGTGAGCTGCTGGGGGCAGTATATACCCATGTATGAGCTGCTGGAGGCATGTGGGTTGTGCATTGTATGGTAGGGGGTTATGGGTGTGGCCTACTGTGTAGGCATGGCACAAGGGGCCCCAACTAACTCCTATTGCCCGGGGGCCCCATTACTTTTCAGTCCGCCCCTGGCTACAAGCTTTCAGATAGACATGATGATGTCAGCACGAACGCAGGGTGAGAACATAGGACACTTCACGCAGCTTGACCACTTTAGCTTATCCAGCTTCAAGTAAGGATAAAACACCAGCGGTACAGTGCCATACCCAATGGCAGTATCTCCAGGGTTTGTGTTATAACACTTTTGTCATTTTAAACTAAATAAAAACAAACTGGTTATGTCTGAAATAACCCTAGAAGAAAATCATACCTAGTAAAAACAGCAGCACATCTTCTCCATTTAGCTCTGAAGCAGAATAAGAGGTTTAACTCCGTCTGACTCCAAACAGTGTGTGCTGTACACAAATAGATTAATTGACAGCCAATTAGTTGCCAACTATTCTCATTATCGATTATTTTCATTGATTATTTTCATCATCGATTAGTTGCTTCAGCCCTATCTTATTTAAATGGAATGAAGTAGTATTACAGTTGTCGCGATTAGAGAGATACATATCACGGTTAGATATTATATATATATAATCTAGTTATTAAGTCCAAAGGTTCACATACTTTTTCCACCCTGCACTGTGTATGTTTACATGGTATGTTCAATAAACACATGAAAACATATAATGTTTGTGTTGTATTATTTTAAGCAGACTGTGTTTTTCAAATTGTTGTAACTTAGATGAAGGTCAGAGCACATTTTATGACCAATTCATGCAAAACTCCACGTAATCCCAAAGGGTTCACATACTTTTTTTTTGCCACTGTATATGTGTGTATATACCAGTGGCCAGGCGACACAGCTGACTAGTGAAAGCCTCAGTTTCTAGTGTGTTCTAGAAAAGTAAATAAAATGTTTGTCTCTTTCTCCCTTGGAGGGATATCACAGGCTGTTGCAAAATCAGTTTTCTTTGATCTGCGTGCTCAGGGTGGAAATTACCTAGTTGCCCTAACGGAATGTCCCCTCCCTGCATGAGTCCACAAGCCTTTCACACCTTGGAGTTTTTTGGCAGACTCAGCGGCATCAATTTGTAAGGGATCACGTAGATCAAAGAAGCGATCATATCCTTTGATCAGTAGAGACATCTCTGGATAATTGCATTACAGATGTGCATTAAAATTAAAGAAGCAGCGAACTGAGTGTGCCCACAAATTAACAGAAAGGGAAATTCTGGGAAATGTACGGGGTGGTCTGTACCATCTATGGGCTGGATTTTGAATGAACGGGAAACTCTATATATTCTGAAACGCGCCATGTGGCGGGACTTTTGTTCACTTGGGGTTCACGTAAGTGAGGATTTGGCCCGTGGTTCCAATCTCCAGCCCCAGGAGTCACAGATGTCCTGTTAGCTTGCTGACATGTGAGTAAGGTTCCATGGTTTAACACTTTTATTTTAGCTGTTTTGTGTGTGTAACTATTGATTATCATATCTATTTTTCTGTAACCCAAATGCACTGTGATATATCATATTTTTGTTTTATCATGATAAATATAAAATCTATTAAGATCCGCTTCTACCTGATATTCGATCCATGCTAACTAAAGGACTGGATTATCATAGAGATTTGCCTTTGTTTAAGCTTGAGTCTATCTACCAAACAGTGAGTTGTGGTGGGGTGCAGTCGCTGTACTGTTCCCCTATATTGGGGTGCATAATCAGAGTCTCAGACCAGCCCTGATTCAGGTATTAGGCACCCTGGGAAAAAGTCATGGTCTGTGGTGGCAGTGCGACAAATAGTATAAGGAAAGTGGGTACCGGGAATGTGGGCAACGTAGTCAGTATTCCAGGTCGAGTGTAGACAGATACTGCATTGCAACCCTGTGATCATTTCATCACTTGGCGTGCCCTTCTGAAGTGAAGGCCTTGCCGGGACAGTTAGGCAATCGCGCGCGGGGGATTGTGGGCCGCGTAGTCATTATTTTGGGTCTGGTGTAGACGGATAGTGATTTGCTTAAGCCTGCATTTCCTTTGCCGCAGTGCGCGTTTCGTGACAACAGTTATGTGTATTATAGGCTTAAATATACAGTATTTGGGGGGGGACCCATAGACCACAGGTATTTCAGTAATGCGGCTCTCCTCTTGACTGATCTCTTGCAGCTGTGGCTCCCAAACAAAAACCAGTAAGGATCACTCCGTTAACTGATCAAGTAAAAACACATGCACAAGCTTTGTAATATTATCAGTTAGGGATGCACCGATACCACTTTTTTAAGACCGAGTACGAGTACCGATACTTTTTAAAAGTACTCACCGATACCGAGTACCGATACTTTTATTTAATGTCATGTGACGCTTTCCAATAGGAACAGACCTCATAAAAATTTATATGAGATTGACCGCAGCTCACATGGATTTGCCTCAGCTCACATGGGTTTGCCCCCAGCTCACATGGGTTTGCCCCCAGGTCACATGGGTTTGCCCCCAGGTCACATGGATTTGCCCCCAGGTCTCATGGATTTACCCCCAGGTCTCATGGATTTGCCCCCAGGTCTCATGGATTTGCCCCCAGCTCTCATGGATTGGCCCCCAGGTCTCATGGATTTGCCCCCAGGTCTCATGGATTTGCCCCCAGGTCTCATGGATTGGCCCCCAGCTCTCATGGATTGGCCCCCAGCTCTCATGGATTTGCCCCCAGGTCTCATGGATTTGCCCCCAGGTCTCATGGATTTGCCCCCAGGTCTCATGGATTGGCCCCGCAGGTCTCATGGATTGGCCCCGCAGCTCTCATGGATTTGCCCGCAGCTCTCATGGATTGGCCCCCAGCTCGAACGCTGGGGAAGCTGGCCGTGTGCATGTAAAGCACGCGGCCAGCGTTCCCCTCCGGCGCGCCAAATACTCACCCTTCTGAAGTTCCGGTCTCTGGGCAGTGATGCGGTCACGTGGCCGCCGGGCGCATCTGTGACGCTGCCTCCAGCCGAGAGGCCGCGTCACAGGAGCGCCCGGCGGCCACGTGACCGCATCACTGCCCAGAGACCGGAACTTCAGGAAGGGTGAGTATTTGGCGCGCCGAAGGGGAACGCTGGCCGCGTGCTTTTCATGCACGCGGCCAGCTTCCCCAGCCCCGCGGATACCGGCAAGCCGGCCCAGCGCCGGCTTCCGGTATCGGCGGGATGTATCAGGCCGTTTGCACGAGTAACAAGTACTCGTGCAAACGGCAATATCGGCCCCGATACCGATATCGGTGCATCCCTATTATCAGTAATTGGCTGATGCTAATGTTTAACACCTCGCGCAAATTTTTTCCATTAATGTCTGCATTTTACCATCAAATATAAGATATGGCCCACAGTTTTTGTTTCCTGCGATTTTATTTTATGCAAGTTTTTTTATTTGCAGCAACCTTTGGTCTGCAGCATTTTAGCTGGATTTAGGGGGTAAATTGTGGATAGGGTTTCAGTTTTCTGCATGTTTACAAACAATCAATCTGACACCAACACCTGAGCTTACTGGTCTATTTTTTTAGAGACAGAATGTATTCACAACTGTCAACTGACAGTTCTCAGCAGCTGAGAAAGAGGTAAAATTAATTTGCCAGTAAAATAGTTGTACCTCCAGATTTGTTGACATGTTGACATTTTTATGCAAGCCAGGTCAGGTTATTATTTATTTATGAAGCACCAGCACATTCCGCAGCGCTGTACAATGGGCACAATATAGACAGGGTTACAATACATTGAACAACATTTTGACAAACCCGTACAGGAAGAAATGAGGGCCCTATTCCCGTGGGAATTTACAATCTAGAAGGGTTGGGGGGTGGAAACAGGAGGAGAGGACTGCAAGGTGAGAGTGATGAACTGGTGAGAGCAGTGGCGACTCTAGGAACAATATTTAGGGGGGGCACAGAAGATACCGCAGTCAAAACTGGGGGGGCACTAATAATTTTCACCACTAAATCATCAAACCACTGAATAAAACTAAGGGCCCTATCACCTGGTGTGAGCTAAAACACCATCACTGGGGGGCGGAGCTAGCTGAGGAAGCGAGCGGCTGCATGTTGAAGGAGCTCCGTGATAAACACGGTTTTTAAAGTTATTTCCGCCGCTTGCTCGCACTTGAGAAACGCTCTACGGTCTCTGGGGCACTGGGGGACTTGGTGAGTTTGCCTTACCCCCCGAAATTGACGCTCCGGAGTGGATTAACCCCCGCAGCACAATCGGGGCCTAGTACTAGCGGCCATTTTAGAAGCCTGGAAGGAGATTTCTGAGACCTTTTACCGCTCTTCTTCTTTGTGCCTGCGCTTTTGGTGACATGCCCACCGGTCGCTCACAGAAGCTGGGGTCCAGACAGAGGGACATTCGGGACTCCATGAGAGGTGGGTCCACTTCGAAGGGAGATGCGATCTCCTCCTCCCTCCCCCCGGGCTATGACTTTTCGGAAGATGAAGAGGACCCCTGGCACTCGGGTGGTAGCTCTGCGATGACCTGGATCTCCCCACAATCTCGGACACCAGACTCCCAACCACTATCTGCAGCAGCAAAAAAAAGAGCGCAAAAGAAACGAAAAGCAGCGCTGACAGCGTCTTTGAGTGCCTCACTTACTGCTGGTGGCCTCTCTGACAGGGATTCGGCTGAGGAACCCCAGCTTTTAGCCAGCAGTGGTGTGGCTTCATTACGACAGGACGTTTTGAGTCCGGGTGCCCAACCGCAACAAACGAGAGCGACCTCACTCGAAACCCGTATGACACAGCCTGAGGAACGACGGCAGGAGGAGGATGATGATCTTCCTCTTACGAAAAGAGACCTTCGGAGGATCCTGGACGAACTCCGGGAGATCCGGGGGTGTGGAAACCTGAAGTGGCGGCGGTTCGGGAGGAGGTTGCAACAATCCGTGCGCAGGTGACAGCAGTGCAGGCGACGACTTCTACAGTGCTATCGGAACATACTCACCTGTTGGGACAGGTCGCTGGTCTAAGATCCCAGGTTGAGCTTTTGTCCCGCTCTGTGGAGATGCTGAAAACAAGACACCGCCGTCGTAACGTCAGGGTCCGAGGCATCCCGGACTCTGTGTCGTCGGATGAACTCCCAGCTTATGTGTCTCGTTTGGCCCTTCGGATGGCGGGACTCCCTCCTGACAAGCCAGATGTGATCGGATCGGTATTCAGGGTTCGGAAACCTGCGGCGCTTTCGAAGGGGACACCCCGTGATGTCGTGGTGGCCTTTCGTGACGTAGCATTTAAGGTCAAGCTTATGTCTGCTCCTGGCGCAAGAGATCCAGTGAAATTTGAGGGCTCCACGTTGGCTTTGTATCACGACCTTCCATTCCAGACTCTGCTTGCTCGCAGGCGGTTCCGTCCTGTGACTGCGGTTCTTCGTCGGAGGGGGATCCGTTATCGGTGGGGCTTGGCGGGAGCATTGGTGGTGACACATAATAATGTCCCCTACACCATCACTGATCCTGAAATCGCCTGGTCCGACCTTGAAGCGGCGGGCATCTCGCCGGACCCTCCGGAACTTCAGCCAGACTGAGACCTGAGCGATATGGTTTACCCACCCCCAGCTTTTTTCTTCTCTGTTTACGTGTCACTGGTCTATAGATAAGCTCTGAGTATAATTTATCAGGACAATTTATGGCATTTACGTTGATAGTCCTACATGCTTATGTGTTTCTTTTGTGTTTTCCTCCTTCACTGAGGTTGGGACTTCTTGCTTTTTGTTTTTATTATTCCCTTATTGACCTGTTACTACTTGCATCTTACATTATCTGACTGGCTGACCGTAGTTAGTTTGGCCAGCCCTAGACGGCTGTCTTTTTCTACGTTTGATTTCGTGAATTTCTTGTTATGTATAATTCTCTAAATAAAGAATTAAAAAAAAAAAAAATATCCTAAAACACCATCACTAAAGGAAAAATTACCGCGAGTCGCTAAAACTTCGTGCCTGACGACCTACTAACAGATCACCTTGTCTGCAGTAGTCCATGAACAAGGTCGTTTGGCGCACGCTAGGAAAACTCTAAGAACCGGGCTGAGACCCAGCGCTAATGCGGTTGTGTACAGGATAGAACTGTTTTTTTTTTCCAGTGTAGATTGCCGGGCCATACCTATCCCCCGCTCTCACAAGCTTGAATATGAACACATCCAGTGAATAACCTCACACCCTGCATTATTAAAAGCCTCCAAGGTGGCCGTATCATCCATGTTTTGATGCATACATATATTAAGGCTGATGGACATTGCATGATAAGTGCCACCCAACAGCATGTAGAATCATTACACTGCATTTAATAGATCCAAAAGGAAGGCCAGGTGAGCTACATTAACTTCCCTGCTGCAGCATATAAAGAATACATGTTTCAGGGCAAGACTTATTCACATGTCCCTTTAAACATGGTCCACACGGTCACCCTAATAATCAACCACTTCCATACTATGAATAACCCCAGCATAAAATGTTTAAAATTAGGCAAAATATTAGAATTAGGATATATGTGGATAAAGGATACATTTATAATAGAGCCTACTGCAACAGCAACGACAATGCGGACCAGATCCATTGCTATGGTGTATGGGGCCAAGAGAACACCTGTGCTGCATTCCTTTACATTGTCTGTTAATTTTGGGCAAGGACCTGTTTTTTTGGCGTTAGCACCAGAGTTGAGCAGTAGGTAAAATGTTGCAATTAGCGCCCCTCAAAAAATTAGCGCTGGCACCAAGTGATCTGCAAAAGCGCTAGAGATCTCTAGCGCTCCCCGTGTTAAGTATAGGACGCGGAAAGTACAGTAAGCTCACGGTACAAATCGCTAATAGCAACGCACAAAGTGATTTTTCCCGTTTGTAGCGGGAAGCAAACAATCTGTTGGTCAGACACTAGACTCGATTAACCTGGCGCTAACGCAAAACCATGCGAACGCAAGGGTTAGCTCACACCAGGTAATAGTGCCCTAAATAAGTATATATCAATAAGATTCCAAAACCCCAGAGTAATGTGATGCAATGATACCTTTTTATTGTACTAACCTGATACTTTATCGCAATTCGGCAGTTTTCACTGATTGTCTGATTGCTGCTTCAGCGACTCTACTTTTAGCAAATTACAGTGAATGTTCACTAAATAGGAATTCACTATCAGGGTTATTCGGAGAGCGTGAAAAGCAGGAGAATGACTGGAGAATGGAAAATTCTAGGTCAAAATAGCCAAACCATAAAAATTCTCCCTTTCATCTCACTTTCCAAATCGGCTATTTTGACCTAGAATTTTTCATTCTCCAGTCATTCTCCTGCTTTTCACCGCTCTCTGAATAACCCTGTATATTTTCGGCTCAATGAATTCCCCGAAATGTGACGAAAAGCAGAGGATCTAAAGATGATTAGACTTTAGATTCTAACTTCCATAATAACCCCTAAAATGCCATAAACCCAGGGAACTACAATAAAAATAATAAACAATGTGGCATTTAGCTACCCTTTAACCCCTAATATGCCATTAATCAAGGGAAAACATGAAATGAATACACTGTGAGGCATGTAGCTACCGATTAACCCCTACAATTCCATTAATCAAGGAAAAAATAAAATGTATACTGTGAGGGATGAAGCCTACCCATTAACCCTTAATATACAACTAAACCAAGGCAAAAACTAACGTAATACACAATGTAATGTATAGTCTGAACATTAACCACTTCACTGCTGAGACATTTCAACCCTGTGAAAATGCTTAAGTTTAAGTGCCCGTTATTATTTAATGTTTTATGACTTTTATTTCAAATTGAATATGATCATGTTGGATATCATTGGAAAGGCCAGAATCTGCCCTTTCCAATGACATATAGATCGTCCATATACGATGCACAGGGACGGAGATACAGTGGTCCGAATAAGTGTGGTAAGCTGGATGCTGATTTTTTGTGGGGGGGCACATGGGGGGGCAAGGAATAACCCCCTGTAGAGTCGCCTATGGGTGAGAGTGATGGGCTAGTTGCGTCAGGGAGTCGGGTTGTAGGCTAGGAATGTGTTAAGAAAACAATCTAGTTATTTTTTAATTATATTTTACAGGTAACATAAGTTATACTTGTGATAATTTAAAATTATTTCTAGTATAAAGGCTATATTACAATCTTCGCATTAAAACGCTCGCGCAACACGTGAATTTGTGCGCCAAGCGTTAAACGTTAATGCGCGTAAATCAAACGCTGGAATTACAATCCTCGCACATTTTTTCATCCGTCGGGCAATAACGCGCGTAAAACGGACGCGCACAAATGCGTGCGCAGCAACATTGCGCGCAGAAATCAGTGTGCAGACTGTTTTTTTCACGCGATTCAGCCAATCAGAATTAAGAACCACAATTATCTCATGTTAAGTTTTTGCACCTGCCAAAGTCAATCTGAGTACACATGCTGCAACAATAATAAATGCACACACAACTTCTCCATTTTATTGGTTTGGTATGAGTAGAATGTGTAACTATACTTTACGCTTTTTTTTTTTGGGCTGGTGTATTTGGGTTCGGCCAGGTCGTTCAGATTTGCCATTAACACCAGCTTTTAGGAGTTGCTAAAATTATGCGCGCAAAGGCTATGCGTTAAATCCTGCGCATAGATTGTAATACCATCCGCGTACCAGTGTTCATTCGCATTTGCGCTCACAATGTTAAGTATAGGACGCGTGCAGTACAGTACGCTCGCAAAGGGTTCGCGTAGGTTCACCCGCTGTAGACGAATACACACTGTTACGCTGACATTGTAATATGACGTTCAGCGCAAAGGGCTTTAGCCCTCGCGTTAATGCGTTTTTGCGCCGGCGCAAACTTTTGCACGAAGATTGTAATAGGGCCCTAAGTGTTTTGGTGAAGCTTTATATTTGATGTGTTTTTCCTATGGATCCTTAATAAATAAGACAGCAATGGCAATCAGAAGATGTTAATAAATCAAACATGATTGAAATTTTGGCATGCAAAGTTAAAATGATTTACCTGCAGTTATTTCACATAACACTTCAAAAGGTCGAGCCAATAGTGGCTTAATTTTAAATATGCCACTAGATTTTTGTCCTTTCAGGAAGATTTCATGACAATCAGATGGTAAGCCTGGAAAAAAACCAAAAATAATTTCTCCCATTAATGACTCATCTTGATCATCTCATAGCAAAGAAGAAAAAAAGGGCCCTACCTCTTTAGCCGGTGTTAGGGAGCCACTATTGGGTGAAGTTGTTGAGCAGACAATCCATAGCAGCATAGTTCAATTCTGTATGTAGACAGGGGAGGCAGTGGATCACAGATCACACCATCCTCTGTGCCATGGGGCCAGAGCGGAGTAATTGTTTTGATCTATAGCAGAAACTGGGGGTGACTGGTCTCCGGCTTGAGGACCAGACTTGAACCGGTTACAACAGCAGTCCCTTCACCCAAGTAAAGCGTATTCACAGCAGCATTCCCTTCTCCACAACCCTCAGCCAGAACTTGCAGGAATGCTGTATAACTCCTGGTAGCTCTACCCAAACACCAGACACAGCTTAGTGCAGGGAAGAATAATGATCCTTTTTTTCATATATACAGTTGTGTTCAAAATTATTCAACCCCCAATGCTGTAAAGGGTTTTAGGGAATTTAGTGTACATTTGTAATTGTATTCAGAATGAAATCCTACAAGGACTTTTTAAAGAACCATATGCAACTAAAATGACATCAATTGGTTTTGTAATACAGTAGTAAATGTTTCTTTTGTAAATTCTTCATTGACACAATTATTCAACCCCTTAAAGACTACCACTCTGAAGAACAGAGGTTCATTCAAGTGTTTTCAATCAGGTATTGAAAACACCTGTGGATGTCACGGAGCGGCAATAAAGCATTATAAGCACCAACTAGGCAGCTTTAAAATGACTGTGATACTCAGCTCCTTCTAGACATTTACTGGTGTGGTTACAAACATGGTGAAGTCAAGAGAATGGTCCAGGAAGACAAGAGAAGAGGTGATTACTCTTCACAGGAAGGGCAATGGCTATAAGAAGATTGCAAAGATGTTAAACATACCAAGAGAGAACATAGGAAGCATCATTCGCAAATTCAAGGCAAAGGGCACTGTTGAAACGCTACCTGGTCGTGGCAGAAAGAAGATGCTGACTTCGACTGCTGTGCGCTACCTGAAGCGTAGAGTGGAGAAAAGTCCCCGTGTGACTGCTGAGGAACTGAGAAAATATTTGTCAGATGTGGGTACTGAAGTTTCTGCTCAGACAATACGGCGCACACTGCGTAATGAAGGCCTCCATGCCAGAACTCCCAGGCGCACCCCCTTGCTGTCTCCAAAGAATAAGAAGAGTCGACTGCAGTATGCCAAAAGTCATGTGGACAAACCACAGAAGTTTTGGGATAGTGTTCTGTGGACTGATGAAACAAAATTAGAACTGTTTGGGCCCATGGATCAACGCTATGTTTGGAGGAGGAAGAACAAGGCCTATGAAGAAAAGAACACCTTGCCTACTGTGAAGCATGGCGGGGGGTCAATCATGCTTTGGGGCTGTTTTGCTTCTGCAGGTACAGGGAAGCTTCAGCGTGTGCAAGGTACCATGAATTCTCTTCAGTACCAGGAGATATTGGATGACAATGTGATGCAGTCCGTCACAAACCTGAGGCTTGGGAGACGTTGGACCTTTCAACAGGACAATGATCCAAAGCATACCTCCAAGTCCACTAGAGCATGGTTGCAGATTAAAGGCTGGAACATTTTGGAGTGGCCATCGCAGTCACCAGACTTAAATCCGATTGAGAACCTCTGGTGGGACTTAAAGAAAGCAGTTGCAGTGCGCAAGCCTAAGAATGTGACTGAACTGGAGGCTTTTGCCCATGACGAATGGGCGAAGATACCCGTAGATCGCTGCAAGACACTTGTGTTAAGCTATGCTTCACGTTTAAAAGCTGTTATAACTGTAAAAGGATGTTGTACTAAGTACTAAGATTGAATGTCACTTGGGGGTTGAATAAAACGGATAATGATGTGAGCACAGAAAAGACATTTGTGGTTGATTTCATTATAAATGTTATGTTATATTTGTCTGACCTACACGTGCCTCTTTGATTTAATTGTAAGCAAGATGACTGAATGATCAAAATCAATGTCAAACTGGCCAAAACACTCATTTTCAGTGGGGGTTGAATAATTTTGAACACAACTGTATATTTCAAATTTTTATTTTGCAATCGAAAAAAGTCACTAACTGACCAGAAAATTGGCCTCGCAGGGCCATATAGACATCGAAAATACAACAAACATGGGGGGGGGGGTTCTCGTAGGTAGTCTTCAATATCTCAAATAGCGGAGGGGAAAAATGGGGTAAACAAATAAATAAAGAAAAATACTCAAACCAAAAGCAACAAAAATGTCCGCATATTAGTAGGTAAAATCAAAAGTACGCATCAGACCTAAAAAAGGGGAAGGGGTATCGGTGCCGATACCGGGTACTGCAGGAGTACTTGGTACTCGTGCAGTACCCCGATATTTTTTTCCGATACCGGAAGCCGGCATTGAGCCGGCATCCTAGGGGCTTGGGCAGCTGTCCGAATGCTCTATCGGCATTCGGACAGGCCCTGCAGCTGCTCACCCCACTTTGTTTATACTTACCTTCCTTTAGCGACGCCGGGAAAGTCTTCGTGCGCGCGCGCGCGCGCTCCTTGGAAGGTCCCCAGCCGCGACCACGTGGGACCATGTGATCGCGGCTGGGGTCCTTCCAACGAGCGCACGCGGGGAAACTTTCCCGGCGTCGCTAAAGGAAGGTAAGTATAAACAAAGTGGGGTGAGCAGCTGCAGGGCCTGTCCAAATGCCGATTGAGCGGAGAGTGAGCTGCAGGGCCTATCGGCATTTGGACAGGCCCTGCAGCTGCTCACCCCACTTTGTTTATACTTACCTTCCTTTAGCGACGCCGGGAAAGTTTCCCCGCGTGCGCTCGTTGGTCCCACGTGGTCACGGGTGGGGACCTTCCAAGGAGCGCGCGCGCGAAGACTTTCCCGGCGTCGCTAAAGGAAGGTAAGTATGAGCGGAGAGTGAGCTGGGGGGCATATCCATGAGATGGGGGCATATCCATGACCTGGGGGGCATATCCATGTCCTGGGGGGGCATTATCCATGAGCTGGGGGCAAATCCATGTGCTGGGGGGCATTTCCATGTGCTGGGGGGCATTATCCATGAGCTGGGGGGCATTATACATGTGCTGGGGCATATCCATGAGCTGGGGGGCATATCCATGAGCTGGGGGGCATTTTCATGAGCTGGGGGGCATATCCATGAGCTGGGGGGCATATCCATGGGCTGGGGGCATTATCCACGAGCTGGGGCAATATCCACGAGCTGGGGGGCAATATCCATGAGCTGGGGCAATATCCATGAGCTGGGGCAATATCCATTTGCTGGGGGGCAAATCCATGAGCGGGGGGGGCAGTATCCATGAGCGGGGGGGCAGTATCCATGAGCTGGGGGGCAGTATCCATGAGCTGGGGCATATCCATGAGCTGGGGGGCATATCCATGAGGTCTGTTCTTATTGGAAAGCGGTCACATGACATAAGATAAAAGTATCGGTACTCGGTATCGGTGAGTACTTGAACAAAAGTATCTGTGCTCGTACTTAAAAAAGTGGTATCGCTGCATCCCTACATTTTATCGCATGAGCGTTTGTGTTTGCGTTATATTTTCTATGGGGTGTGCTTGTTCCATTTTTTGGGGGTAATTACGTGATTTTTTAACAAATGCACCCCATAGAAAAAAATCATTAGTGCAGCATCATTGGTCACATTAGAATTGAAATTTGAACAATATTGATGCATTAATAAAAACAACACCAAAAAATAGATATTTTTTAAAAAAAAAAATTTTTAATTTGATTTCTACTTTGTACCTCATGTTCAGGCCTTTCAAATGATACCCTACATGACCCCCTAGCTGCCACGGTTCGGGAGATATGGGGTTCAAAGGAACCCCCTATCTCCACCAGGGGATTTCCTTGGGAAATCCCCAGGCAGCAAGGGGTTCCCTGGCTAACTGATGTCATTGCACCATGTGCGATGACGTTAGGTAGCCAGGGGGCCCCGGAGGTGGAGCCACCATCCAAGATGGCGGCCCCCACCGGAACTAGGCTGCGACGCAGCCCCGGATGGCGCTGTATCGTAGCCCGGAATGTGAGGGGTCAAAGCTCCCCTTTTAAGCCGTGCCTGGTTTGAGCGGCTGCGACCTCCCGATCGGGAGAGGGATCCGAAAGGATCCCTCCCTCCCTTCCATGCGATGTCTAGGGGTCGCCTGAAAATGATGTCATCGCTCATGGCGCGATGACGTCATTTACACGGGGTGGCCCTTAAATGACGCATCTGATTTCGGGGAAGTCAGACCGCCCCGAGACCCCGGAGGAGAGAGGTGAGTATATATAGAAGGCATTTAAAGCTTCTAAATATGATAAATCTGAGGCATCCTATAAAGCATATATACGCAGCCAATAAAGCATGTAAAAAGGAGATTAGATGGGCTAAATTAGAAAATGAAAAGAGATAGCCATAGAGAGCAAGGCCATGCAAATCATTGATAAAAACGTAAGATGTTGCAGCAACTGAACAAAGTGAAGTGAAGTGAACAAAGCCCCAGGGCCGGGGAGCATTCACCTGCGAGTACTGAGGGAGCTATCTGTTGAAATATGTAACCCTTGCTCTGTTTTTAATCTTTCAAGATTATTTTCTTTCAGGAATCTGTACCAGAGGATTGGTTTTATGAAACACAGATCATGTCAGGCTAACGGATTTGCATTCTATATAGAAGTATGTAGAAATATAGATGGGGGGGGGGGTCACAGTGGTTGTGATTTACTTGGATCTTGCCAAAGCTTACGACATAGTTCCACACAAGAGGTTACCATTTAAATTAAGAAAAATTGGTCTAGAGGGCATGGTCTGGAGCCTACATAAGATGGCAGCGTAACTCGACAACTCTCGCTGACCTGCTGACAATCGCACCCAGAACAGCGCTTGTTTTGGACATGGCCTGCACTAAAACGAGGGGAACTACAGCCACACCGCTTAAGGTACAGATGGCGACTGCCCCATCTGATGCTAGAGCTGCTCCGGAGGACAACCAGGGCCTACAACGTGTGGACGCCCTCATCCGTCGCTGCCCACTCGGGTGGATATTGACTGCCTGATTCTGACGGTACAAGTTACCTTCAAGGCTGAACTGGCAGATATAAGGGCCAAGGTCACTGAGGTGGACTCCAGAGTCACCAGGATAGATCGTCATCTGAAAGAATCACCATTACCTGGAGACCGAGAGTCGATGTTGGATTTCAGACGCCACCTGGATGACCTAGAGAACCATTCATGCTGTCAAAATCTCTGCGTTGGTGGGGTCTGTGAGGTGACTGACCTGAAACTGTTCCTGTTGGGCCCCTTTAAAAACATCCTGGCGCTGCAGATAAGGTAATAGGGCACACCGCGTGTTTTGGCCACAGCCCCCGACACCCACCTCACCTCCCCAGGACATAATTTGCCATATAACAGACTTTATGTTAAAAAAAGCCATACTATGCGCTGCTCAAAAGGAGTCCCCATGGCATTACCTGGATATAGATGTCGAACCTTATCAGGATTTCTCAGCGTTCACGCTGGTGGCTAGGAAAGCCCTATGACCGGTGACATCTTGTTTGCGGGAAGCCGTGATACCATAGCATTGGGGGTAATCCTTTTACACTTATGGTAGGTCGAGGCCCCGTTTTGCACTCTATATGCTACCCTTCGGATGTGCCCAGCTTTTTGGAAGCTCTGGAATTACCCCTCATGGAGGTCAGTGACTGGGAGAAAACCACCCCGACGAGAGGGATTGCCAACCACGAAGGCTTTCGCAATAATCCACCTAGGCCCCAGTGCATCAGACCCACCAGGACCGTACGCCCAGCGATGGGAACCCTTGCACCACCTTGACTGCACACAAAGCACTTTTGGTGTTAGATGAACCGCTCGTTACCCCTTGCAACAGCAATTTTTCCTTTTGTTTGGCAGAGTTATGCCTGCAACATTATACACCTAATGATGTTAATTCATTACTTCAAGAGTTATAGCGCTAGGATTCTGGAATGTCCCACCTTTTGAAATTTTGTGTTTTTTCTCTGGTCCATAGCAACTTTACGACCACTCTTGGTGTATCTTTACTGGTTCCCACGTGGTACCTCATTTTATTTATTTATTTATAAAGGATTTTACCAGGAAGGATACATTGAGATTTCTCTCGTTTTCAAGTACGTCCTGGGTTCAAGAATATTAAAATGTTACAGTTGTTACAGAAATACAAAGTAATACAATGCAAGATATTAAAAAACACAAACATACAGATTAACAGAAAATAAAAATAAATATGTAGGAAATAGTCATTATGTTACATGTTTACAGGTGCATTCCGTATTGAGGTATGTTAATAGGGAGCTCTTGAGTGACTTAAGACTGGGGGAAGATTTAATGGCGTCTGGAAGGTTATTCCATAACTGTGGTGCTCTGTAGGAAAATGAGGATCGAGCCACTTTCTTTTTGTACTGTGGTATTGCAAGTAAGGCGCTGGTCCTGGATCGGATTTTATAGGAGGAGGGAACTGCTGGAGTTAGCAGTCTATTCAGGTAGGGTGGCAGCTTCCCAGAAAAGCTCTTAAACACCAGGTTGGAAAGGTGAAGGGTACGTTTAGACTCCAGCAACGGCCAGTTTAGCTCTTTTAACATGTCACAATGGTGAGTTATGTAGTTACATTGTAGCGCAAAGCGGCAGCATGAGTTATACAATGTGGTAAGTTTCTGAAAGTGTGTTTGCGGGGCCGCTGCATAAACGACATCTCCGTATTCAGTAGCCGGCATAACATAGAAACATAGAAAGATGTCGGCAGATAAGAACCTTTCGGCCCATCTAGTCTGCCCAATTACATGGATACTTTACTTGGATTTATCTTTTGTTTAGGATAGCCTTATGCCTATCCCATGCTTGCTTAAATTCAATTACTGTTTTGGCCTCTACCACTTCAACTGGAAGACTGTTCCATGTATCCACCACCCTCTCAGTAAAATAATGCTTCCTGATGTTACTTTGTTGTACAATTTGCTTTCTTACCGTGGGGTTCAGGAAGGATTTGTTTCTGTACAGGGCACCTAGTTTGGGGTAAATTTCAGATGATAGATTTGGGTCTAACCACATACCTAGATATTTGAGTGAAGCGACTGCAGTCAGCGTGCCATTTGATTTTGTCCCCAGACATAGATGGGGATTTTGCAATTTATGTAGTTTAGGTGCTGTTCCAAAGAGCATCGTTACTGTTTTGTCAGTATTTAAGAAACGTTTGTTGTGTTTGATCCACTTTTCTACCTCTGTGAATTGTTCTTTTACACGGCCTCCAGCTGTGGGAGATTTGGTTTGCTGGTATAGATTACGGTGTCGTCTGCGTACATGTGTACAGTAGAGGCTTTGCAGATGTTAGGCAGATCATTTATGAATATTGTAAATAGCAGGGGGCCGAGTATTGAGCCTTGGGGTACACCGCAAGTGACTGGGAGGGGGAGGGAGGAGCTGCTAGAAATGGACACATATTGCAACCGATCAGATACATATGATTGAAACCAGGTTAGCATGCGATCACCAATACCAGAGTCTAAGTTTTTTTAACAAGATGCCATGGTCTACGGTGTCAAAGGCTTTGGCAAAATCAAGGAAGATGGCTCCAGTTAGGTTACCTTGTTCCATGCCAGCTTGGATATCATTGCAGACTTTTAAAAGGAAGTTTGTAGTTGAGTGATTTGGACAAAAGTCTGATTGATCTGGGGTTAAGTAGTTCCAATATTGATAATAATCACGTAATTGTGTGTAGATGCATTTTTCCAAAATTTTTGACATTACAGGGAGCAATGATATCGGATGGTAGTTGGATACCAAAGTACTGTCACCACTTTTATGGATAGGTACCACTCTCGAAGTCTTCCAGAGTTTGGGTATGTATCCAGTCGCCAGTGATTCATTGATTAGGGTTGCGACAGGATTTGCAGTTGCCAGTGCACTGATTTTCAGCAGCATTGCTGGTATTTGATCAGGTCCAGACTGGTATTTCATTTTTTTGTTACGGAGAAGTTTAGTAACGACACTGACAGGCACTGGTCTAAAACTGAATTCCTGTCTGATACAGGGTCTTTGCACAGTTGGAGGGGCCTGACCTGCGTGCGGCCTTTCTGATTGCATGTCATTTCCTATCTTAGCAATCAGGGTGGTGGCACATTCAACAAAATAATCATTAAAGGCATTTGCTACATCTAGGGGGTGTTGCAGGGTTTGGTTGTTTACTTTGACAGCAGCCGGCTGGAGTGGACATTGGGTGCTTGTATGTTACTTATGTTATAGTTTAGATTTTCATTGAAATAATGGGCTTTCGCCATTTTTGTTTTGTGCATGCATTCTGGCATTTTCGGTATTCATAGTGATCGTTCATGGAACCAGTAGTCTTGAAATTTGACCACAGTGAGTCTCTAAGCTGGTACATTAGTGTAAGATCAGCTGTAACCCAGAGGAGATGGGTCCCTCTTACTCGCACTTTACGCAGCGGGGCATGGGAATTCCAGACTTGCAGAAGCTCGGACTGAAAGTATGCAATTGCACAGTCTAGGTCTGGGATTAGGTTTAGTCTGTAACATAGGAGCTGTTTCAGGTCACTTAGGAAGGATTCTGTGACGGTGAGCCCCCTATAGGGTGATGGGGAGCCTTTAAGCTGCGGAGGTTGAAACCTTTAGGACAGGTATATGGTTTAGCAGCCAGTAACAGAGTCAAGCACAGTACTTTCAGATTTATATTTCAAAGCCAGGGAGTATGACAGGACAACTGAATGACTGGCATGACTGGCTGCTTCCCAGGGGAAACAGACATGGCTGGCAGCGTGCCAATGGAAACAGACATGACTGGCAGCGTGCCAGTGGAACAGGCATGGCTGGCTGCTTGCCAGTGGGAACAGGCATGGCTGGCTGCTTGCCAGTGGGAACAGGCATGACTGGCTGCTTGCCAAGTGGAAACGGCATGGCTGGCAGCGTGCCAGTGAAAACAGACATGGCTGGCAGCGTGCCAGTGGAAACAGACATGACTGGCATAGCATTGCCAACCACAGATGCTGCAGCCTCACTGTGGGACGAGTGCACAGTGATCACATGACTCGAAAGACTTGAGATGGCTATTCTGCCAGTCTGGACGCCTATGGAGGACACACCAGTACCTCCATAGCGATACATGGATACGGGATTCCCCGGAGATCGCTTGACAGGTTTTAATACACAATCTTCAATAGTGTGGCTTGGATCGGCATAATAGAAGCAGAGTCTATATAACCTGCGTCTCTCCTTCTCAGACATGGGTTTGCAAGTATTGCAGGGTGGTGCTGCATCGTTACCTGCAGCAGGTGATAGGCCTAGAGCCTCCATTAACCTCTGTAGTTCTTTCAACATAGCAAGCACCAAGTTCAGTACAGCTTCATACATAGGACACATACCTGTCAGCTTCTAGTATAGGGATCAGGATAATGTGACGGTGAACCCCCTATAGGGTGATGGGGAGCCTTTAAGCTGCGGAGGTTGAAGCCTTTAGGACAGGTATATGGTATAGTAGCCAGTAACAGAGTCAAGCGCAGTACTTTCAGATTTATATTTCAAAGTCAGGGAGTATGACAGGACAACTGAATTGTGCAAGCTGCAGGGCAGCACTAAATACAAACAGACACAGACTGATGATCCAGACACTCCCAGCCAGGGAGTACAGATAAAGCCCTGAGAACCACTTAACAGCAAATTGGCTTTGTGGCCAAATGCCTGCTGAGTGAAACAGCTTAAATTATAAACAGACAGAGTATTCCTGAAGGGACAATGAATTTGGCAACCTGCAGGGCAGCACTCAATACTGATACAATAGTACAGACTGATGATCCAGACACTCCCAGTCAGGGAGTACAGATAAAGCCCTGAGTACCACTCAACAGCAAATTGGCTTTGTGGCCAAATGGCTGCTGAGTGAAACAGCTTAAATAATAAACAGACAGAATAATACCTGAAACAGACAAGGTTAAATACTAGGGAGGTCCAAGAATCCAAGCCAGAAGGTCATACACAGAATATCGGAAATATAACTTCAGGGAACAGACGAGAGAGTAATCCAAACACAAGAGCCAGGGGGTCATACACGGAATATCAGAAATATAACTTCAGGGGCCAGACAAGAGCCAGGGGGTCAAATACAGAGATATCAGAACCAGAATAACAAGAATATTGCAAGCAGGAACTAGGTAGAATTTGGTCTATCCGGATCCAAGGATCAAGGGAAATCCTGGCCCTACATATAGGGCTGAACAGGTCATGTGACCGCAGACCAATTAGTCTGCAAAAGCCTTAAAACAAAAATAAACAGGAATCCTTGCTACCACCAGCAGGGGGCAGGGCCGAGATGTGACAGATTCAAGAATAAATTACTTGAAAGACCTGGTGGTTATTACCTTTGGGGGAGATTTGGTGGCCTTTATTTTACGCACGCAGTACACAAGACAGTGGTCACTAAAGCTATTAGCGAGAACGCCTGCCTCCGGAACGGATTGTAGATAGTTTGACAAATAAGTTTTTACAGGTTGTGGAGGGGTGGAGGGAGGTTGGGGCTTACTTTGATAACATCGGAGAGTATTTCAGATGTGGGGATTTGATGATAGAGGGGGGAGGGGGTTTGGGGTGGGGAGAACCTGAGGGACGGCAAAGAAAAAAAAATAGCTGTCATCAGGACTAGTCATCCCAATGCTCCCGACACTACCACCATCACCAAACCAGCCCAAAGATTAGCTTGCCAGTGCCCAGCCTCAAGGAACAGTCTGCGTTTGTTGTTGCCCCTCCAGCTGCCTCCATCCAGCAGTTGCTTCTGCATCTACCTCTGCCCCACCAGCCTTGTCAGTTACCTCTGTCACCTGCTCCAGAGGTCGTACCCATCTCGAATCCAAGAGGTGGAGGAGTTCCTTTTTTTTTATTGTTTTAGGTTTATATGTTATTTGTTTAGTTCTTCATTACAGGTTTTCTCAGGTTCCTTTTGTTCTATTTAATGCATCTCTGAATACATACATTTGTATAAAAAACAAAATACCGCAGTATATTCGGGAGCGCAAATGATAAGACTGTTACCCTAAAGTTCCTTCGGAATCTTCAAAAAGATCTTCGGGCCTTCAGTGGGATCTCCAATCACACAGCCAATATGAAATGAAGAAAGGAAAAAGAGAACATTTGGGCAATATCGTGTGCCGTATATATATCAAATCGTGTGTTCTTATGAAAAAAACTCACAAGCGTGGAGCTGGATAGCTCAAAGGGTATAGGCAGTTGAGTCACTATGGGGGACTCCTCCCTTCAAACGTAGAAGTTCCTATTCTCCAGTTCACCTCAATGGATTTTTCACAACAGATATACCTCGGAGGAAATATACATAGCGTGATACCGTCACAGGAGAGGAGAGGAACTTGATAGAGAGGTACTCACATGTACAGGAACCTCCTATATGGTGGTTCCGTATTTCTGCAATAGACCACTTTGCAGGGGGTCTGAGCCTCTGTCTAAATGTGTGGTGAGCGTTCAGTGGATGTTAAAGATGGATGACGATGGGCGAATGGGTAAAAAGTGTATTGGCATACACTATATATTGGACATAGAGATGGTGGTGGTGGGCAAAACTGTTTAATAAAACATTTAAAAGAACAAAATGATAAAAGAGATTGCGGGGGTCATCGAGACGCGTTTCTCTTACCGAACTGTAAGCTTCCTCAGTCGAATGTTACCCTAAGGAGACAGACTAATCATTTGCGCTCCCGAATATACTGCGGTATTTTATTTTTTATGTATTGTTGTTGGGTGAGGGATACACCTAAACGGTGAGCTGCATTCTGATATATTACCATTCAACCTCTTCACAGTATAACATACTGGCCTTAGCACCATTTGACCCGTGATTGGGTCATCTTTTTTCCTATACATTTGTATGTTGCAACTTTTTTTCTACTTGCTCCAATGTCTCTTTGATTTTCTTTATCCCATTTTCAGGATAGTCCTCCTGAGGTTTGACTTTCACATTTTTCCTTTGTATGACCGTGTCCCTATTAAAGTTTGCAAATAATTCTGTCACACACCTGTCCAACATGTTGCGAGACCAATGAGACAATTGGAAAGTATACTTACACGTAAAATACTGCCGTATGCCACATTATACTCTAATGTACAATATGTTTAATTATGACATTATCCAGAAAACATACACGTTGTATAGTGCATGTGCATCTCCTATTATACTGTATGTCTAGCACATACTGATCAACAATTAACATGTGGGAAACATAACAAAGAAAAAAATGTCATCTGCGCTTATTCCCATTATACCGTGTGAAACAAAACACAGCTGGATGCATTTGGTGGTTGCAGCTGCCCCATCGGGGAATAGGCGCGACCCCACCCCTCCTGTACTGTAATTGGCATTACAACATCAAATACTGTCCTATGGTAGCGCCATTCCCTAGCCCTGTGGATTCCAGTTTGATACACACAACGTTGTGACAATTATTTTGCTGCAACCAAGATGCACATCATCCCCGGCATGGGGGTCTACTGTTTCCTCTCAATAGATCCTAAGACACACATATCACGTCTCCAAACTCTTGTAAATGCATTTGATTAAGGCCCCCTGTATTCCACAAATGAAAAAGACAGGTGTGTGCTGTATGCAACAAATTTATTTTCTGCAAAGGAAATTATGTTATTTTTCACATGTACAGTAACGTGTAAAAAGTTATGGAAAGTTGTTTCTACATTCTTTGAAGTGACAAAATCATATTGTGTGTCTCCATCTGCAAAATAAAAGTGCAATCATTAAGATGACGGCAATGCCTACAATCCATCCAACTATACTGTCACAAGTGCAACTGGTGACATTTCCTAGCTTCGGTACTGATGTTGCCAGCACTGATTGTTGCATGTAATTCTATCGCTTTGTCACACTGACATGTGTAACAATCTTTTTTACCTGCTAGGTTTACATTTTTTAAGTAACAAAAGATCGATCTACCTCTGACAATTTTTTTTGCATGAATAGCATGTGTCTGTATTGCGTCACTGTAACACCATAGAAAGTATGATTAAGGCTGTCATGGCCTAAAGTTCACTTGCTGTGGGCTAGTTGATTCTCCCATGAATAAAGAATAATATACACCTGGCAGTTTGAAATCCTGCTCTGTTCTTTTTGCGGTATTGAAGGGGTTTTCGGCGCCGCTTTTGAGTCGTGGCTTTGCGCCGGTGTGCAGGACTCCCAGTGCAGTGTGATTGCGGCGCTTGTGGATGTTGTAACACCAAGGGAACAGTTTGACAGGGCCAGACTTCGTAATGGTCAAGATTTGGTTAGCATTTCATATTTTGAACAATGCGCAAGTGTACTCAAGGTAATGTGGACATGTGTCTCAAGGGAGTGTTCCAGCAGGTCATCGTCCATCAGGATCTAGATGGTTAAATACACATTAGTAACGCATCCATGACTTCACATCCCAAATAATCAGAATAAAAGCAGATCTTTATTTTATGCAATAATGGCCGAACAGGTGTGTGTGCATGGCTAAATGATCAAGCCCCTGCACTTGTCTCACAGATTATCCTGACGGGAGGGGGGTCTCATGGCATTTATATGTGAATCATGATGAAAGCATTATTGTATCTACGCCATACAAACAGCTTAAAGGCACATGAAATCATTATGTGCATTTCAATCATGATGGTGGTGCTACGTATGAGTAGAATTGCCAGAGCGGCCATGTTTTCGAGGACACAATTAATTCTTGTTGATGGACAGTGCATTAAAAATGACACCTTTCAGCATGTATAATTCAGACCCTGCCTTTATTTCCTTTGCAACATGTATAATTCATATGCTGCACAAAGGAGATCTGTGCTTGTGCTCCTTACCTGAATTGCTGGATAATACGCTGCCTGACATCTGTGCCCACATCATCAGCGTCATGAGGTAGCATTATTGGGACTTTGTCAGGGGCCACATCAAGGTCAGGCTGTAATGCAATGCCATCCTCTAGAGCAGTGTTTCTCAAACCTGTCCTCAGGACCCCCTAACAGGCCAGGTTAGTCAGATATCTGAAGCGCAGCACAGGTGATCTATGATTTGCTGCTCAGTGACTGCAGGATTCTGTCTGCAGTTCCCCAAGGTGATCTGTAAAATCTGGCCTGTTAGGGGGTCCTGAGTAGGGATGAGCTGTTCGGGTTCGGATGGTTCGGAGTTCGACCCGAACTTTGGCAGTTTGAAAGTTCGCGAATTTCAAAAAATACTAAAAAAAATCTAGAAATAAAGAGACTCTTTACTGCAGAATATTATAAGCAACGGTTTATTAGATATTGAATTACAAACTAATGTGTACGTGGAAAGATTATCAACTCTAAATGACCTCTGTTCACAAACGGGCATAACACCAGGTGTTTTTAGTCTGGTAATCAATTTGATACATTGTACACCATACTGAGGGTGGGGTGGTGTCTGCTTCTGATTGAGATTTGAGAATTAATTTCCCTAAAACATCCTAATATGCTGCATTTAACCCTTTCGCTGCTGAGGCTTTTCACACCTCTGTGCTGAGGTCATTTTTACCGCTTTCGCTCATCATGATTAACCGCGTTTTGTAGCCATATTTTGATATATGACCCAGACATATTATATATCGTTCTTTCCGGCAGACTTGGCAGATTCATAATATGTCATTATTATATGTATACGTTATGTCATGTCTGTATATTATAACAAAAATGCAATAAAATGTGAGTTTTCAATAATTTATTATGTGTAAAGTTTTTTTTTCACATTTTAACATGCGATCGTTTGCGGTTATATTTTGTATGGGGTGCGCTTGTTAAAAAAATTAGAAATGGGGTCTCGTTACATTTTTTTTTGGGGAACATTTTGCTTTTTTTAACAAACGCACCGCATTCAAAAATCGTTAGTGCAGCATTATTGTGCAAATTACAATTGAAATGGGAACAATATTGCTGCATTAACAAAACAAAACAAAAAAAAAACTTGTTTATTTTTTTTAGAATTTTTTTTTATTATTATTATTATTATTTTTTTTAAAACATTTTTCATGCTCATGTTTGGTATCCTTGGAAAGGCCATGCTCTGGCCGATCCAACGATATCATAACCCCTAACATAACTTTAACTCCTAGCTGCCACGGATCGGGAGATAGGGGGTTCATTGGAACCCCCTATCTCCACCATTGGTGGCAGCTAGGGGTTAACTCCAGGACTGGCGTCATCATGCTATGCACGATGACGCCAGTCCTCAGGGGGAGTTCCTGGAGGCTTGGCTGACATCCAAGATGTCGGCCAGCTCCAGGCGAGGATCACGATCCGGCGCTTTTCAGCGCCGATTCGTGATCCGGCTCCCCAGGGGTTAATCACAGCCACCGTTTACACAGGCAAATGAT
The DNA here is from genome assembly GCA_009667805.1 of Leptobrachium leishanense. Lineage (NCBI taxonomy): Eukaryota > Metazoa > Chordata > Amphibia > Anura > Megophryidae > Leptobrachium > Leptobrachium leishanense. The sequence continues at coordinate 358,329,239 of CM019063.1, read as the reverse complement.
TCTATAGATCTATGGATTTGAGTCAATATAGATTTATACGTGAATTTTTATGCATTGATGCAAACCTGTCAACGACTTGATCCATGTTTATCTTGTTTGCAAGCCTAAACTCAATTGCTAGTGTGGAAAGATCTGACAGCCTTTCCTCTGTCATTGTTGTACGCAAATAGGATTTTATTAATTTCAGTGCTGCAAAACTTCTCTCACAAGATGCACTGCTAACTGGCAAAACACATGCAATTTTACACAGTCTGTACAGTTCAAAGAAGGGGACAGCATAGGGTTGCAGAAAGTTTGTGAACTCCAGGACAGTGTTAACGTTTATGCCTTCTGATTCTTTTTTCCTCTTCAAAGTCACAAGAGCCTGCTTGAGTTCTGTTTCTAAATACTCCAAATTGCAGCCATAAAATTTTGCCATTGAAGTCAGCTTTTGAAAATTCAAAAAACAATCTGCTTTTGGGTTAAGTGCCTGAATGCCTTCCATTACCAGCAAGGAATCCCTTGAAAAATGTGATTTTAGTTCTGATATTATGTTGTCAAGAACAACATAGACAAAATGCTGTATAAAATCCTCCTTTTTGCACAGTTGTGTTCGTTGACCCACTGTTTTCATTATAAGGCTGTCCCTTAATTTTAAAGGTGGTCGGCAATCTCTTCGTTTGCGAGGTGGTTTATCTCCTCCAGAGTCAGGAGTTTCTATTCCGCATTTAATGCACAAGTTTATTGCATCCACCCAAACCTTTTCTATTGCGGAAGATTGTACTGATACTGTAGGGGTGCTGTCTCCATTTCGCACTTGTTCAAGTTCTTCAATAACAGTCCGGACGAGAAGGACTGCTGATGCCAAAATCGAGATCTTTTGCTTGTAGCATATTGGATATCGTCTGTGTCCTTTTTAATATGTTTTCAAAAAGCACAAGTGATAGAATGAAATTAACATCAATGAAATTAAGGATGAAATTTGCTTCAATTCTTCTTTCTGTATTTTTCTCATCAGATAATAACTTAAAAGTTTCCAGGAGAGGCTCGAGTGTCTGAAGTACAGCTTTGCATGCAGCATATTGGCATGTCCACCTTGCATCACTTAATTGTCTTAGTTTAATAACAGGTTTTGTTGACATCTCTTTCTGAACACTTTCAAACACTGAGTGAACCACGGATGTGCTGGAAGAAACGTAAAGCTTCTCCAACTTTGCAGAAAATTCAGATGCTTCAGCCACATTTTGAACAGTGTAACCAACAGCTAAATGAAGACAATGATTCATGCAATGGACATACAGTTGTGTTCAAAATTATTCAACCCCCAATGCTGTAAAGGGTTTTAGGGAATTTAGTGTACATTTGTAATTGTATTCCGAATGAAATCCTACAAGGACTTTTTAAAGAACCATATGCAACTAAAATGACATCAATTGGTTTTGTAATACAGTAGTAAATGTTTATTTTGTGAATTCTTCATTGACACAATTATTCAACCCCTTAAAGACTACCACTCTGAAGAACAGAGGTTCATTCAAGTGTTTTCAATCAGGTATTGAAAACACCTGTGGATGTCACGGAGCAGCAATAAAGCATAATAAGCACCAATTAGGCAGCTTTAAAATGACTGTGATACTCAGCTCCTTCTAGACATTTACTGGTGTGGTTACAAACATGGTGAAGTCAAGGGAATGGTCCAGGAAGACAAGAGAAGAGGTGAATACTCTTCACAGGAAGGGCAATGGCTATAAGAAGATTGCAAAGATGTTAAACATACCAAGAGAGACCATAGGAAGCATCATTCGCAAATTCAAGGCAAAGGGCACTGTTGAAACGCTACCTGGTCGTGGCAGAAAGAAGAAGATGCTGACTTCGACTGGTGTGCACTACCTGAAGCGTAGAGTGGAGAAAAGTCCCCGTGTGACTGCTGAGGAACTGAGAAAATATTTGTCAGATGTGGGTACTGAAGTTTCAGCTCAGACAATACAGCGCACACTGCGTAATGAAGGCCTCCATACCAGAACTCCCAGGCGCACCCCCTTGCTGTCTCCAAAGAATAAGAAGAGTCGACTGCAGTATGCCAAAAGTCATGTGGACAAACCACAGAAGTTTTGGGATAGTGTTCTGTGGACTGATGAAACAAAATTAGAACTGTTTGGTCCCATGGATCAACGCTATGTTTGGAAGAGGAAGAACAAGGCCTATGAAGAAAAGAACACCTTGCCTACTGTGAAGCATGGCGGGGGGTCAATCATGCTTTGGGGCGGTTTTGCTTCTGCAGGTACAGGGAAGCTTCAGCGTGTGCAAGGTACCATGAATTCTCTTCAGTACCAGGAGATATTGGATGACAATGTGATGCAGTCCGTCACAAACCTGAGGCTTGGGAGACGTTGGACCTTTCAACAGGACAATGATCCCAAGCATACCTCCAAGTCCACTAGAGCATGGTTGCAGATTAAAGGCTGGAACATTTTGGAGTGGCCATCGCAGTCACCTGACTTAAATCCGATTTGAGAACCTCTGGTGGGACTTAAAGAAAGCAGTTGCAGTGCGCAAGCCTAAGAATGTGACTGAACTGGAGGCTTTTGCCCATGACGAATGGGCGAAGATACCTGTAGATCGCTGCAAGACACTTGTGTCAAGCTATGCTTCACGTTTAAAAGCTGTTATAACTGTAAAAGGATGTTGTACTAAGTACTAAGATTGAATGTCACTTGGGGGTTGAATAAAACGGATAATGATGTGAGCACATAAAAGACATTTGTGGTTATTTCATTATAAATGTTATGTTATATTTGTCTGACCTACACGTGCCTCTTTGATTTAATTGTAAGCAAGATGACTGAATGATCAAAATCAATGTCAAACTGGCCAAAACACTCAATTTCAGTGGGGGTTGAATAATTTTGAACACAACTGTAAATCATTTCTAATTTATTTATTTTTTGTCCCAAAGCAATGGCATTAGCCATTTGTCACATATAAAATGAGCAATACCACTGCTGCTGTTACTCACATTCTCATTTTCCACACCTCAAGCAAGCTATAGTTCTGTGACACGCTCATATACACTGCGCTGCACATCACATTTATAGTTCTGTGGCTCTGTGACACGCTCATACACAAATGCGCTGCATATGAGATTTATAGTTCTGTGGCTCTGTGACACGCTCACATACAATGCGCTGCACGTCAGTTTTATAGTTCTGTGGCTCTGTGACACGCTCATACACACTGCGCTGCACATCAGTTTTATAGTTGTGGCTCTGACACGCTCATATACACTGCGCTGCACATCAGTTTTATAGTTGTGGCTCTGTGACACTATCATATACACTGCGCTGCACATCAGTTTTATAGTTGTGGCTGTGACACGCTCATATACACTGCGCTGCCCATCAGATTTATAGTTGTGGCTCTGACACGCTCATATACACTGCGCTGCCCATCAGATTTATAGTTGTGGCTCTGACACGCTCATATACACTGCGCTGCCCGTCAGATTTATAGTTGTGGCTCTGTGACGTGCTTATATACACTGCGCTGCAAATCAGTTTTATAGTTGTGGCTCTGTGACACGCTCATATACACTGCGCTGCACATCAGATTATAGTTGTGGCTCTGTGACACGATCATATACACTGCACTGCCCATCAGATTTATAGTTGTGGCTCTGTGACACGCTCATATACACTGCGCTGCCCATCAGATTTATAGTTGTGGCTCTGTGACACGCTCATATACACTGCGCTGCCCATCAGTTTTATAGTTGTGACTCTGTGACACGCTCATATACACTGCAAATGAAGTCAGTCTGTGTTTTTTTTTTTTGCTGGGTTAGGGTTGATTTTTTTTTTAATTATTAAACAGGCCATGACATAGGGTGATCTGATTTCACTCACCAGCTTTGACTGTCTAGTGGTGCTGCTGCGGGCTGTCAGGGTCTCTGTCTCCCCTGATCCGCTCGGCGCTCCTCTTCTCTGCATCAGCCAGGCAGCCTATGGTGGGTGCGGCTGGGACAGGGCATGCGGCTTGACGAGGAAGTCACGAGGCGCACCTGCTGTGACGCGCCATGTGAGGGGGCCGGATGTTGGCCGGCCGCCATCTTTAATTGTACAATGGCAAACGGGGGGGGCAAGGTATAACCTAGGGGGCAATTGCCCCCCTGCAGCGATGCCTATGCCCATGTGAGATGGGGCAATATATACCCATATGAGCGGGGGCAATATATACCCATGTGAGCTGGGGGGCAATATATCCATATGCGCTGGGGCAATATATCCATATGCGCTGGGGCAATATATCCATAGGCTCTGGGGCAATATATCCATATGCGCTGGGGGGGAATATATCCATATGCGTTGGGGGGCAATATATCCATATGCGCTGGGGGGCAATATATCCATATGAGCTGGGGGGCAATATATCCATATGAGCTGGGGGGCAATATATCCCCATGAGCTGGGGGAAATACATATCCATGTGAACTGGGGCAAATATATATATATCCATGTGAGCTGGGGCAAATTATTATTAATAAAATCCTCCAAGCTGGCCGTATTATCCATGTTTCTATTCACACATATATTAATTAAGGCTGATGGACATTGCATGATAATGCCTCCCGACAGCATGTAGAATCATTACACTGCATTTATACGGATTCAAAAGTAGGTATGTGCATGGCTGAAAAATTTGTTTTGTTTCGTTACATTTTTAAATCCTTTCGTTATTTCGTAACCAATTTTGTTTCGATTCGAAATTTCGAATCTATTCAATAGTTGATAACAATTCGAATTTTGGATCACTAAATAAAACACCAATTAATCAAATTTTAAAAGAAAAGCTAGGGTTAAATTTTAAGCTGTGTCACAGATTTAGTAGGAGTCAAACAGTGAAACAAAATTAATTTGTTTCATAAATTCCTTTGCTGACTATTAGTTCATTTCAAATTCAATAGTTGATCAGTTATTCAAATTTCTCTTTTATGATGTTGACAGTGTAAAAAACGAAATACATTTGTTATATACCACTTTGTTTCATTTCAAAATCGTATAGATTCTTTATTCGGAAGTACTTCCGAAATACGAATTATCAAATTGTTACAAATTCAGAATTTTTCCAAAACGAACGCAAATCTCTATCCAAAAGAAAGGACAGGTGAGCGACCATAATTTCCCTGCTGCAGCAAATACATGTTTCAGGGCAAGACTTATCCATGTGTCGCTTTAAACATGGTCCACACGTTCATCCGAATAAACCCCAGCATAAAATGTTTAGAATTAGGCAATTAGAATTAGGATATATGTGGATAAAGGATACATTTATAACAGAGCTGACTGCAACAGCAGCAACATTGTTGACCAGATCCATTACTATGGTGTATGGAGTCAAGAGAACACCTGTGCTGCATTCCTTTACATTGCCTGTTAAATATGGGCGAGGACCTGTTATTTTTCAGTTTTTTTTAGCATTACCACCAGGGTTGAGCAGTAGGTAAAATTTTGCGATTAGCGTCCCTCAAAAAATTAGCGCAGGCCCAAAATGATCTGTTAGTTGCAAAAGCGCTAGAGATCTCTAGCGCTTCTCATGTCAAGTATAGGACGTGGAAAGTACAGTAAGCTCCTGCTACAATACGCTAATAACGGCGCGCTAAGTGATTTTTCCTGTTTGTAGCGGGAGGGAAACGATCTGTTGGTTTGGTGCTAGACTCGATGAACCTGGCGCTAACGCAAAAACATGCTGACACTAGGGTTAGCTCACACCAGGTGATAGAGCCCTAAATAAGTATATACAAATAAGATTCCAAAATCCCAGAGTAGTGTGACGCAATGATACCTTTTTATTGTACTAACCTGATACATAAATTTAATATTTTATTTGCCGCAGTTCGGTGGTGTTCGCCAATGTCCGATAAATGCTTCAGCGACTCCAATTTTAGCAAATTAGTGACTAATCGCTAAATAAGGAATTTGCAATATTGTCGGTGAAATTAATTCCCTGAAATATGACGAAAAGCAAAGGATCTAAAGATGAATAGACCCTTTAGATTCTAACTTCCATAAACCCAGGAGAAATACAATAAAAATAAACAGCGTGGCATGTAGCTACCATTAACCCTTAAAATGTCATAAACCAAGGCAAAAAATAAAATGTATACTGTAAGGGATGAAGCCTGCCCATTAACCCTTAATACACAACTAAACCAAAAATGAAAGTAATACACAATGTAATATATATAATAAAGGGTTTTATCACTATTTGGGCGCTGTTTACACCTATAGATCAGTATGAATCCATTGGAAAGGGATATCAATCCGTTAAGGCAATCTAATGGTGGAGATGTTTAAACGTGCGGTAGTATTCAGGCTATCAGACAGTGAGAGTATTTATTCGTGTAGTTGTAGACTAATATGGTTTTTAAACACGTGTCAAAATTGCGTATGTACGTATGGAAGTAAACATATAGACATGAGCTGGAATATATCTAAAATTCGAACGTTAAATGTATAAAACGCTTTCCTTTATCAGGAGGATAGATATTTCTTTTTTTTTTTGTATTTAAGATTTTTATTTTGAAATAGAAAGGTCCCAGATTGACCTGCGACGTTGGCCTCGCAGGGCCAAAAATCATATGCACTGCTGTAACATGCAAAACAGGGGGAAGGGAGTCTCAGAAGGAAACCGTAAAAAAATTGAAAAAAGAGGGGGTTAACAACAGTAAAAGGTCCTCAAAAAGTAAGACAAACGGTGGGCAGAGGGTAAGTACATAGAAGAATAGATAATAGGCGTCAAAAAACGCAAAAAGCAGGGGGGGATTATGATAAAGAGTCACACAAAACAAAAAGTCATCTCTAGGCCATCAAGGAGCCACAAAATATCAATAAAAGCACATTTTACAGTGTAATCTAAAAACTCAAAAGTGGATGACTGAAGGTGCAGCGAATTTATTATTAAAATATATGTTTAACAATAAAATTAATAAGGGGGGATATCCAGGACGCATTTCGCCGTAAAAATGGCCTCTTCAGGCCATTTTTACGGCGAAATGCGTCCTGGATATCCCCCCTTATTAATTTTATTGTTAAACATATATTTTATAATAAATTCCCTTTATTTTACCACCCTTGTATCCTGTCTTTCTGCGCAAAGTGTGCTCCCTACTGAGGCGCTGTCCTTCGGCTATACCAGGCAGACCAGCACCAAAACAGAAGGAGGTCCGCGACAGACGAGGAGAGAGGAGGCGAGTAAAGGGACTTTGGCCACCTTTATGGGCCATAGATGCTAGCAAGAGTGAGCCTGATACATCCTAGGCTCTCGTCCACGTGAGTTAAATACTGCTATTTTACGTGCAACATTCCATCTGCATCACAGTTTGCGCTATGTTATCTTTCTCTGCTCACCCCCACGAGGTAAAGACCCGGCGGAACTGAAGGGAAGGACAGCGCATTTTCTTTTGCACGATTACCGGCACACTGTTTTTTCAGCTTTATCATAGAGGAACAATACAAACATTGGCCACAAGGTGGCAGCAAGACATAAGAAATATTTATCCTCCTGATAAAGGAAAACGTTTTATACATTTAACGTTCGAATTTTAGATATATTCCAGCTCATAGAAAGAAACAGTGAAGCGCCTTCAGAAAAAGGACTAAACGTACACGCTACACATTGAATATGGGGGTTCTCCTAAAAACCTGAAAACAAGTATTGTAGATAGTCAATGGAGCGCCAGCGAACTGGATGTACGGTTAGTCCTAGCAATGTCCAATCAAAAGTCTTCTAGTCCATTCAGAAAACCCTTACTCCGGATGAGATAAATTTTTGTAGAAGAGAGGAAATATAATCGCGCAGTATATCGATCCACCATCAGAGGGAAATAAAAACGGTTGTAGTCCTACTCACGTTCTATTGAGCCTAACCTTGGCTCTAGGATGGATAACAATTATGGGTCTTCAAAAGATGTTCAGGTGCCCATATACCCGCAACGGAGTTCTTCAGATGCTTTCCCCTGCAGTGGATCAGAAAAGATACCAACGCACTATCTAGTGCAAGATCGTTTAAATATAATGGTAAAGTTGGTACACATTTATGGTCACACTCACATGTTAATGAGCCGCATTGGCTCCAAGATGTCGCATAGGAATATTAAGGTAATTCCAAAACCTTCTCTCAATCACGTTTACAGGAAGCAGCAGTGGTTTAAAATAAAATAAATTTATTAATACATAAAATATATTACCAGAACGCGTTTCGCTCCTCAGAGCTTCTTCAGCTGGTATCACTGGTCTTATGTCTGCTGCTTCCTTATATACTGTTTAAAATGTCTCATTTGGTCATTCACAATTCACATCAGATAAAAATCATTAAGCAATTAAAAACAATTAAAAACAAATGGATCAATTAAGAACAAATGAGATCACATGTGGCCACTGGGCGTCTGTACATTCACACTGTCTCTCAGTGTGGAACGCATAATCGTTAGTCCTGATTGTGTATAGGGGGTTTCATTTACCACCGTGTGTTGTAAAACTCGGCGGATCACCGCAATTGCGCATGCGCAGGACTCAACGTATCAAAATGTGCGTGTCATTCACACACAACTCCTATTGTGTATCCTGCGCATAGCATCTGCGCATACGAATCAGTTACTGGCACCCCGCATCGGCTCATATATCGCCCTCCTAAGCGCTTGCCAATTGAAAATAACGTTATACGCTTGGTAAAGGGGAATCTATAAATGTAGTACCAATGGCTTGAAAGGAGTGTAGCCAACTATGTGTAGATATCAATTTTCTTATAAGAGAGGGCTTAATTAATTTTATAAAATGACATATTAGCTTTAATAAATAATAGGAGTGAAGTGCAGCACAAAATATTAGTGAACTTATTGTCCATTTCATTAAATCTACTATAATATTAATGCCTGGATGGCATAAAATATGATTTTTATTGTACTTTTATTTTTTTATTTTTATTTATTATTAGTTATTGACTAGTAACTAGTTGACTTGTTGTGGCGTTGTCACCCCACAATTTCACCGGCGCAAAGCCTAGCATTCGTATCAGGCAAAATGTGTGTGCGCAGTTCTTACTACGCATCCTGCGCAGAACAACTACTGCGCATATGGATCCAAAGAAGGCACCCCGCATCGACTCATACAAAACCCCAATATTAGGTGGTAAAATCGGAGACACTATTAGTACAGACTGAGTCTGTACCTATCCTGAAGTGAAGATAATAAAGTGACGAAGCTTCTATAGACTATCACATAATAACGTAATGTACATACTGAGATCAACATATAGTGGTCCTATCGGCAATAATATATTGAAGGATTAAAGTGCTAAGTGACTAGCTCATGGTCATTACTTATATAACATATTAAAGTGCTAAACGTCAATGTAGATAAGGGTGTAATAAAGTGTTATTATGAACTACATTTTAAGTGACTAATTATAATAAAGTGCAATATTGCAGTGGGTCAGTAAATCATCATTTATAATCTCATAATAAAGATGTGACTTAATTTATCTATAATAATAAAAGTGTAAGTAGGGTATATTATTGGAATATATAGGATATTAATGCCTAATGGCATGGAAATTAATATTTTATATTATACTTTTTATTTTTATTTTTCTTATTATGGCGTTAACACCCCGCAATTGCGCCTGCGCAGAGACCAGATCTTATCGGGCACAATGTTTGTGCGCAGTGCTAACTGCGCATCCTGCGCACTACATCTACTGCGCATATGGATCTGATAAGGCACCTCGCATCGGCTCATACAACGCCCTCATATTTGGTGGTAAAGTGAAATCACTATTGATATAAACAAAACTGTATACCACAGTGTATATCCTGAAGTGGTGTGGAAAGACTTTTATAGACTAGTGCAATGTATATAGTATACACAATGGGATCAACATATAAATTTGATGCCATCGGTAGACTACACAATTAAGGTGCCAAAGGACACAATGTCCTTTGGCACCTTAATTGTGTAGTCTACCGATGGCATCAAATTTATATGTTGATCCCATTGTGTATACTATATACATTGCACTAGTCTATAAAAGTCTTTCCACACCACTTCAGGATATACACTGTGGTATACAGTTTTGTTTATATCAATAGTGATTTCACTTTACCATCAAATATGAGGGCGTTGTATGAGCCGATGCGAGGTGCCTTATCAGATCCATATGCGCAGTAGATGTAGTGCGCAGGATGCACAGTTAGCACTGCGCACAAACATTGTGCCCGATAAGATCTGGTCTCTGCGCAGGCGCAATTGCGGGGTGTTAACGCCATAATAAGAAAAATAAAAATAAAAAGTATAATATAAAATATTAATTTCCATGCCATTAGGCATTAATATCCTATATATTCCAATAATATACCCTACTTACACTTTTATTATTATAGATAAATTAAGTCACATCTTTATTATGAGATTATAAATGATGATTTACTGACCCACTGCAATATTGCACTTTATTATAATTAGTCACTTAAAATGTAGTTCATAATAACACTTTATTACACCCTTATCTACATTGACGTTTAGCACTTTAATATGTTATATAAGTAATGACCATGAGCTAGTCACTTAGCACTTTAATCCTTCAATATATTATTGCCGATAGGACCACTATATGTTGATCTCAGTATGTACATTACGTTATTATGTGATAGTCTATAGAAGCTTCGTCACTTTATTATCTTCACTTCAGGATAGGTACAGACTCAGTCTGTACTAATAGTGTCTCCGATTTTACCACCTAATATTGGGGTTTTGTATGAGTCGATGCGGGGTGCCTTCTTTGGATCCATATGCGCAGTAGTTGTTCTGCGCAGGATGCGTAGTAAGAACTGCGCACACACATTTTGCCTGATACGAATGCTAGGCTTTGCGCCGGTGAAATTGTGGGGTGACAACGCCACAACTAGTCAACTAGTTACTAGTCAATAACTAATAATAAATAAAAAAAAAAAAAGTACAATAAAAATCATATTTTATGCCATCCAGGCATTAATATTATAGTAGATTTAATGAAATGGACAATAAGTTCACTAATATTTTGTGCTGCACTTCACTCCTATTATTTATTAAAGCGAATATGTCATTTTATAAAATTAATTAAGCCCTCTCTTATAAGAAAATTGATATCTACACATAGTTGGCTACACTCCTTTCAAGCCATTGGTACTACATTTATAGATTCCCCTTTACCAAGCGTATAACGTTATTTTCAATTGGCAAGCGCTTAGGAGGGCGATATATGAGCCGATGCGGGGTGCCAGTAACTGATTCGTATGCGCAGATGCTATGCGCTGGATACACAATAGGAGTTGTGTGTGAATGACACGCACATTTTGATACGTTGAGTCCTGCGCATGCGCAATTGCGGTGATCCGCCGAGTTTTACAACACACGGTGGTAAATGAAACCCCCTATACACAATCAGGACTAACGATTATGCGTTCCACACTGAGAGACAGTGTGAATGCACAGACGCCCAGTGGCCACATGTGATCTCATTTGTTCTTAATTGATCCATTTGTTTTTAATTGTTTTTAATTGCTTAATGATTTTTATCTGATGTGAATTGTGAATGACCAAATGAGACATTTTAAACAGTATATAAGGAAGCAGCAGACATAAGACCAGTGATACCAGCTGAAGAAGCTCTGAGGAGCGAAACGCGTTCTGGTAATATATTTTATGTATTAATAAATTTATTTTATTTTAAACCACTGCTGCTTCCTGTAAACGTGATTGAGAGAAGGTTTTGGAATTACCTTAATATTCCTATGCGACATCTTGGAGCCAATGCGGCTCATTAACATGTGAGTGTGACCATAAATGTGTACCAACTTTACCATTATATTTAAACGATATTGCACTAGATAGTGCGTTGGTATCTTTTCTGATCCACTGCAGGGGAAAGCATCTGAAGAACTCCGTTGCGGGTATATGGGCACCTGAACATCTTTTGAAGACCCATAATTGTTATCCATCCTAGAGCCAAGGTTAGGCTCAATAGAACGTGAGTAGGACTACAACCGTTTTTATTTCCCTCTGATGGTGGATCGATATACTGCGCGATTATATTTCCTCTCTTCTACAGAAATTTATCTCATCCGGAGTAAGGGTTTTCTGAATGGACTAGAAGACTTTTGATTGGACATTGCTAGGACTAACCGTACATCCAGTTCGCTGGCGCTCCATTGACTATCTACAATATTCCAGCTCATGTCTATAGGTTTACTTCCGTACGTACATACGCAATTTTGACATGTGTTTAAAAACAATATTAGTCTACAACTACACGAATAAATACTCACTGTCGGATAGCCCCAATACTACCGCACGTTTAAACATCTCCGCCATTAGATTGTCTTAACAGATTGATATCCCTTTCCAATGGATTCATACTGATCTATAGGTGTAAACAGCGCCCAAATAGTGATAAAACCCTTTATTATCGTATACATTCGAAGGCAAAAAGCGAAACAGTTGCATACTATCACTAAAGGGCAGCAGTTAACACCCAACGCACACTAACAGGGTTATCCAAAGAGATTCGAAAAGTCACCGCTCGTTCGGTGACTTTTCGTTCTCTTCAATTCGGTTCGTGTTGCTGATCCCATTTCGGTGACCCTGCGGTGTGTTCAGCAAGCACCACAGGGTCCCCGAATTGCAGGGAAAAGCTACCGCAAACCTGACGAAAACTAACCGCAAAACCTGCCGAATGCACGACGAAAACCCTCAAAAACATCTGGATTAACCCGTCGAAGACGCCAGAAAAACCCGAGCAGGAGCCGATCACACGCAGCGAAGCTGCCGGATAAAGCCGAGAAAAAGCCGACACCGCAGACAGAGGGAGGTGAATAAATTAGCAAAACAGTTTGTATGAATGTGAAAAGCTGTTTGCAAAGAAACTACTGAGCGAAAATGTCTGAAATTTACATGAGGTCCAGGGAATGATAATAAAAAGGGCTGTTACAGAAGAAAGAAGTAAACTAAAAAAAAAAAAAAAAAACACAGAAAAATGCTTAAAGTACCCTAAAAAAATCTATAAATAAAGAGACTCTTTACTGCAGCATTTTATAATGAACGGTTTATTAGATATTGAATTAAAACGGGAATATTTTTAACATTGAAGCCTATGGGATTCTCCTGAATTAACTTGCCGAATTAAACCACCGAATGGCAGGGCATTTCGGGAACCTTTCACTGCTGGTTTTCGTTCTCTGAATAGCTGAATCATGGGGATTTCACTGCCCTCAAACAGGTACCGAACAGGCACCGTATGTGCAGGCAATTCGCCAGGATTTGGCGAATTGCCTGCTCTCTAGATAGCCGAATGGCCAAGAAAGGTAACCGAACGCTGATTTTCAGCGTTCAGTTACCTTTCTCAAGCAATTCGGATCTCTTTGGAGCCTGTTTCTTACAGGGTTATCCAATCAAGAGTTTCACCCCCCCCCCTATTTTCTCCATAACAATGTAATATATAGTTTGAACGTTCACCCCTTCACTGCTGAACCATTTCAACCCTGTGAAAACAATTACTACGTACACCTTTATATGACTTTTACTTTACATGGAATACGGTCATGTTGGATATCATTGGAAAGGCCAGAATCCGCCCTTTCCAATGACACCTACATCATCCATATGCAATGCACAGGGAGATTACGATTATCATTCCTGGCCATTCGGCTATTCAGAGAGCAGGCAGTTCGCCAAATGTTGGCAAATTGCCTGTACATACGGTGCCTGTTCGAGGGCAGTGAAATCCCCATAGAGAAGCAATTATTAGTCTGTTCAGAGAACACAAAACATCTGAGAAAGGTTGCCGAAATGCCCTGCCATTCGGTGGTTTAATTTGGCAGGATTATTCAGGCGAATCCCATAGCCTTCAATGTTAAAAATATTCCTGTTTTAATTCAATATCTAATAAACCGTTCATTATAATAGTCTGCAGTAAAAAGTTTGATTTTTTTTTAGGATCTTTTAGGCATTTTTCGGGATTTTTTCGTTCCCCCTTTTTTTAAATCGTCTTTTTTCTGTAACAGCCCTTTTTATTATCATTCATTGGATCTTATATGTAAATTTCAGACATTTTTGTTCTGTAGTTTCTTTGCAAGCAGTGTTTCACTTTTCAAACATTCAAGCGTACTGTTTTTTTAAAATTTTTCACTCGATTCGTCTGCAGTACCGGCTTTTTCCGGCGGCTGCTGTGCGCGGTGATCGGCTTCTGCTCGGGTTTCTCCGGTGTGTTCGGGGTTAATCCAGATGTTTTTGCGGGTTTCGGTGTGCGTTCACCGGGTTTTGCGGGGAGTTCTCAGCGGGTTTGCGGCATCTTCCTGCATTACGGCGGCCCTGTGGGGCTTGGTGAATACACCGCAAGGTCGCCGAAATGTGAACGCCAAATCTCACTGAATTGAAGAGAACAAAAAGTCACCGAACGATTCTCTTTCAATAACCCTGATAGTGAGCCACTGTTCATAGCCCTATATAAAGGAAAAGTCCTATCACGTTCATAGTAATGTTCTAAATGATACAGTCTGCTACAATTATTGTCTCCATATGAGGCACTAGTCCACGCATCCAACGCCCGTTTCGCCACTATTAGGCTCGTCAGGATTGCCAAATGATGCAATGTAGCACCTTTGTATTTATGCAATCACATTCATTGGCTTCCGGGATTCTAAATTCACCAATCATATTCTTCCCAGTCCCCATTACTCGGAATGATTCAGTACAGACATCTTATCTGAAGAGGTCTTGAGATTTTTAATGCTGATTGTATCGCATATTCAAGTAGCAATTCATAATATATTTAATCTATATTGTTCAAACCTACAAATGTACGATGTACCTTGAACACTATAATAAATCTTGACCGATATTAGAAGGTCACAGTAGTTCCATTTTAAATATTGTGAATGCCATGCAGACAAAAAAATTGTTATACAAATTCTGTGATCTAAAACCACAGTAATAAAAATTAAAGCTACGATTGTATATCTAACAGAAGCCACATGTAGCGCTGCTTTAAAGACTGTGTTTTGCTGCATTTAATTATTATGACCACCAGAGGGAGATAGAGACATATGGACTTGCTGGACAAACTCTGAACTACAATTTCTAGGGATGCACCGATACCGATACTAGTATCGGTATCGGGGCCGATATTGCCGTTTGCACGAGTACTTGTTACTCGTGCAAACGGCCCGATACATCCCGCCGATACCGGAAGCCGGCGCTGGGCCGGCTTGCCGGTATCCGCGGGCTGGGGAAGCTGGCCGCGTGCATGAAAAGCACGCGGCCAGCGTTCCCCTTCGGCGCGCCAAATACTCACCCTTCCTGAAGTTCCGGTCTCTGGGCAGTGATGCGGTCACGTGGCCGCCGGGCGCTCCTGTGACGCGGCCTCTCGGCTGGAGGCAGCGTCACAGATGCGCCCGGCGGCCACATGACCGCATCACTGCCCAGAGACCGGAACTTCAGGAAGGGTGAGTATTTGGCGCGCCGGAGGGGGAACGCTGGCCGCGTGCTTTACATGCACACGGCCAGCTTCCCCAGCGTTCGAGCGGGGGGCCAATCCATGAAAGCTGCGGGGCAAATCCATGAGAGCTGCGGGGCAAATCCATGAGAGCTGCGGGGCAAATCCATGAGAGCTGCGGGGCCAATCCATGAGAGCTGCGGGGCCAATCCATGAGACCTGCGGGGCAAATCCATGAGACCTGGGGGCAAATCCATGAGACCTGGGGGCAAATCCATGAGACCTGGGGGTAAATCCATGAGACCTGGGGGCCAATCCATGAGACCTGGGGGCAAATCCATGAGAGCTGGGGGTAAATCCATGAGAGCTGGGGGCCAATCCATGAGACCTGGGGGCAAATCCATGAGACCTGGGGGCAAATCCATGAGACCTGGGGGTAATCCATGAGAGCTGGGGGCCAATCCATGAGACCTGGGGGCAAATCCATGAGACCTGGGGGTAAATCCAGGAGAGCTGGGGGCCAATCCATGAGAGCTGGGGGCCAATCCATGAGAGCTGGGGGCAAATCCATGAGACCTGGGGGTAAATCCATGAGAGCTGGGGGCCAATCCATGAGACCTGGGGGCCAATCCATGAGACCTGGGGGCAAATCCATGAGACCTGGGGGCCAATCCATGAGAGCTGGGGGCCAATCCATGAGAGCTGGGGGCAAATCCATGAGACCTGGGGGCCAATCCATGAGAGCTGGGGGCAATCCATGAGACCTGGGGAAATCCATGAGACCTGGGGGCAAATCCATGAGACCTGGGGGTAAATCCATGAGAGCTGGGGGTAAATCCATGAGAGCTGGGGGTAAATCCATGAGAGCTGGGGGCAAATCCATGAGAGCTGGGGGCAAATCCATGAGACCTGGGGGTAAATCCATGTGACCTGGGGGCAAACCCATGTGACCTGGGGGCAAACCCATGTGAGCTGCGGTCAATCTCATATAAATTTTTATGAGGTCTGTTCCTATTGGAAAGCGTCACATGACATTAAATAAAAGTATCGGTACTCGGTATCGGTGAGTACTTTTAAAAAGTATCGGTACTCGTACTCGGTCTTAAAAAAGTGGTATCGGTGCATCCCTAACAATTTCCATCATGCTTTGCGTGAGTACAGGAAGTGGGTGGTGTAGGAAGAGGAAAGACATCAGCAGCCTCGTGCAGGGGAGAGGCAGAGTGAGCTGAGCGGTGAAAGGTGAAAGGTGGAGGACGCATGTGAAAACTGTCAAGGATCGTGACCAGGCCAGAGTACAGGCGCTGCCTCATTGGTGCTGGAGATCAGGACGGTGACCCTGCGGAGACCTACCTACGCAGCACTGAGAGGTCTGGACGGAAATCTGGTTCCGGCTGGACCCCGAGTAAGGAGACTGCGCTGATCGATTGGGAGTGCAGGCGGTGAATCGTTGTTCCTGTTGCAGAGATTCGAAAGGAGCAGGGAGCGGATCCAGCGGCACAGAGTCCCAGTGCACGGCGGGAGAAGATCCTTGATCGGGTGCTGGACAGTTTGTCTATCGGATGGGTGAGAGGCCTCCTAGGCCGCAGTTCCAAAAATAAACGCGAGCTGCAGTATTGTTTAAATCTACAGGGCCCC
This sequence comes from Leptobrachium leishanense, assembly GCA_009667805.1. Lineage (NCBI taxonomy): Eukaryota > Metazoa > Chordata > Amphibia > Anura > Megophryidae > Leptobrachium > Leptobrachium leishanense. Next base: position 358,312,106 of record CM019063.1, on the reverse strand, counting down.
AACGTGACTAGTCGAAGATTGTTTGTTTCATTCACTGGCCAGTTGAATACAGTACCCGGGTACCCGAGACAATACACATACACATCTTTGAGCTATTATTCACGGGACTTACACTCCAGAACTGAGGGGGTTAATCTTTTTCTTTTGTTGCCGCGTGTTTTTCCCGCGTTACAAAATCCTGTCGTTTAAATACCATATCTACTTTATACAGGGTAAGCCAGTCAAACCTGCATTTTTGAAAAGGGCGGGAGAGCCATGAAAATGGGCGGAGCGAGTTAGCAAGGTTACCATTGTGTCCCCCACAACTAAGCATTTCAGTCGTCATGGAGCAGTGGTCTAAACAACAACGTTCATTCGCTGTGAAAGCGTTTTACCAAAGTGGTAGTTATGCAGCCGCTCAGCGTCGTTTCCGGAAGAATTTTCAAATTAATCGAAATAAGCCAGTGCCGTCTGTTAATTCAATCAAATTGTGGGTGACAAACTTTGAAGCAATTGGTGAAACGAGAAGCAGAAGGGGTGGCAGTGCAAGATCAGTGCGAACTCAAGAGGAGAATCCGGTTGGAAATCGAGAGAATTCCTCAGCGTATGCTCTGTGATGCGATGGGCTGTTTCAGAAATCGCCTACAAGAATGTCTCAATCGGGAAGGACACCATTTTACTGGAGTTATTTTTAAACAGTGAATGTTGTTTCTTAAATGCTTTTTAATGTACATTAAGATAGTAACAATAAAATTTTGAAATATCCATCCGTTTATTTTTTACAGTCATTTCAAAAATGCAGGTTTGACTGGCTCACCCTGTATATGTTGCTTTATTGGGCTCAGTAAAGAATATAATCTATAAAAATCCACAACAGTGCTGGTGTATAGTTATTCCCTAGTGCGGTGAGACTAACCCGAGGTTAATTCAGTGGCTCCTCCGGGAGTGAGCGCTACACACATATACACACATAAGGATCCTTGGTTATAATAATTATAATTATTAATTAATTATTGGAATCCCAGCTAGATAATTTGGCTAACAGATCCTGCAGGAATAATCTTCAGATAAGGGGGCTGCCTGAGGGTGCAGAGGACGATCCGCTTGGTTTTGTGGTTGCTACGCTACGCCCCATGGCACCGGAGCTTCCTGACCATGCCTGGAAGCTTGCCCGTGCGCACACGGCCCTACGTACCCGGGGCACAGCGGAGGACCGACCGAGACATTGTGCGATTCCTTCACTTTTCCACTAATGAACTGATTCTACGTAAAAACCGCACTGTCCCTCTGTTGTATGACAGCACACCCTTGCAGTTATAACAAGACAGCTCTCTGAGCACCCTCAGACGTCAACGGCTATGGAAACTGGAAACTGGTGGCAGACCTTCTCTGTGCTAATAAAGTGGCTGTCAGGACCCCTACATGGTGTCCCCCAGCACTCCAAGGAAAGGTCGCCGACGCAAGAAACTGAAATCACAGTTTCTTGCATTTGAATTGCTGCCCGGCTGGACTTTCCTTGCTGGATTCTCCAGCAGCAGGTGTGCAATCAGCCCTGATCCCTATTTAGCAGAGGCACACCCTACCCAGAGTGCTTTTGAATTCTCCTGCATCAGCACAACCTGTATCCAACCTGGAAGGAATCTCCAGGACTCTGCTTGATATACGTGTACCGGACCCCTGGCTAGCCTCCTGGACTCTGATTTATCCCTACCGGTAACCGTGACTCAAGACCCCCTTTTGTTGCACCTGCCCCAAGACTCCCCCTCTGCACTTCCAAGAGACTTTCCTGCATCGCCCTTCTGATGTTATATTGTTTTGCTTAATAAACCCCTTTTTGATTTCACCACAACAAGTGTTTCTCAGTTGTATCACCGCACCCTGGGCTCACAACCGCATCCTGCGTGCTGGTTCCTAACAGTGGCATTCGCCTGGGGACACCTTTAAAATGTTGGCCTTCCGAAACAGAAGAACTCACATCTTTCTGCCACATGCTGATTCAGACAGGTTCTTCCAGGCATTGGATATATGACCTTTTGAAGGATTTGTATCACCAGAGGGCCTGGTCCCTCCGCTCCTTGGCCTGCCCAGGGAATGGGTCCAGGTGAAGTCACTGCAACGCGGCCCTCCTGCTTCGGGCTTTGGCTGAGGCTCACCGGGCTTATTTCTGCTTCCATTGACGGCACCGTCCTGGCTTTAAAAATCCTGACCATTTTTGACCCCTGAACAGTATGTTTTTGATGGTTCTGGGGGGAGTTCTCTTTTTCTTGTTTATTCCACTTTTGGGTGGATGGGTGCGGGTACGTGGGCGAGTTGGCCTTTCAGACCTTTCTGGTTTTTCCCTCTTACCTCCATGGATCCCGGCGATTGGCAAGCCCCGGTATTGTTGGTTTCTCTTTTTATGTTTTTAAGATTGCTTCGTTATGTGTTTTTTCTTTTTGTGTATTTTATTACCCCCCCTCCTCCATCTGGGTGGTGTCTCTCACTATATGCTTAAGCGTGCTGAAATTGGGACCATGTACCACGTGGTGGGAATCCTCAACCTTGGGGACTTGGACACTGTTTGACGGCGAGTCCTTCTTGCACCCATCATGGCTCTGAAGATTAAGTCCCTTAATGCGAAGGGTCTGAACTCGAACAATAAGCGCAGACTTCTTTTGCGCACTTTGAAATCTGATAGACATTGCATTTATACAGGAGACCCACTTGGTTAAACATGCGAAAATGGTATTGACTGATCATGTCCACACCAGAGAGCTCTCCGAGAGCATTGGGCAAACGTAACGGGGTATCCATTTTGATTTGCAAATCGCGCCCCTTTCAAGTGGTATTGCATAAGTGTGATGTTGATGGCCGTTATGTTTTACTTTCTGGATCCCTGTACTCCAACACCTACCATTTTATGAATGTTTACGCCCCCAATAATTTGATATAGGAACCCAAACAATTGGAAACCTATAAAGATAACTGAGCTACAATTATAAAGTTTCAAGACTGAAACAAACAGGGGATAACCCTACTCAATGAACAGAAAAAAAAGTTTCTCACTAGGAGACACTAACACCAGGAAACAAAAAATATAACTTATTTAAGCAGTTAAAAGATCGATTATCACTAAAAAAACATAACCTATCACTAAATCTTTTCTATAAATATTGAATCAATGTCTTAATGATTGGATATAAAATTCCAATGTTATACGAGTATAAATTCATGTAATATCCTGATCTAACTTTGAGAATATATTATTGTTCAGAAATACGAATACATTTATCTGAATTAAATAAGATCACAATGTTCACTATTGTTAATACTTAATTGCTGATATTCTATGAAGATAGTTAATTACGGAGACCAGATGTTGTTAATATCAAAGTTCTTAAGTGTCAATTACCAAGAAATGGTTAACCTTTTGCATCAGAGGAAAAAAATAAACGTATAAAGCTTTAAGTAAATCTGTGTAAGTGGTGAATCCAATTCACGCAGCCAATATTTCCGACATTTGTTCACTACTCGTGCATACAACGGTGATTACTTGAATTCTCTTGACTTGATTGAAGCAAAGAAAAATCTGAAAATGTCGACATTTACTTTTATATTCGCATCTCCAATATGTGGATCAAATGTGCCAATGAATCAGATTTCAACAGCAATATGTTCGAAAAGATGTACTTCATTGTACGTTGTAATTCGTATTGACACAATTCGTTAAATAACCATCTAAGTATGGAAACAAACTTTAGCCAGCATTGATTTTTAGGAAAAAAATCGTGCACATTCCTTTGATCTACGGTGTTATTTATTGTTACAATTTACACGTATCAATGAGGACACTTGAATAAGTGTCGTTTCCAACCTATGCGTGCAGTAACTATCACTCCAATTCTTTGAAAATGATCAGAACTGCATCCTGCATTGCAAGAAGATCCGGTATAGCATTTATCGCATTTCAAAGAAAATATAACATTAGAAACAATTATACAGAGAACCCTATGGACTGGTGTTAGAAGACACGTTGAACCAATTCTCTGATTAATAAGCTTTACCGAAGTTAATGGCTTCTATCAAAAATATTTAGGCGTGCATTCATAATTCACCAGGTAGACTATATTCACATTATTGGAGTCTACCTGGTGAATTATGAATGCATCTCTATAGGTTTCCAACTACCTGATCGATCTTCTTGCAATGCGGGATGCGTATCTGATCTTTTCCAAAGAATTGGAGTGATAGTTACTGCACGCATAGGTTGGGAACCACACTCATTCAAGTGTCCTCATTGATGCGTGTAAATTGTAACAATAAATAACACCGTAGATCAAAGAAATGTGCACAATTTCCTAAAAATCAATAATGCTGGCTAAAGATGGTTTCTGTATTCATATGGGTATTTAATCAAGTGTCAATACGAGTTAAGGACATACAGGGTTATTCAAAGAGAATCGCAAAGTCACCGACACTCGGTGATTTTTCGTTCTCTTCAATTAGGTGCGATTTGGCGATCCCATTTCGGCGACCCTGCGGTGTATTCAGCAAGCACCACATGACCGTCGTAGTGCAGGGAAAAGCCACCACAAACCCGACGAAAACTCACCGCAAAACCCGGCGAACGCAGACCAAAACCCGCAAAAACATCTGGATTAACCCCACCGAAGAAACCCGAGCAGGAGCCGATCACAGCGCAGAGCAGCCGCCGGAAAAACCCGACACCGCAGACGAATGTTGTGAAAAAAAAAAGAAGTACGCTTGAATGTTTGAAAAGTAAAACGCTGTTTGCAAACAATCCACTGAGCGAAAATGTTTGAAATTTACATATGAGGTCCAATGAATGATAAGAGGGCCGTTACAGAAAAAAGAAAAAACAGATTTTAAAAAAAATTTGCTTAAAAGATCGTAATTTTTTTTATAAATAAAGAGACTTTTTACTGCAGAATATTATAAACGGTTTATTAGATTTTGAATTAAAACGGGAATATTTTTAACATTGAAGCCTATGGGATTCGCCTGAATAAACCTGTCGAATTAAGCAACCCAATGGCAGGGCAATTCGGCAACTTTTCACTGCTGGTTTTTGTTCTCTGAATAGATGAAGCTATGGGGGTTTCACTGCCCTCGTACAGGCACCGTATGTGCAGGCAATTCGCCAACATTTGGCGAACTGCCTGCTCTCTGGATAGCCGAATGGCCAAGAAAGGCAGCCATTCGGATTTCTTTGAATAACCCTGATAGTTTTCGAACATATTGCTGTTGGAATCTGATTCATTGGCACATTTGATCCACATATTGGAGATACGAATATAAAAGTAAATTTCGACAATTTCAGATTTTCTTTACTTGAATTCTCTTGACTTGATTGAAGTAATCGCCGTTGTATGCACGAGTTGTGAACAAATCCTTCCTGGTAAAATCCTTTATAAATAAATAAATGTCGGAAAGATTGGCTACGTGAATTGGATTCACCACTTATACAGATTTACTTTATTTTAGGGTTGCACCGATACCGATACTAGTATCGATATCGGTGCCGATACCGGGTACTGCAGGAGTACTTGGTACTCGTGCAGTACCCCCAATATTTTTTTCCGATACCAGAAGCCGGCATTGAGCCGGCTTGCTGGCATCCGAGGGGCTGGGGCGGCTGCCCGAATGCTCTATCGGCATTCGACAGGCCCTGCAGCTGCTCTCCTCACTTTGTTTATACTTACCTTCCTTCAGCGACACCGGCAAAGTTTCCACGCGTGCGCTCGTTGGAAGGACCCCAGCCGCGATCACATGGTCCCACGTGGTTGCGGCTGGGGACCTTCCAAGGAGCGCGCGAAGACTTTGAAAAATTGAACGATGAAGATTTCCTAGATTTGCTGGATTTAGCCTCCATTTTTTATTATTTTTTAAACTTGATGCTTGTCTTTGAGTGATCTTTTAATAGCTTTTCACTGTACTGTCCTCCCTCCACGTATCACTTTTGCGAAGTTTGAGAGCCAGCTAAACTTCATCTATCATAGAGTCGCTTAGAATTTAAGTTTCAATTCCAATCTTTATTGAAGAAAAATCATAAACTCTACGATGGATAATAGTGAAACTAAAATAAAAGAATAATAACGTACAATTAGTCTCTAACTATACATGTTCAAATACAACCAAATATATACAGAAATACCATTGTCATTACACACATCTGGACATCATATGAGACTATTAAGGATATACTCTACATAGAAAAACATATGATAACATGCTATGTATTAAAATGGCAACATTACACCCACTCTACACATTAGAAATAGCAATATGTGTTGATGGAAGCAGATAAGGCAAGTAAACTTACAGCTATTGCTCTTCAGAATGCTCAAAGACAAGGGTTAATGGAGATTGCCCATGCAGGACTGTTCATCTGCTCACCACATAACAGCCATGAGGTAACTCACACTTCCTGGATTTCTAAGAGCTGGTTACTTCCTGGTTTCTAAATTGCCTGCAGTTTCTTAAAATGACCACTAGGTGGACTTACCAAAACCAAAGAGCTTAACTGATCTTAACCTGGAGACAGAACACTGATCCACATTAGCATTAATATAGTCAATATAAATAATAGGATGAAGTAAAGTCCAACCCACAATGTACAATAATATGCCAACAATTATAGAATCAATAATGAATAGTCTAACAAATGAATTAATGAAAAAAAATGATGTCATATTAGCATTACTACTTAATGGTATTTTTGTAAATAATCCTGTTGACCCCTTGACCAAAATATACAGTTACAAAAAATGTACACTCTCGAAATCGGTATTCAAACCATCCGGATACAAAGTACCCCATTCATATATGTATCTCATTTCTTCTCTACCCAATATGATCATCATGCTTTCCCCTCTATCCTTATTGCTAACTTTTTTCAGGGCTGTAAATTTTAAACCCATTGGGGATCCATTATATTTTACCCTAAAAAGCTCTGAGATTGACAGGGTTATTCAAAGAGATCCGAATTGCTGGAGAAAGGTAACCGAACGCTGAAATTCTTCTGCGGTGTTGGGTTTTTCTGGCGGCTGCGCTGCGTGTGATCGGCTCCTGCTCGGGTTTTTCCAGCGTTTTCGGCGGGTTAATCCAATGTTATTGCGGGTTTCGTGCGCGTTCACCAGGTTTTGCGGTGAGTTTTTTGGCGCGTTTGCAGCAGCTTTTCCCTGCATTTCGGGGGACCGGTGGTGCTTGCTGAATATACTGCAGGGTCTCCGAAATGGGATCGCCAAATCGTACTGAAGAGAACGAAAAGTCACCGAACGTGCGGTGGCTTTTCGATTCTCTTTGAATAACCCTGTAAGTGTTTCGTAAACATTTTCCTTCTATTCCTTATATGTTCTGAGATCTGTACATTTAATGCTCTGCTGGTTCTACCAATATAGTATAAGCCACAGGGGCATTCTAGAATATAAATCACGTTCTTTGAACAACATGTTAAAACATCCTTGATAGAAACTTTTTTACCGCTTTTCTTATTGAAACATTCTTTAAAGATTTTTTCCTTCCCACTGACCTACAGGACAAACATGGTCCACAACTATAGAAACCGTTTTCCAAATTAAACCTATTGGTGTTTGTTTTTCTATCCATCTTATTTTTAACCAGCTTTGTTTTTAGGCTTCGAGCTACTCTAAATATTATTTGTGGGTGCGTTTCTATAATGTTGTCCAACGCCCTATCTCGCTTAAGAATATGCCAGTGTCTACTTATACTTTTCTTCGTTTTCTTTGCTTCAGTATTAAAAATCAAAAATTATTGGTACTTGTGTCAATTTTCTTTTCTCTTTTTTATTCTTATATTTTAATAAGGCACAATGATCTTTCTTTTTTACCTCATCTATTACGGTTTCAAGCTTTTTTTTAGCATACCCTTCTTCCAAAAAATTTTCTTTTAATCGTTCTATTTGTTCATCGCAAATATTCTCATCAGAACAATTCCTCCTTATTCGTAAGAATTGGCTTTTTGGAACTGCATCAAGCCAAACTGGATAGTGGCAACTGTTCCTCTCAATATAGGTGTTGGTATCTACCTCTTTAAAATGGGTTTTTGTTTTTATTTTTTCTCCCTCGATACATATATCCAGATCTAAAAAAGTTATATTTTCCCTACTCCATTTCTTCTCCAGTTTTAATTCCCATTCCGGATTATCTAAATTATCCAAGAAGGAGATCAATTCTTGAGAGAAAGGGGGGATAGGAGGATCCTGAGGACGAGCAACAGCACTAGCGGCCTGCTTTACAGTGGGGCCCGCTCAGGTCTCACAAGGTTTTAGCTTGCTTGTGCCATTACAGGGATGAATGCTCCATATGCAAATCAGTCTGCTCTCACCGAATGAGGGTGGCCAGTACTGACTGCCAAGGACGTCATCCCTGCATGAGAGGTGCAGCCAGGGCCGGATTAAGAGCTCTATGGGCCTGGAGCTGAAGATTTTGGTGGGGGTTTTTTTGAATTTAGTGAAATGAAAGCATATTTTAGGTTATTGTGCAGATACGGATATATCTAACCAGGCAGATACTGTGTGAGTAAATTTACATTCAGATTTCAATCGTTTAAAGCATGTAAAATTATTTTTTCACATTTTATCATCGAAACCTTTGTGGTTATATATTCTATAGGGAATTCTTGTTAATTTTTATTAAATGGGATCCTGTTACTGCATTTTTCTGAGAAAATATACAATTTTAACCAAAAAAATGAAATATTTCCCTTGTGTTTTTTGAATAATATGACTATGTATAAAACACTGATCCTGCTCCCAGTGTGGGAAATGAGAAGGTAATGGCAGTGGTATTGCTCATTTTATAAGTGACAAATGGACAGTGCCATTGCATTGGAACTAAAAATAAAAATATAAAAAGTTTTTGGGTTTTCCTTTTAGATTTTACATGGTCATGTTTGGTATTAATGCAAACGCCAGACGCTGACCTGTCCAATGACACCTCCCTTGACCTTGTGAGGTGTAAAGATTAGTAACGCAGGGTTCCAAAGTCACCCCCCCCCGTGCACTTTGCTGCAGTGCGGTGGTTTATGTTTTTGGTGTAACAATTCGTAATAATGGATCGTGCCATCACCTCCACACTTGAGATGGTGAGTAAGTGTAGCATCATTGTTCACTTTATAATTGATAAGTGGAAAGTATTGCTGTGTTAGAAAGAAAAAATAAAGTAATATTTATTATTTTAATTTTGTTACATAAAACCTGGTCATGTTTCATATCATTGGAAAGGGCGTGCTCTGGCCTTTCCAGTGATACCTCATATAACCCTGTAGCTGCTATGTTGTTGGAGATAATGGGGTCCACATTTTCATAAATGCAGACATTGTTATTTTTTCTTTGGGCCTATTCTGGGGCATGGGCCTGGAGCTGCTGCTCCATCTGCCCCTATGTTAATCCGGCCCTGGGTGCAGCAGTACCGACAATCGTTTCGACCTTGTTAGGCCTCGCCAGGAGGGTATAGCGGACACCCCTCTAGGCACATCAAGCAAGGGTCCATGTCTCGATGACCCTGTAAACTTATAGTGAGAGAAAGGGGGGTGTGAGGATCCTGAGGATCAATTCTTGTTCGCCATCCCTCCAAATAAAGAAAATGTCATCTATATATCTTGCAAAAAAAAGTTATAAATGGTGAATTTTCATGAATTTTAGATTTGGAATGACTTACTTGGGTAAACACTTCACCTTACTTAGGGGTTAACCCTTATTAGCTTTATTGAAAAATATGATGAAGATCATGAATAAGATGAAGTGAAAGGATTTTTAAAATAAAACAATTACTTTATTTGTTAAACATTAAAACATAAAATGGTGTAATACAACAATCATTCATACAATCATACCACAATATTCTTTTGTATACATGCCACAATGTTGCAATTATTTCCTATATTGGTGCTACAGTGAATAAAAAAGGCTGGGACGTCTCAATTCTTATGAATAGCGTCTTATTCTTATTACATTTTTTGAACGTCTACAAAGCATCTATCTTGTCTGTATGGATCACAGTTGAGATCATATAAATTCTTGTATTGCTGAAAAGGAGTATTTTCTTTGCAGATTCAGCAGACCATAAATGCTTATATGTTCTAAAGTATTCAAACCTCGGTATTCATGCGGTTAAACAGCACACGCTGACTGCACACACTGGCTGCGGCAAAATAACTGTGCCTGTGGTTAAGTTATACTGGCCTTAACAGATCTAAATTCAAACAAAAAGGCAGAGCTCTTTGGTTGTTAGTTACTGCTTTGAAATAGTTTTTTAGTCAGCCTCATTGTGCAGACACACCCACAGTTTAATTACTTGAAGTTGCTGCATTTCTTATCAGTTCAAGATAGCATACTAATTTATAACTAGCAGTAGGGATGCACCAATACCGATACTAGTATCGGTATCGGGGCCGATATTGCCGTTTGCACGAGTACTTGTTACTCGTGCAAACGGCCCGATACATCCCCCCGATACCGGAAGCCGGCGCTGGGCCGGCTTGCCGGTATCCGCGGGGCTGGGGAAGCTGGCCGCGTGCATGAAAAGCACGCGGCCAGCGTTCCCCTTCGGCGCGCCAAATACTCACCCTTCCTGAAGTTCCGGTCTCTGGGCAGTGATGCGGTCACGTGGCCGCCGGGCGCTCCTGTGACGCGGCCTCTCGGCTGGAGGCAGCGTCACAGATGCGCCCGGCGGCCACGTGACCGCATCACTGCCCAGAGACCGGAACTTCAGGAAGGGTGAGTATTTGGCGCGCCGGAGGGGAACGCTGGCCGCGTGCTTTACATGCACCCGGCCAGCTTCCCCAGCGTTCGAGCGGGGGGTAAATCCATGAGAGCTGCGGGCAAATCCATGAGACCTGCGGGGCAAATCCATGAGACCTGGGGGTAAATCCATGAGAGCTGGGGGCAAATCCATGAGAGCTGGGGGGCAATCCATGAGACCTGGGGGCAAATCCATGAGACCTGGGGGTAAATCCATGAGACCTGGGGGTAAATCCATGAGACCTGGGGGCAAATCCATGAGACCTGGGGGCAAATCCATGAGACCTGGGGGCAAATCCATGAGACCTGGGGGCAAATCCATGTGACCTGGGGGCAAACCCATGTGAGCTGGGGCAAACCCATGTGAGCTGGGGGCAAACCCATGTGAGCTGGGGCAAATCCATGTGAGCTGCGGTCAATCTCATATAAATTTTTATGAGGTCTGTTCCTATTGGAAAGCGTCACATGACATTAAATAAAAGTATCGGTACCGGTGAGTACTTTTAAAAAGTATCGGTACTCGTACTCGGTCTTAAAAAAGTGGTATCGGTGGGGCAAATCCATGTGAGCTGCGGTCAATCTCATATAAATTTTTATGAGGTCTGTTCCTATTGGAAAGCGTCACATGACATTAAATAAAAGTATCGGTACCGGTGAGTACTTTTAAAAAGTATCGGTACTCGTACTCGGTCTTAAAAAAGTGGTATCGGTGCATCCCTAACTAGCAGCGATTCTATTTGCATATAATACACATCAATTGGGAAGGCTAGTAAAGAATGAATTTTGTATCAACCCTGACACTCAAAGTAACTGTGCCTGAGGTAAGGTTATACTGACCTCAGCAGATCTAAATTCAAACAAAAGGCAGAATTCATTGGTTCTCAATTACTGCTTTGAAAGAAATTTTAGTCAGCCCCGTTGTGCAGACATGCCCACAGTTTGAGCGATTATAATATTATCAGATGCACAATCATCATTTTTAAACCCGTTAAATGAACTTGCACAGATACCCTGTCACAACTGCTTCACATAAATTAAGCGCTGGAGTAATAACTCCTAAACAACTCAGAATAGTAAGCATGGACCTTCGAGGGTCTGTAAAATATCCATGGTGGTCCTGCAACCAAACTAAAGTTTGCAACAATTTAGAAATGGCTATTGAAGCTACTTACTTCACATTAATTGCTGGAATAATAGCTCCAGAGCAACTCAGAATTGTAAACACGGACCTTCGAGGATCCGTAAATATAAAGAGTGGTCCTGCAACCAAAACCAGAATTTGCAATATTAGAGGTGGCTGTAAAAACTACTCAACATGTTTCAATGGAACAACCCAGCATCATCAGGAGTGAATTGTACCAACATACACACTCACAAACAACCAGACGAAAAATAAATGAAACCAAATGTCTGTAGACATTGATTCTTATAGCCTCAAATCAGCTGTGTTCGTAATTAAATGTCATTAGCTCGACTATGGGTGCTCAGCAGGATCAAAAAGCCCTACGTTTTTCTTTTTTGAACTTTGATCCTTGTTTCTCTACTACGAGTGCTCAACAGAATCAAAGGCCCTGATGCTTCTTACTTTTGGACCATAAACATTTTTATATATATATATATATATATATATATATATATATATATATATATTATATATATATATATATTATATATATATATATTTTATGACTCTCAATTATTAATAGCATCTATGTTTGTAATAATTTTATTGTTTTTGCCTCGTACATCGCCATGGTTATAAACCGGGAATATTTATTCATTATACACTCTGATGTAAATGAAATATGAGAAATTCATGGATACGTAACTTAATCATGAGGGATGTACAAAAGGTGAAAAATTAAAACCTTCATTTAAACCTCTGGGTTGTAAAGTTTTTAAACGGTAAATCCAGAACGCCTCACGTTGTAACAGTTTATGATCTAAATTACCTCCTCTAGGTCCAAGGGTGACCAGTTCTATTCCCATAAATAGAATTAAATCTGAATGATTGTCATGATGTATTCTCAAATGTCTTGATATTGGAGTATCTCTTAAATAGCGCACAGACCGTACGTGCTCCATAATTCTGATTTTGAATGGTCTAATTGTTTTTCCTATATATTTTTTACCGCAGGAACAGGTCATGAGATAAATAAGACCCTCAGAGTTGCATGTGAATGTAGAGTTAGTTTTATATTCAAAACTATCTTGAAAGGAATCTGATGGATTGGCTATGTAATTACAAGCTACACATCTCCCGCAGCGAAAAGTGCCATTCCTTGTGGGTATTAACCAGTTACTTTCGATGGTGGATTCGTCGTAGTTCCTAGATAGCTTGGACTTAGTTTGTTGCGTAAGTTGGCTCCTCTTCTAGTGGTGAAGGAAGCCTCTGGAGAGATCACTTAACCAAATCTTCATCCAGTTTCAAAATTGGCCAATAGGCTCTCAGAATCTCTTTTATCTTGAAGTTAGCTTCATCATAGTTTGCTATGAGTCTTATTAGATGATCTTCTGTATTTTTTGTTTTAGGTTCCAAAAGTTGAGCTCTGTCTTTCATCAAGGCTTTATGATATGCACGTTTCAATACTTTGTGTGGATATCCTTTTTCTCAAAACCTTTTTCTAAGGTCGTCAGCTTGAAGTTTAAATTCCATTATAAATGAGCAATTTCTTCTGAGTCTAAGATTTTGGCCTGTGGGTATTCCGGATCGGAGAGAATGGGGGTGGCAACTTTGCCAGTGGAGGAGGCTGTTGGTAGCGGTCGATTTGCGAAAAACTTTTGTCTCAAGTTTATTTTCTTGCTTATTTATTGTGAAATCAAGGAAATTCAAAGCTGTTTCTTGTATCTCTGATGTAAATTTGAGGTTGAGAGTGTTCTTATTTAGTTCTTCACAAAATCTAGTGAATTCCTCATTACTACCTTCCCGGAGAACTATGTCGTCGATATACCTTCATAATTTGATTTTTGCAGTGTATTGACTCATGGATTCATGGAACACCACTTTTTCTTCCCAGGCTCCCAGATAAATGTTAGCGTAAGATGGCGCTACCGATGTGCCCATTGCAGTTCCAACGGTTTGGAGATAATCTTTCCCATTGAAAAGAAAGAAATTATTCTTAAGGATAAATTCCAATAAATGTATAAGGAATTGACTCCACTTCACAGGCAGATTGGTATATTTTTGAAGATGCAATTTGACAGATTCCAGTCCTTTGTCATGGGGTATGGAGCCATAAAGATTGTGTCAGGCTCGTGCCATGAAGGAGCCATGGCACAGCCTCTGTGTAGTGATATATTCCCAAGCGCTGGGGGTGAGCAGGCAAAGGAGCCTTAGGTAACAGTACCTTGATAGAACGTCTACCTGTAGGAGAGAGCTGAGGGCTGGGAGGCACTTGAGAGTCTCTGGACCCACTGGATTGTGGGCCATGCAGTGGATCTTCCAGCAAGCAGGAACCAGGTCATGCAGACACAGCAAGGATGGAACAACACTGGTATACACGGCACAGTGGAATCAATCAGGAGACAAGGAAAATAAACAAGAGGGAGCTCTCAGGACCTCTTAGGGAAGGGAATACACAAAATGAAAGAGCAAAGGGGAGGAGGGCGTGGTCTGGTTTTATGCAGAACTTCAGGTTCAGACACAGGAGTTAACCCTTAGGTGGGAAGCAGGTAAAGAGAGCTAGTGACCCAGGCTGACCACAGCCAGCTCTCCGGGCTGAGGCATGACAGATTGACTACATCAAGACTACATCACAGAGTATTCGGAGTAACTTCCACATCTTGTAAAATTTTTAGTACATCTTTTGTATCTTTCAAGTAAGATGGGAGTTTTTGCACTGTTGGTTTAAGGAATTCATCTAAGTATTGACATATGCGTTCTGTGAGGTTGTTATTGCCAGAGACTAATCGGCCTTCCCGGAGGATTGATAGTACAGAGTTGCCACTGTAGGTGCTTGTGGGAATAATGCTTGTTGTTGTTTCTGAACCAATTCTGAACTCCCTGCATCCTGTACCAAAGTATCAAGGTCTTTTTGGAATGTCTTGAGTGGATTACCTTGGAGTTTTCGATAGGTGGTGGTGTCTAGTAAGAGGTTTTCAACCATCTGGATATATTTATCCCTATCCATCAAAACCACATTTCCACCCTTGTCAGAGGGTTTAATTATTATTCCTTTATTATCCATTAGGGAAGCTAATGCATTCTTTTCTGCAGATGTAAGGATATTTTTTTGTTTCATTGAAATTAAATCTGGTAATTGCAAGTTATCTATTGCCTCTGTTACTATTTCAACAAATGTTTCTATATTATGATATTCTTTGAAAGAGGGGGTGAAGGTACTTTTCAAGGTGATCTTGGGAAGTGCAGTTGTATAATCCGGATCATTTTCTTCCAGGAGTGCCACCATATTGTCAAGGCATAACAGTTCTTCGGTAAGTGTTAAATTATAATAAGAGGCGTGTCCTGCCCTGAGACCAAGATGGCCGCATAAGCATTGAGCTCCCGAGTCCCC
This sequence comes from Leptobrachium leishanense, assembly GCA_009667805.1. Taxonomy (NCBI): domain Eukaryota; kingdom Metazoa; phylum Chordata; class Amphibia; order Anura; family Megophryidae; genus Leptobrachium; species Leptobrachium leishanense. The sequence goes on along the minus strand of CM019063.1, from coordinate 358,296,851 downwards.
TCCGATGGCAATCTGCTTTTTACTGAAGTATCAGGTCATGGTTCGTGGCAAAACTTGCCTGTCTACCCCTAAACCCTCAGCCCACTGACAACTCCGTGCTTTTGGCCCGCTGGACGCTTTTGTAACCCCAACTCCGACCGCAAATCTTTCCCTGCCGTGTAACAAGATGGCGGATGGGCCGATGTCAATTCTACCCCAGACAGCGGACTCTTCTGACGCCATCTGCCGCTTGGAATGACTTATCTCTGCACTACCTACTAAAGCTGACCTTGCTGATCTGGTGGCGGACCTGAGGGTAAGTTTTGCGGGAGACATCTGGGAGGTCAGGACCGATGTCGAGGCCTTGACATCCAGAGTGCACCGCCTGGAGGATGGGGTGAACCACCCCCGGCTCAGCCGCCTCCCCCGGCGGCGTTTGGTGAGCTACAGCACCGAGTCGATGACCTCGACAACAGAGGCCGACGGCACAATATCCGCATCCGCGGCCTGCTGGAGGTGGACAGGCCGGAGGATTTACGTGCCACCCTTCCTGAGGTTTTTTACATGGTACTGGGCCGGACGTCGGATACCCCGATTTTGATGGATCGAATACACAGAGGTTTGCGACCAAAACCGCCCCCGACAGCACCCCCTCGGGACGTTGTCTGCTGTATGACAGACTTTTTATTAAAAGAAAAAACTATGGCCGCAGCACGTTCGTCCCGCTCCTGGGCCTTTCAAGGGGGCACGCTGGAATTTTTTCAAGACTTATCCCCCTTTACATTAGCGGCTAGACGCTGTTTGCAACCTATTACTCAGGCACTTCGCCAGGCCGATATACCCTATCGATGGGCCTTCCCTTTTGCATTGTCGGCCCAGAAGAATGGAGTGCGCCATACTATCTATCACCCCTCTGATGTTTTCTCCTTTGCAGCGGCGATGGATCTACCGATGCTTAGTGTCCGGAATTGGGAGTCTGAAGACCATCGTGTTGCTCCGGTGGCCCCACTTGGAACCCGCAGACAGCGGTCAGGTGGCCGGCAGCGGCGGTCCCGGGACAGAGCCTCAGCGCATCTGGACCCCCAGGCAGATGCCTGAGCTCTTGCTTTAGTCCCCTACTAACACCTGCTGTATTCCTGAATCCCCATTTTGTGTCGCGCTGCGCCATATTGAGGATCCCCTTTTGTGCCTCCTATACTCAGGGAGTTTGATCCCCCCTGATGATTCGGGGCCTTCGCAGCACGCCCGCTACGCTGGAATATGCGCCCAGAACTATGGTACCGAGTACTTTCTGGCACCTACTGGGCCCGTGCCTTTTTGTTTCACACTTGTACATGGAGGGATTTTCTGCACTGAGGCCGTGTGATCTGTTGTCCTTGTAACACTGTAATATGCTCACCTGCCGCACTACTCTAGAGCTTTACAAACACGGTTTCCCATATACCCGGCTCGATGCCCCTTCGGGTGGCTAGATTCTGTGACACGCATCTTGTTTCTCCTGTGAGATACTCGTCTCAGTTCAAAACCTGTTTTACGCCTGTTTGACGTATGGACTACACCCGATGATACAGTCGGATTTTGTTTTTTATATATTCATAGTTGTACTGTTTGGGTTCTTATCTTAATGTTTTAGAATAATGTAAGGTGTTTTTTTTTTTCTTCTCCTTCCCCCCTACCGTACCCCACTACTGAGTGGAGTACTACATGTTAAGTGCCTTTCCATCGTAATTTTTATGCCCCACCATTGGGTGGAGTGCGGTGAGCTCGTTTCCCAACACATTTAATTTTTCTGACATCCCCATTGGGTGGGATATCGTATTTATGCTATCCTGCACTTTCAATTTTTATGCTCCACTATGGGATGGACCACGATCTGTTCTCTCACCCATTTCATTTTTCTGCTCCTCCCTTGGATGGAGTGTCATGCATTTTTTGCCTATTGCTCTTAATTTTTCTGCCTTCCCCATCAGGTGGGGTACCATATGTTTATTAATCTGCACACTAAATTTTTCTGCTCCACCAATGGGTGGATCACTGTTTATCTCACTCATTTCATTTTTGCGCTCCCTCCTTGGGTGGAATGTCCTGCGTTTAATGTTTCTCGCACTTAATTTTTCTGCCCTCCCCATTGGGTGGGGTACCCTATGTATGTTACTCTGCACCCAAACAATTTTTGCATGCTCCACTTTGGGGCAGATTACTGTTTGTTATTCCGCTCATTTTTCTTTTTTGCGCTCCCCCTTGGGTGGAGGGTTAAGCGTTCATTGTCTAACGCACTTACTTTCTCTGCCCTCCCCACTGGCTGAGGTACCGTATGTATGTTGCCCTATACCCTAAAGGTTTATGCTCCACCACTGGTTGGATTACAGTTTGTTATCTCTCCCATTTTATTATTTTTTTAAATTATTTTTTGTGCCCCTCCCTTGGGTATAGTGCTATGCGTTTATTGTTTTTCACACTTCATTTATCTGCCCTCCCCATTGGGTGGGGTACTGTTGGTGCGCTACCCTGCATCCTAAAGGAGAAGGGAGGTGGGAGAGGGAGGGGGAGGTGAAATTCTTTCTGCTTCAACACTGGGTGGATTACAGCTTGTTACCTCACTTATTTCATTTATGTGCCCCTCCTTGGGTAAAGTGTTATGCATTCCTTAATTTTTCTACCCCCCCCCCGGGGTATCGTTTATGTGCTAGTGTGCTGGGAGGTAAATGTGAAGTGATTCTATATGCTTTATGAGACCCCCCCTGACGCCAAGGGTCTCAATGTCCCGGAGAAGCACAGCCGACTTTTACGAGAGGCTTCAGCCCTGAGGACTTCGGTGCTCCTACTTCAAGAGGCTCACTTCCGATCAGGGTCGGCCCCGGTTCTTTGGGATTTCCGTTATCCCTTGGGTTATTTCAGTGACTATCAGGGTGGCAAGAGCCGAGGGGTGGCTATCCTTTTCTCTCGGGATGTTCCCTTTGTCCTCATAGACGTGATGACAGACCCAGAGGGGCGATTCCGGTTCGTTAAAGGCACAATTGCGGACTCTTGTTATACATTTGCTTCAGTGTATCTACCTAATACTGCCCAACACCGGTGTCTGGCGTCTATCTCGCGTCAATTGCAGGACTTTATGGTTGGAACTCTTGTGGTCGCGGGAGATTTTAATATCCTCTTAGATCCGAGACTGGACACCTCCATGGGTCGTACCTCGATCCCCCCGAATGTAGTACGTCAGGTGAGACATACTTTGGACGAGTTTCATCTGGTTGATGTCTGGCGCGCTTTTCGCGCCGGTGAGCGTGACTATACATTCTTTTCCCCGGTACATAGTACACACTCCAGGCTGGATTATATTCTTATGCAACACCACCAAGTGGACCTAGTCGAGACGTCGAATATTAGCAGACGTAGCAGGCGCAGACGTGGTCAGACCACGCTCCTGTGACGGCTACGCTGTCCTCACCGCTTTATCGACCGTCGGAAAGGCAATGGCGCCTGAATATATCTCTCCTCTCGGACCCGGGCTTTGTGACCGAAATTGACTCCCACCTTCAGGCATATTTTGAGATGAATGGCGACTCGGATGTCCCTGAACCGACAATATGGGAGGCACATAAGGCTGTGGTGCGAGGCCTTTTTATTAGCAAAGCCACAGCTCTGAAACGACTCCGTTCTGAACACATACAACAACTTATAGTAGATATTCGCGCCATTGAACTCCGTCACCAGGCGTCTGCATCGCCCTCTGACTACTCGGATCTTCTAACTAAGCGGCGAGAATTGAATGAATGATTTACTCGATACGGATATTAAGTTTGCTGCTCAGAAGACCCGCTGTAGTTTTGCCTTTAAAGAAAACAAACCTGGTTGATTGTTAGCCCAAGTTCTCCGCTGCAGGCAGAACGCTTCCTATATTGCAAAGCTACGCTCCCAAGACGGAATTGTCCGGGTACTCCCTGAGTCTATCTTAATGGAGTTCCAGCGCTATTACCAAGGCCTATATGATTTGGATGGAGTCACAGACGCCCCCCCCCCACTGTTATTCGGGACTACCTGAGAGATAAACTCCCCAGATTGCTTTCGGAGTCTTCGGCGGCTAGCCTAGAGGACCCCGTCAGCGCGGAGGAGTTTCATGCGGTCTTGAATTCGCTTAAAACCCATAAATGCCCCTGGCCCCGGCGGTCTCCCGGCGGAATATTACCGTGCCTTCTCACCCACACTGGTACCCCGTCTCCTTGCGCTGTTCTCTGCAGTTCGATCAGGATCCCCCCTTCACCCTCATACTTTATCTGCCATGATCTCGGTCCTCTTGAAACCAGATAAGGACGCATCTGACCCCCGCAGCTACCGACCAATCTCACTTCTTAATACGGATCTGAAGATCCTTGCCAAGGTTATGGCGAACCGGCTGACCCCTCTTACCATCCTTGATCCATCCGGATCAGGTGGGAATTGTGCCGGGCCGTGAAGCCCGTGATGCGACCACTCGCGCTTTAGGGGCTATCGGAGTGGCAAAGAGGACTGGTGAGGGCCTTCTCCTGCTTTCTACGGATGCGGAGAAGGCCTTCGATAGAGTGCATTGGGACTTTATGTTCTTGGTGCTTAGGGGTTTGGGGGCGGGACCCTTTTTTATGCAATGCCTGACGACCCTTTGTGATGACCCCACAGCCCATGTCAGGGTCAATGGTGCCTTATCATTTTCGCTGGTAGTGAGGAATGGGACTAGGCAGGGTTGTCCCCTGTCGCCCCTGCTTTTCGCCCTCACTCTTGAACCGCTTTTGGTGGCTATCCGTTGCCATCCAGATATAACGGGAATTCGGGGACATGCCTCCGAAAATAAACTGTCAGCTTACGCAGATGACCTGCTCTTTTTCCTCACGAACGTCGACTCGTCTCTACCGGCCGTTATGTCGGTACTGGACACTTACGGGCTCGTCGCCTGTCTTAAAATCAATCAGGACAAATTGGAATTCTCAGGCGTCTCCCTGGCACCCGTCGCTTTGGAGGCCATTAGTTCCAGTTATCCGTTCCGCCACTGCCCTTCCTCTCTCCGATACCTCGGTACCTGGCTGGCAACATCCTCTAACCGACTTCTCGACTTAAACTTTCATAGGATACTGCGCACGTTTCACTCAGATTTGTCCAGCTGGACGAGTAAACACATCTCTTGCCTAGGCCGTGTGGCGGTGCTAAAGATGAAGTGTTATACCTTTTTCATACTCTTCCTATTGCGATTCCGTCCTCATTTTTCCTGGCGCACCAGAAGGAACTCCTGGCCTTCGTGTGGCCAAAAGGCCGGCCCCGGGTTGGATTAACAGTACTGTGCCGACCAAAGACCAGAGGCGGCTTTTCTCTCCCCGATGTGAAGCAGTACTATACAGCCTGCCACTTGCTTCAAATTATTGGTCGGCTTCCGATCTGGATAAACGATGGCTCGATTTGGAGCGTATTCTTTCCGGCTCACCCTTGTGGGCGTTGCCGTGGTTCCCACCGATCACTCGCCGCAGCATCTCCTCGGACCCGGTTGCTGTTATGCTGCGTATCTGGCACAGATGTAAATTGATTCACGGCTTGTCCACAGCTATCTCCCCCCTTCTGCCCCTGAGCCATAACCCGAAACTACCAGCTGGAGTCTTACCTCACTGAGCATTCGGTTGTCGGTAACAAGGAGACTGCGGGCCTTGAACTTTCCCTCTGAGGATGTGAGTAACCCCCTCTGTTTTAGGGAGGGGAACCCTCCATCTCCCTTAGATTTAATTACCTACAAATTCAGACTTATCTCCGTGATCTCAACTGTGGATACAGCTTACATCGGCAACTCACCCCGTTTGAGCGCTTTTGTCATATGAGCCTTACACTTGACCATGGTATATCTACCTTGTATGGCCTACTTCAGGCATCAGATACGACTGACCCCTCTTTTACTTCTAGATGAGAGGCAGATCTCGGCATTACAATAACGGACGCTCAATGGAATATGACTTATATCCTGGTGCATAAGGGGTTTAGCGCTTCGAGATCTTCCTACAAAATAATGACCTTTTGGTATAGGACTCCCTCGCTATTACATCGCATTTATCCGGACGCTTCTCCCACCTGCTGGCGTTGTGATGCTGATGTAGGGACGTATCTCCACATCTGGTGGTCCTACCCTCGCGTCCTGGGGTTCTGGAGATTGATGTCGATCTTCCATTCACCCCGGAATGCTTCTTGCTTTTTCATATTCCCCTCCCCATCGGGACCCTGAAGAGGTCAGTGTTACTTCTTATGTTATTAGCAGCTCGGGCCCTGGTCCCGGTACACTGGCGTTCCTCGTAAGTGCCATCTCTTCGGTCATGGATGGGCAAGGTTGAGACTTTCCGCTCAGTGGATCTCTTGGAGGCTGTGACTAGAAGCGCTGAGGCGGACATGGGGCTGAAATGGTTCCACTGGGACAGTTACGCGGCGACTGCGCGTCGTACGATGGAGACAACCTGAAGTTCCTGTTGTTGGGGCGAAACTGCCCGGGCATGATCGCTCCCTACCTTCCCTCCTTCCCCCCCACCTTTTTTTTTTCTTTTCTCTTCTCTCTCTTCTTTTCCTCTCCTCTCTTTCGCTCTTTTCTCTTATATTCTTTCTTTCCCTAATCTCGCAACCATGACGCTGTGGGCGATGGTGGCTTCCATGAACGCTGAGGTCAGGAACGCCTTAGAGGTTTTACGCTTCTAGTGGGTAGTTTTTTGAGATTACACACACCTATTCAGTGACGACGTTTCTGTACACACCGCTATTGGGTGGACCGGTCTATTGCCTTTTTTGTTCCTTACGCCCTTCCCCACTAGACACAATCTTTGGTTGTATGTGACTTTATTCAGTTGCGTTTGGATTCTTCCATACTGTACTATTTGTATCAATCTTGATATCCTGTATTGTCTGTTTTATATTTTCTGAATAAAAACTTTGAATTTCAAAAAAAATAATTATAATCTTAGGCTAGGGTCAGACTGAGGCAGTGCGAACGCGCGTGCAGCCGCACATAATCACGGCCGCACTAGCAGCAGATGCCGGGCAATGACGGCCAATATATGAAGTACGGTCGCACAAAAGTGCGGCCGCGCAACGCAAGCGGCAAACAAACGCATTTTTTCGAGAACGTGAAACCACTAGTACTGACGTACAGAGTGCGCTGCGTCCGCTAGCGGCGTGTGTGTGTGATTAGGAGACGTCAGACGCTGCTAATGTCTGGCCAACATAACGTCCAGACGCAAAAAGGGTTTTATTGATGATCCGTACAAAATCACGGATGAAACTGCGCATCGTATGACCGCTATTGCGTATTCCGTGAAAAAATACGTCCATTCGTTCGAACGTACTTTTTCACGGACAACGTGAAAAATGCGTTAGTCTGACCCTAGCCTTAAGCAAACAAAAACAAATTCCCTAATATAATTACCATATATGAAATTTCAATAGACCGTTTTCTTCCCATATATCAAAGATGAAGTAGCGAGCTGCGGGATTCTGATCAGAGGAGATGATAGAAACAACCACACCGAGATATGGCAGATCACCATCTGACTAGCTTGTGGTCAGTCAGACCCGTCTATTATTTCAACATCCAATAGAAATGTTCGTTATAGGGATTCCTGTCCAGTCCACATTGGCTGTTATATCTCACTCCTATCAGAGCAGATACATTTCTACATCAGACGTCACATAGGTTTCGCGGGCATTTCTAAGTTAACACAGGATATTATTTTAAATCACTCTCTCTCTGGCCAGCCTCAAGAGGAAACGAAGCTGAAAAGACATTGTATTGGGACAGGAAATCGGCTAAATTCCACAAGCAACATTGTATGTAAGAAAAAGACGGTCTTCATGCAGAACTGAATATTAAAATGGAGGGGGGAAGATTCACACTAATGCATATTGAAATATGGCACGTATTTCAATTACAGGACATACAAAAAATTAAACCTACCGATCATATTAAAATAACTTTCAGTCGTCTCTTTGATCACAATCACATATACAATCATGATCATTAAAATGGATACAACAAAACTAGGCAATTAAACTAATTATAAAAGAAAATGTACGGAGATCTGAGCACAGGAGGTTGATGAGAGAAGAAGATATGGGTGAAGCAGGATATAGTAAACAGACTTCTTGGCTGACCAGTAAGTTGATCAAACAGGATAAACGGAGAACAAGTCCTTCTTAGTCAGCTTCAAGGCCACAAGGTTAAAGGGGCTTTAACCTTGTGGCCTTCAAGCTGACTAAAAAGGACTTGTGCTCCGCTTATCCTGTTTGATCAACTTACTGGTCAGCCAAGAAGTCTGTTTACTATATCCTGCTTCACCCATATCTTCTTCTCTCATCAACCTCCTGTGCTCAGATCTCCGTACATTTTCTTTTATTCCTTGCACGTCCATTGGAGGGGACGAATTTGAGATCTACAAGGTCTTTCTGATTTATTTTTCTTACCACCTTTACATTCTATTTTGGGAAAGAGCACCTATTCTGTTTTTTGCAATTAAACTAATTATACCTGGGACCATAGTATCCTCGCCTAATACCTCTTGATCATTCTAGATGCTCAGAGGGAAAAGAAAAAAAAATTGTTAATTGCTCTTAAAATACCTCTCTACCTTTTATGATATATGAAAAGGATTCCCCAAGGAGGCCCTTTATGAGCATAAAATACACTTATCTATCTAAATTCACTCTTCCAGCGAACCACACTTGGAGCCTGGGCCAAATACCTAATCTAGACAATAAATAACTATTTATTCCCATTTCCCAAAATATAATTCACTGAACAAGAAAAATATAATAACTTGAATGTAAAAAGCTCATTTATCTAATAATCAACACGACTCAGATCTATATCTGTGTGTTTTCCGATGTTCAGCTTCACTCCACAAAACGCATACACACACTCAAGAAATACATACTCATTTTCCCAAATCCAATCCTTTCTCACACTTATCTAGGGGATTAAATAAAAAAATAATATTCCATAATCTAATACCGTAGTCCGAAGTGCGAGATCAAGGTTTGGTCTTTTTCAACATCCCAGCTTGAGACGCATAATCATTGAATCTCAGAGCTCCCGCCATAGGGACTCCTGAACAAGCTGTCTCTTTGCACTGGTTGCTTATTACCTGTGACCTTTGACCTTGACACAAAATGTCCGTCATTCGTTCCATATGCAGTCATTGTGACTGTCAGATTTCTTGTGATGTGATACGGTTTTAGCAACAATAAAGAAATTTAAAAAAAAAAATGGTATACCCACTAATCATATACATCCATTCATTCATTGTCACTCTCAAGTGCACGAAAACAATAAAAATGTTAATTTACACAAGAAGAGACACAGATAATAAACTTTTAAAATGTCCCCGCAAAGCCTATGGGCCTCACGCAACAAAAAAAGAAAAATCATACTACGTTAGACTCATTGCATTTAGAGAAAAATATATATACACAACTTTGGCTCAAAAGGGAAATAGCCGAAGGGAATCCACATGGTAGAGGAAGGGAGTATATTTATAAGGAAGCAAAGTAGCAAAACAAGAGGACATAGTCTTAGATTAGAGGGGCAAAGGTTTAAAAGTAACATCAGGAAGCATTATTTTACTGAGAGGGTGGTGGATACATGGAACAGTCTTCCAGTAGAAGTGGTAGAGGCCAAAACAGTAATTGAATTTAAGCAAGCATGGGATAGGCATAAGCCTATCCTAAACAAAAGATAAATGCAGGTAAAGTATCCATGTAATTGGGCAGACTAGATGGGCCGAAAGGTTCTTATCTGCCGACATTTTTCTATGTTTCTATGTTTCTATCAGTGATCTTCTTTAATCGCATTAAATTATCGATGAGTTGTTGATAAATTAGAATGTTTTATTGCCTGGTGTCTGATAATTCCTTATTATCCGGTTGATGTAACATTGAAATGTGAAATGATAATGTGTTTGAGTAAATTTCCTTCAATTCCAACAGCTTTATCAATATTGGTATTCAGTAATCTTCCATCTAGCTTGATCAAAGTTGGCATGCATGGGTAATTTTCACCTAAAGTAAAAAAAAAAACACTTGGGAAAAGAATGTATTATTAACCTGTCAAAAACTTTAAATTTATATGGTTAAAATACTTTAAAATGGATTCCAGGTTTCTTTAAAGAGAAAAAAAATGCAACACATTTTTGGACTCAAAGAAAAAAGAGTGGTCATGAGAGAGACAGAATAGAGGAGAGGAGGGGTTAGGAGCGACAAAATGGAGGGGGCTAGGAGAAGAATGTGAAAACTTCCTTTTACTTTTGCAACGGTCACCATCCTTTTTCTAAAATGCTCTTCAAAATAAAAAAAAACAACAAAAATATCATAAACTGGGAAAAAAAGTATAGAAGGGCATGTTTAAAACTTGACATGTTAACTAGCAAAGTTCTCAAAAAGGAAACTCAGAGAAAAAGATTCTTAATAAACATTTAAAACAACAATCTTTATTAAGGATATTGGTTAAAAACAAACATTCAAACGTGAGGTGTTTGTGCAGCTATTTTACAGCCTGTTTTATTCCCTCCAAGAAAATTCAATGGGGGCATAGTCATACATTGTTGCACTTCACACCAAAAGACAAAAACATCAGACCGCAAAAAATAAAACTAGACATATGGCTACCAATGCAGAAAGAAGAAAACAAACAATACTCCGGATACTTAACTACAACCTTCCATCTCCCTTTGTCAATAAAAAAACACCTATCTCCACTCATCACCTGAAATCTGCCTAATTTCCTTTGTACTGCGCTACAAAACCTGTAGGTGCTTTCCATTAAACTTTCACTCAAATCCTTCAATATTACTTTATCCTTATGACGGAATGGGGATGTTGTTCCGCCTGCGGGTGTGCTCAATCTGCGTGACCCCGTCGCTTACCGCTGGCCCGACTACCGAGTGGCGCGCACTCGGCGTCTCGTGCGGCCTGGCGTGACCCCGGGAAGGGGTTAGCGGGCGGTGGAGGGGACCCCTGCCTAGAACCAGTCCGACCACTGAGCCATACAGCACTCAGCGTCCCGAGCAACTGGTTCACTGACCTTGCGGGTGTGGGACGTCCGTGGAGATCGGTTCTGCCGCGGAGAAATATTCGTATCGGATGTGGGAAACGTTTCGGATCTCGCGGGAAACGTTTCCGATCTCGGTGCGGGTAACCAGTCGGATCTCAAGCGGATGACTTTTCGGATCGGATCGGGAATGAAGGAATCTTCGGATCTGCCGGGATGGGCGAGGGACTCGGATCTTACCGCAATCCCTCGCAATACCGAAGCGCGGTACACGGCCGCGCCCTTCGGTTCGGATCTCTGCCAAGCAATCTGGGAACCGAATCTTCATACGCAGCGCCTCTGCCCTGATACACGATGCAGGGACAGAGCGCTCGATTCGGATCGTATCGTGGTGGTCACCATACCCTGAGATCGCGGGGGACACTCAGATGCGAAAGTACGGCGGAGACAAAGACACATCAGTCAAAGCTGGATGCACTGCAAAATCTGCCTTTATTTTTCACAACACACGCATTTATCACTTTACACACTTATGAATACAATGGGGATCCCTGCCCGCCCACACAAGTCCCATTGGCCCTCGCTGGCAGGAGGCACCCTGGCCCCGATTCGTATTGGCCGTTACGAATCGGGGAGTTGCCGATTCGGCCATTTTACGATCCGAGTATTCTGATCTGAACCACGAGGTGATCAGAAAATGGCGGCGGGCGTGGCAGACAAAGGGAATTACATTTCACAATACCAACAGGGGACACTTTTATTACACCACACAATAATCACATCTAAATAAAAGTACTTATAAAACTAGGTGCGTGCCACCACACCCAAGTGTCCGTAGCCACCACTGTCACTGCACCGCCCCTGGCTGAGGGTGCTGGGCCATTCCGTGACAATCCTCTTAGATTGTAAGCTCTTAACCCCTTAAGGACGGGAGTAATTTTACAACCTCGGTGCTGTTTCGGAAGTAGAAGTTTGCTGAGCTCATTTTGACCATTTTTAAGTCACGTATTATTATACTACCCAGACAAATTATATATTGTTCTTTCCGGCAGACTCGGCAGATTAATAATATATCATTATTATATGTATATGTCATGCCTTGCCAAAATGCTATAACAAAAAATGTAAAAAAAAGTAAAAAAATTAGAATTTAATAAAATTTCAATCTTCCACAGTGTGTAAAGTGTTTTTTTTTTAAATTGTATTATCCGAGGCTCTGCGGTCATATTCTATGGGGTAGATTCGTCAAAAAAATTGGAACGGGGAACCCATTTTTTTTTGGGGAGAAATTGCGTGATTTTAGCTAAACCCCTCCAAAAAATAAAATCATTAGTGAAGCATCATTGTTCACATTATAATTGAAATGTGAACAATAGTGCTGCATTAAAAAAAACAAAAAAACACGTATTTATTTTTTTATTATTTAATTTATTAATTTTTTTTATTATTTTTATTTTTACTTTTTTTAAACTTTTATTTTACTTATAACATGGTCATGTCATTGGAAAGGCCATGCTCTGGCCTTTCCAGCAATATCATACATGACCACCTAGCTGCCACCGATCAGGAGATAAAGGGGTTCAAATAACCCCCCTATCTCCTCTAAGGGATTTCCATAGGAAATCCCTTTGCAGCTAGGGGGTTCCCCGGTTAACTGACATCATCGCGCATGGCGCGATGAGTCAGTTGACCGGGGGGGACCCAGAGGTGGGGCTGCCATCCAAGATGGCGGCCCCCACCGGAAATAGGCCGCGATCGGGCACAAATTAGTGCCCGGTCGCGACCTGGCAACTAAGGGGTTAACCCCCCATACATCGCTGGAAAGGTCAGGCTGTGACCCTTCCAGCGATGCTGGCTACAGCCACCTGGTCCCCGGCGATCGGGAGATAGAGATCACTGCGCCGTGGAGGGATTCAAACTGATCTGACTCCGCGGGAGTCAGAGCAGCGTGGGAGCGACCGGAGGTGGTGAGTATTAACGGAGGGGGGCTGTAAACGCCGAGGACGTACATTTACCTCCTGCGGCGTCAAAGCCCGCCTAATGCAGGACATAAATGTACGTCCTGCGGCGTTAAGGGGTTGAACAGGACCTCTTTGCTTACTGTATTATGATGAACACATATATATATATATATATTCCAGTATACAGGTTACAAAACTTGTAAATGACCTCAGTCAGCCATTTTGGCAATTATTCAATAGGGGACTCAAATATTATTATTATATCTTTAATAGAGATTATCATTCGTTCAGCAACAAAGAAACTACACAGTCATGCTTGTCCCTTATACAAAACATATAACCTATATTAAGGTGCGGTCAATCTCTTTGTGCTGGAATCAAAGACCAGAGGGAAAAAAATATCCGACCACGCCTCTTTTGGGAAAATTTATAACTTATATTAAAGGCAGATTGACGACGCCCATCACCTTGATACACTAAATAGTTTTTTTATCATATCATTCATTCACAGTAAATCCAGCTCCCACAATTTTTTTTATTCCACATCCGCATGCACGCGAGCGCACTCAAGCCGCGCCCAATTCCACAACAGTTACATTTTTATAATGCAGTAACAGTTCCACAATTCAATTGCTATTATATTTATTCAAGGCATTAGATATATATGTTTTTGTATATATACTGTCCAATTATCCCTAATAGATACTCACAGCACACAAACGAAAATAACTACATATTCAATTATCCAACTTGCATGGCTAAACCGCACTACATATTCCATTATCCAATTTGCATTGCTAAACAAAAACCTCACATTTAGTGTAGATCATGAAGAGAGATAAGGAACAATTGAAGAGAGAGAAGAGAAAAAAACTTATCGCAAGCCTGAAGTAAGGACACACGGATACTGGCAAAGCGACACATTCCAAAGGAGATCAGTCCCTATACACACAGAAACACAGACAGCTGTACAGTGTAATAAAATACAAAACATCAAAGATAAACACATACATTAATGAATAAAGACAAACATTTATATAAACAGACGTAATCAATGGCAAGAAACAAAAGAAACAAAAGAAAACAAACGTGAAATCTGAAAGAAAAAACTGTTTGCAAATCCTCTAGAATCAGTTAGGTTATAAAATCAAACAGCGCGCAAACATACAGCAACGCACTCAAAAAATGGCAAGAACGCAAAAAAATTGTAATAGCGCGTAAAAGAAAATTGCTCTCAATGGGAGCACAGGAAACCATTTTGCTATATGAGAAGAAATTAGATCTAATCTTAATCAATTAAAATAAAATGATCAAATGACAAGCAGATATGGATGAGTCAAAAAACTCCAGAATGGAAGTACAAGACAGATAGACACAGAACGGAGTTGCAGCTCCACAACAGCAATACAACTAGAAACATCTCTTTTTTTTTATGAGTTAAATTTCCAGCACTAAACAATACAATACAATACACTCAGCGCAGCGGGCGAGTTCAAACAACACACGTGAGGTCCTCAAACGATTTTTCCTTTACTACAATACACAAAATGACAAAAACAAACCAAGACAGAGAGTGTCCAATCTTGCATCACAAAGGCATGAAGATTCATGATCCGAACAAGCAAATGAAACACATTCGAATGACAGATCCCACTTCTAACACCAACTGTTAAATTATAATCTTAAGCAAACAAAAACAAATTCCCTAATATAATTACCATATATGAAATTTCAATAGACCGTTTTCTTCCCATATATCAAAGATGAAGTAAGAAGCTGCGCGACTCTGATCAGAGGAGATGATAGAAACAACTACACCGAGATATGGCAGATCAACATCTGACTAGCTCGTGGTCAGTCAGACCCGTTTATTATTTCAACATCCAATAGAAATGTTCGTTAGAGATTCCTGTCCAGTCCACATTGGCTGTTATATCTCACTCCTATCAGAGCAGATACATTTCTACATCAGACGTCACATAGGTTTCGCGGGCATTTCTAAGTTAACACAGGCTATCTATTTTAAATCATTCTCTCTCTGGCCAGCCTCAAGAGGAAACGAAGCTGAACAGACATTGTATTGGGACAGGAAATCGGCTAAATTCCACAAGCAACATTGTATGTAAGAAAAAGACGGTCTTCATGTAGAACTGAATATTAAAATGGAGGGGGAAGTTTCACACTAATGCATATTGAAATATGACACGTATTTCAATTACAGGACATACAGAAAATTAAAACTACCTATCATATTAAAATACCTTTCAGTAAGATCCATTTGACTTGCTCCTTTTGTATTGAGGTTCAAATGGAATTTATATAGAGCTAGCTTTCTAGCAAATAAATTGAGGTCTTTAGCCCACTCAAATTTATTTAACCCTTTCACTGCTGAGGACGTGTGGGGAACGTCCTCATTGACTCCTAAGGAAAGATAGGGGTTCCTTTGAACCCCAATATCTCCCGACTGTTTTCAGCTAACAGGGTCATGTTTGGTATCATTAGAAAGGCCAGACCATGGCATTTCCAATGATACCAAACATGACCATGTTTAAAATAAAGAAAAAAAATAACAATAGTAATAAAAAAAGAAAAAGGTGTTTTTTTTAAGACGTGCAATGGCTCAGCAGTGAAGGGGTTAAACGTTAGTGGGACAAAGGATAAAGCTTTTTGTAAGAGTTTCAGCTCAGTGTCCGTTAAAGAGTGTGAAGAGAGATTTATAACATTATTCTAACCACAAGCTGTATCTTCTAGGTTCTTCTTCCTCGTCCCCGATTCCTTTCCTTTGAATAATTGTTTTTGTTGTTTGCGGGGGAGCGCTGTTCTAAAAAAAGTTACCCCTTTTCTTTTTAGTATACCCCCTTGTTTGAGGAGGAGAGTAGGGTTCAGGATCAGACTCCGATGTCTCTATATCAGTGGAATTAAATTGATCAGAATTTTTTCTTGCAAGTCTATACGTTCTTCGGTATACAGTTCCTTGTTTATAATCTTTGGAGACTCGCTGAAATTTTTTGTGTTTTCGTATTTTAATCGTATTTTGATAGCTTTTCAAATTGTGTTGCAAACGACTCTCTGCCATTTTATAAGACGTATCAACATTAAATTTCTCTTTCTTTTAATTCTTCTGTCAGTTTTTTATCCACTCTCGAGTTTTTGTTTATTGTGTTTTATAATTATATCCATGAATTTCATGGAGCAGATATTAGCTGCATCTTCCCACTCTTTTAGTAGTTTTTCACTTAAATCTCCATTACTGGGTTCTGTTTGGACTCTCAGTCCCCTAGGAATCATAGCTTTTTGAGTGTAATTAGTCAGGGAAGAAACTTCCGAATTTATTCGAATTTGTTGTTGAAAAGTTTTTTGAAGTTGCTTAAATCCTTCAGTGCAATTTGTAGCCTTGACAGAAAACAACTGTTTCTTCACAAAACACTTCAAGTCCCTCCACCCAACAAATTTTCCTGGATCATTCGATAAAAAAACAGCCCTTTCTCTTTCAGATTTAATTTATTGAAATTATTAGTTGAAAAAAACCTACCAAAAGAGATTTTTTATATGGAACCGTGATTATTCTAAGAGCTATCTTTTAGCTCAATCAGCACCAGTTATTTTTGGCGGTAAACCCTTCAAGATTATTGCAAAAAAAGTTATAAATGGTGAATTTTCATGAATTTTAGATTTGGAATGACTTACTTGGGTGAACACTTCACCTTACTTAGGGGTTAACCCTTATTAGCTTTATTGAAAAATAGATGAAGTGAAAGGATTTTTAAAATAAAACCATTACTTTATTTGTTAAACATTAAAACATAAAATGGTGAAATACAACAATCATTCATACAATCATACCACAATACTCTTTTGTATACATGCCACAATGTTGCAATTATTTCCTATATTGGTGCTACAGTGAATAAAAAAAGCTGGGACGTCTCAATTCTTATGAATAGCGTCTTATTCTTATTGCATTTTTTTGAACGTCTACAAATCATCTATCTTGTCTGTATGGATCACAGTTGATATCATATAAATTCTTGTATTGCTGAAAAGGAGTATTTTCTTTGTAGATTCAGCAGACCATATATGTTCATATGTTGTAAAGAATTTAAACCTCGGTATTCATACGATTAAACAGCACACGCTGACTGCACAAACTGGCTGCGGCAAAATAACTGTGCCTGTGGTTAAGTTATACTGGCCTCAGCATATCTACATTCAAACAAAATGGTTGTCAGTTACTGCTTTGAAAGAAATTTTGAATAAAAAAGCTGGGACGTCTCAATTCTTATGAATAGCGTCTTATTCTTATTGCATTTTTTTTTTATATTTAAGATTTTTATTTTGAAAAGTAATGGTCACATATCGACCTGCAAGGTTGGCCTCGCAGGGCCAAAAGGCAAGCAAATATAATAAAAGCATAAAGCAATAGGAAGGGGGGGTCTAGGGGGTGGCATATTTCTCAGTAAAATGTGAAAGTCCTCAGAATTTTTTCTTTTTTATCTTTTTCCTTGTCAAAAACGAGCAGAGTCCTCAAAAAGAAGTATCATATAAACAAGGGGGCAATTCTCAAAAGGGAACAAAATAAAATAAAAAAACAAAAAAAACAACCTCACAGTAAAATAAATCAAATGTCTGCAAGAAAGAATAAAGGAAATAAAAGAGTCTCTATAAAATTTCAAAGGTGAAAACTCTGCAGATGAAGCACGTCAAGGAGAGGGTCACATCCAAATAAGATACTGAGCAGTGGGGATGGAAGAGGGGAAATGCAGCCTAGAGGGGGGATTGCCGCAACAGGGATTGGGCCTGAACCAGGGCAGGAAGATGGGACTGTCCTCTTCAACCCGTGTCGAGTAAAAAGGTCGGTAGTGCAGCTTTGTCGGGCCGATGCACCTTCCAAAGGCCACGTCGGACACGCATCCCCCGGTCTACCCCATTCCTAGCGAGGGCTACTTCACAGGGCCAGGATCGGCACACTAGCCCACCAGCAGACAGCCTTCCAGAACGTTGCACCATCCGCAGCTTAGAGTGCTCGAGGGGGGGGGGGTATGCGATGGGTAGAATCTCTTCTTTAGGCTGCAGCAGGTCCCTGTCAGGTAGCCCTGGATTCTGTGCTGGAGACGGAAAAGCCTCCAGCGGCATAACATCTGGGTCACTAATCTCGCTCATCATCCCCTCGGCAGCGATCTCCAGATCCCCATCCCCACGAGCAGGTAAGGCCTCTTCCAACCGGGGAGCCGATGTACTGCTGCAGCTGTGCAAGATCGGAGACTTCGCCACCCGGCAGCTCCTCAGCGCGGCCAGCATCCGGGGCAAGACACCCCCAGTAAGCGGGCTGTCAGCATCCTCCCCCGCCAGTATTCCTAGACAGGCGTCTAGGCCTGAAGTCAGGATACTCTCACCTCAAAGGAGAGGGGGGGGGGGAAATCGGTCTCTCCACCTTCCCGCAGGTCCACCCGCCGTTCCCGCAGGTCTGTCATCTGGGTCAGCCAGGAGACGGGGGCCCTCCGTCTCCATTGCTGTCTGCTTAAGCCTGGTCTGGGGCAAGACGGTCGGACCAGCAAGGTCGGTAGACTGTTGAAGCCGGGTGACAGGCCGCAAGATGGCCGCCGGCGTAGTGTTGCCGCCACGAGGCATAATCTGCCCAAGGTCTCTGGTCCGGAGGGGGGAAAACCAAACGATCGCCGGGCTGCACTGTACCGAGGGCCAGCCGCTCAGGGACCTTTTGGAAGGTAAAAGTCATAGAAGTCAGCGAAGGGTTCCTGTGTGGAGAGGACCGAGACACGTCCGCTCCCTGTAGCAGCCGGCCCCGCCCCCCCTTATTGCATTTTTTGAACGTCTACAAAGCATCTATCTTGTCTGTATGGATCACAGTTGATATCATATAAATTCTTGTATTGCTGAAAAGGAGTATTTTCTTTGCAGATAGGTATCACATTTTGCACCCAGCTATGCGAACCATAGACAAACCTGGTTTCCCAGTCAGTCATAAACAGGCTCCAGACAGGTGTACCCTATGGCCAGCCGCGGAGGGACCACAGCAGGCAAAATTGTCAAAAATTCGGCCCAAAAACCCCCCTGTATCGAGGAATCCGATGCGGAGCTCTGTCAGGCATGTCTTCTCCCTGCCGCGGCCAGCTACGCCCCCCCAAAATATAACTTTTTTAAGATCTGGATATATGTATCGAGGGAGAAAAAATAAAAACAAAAACCCATTTTAAAGAGGTAGATAACAACACCTATATTGAGAGGAACAGTTGCCACAATCCAGTTTGGCTTGATGCAGTTCCAAAAAGCCAATTCTTACGAATAAGGAGGAATTGTTCTGATGAGAATATTTGCGATGAACAAATAGAACGATTAAAAGAATTTTTTTTTGGAAAAAGGGTATGATAAAATAAAGCTTGAAACAATAATAGATGAGGTAAAAAAGAAAGATGGGGGCGTGGCTGGCTGCACACGGGGAAGGACGCGTGTCTATGGAGCTCCGACCTGTCCTTCTCTAACTGGGGCTCTTTGTTCTCTTTTTGCTGTTGAATTTCTGACCCTGAGGCCCAGGAGTGGTCGGCCACCGGGAAGGAGCTGTCCGGGGCCCGTTCTGCCCCCCCACCGGACCAGAGACTGGAGATTGCCAGCGGTGTTTTTGGCGGGTCCGCGCTACTGGCGGCCATCTTGAGGCCTACCCTTCCAGCTCCTACCACCTCCTTGCTGTGCCTCCCCGCCGATTTTTATTGCTGAGAGCTGGGATGATGGAGGGCCAACATCTCCCGGCCACCCGAGTGCTGGGCACGGCTGGAGCGTGTGCGGGGTGGGGGACGGATGTTTCACCGTTTCCTCCAGTGATTGGAATGGAGGCCGTGCTTACAGGCCTGGAAGACCTGCTGCAAGAGAAGGGAGAAGATGACCGCCCGCTGACACGGGGCGACTGGCGACGATTTATGGAGGTCCTGCGAGGCGATGGAGGAACGGCTTCCCCGAACGGAGGTGATTTTGGCAGTCTCCAACGGGGACCAGGCGTGCGCGGCTGCGCAGCCTTGGGGGAACACGAGGCAGAGCGGAGTGTGACCGGGAACCCTGTGCACGACTGTTGCGGTCTATCGCGGCAGCGGAGGTGACACTACCGTGCAGGGCTACGGTGTCTGATGACAACTTATTGTCGAGCTGCGTGGAGTCGGCTGAAGTGCTGGAGGAGCCTGCAGACAGAGGTCGCTGCTCAGAAGTGGAGGTGCACTCCCCCTTGTCGACCGGGCGGAAGAAACAGCCTGAAACTGACTCTCCACCTTTCGCTTTGAGGTTGCCGCTGGTTCTCCTTCGAGATCCTGGTGATGGTGACCGATACGTATTTACGTTGCTGCTGGAGTTGCGGGCATTGTACTTCGTTGTTGGTCCTCTGTGGGCTGCCGGATCTGGCCTGGCATGCTGCACCCTACCTGCTTCACGAGGAATTCTTTTCCGAGATGCGGGCTGAAGAGACACCTATGGTTTTGTTTTCTTCCCCACCTTTTTTGCTTTTTGCTGTTTGTCGCTGATCCCCGGCTGGGGACACTTTTGCTTAGAGACCTTTTTATTATTTATCTCATACTGTTACCGGAGTCAATCAGGTTCACTTCATTAACGGCGCCGGACCAGACACAAGCAAGGATTGTCCAAACACGAGTCTCTTCAGGAAAGGCAAGATCTTTATTGTGTCGTCACACAAGTGCTCACACAGGATTGAATCGCTTAGAGTGAGCCCCGATTACACAGAGACATGAGGTTTTATGCCCCAAATACATAATTAGGTACATCCCCATTAGCCCACCTCCCTATGACACTCTATTCTTCCCCACGTGGGTTAATACCTCCCATCATTAATTCGAACACAAAGAACATTCCACATATAACTATAAATTGATACACTTCTCGTTAGTTTGACAGTCTGTGATTTGTTTGTGCTGTCTTTCTCCGGGCAGTGCCTCCCTCCCTATCGGCTATGTTTATTCAGGTGGCCTGGGGCCCGGTCTTCTATCCTCCTTCGTCTTTCCACGGGCCCCAACGACCTTGGCGCTTTTCTCCTCCGCTTCCAGAAACAGCAAAGATCTTTCATAAGGCTTTAATTGCTTTTCTGCTAATCTAAACGCATTCCTAAATTTCTACGTATACCTCATTCTAGTCTCAGCTACAAACCTGCCTAGTTATATACAAGTGAACCAATATTCTGAACAAGATGGCGCCTGTGTACAATGGCGGCCGTCTTCCAGCCTATTTCCACTTCATTCCCCCCTTGGCTCAAGTGTCAGGATCTTTTCCTGGCACTTGTAGCCATTACACTCCACTATTCTGAAACTCTTTGAAAAGGGGGGGTTTCTTTCCCTGGGAACATACCCTGTGGAATCATCAGTGGTATCTTCTGTGTTTGTGTAGATGTCAGTGCTGTTTTGCACAGTGGCCATATGCATAGCCCTATGCGGTATATCAGTATCCCTATGATCAAAATCACCACTATCATGAGTATCATGGATCCAATCTTTGAGATGAATCTCAAGATGGAACCAAACCATTCTCCCATTGCCCCAAACCCCGGAGCGGATTCCAGCCTTCGGCAGCAATCCTCCTGGCTGTGCCCTGCAACTGTGCTACCTTCTCCTGATGATCTTGAATTACCTGGTAATAATCTGGGACTTCTTGTGTAGTGTTTCTGATGAAGGTGCAACATTCATAGTGCATTGTCATTTCACACAATCCATTCAAGGCCGCACTGATCTGCTCAAGCGCCATTTCATGTATCATTTGCACCTTTCGTAACTCACGCATTTCCAGATTCAGCAGCTGGATATCCATACTGGTTCTATTCAGAATCTCATCCATCAGGTTGACATAGCTATTCAATCTCCTCATCATCTCTCCTCCCCATCCAGTCCATGCTGGCAACCATGTCCATATTCGATCCATCTTCGTAAACAATTCTCTCTTCGGTCTTTCAAACACCAGTGGGTACCTAGGGTGTAGTTCTGTGTCTGTGTTTGTGTCTTCTCCCCTTAGTTTCTGGATTGGGACCAGCTTAGCCAAATAACACATTCCCGTTATTGTTGGTGGTACCCATGTGTAACACACCCTTTCACAGCACACCTGGTACCCTCCTGTCACTATAAATGGTGATGAATGTAGTGTTCCCTTTGATATCTCTATCGCAAAGTGTCTCAGCCGTCTCATCATATCCACTGCACCCTGCCTCCCATTGGTCACATTCCCAATCACCGCCTCTTGGTCTCTAGTGAGTTGCCTGCATCGTATATATAAATAAATCGCCTTTTGTCCTGCTTTGAATATATAAATATATGATGTCCAGTTGAACTGACTTGAGTTACATAACCCACCCTCGTTATTTGTTTCTTTATCTGGTCCTAGTTGAAAACACCATTCTGGTGGATACACTGGTCCTATTATGGGGTACCCGGACTGACTGATTCGGTCTTTTCCCTTTGTGCATCGACAGCATGTATTGTGATATTCCCTGATACAAACATACTCAAATTCATTGGAACAGAGGCAAATGGTATATGAATTGTCTCTGGGTGCAGTCTACTACACACCCAGCATGCAGTTTGCCCAGACTTTTTAGCATAGTCATATTTGAATTGCACAAGTAAGTGTCCTCTTGGGTTGGTTCCAGATAGCGCCTCTCGTTTTTGTCTCCACATGGTACGGTTCTCCATCACCGGGTGCGTACCATTCCAGATATGGGAAATATCCACTTTCCCAGCGGTGCTTGTACAATTGGGGCATGCTCCTCTCGAGAGTCCATAAATCAAATTAGCAAGATATAAAATCAGCACCACAAATGCCCCGAGTGTCAGAATTCCTTGGGCAATTCTTTTTACAGTCACATAAACCCAATCCCTCCCCACCGGAATTTCAAAAGTAAAAACCATTTCTGGATAATCAAGGGTGGGGGCCGGGCCCCTAAAAAGCACCCTGTGGTTATCCCCCGTTGGCAGGTGGTCAGGGTCTGTGCCCATCAAGACACCCACTTGTTGATCCTCTGAATCATCAGGGTTAGGATCATTTAGGTGCTCGTGACTGTGGTCTTTCTCAGCTTCAGCCTCAGCGGATTGGTCTCGTTGGCGACGACCTTCCATGTTAGCTCAGGACTGGCAGCTGCTTTTACTCTGGAGTGATGTATCCACGGGACCACCTCGGCAACCTTTACTGCTGTGGGGGTTGATAACAGGACAAAATAAAAACCTCTCCATTTTAGACCTAGTGGATCATTTTCCACTCTTTTACCCATACTGAGTCACCCGGACAATACTTATACAGTGAAGGATACAGAAAATGCGGTATATTATCCCCTACCCAAATATTTAATTTCTGCATTGACTTACCCAGCATTACTACCTGATCATTTTGTTTAATTTCTCCCAATGCCCGAAGGTCCCCCCTTAGTCCATTAATTAGAGGGGTTGGTCTGCACCTATCGTGCAAAAGGACTATCGCCAGCACATCCAATCAGCCTAATAACATCTCTTGACACAGTTTGGACATCAAAGTCTTTGCGGTTCATTCTCTCGAATTATCTGCTCGTTCCACTTCGGTTATTTCTTGTATCTTCTCTTTCTTCTTTTTTAATCTACATACATTACTTTTACGCCGAAGAATTTCAGCATCAATTGTAAGCTCTGCACAGTCTTTGCTGAACTTCTGAGGTGTTAACCATTAGGCGTGTCTCTTGCGGATTTAGGGGAGTAGAGTAGAATTTTCGGCCTTGTGTTCGAGTTGGGAAAAAAAAAAAAAAACATTGGATATAATCATAATTGAGTTCTAACAGTTCATAATCATCTTGCCATTTGTTCAATATTATTTCAATGAACTCGCCGTGGGATTCAAACTTTTTTTTAAATTTAAATTCATATAGAACTCGTAATTTGGCATGGAAAATTGAGGCTCTTGCTTGCAGATCAGTACTTTAGCTTGAGCTTCTGTTTGCGGTGGTGGTTTCGCAGCTGCTTTTGCGGCCTGGTCCGCGCGTCTGTTACCTTTTGGAATTTCATCACGGCCTTTTTTTGGTGGCCTCGACAGTACATGATGCTGACAGCACTTGGTTTCCACACTGCTTCCAGGAGGGCCGTGATTTCTGCCGCATATTTAATTTATTGTCCTGAAGAGACGTGAGTAGGCCTCTTTCTTTGTAGAGTGCACCATGTGCATAGACTGTCATAAAGGCGTATTTGGAATCTCCATATAGATATTTACTCTTTTGCCTTCAGAAATTTCAAGGGCTCTGGTTAAAGCTGTTATTTCAGCTAGTTGTGCCGATGTATGGCCTGGCAGTGGCTTTGCTTTGATAACTTCTTCTGTTGAGACTACTGCATAGCCGGAGACTTCCTTCCCATCATCCATATAGCTGTAGATCGTATTTGTCTAGGGGTATGTCTTTCAAATCTGGCCTGCTACTGAACACTTCTTCCATGACTTGGAGGCATTCATGATCTGGATCCTCTTCACAGTCGGGCAGTAGAGTAGCAGGGTTTAAAGTAGCGATGAGGTCCAAATGAACCCGTGGATTTTCACACATCATGGCTTGGTACTTCGTCATCCGGCTGTTGCTAAACCAGTAACCTCCTTTGACATCCAGCAGAGCCTTGACAGCATGGGGCACCTTGACATGAAGAACTTGTCCAAGGGTCAGCTTGTCTGCTTCTGCTATCAGCATTGCGGTGGCAGCCACTGCTTTCAGGCATAGGGGTAGGCCGCAGACCACAGGGTCGAGTTGCTTGGAGAGATAGGCCACAGGCCTCAGCCACGAGCCAAAGGTCTGGACCAATACTCCTGTTGCTGTTTGGTTATATTCATGTACGAACAGCTGGAAAGGCTTGCTATGATCTGGCAGGCCCAGTGCAGGAGCTTCCATCAGCAGAGTCTTTAATTTCAGAAACGCTGCGGTTTGCTCTTCTTCCCAATGAAAGGGGTCTAATTCTCTTTCCTTGGTTGCTTGATGAAGCGGCTTGGCAATTTCTGCGAAGTTGGGGATCCACAGGCGGCAGAAGCCTGCAGCTCCCAGGAATTCACGGACTTGTCTCCTGGTCTTTAGTTGGGGTATGCGGCACATTGCTTCTTTCCTTTCTGCCCCCAGTGCACGTTTGGTACCTGTTAACTGGAATCCCAGATATTTTACACTGCGTTTTCATATTTGTGTTTTCTTTTTAGAAACTCTGTAACCTGCTTGGCTTAGTAGATGTAGCAAAACTTTTGTGACAGATAAACAGTCTTTTTCTGTGGGGGAAACCAGTGTAATTAATCAACATACTGTAGCGTGGAAGGACAAAAGGTCCTGGCTGAGCGCGCATCCATTGTAGATACCTCCCACTGAGAAATAAAAAAAATAATAAAAAAAAATAAAAAAGTTGTCTTGCTGGAACAATGGTGTGTTCCACGGTGACACGCAGAATTTCAATATACCGTAGTCTTTAAATCTCTGCAAATATATTTGTATATTCTGCTTGGCTTTCTTTGGGATATAATATTGTCTTAGAGCCACCGGTATTGCGCCGGACTTTAATTCAACTAATCTGGGCGGGTTGTCCTCCGCCCCCCACCTCAGGAATTCCAAGGAGTAGTGCGTGCGGATCCGGCGTGGCAGACAGAGTAGGTGCCGTGCGCCTTTCTTCCTCCTTTGACATAACTACTGCGATTTTCACAGATTGTGGATTGTGCGGACTGGCTGGAATATGCTGTCGAGTAGAGCCACCACTATCGGGCAGATCTAATTGAACATGACCCCCGGGAAAAAAAAAAAAACATAATTTGGGCTTGCAATTTGTAAAAAATATCCCACCCCAGGAACTGGATGGGACATTCGGGCATATACATATATACACATTGTATAAACAATATCCTCAGAAATCTTTTCCCGTAACCAAAACAGACTCTTAATACCACATCGGAAAATAAATAAATAAACATAAAAATAAATCATTCCACTGTCATAAAACCACTCCACACATCTCATCAGTAATTATCTAAAACAATCTCATAACAATAAAATAACCATTCCTTCAAAAATCAAACAAAAACATACCTTTTAAAAACAGTAAAGAAAAACTACTTTAATTATTTCTCGAATTATTCTTTCTTTTAATATAAATTTTCTACAGACAAATATTCTATTGTGACATATATTAAAATTAGCTAAACACAGTAATTTTTCTTTCTTTATTTTTCTCCACTCTCAACTCACTGCACAAGTATATAAAGGGTTATTTTTCTCTTCCTCTCCTCCACCGCTTATCAGAGAGCGAGGAGAAAAACAAAAAAAAAAACAAAAAGAAAACTGACTCCCTCTCTTCCCCCTCTCCGTGCAAACAGTGTGCCAGAAAGGAGGGAGGGAGAGGGACCAGCACAGAAACATTCCACACTCTAACTTATAAATTATTCTTCTCTATTTTACTTTTAATTGAACAGTTTAATAGATTAATTATTTATATATGCTCCCATCGGGCATCTCGATCTTTCCTGGTGGGACCTCTCTGTCCCCTCTCTCTTATTTTGGGGATCCTGCTTCTTACTTTACCCCGCTATCATTATAAAATGACTCTTATTTTTAATGCAATATCTCCATATATCTATATACGGTTATGCTCTGTGACTTGGGAGTGTACCTTCTGTACCAACTCCGGGTCCATTGACCCCTGCTCTGGCCATCCTGGGACTAATAACGGCCACACAACTGTACACATTACTTTTAATTTCTCTTTTGTCAATTCTACACCATAATCATACGTTTTTATATAATGCTTCGAAATTCCGCACCATATATTCTAGGGCATCTCACCCTCCTTTACCTTCTTGGGCTTAGATGACCCGTTACCCATTGTCACTCCTGAAAACAATACTTTTTGCAATACAGATATATTATTTCAACAACAGTTAAAATCTACAGTCTGATACTTCAGTCAACAATTTATCCGCATCCACATACGCTTCCTCGTGGAGCGAGTAGGCGCGCGTTCACTCACAGCACTCGAGTCAATTCATTCACAACCCATACCGTATCAGATACTTTCAACATAGAATAAAAAAAACACTTCAACTCTTCCCAATAGCCAAGGGTACTTATCCCCTTCTTTGTGGCTCCTTATACCCCGTAATTTGAACTCTAACTCTTGACTGCTTGTGGCTATATGCACCCCGTTCTTTGTCTATACTTCCGCCTGCAATTCCAATCTGCCTTATGGATAATCTACCCACTCAGCACCACTATCTCTGCAGCTATCGCTGGCTTCATTATAAGCCCTTTTCACTATACGGCGTACACACTAGGCACTGACTCAGGCTCTTAGCCCAGTCACAGAAAAATCCCTCCTCCTTTCCCTTTTACCCACGTGGCGAAGCTCTATTTACAAACACTGAACTAAAATGACTCCTGCAACTCCACGCAGCTACCTTCTCCCTCTCATACAGAACTACCCTTTGATTGGCATTCAATTCCCCCGAATCCAGACGCCCGCTAGCCACTCTGGCTCCTTAGCAATGTCAGCGCTACCAGCGGCGGGAAAGATATGCCAATAGGATGGTGGCCATCGCATCCTCTTATCCGTCTATCTCAGCTCGGACGTTTCCCTTAGATACCGGTATTTCCTTTAGACATACAAAACATAGAAGACACGTTACCTATCGCCGGCGCTGCTTGCTGTTTCCTCAGACTCGTTGGTGTCCCAGTTTTCCCGGGTCAGGGGGGTCTGTTTGGGACGAGATGAGGTCCACTGTACAGGAAATCCTGCTTGGCGCCTGCAGATGTCAGCTCACCTTCAACGGACGCCCCCAACCATCGGGATTCTGGCACTGCTGCAGTCAAGCGCCGCACTGTGTTCAGCAGCCGTTGCCTGTGTCTTGGCAAAAGGCCGTTATCCCGGTTATCGAGACCCCAGAAAATGTTACCGGAGTCAATCAGGTTCACTTCATTAACGGCGCCGGACCAGACACAAGCAAGGATTGTCCAAACACGAGTCTCTTCAGGAAAGGCAAGATCTTTATTGTGTCGTCACACAAGTGCTCACACAGGATTGAATCGCTTAGAGTGAGCCCCGATTACACAGAGACATGAGGTTTTATGCCCCAAATACATAATTAGGTACATCCCCATTAGCCCACCTCCCTATGACACTCTATTCTTCCCCACGTGGGTTAATACCTCCCATCATTAATTCGAACACAAAGAACATTCCACATATAACTATAAATTGATACACTTCTCGTTAGTTTGACAGTCTGTGATTTGTTTGTGCTGTCTTTCTCCGGGCAGTGCCTCCCTCCCTATCGGCTATGTTTATTCAGGTGGCCTGGGGCCCGGTCTTCTATCCTCCTTCGTCTTTCCACGGGCCCCAACGACCTTGGCGCTTTTCTCCTCCGCTTCCAGAAACAGCAAAGATCTTTCATAAGGCTTTAATTGCTTTTCTGCTAATCTAAACGCATTCCTAAATTTCTACGTATACCTCATTCTAGTCTCAGCTACAAACCTGCCTAGTTATATACAAGTGAACCAATATTCTGAACAAGATGGCCGCCTGTGTACAATGGCGGCCGTCTTCCAGCCTATTTCCACTTCAATACCCCCTTCTGCTGAGTATTTTGTCGTTCTCTTTTTGATGCCATTGGCCGAGTTTTAGATGAGACCCCTCTACTCTGAGATGTTTTTGTTCCCCCCCTTTTTCCTAGATTTTTATGAGACACTTCTTATGTTGACTTTAGTTCTTATTTTCTCATGTCGTTAATGTTGACCATATTAACTATGCGCCCTTTGTATTTTCTTGATATGTCACTATTTTGATGACTTGTGGCCCTGCGTGGCCATCCCCTACTGCTGACTTATTGATGACTATGCAAAATTCTAAAATAAAGAATTTTAAAAAAAAGAAATGTTTTAATAAGGCACCGCAATCTAAGAATAAAAAAGAAAAGAAAATTGACAGACATGCCATTCATTTCTGATTTTAATACTGAAGCAAAGAAAATGAAGAAAAGTATAAGTAGACACTGGCATATTCTTAAGCGAGATAGGGCGTTGGACAACATTATAGAAACGCACCCACAAATAATATTTAGAGTAGCTCGAAGCCTAAAAACAAAGCTGGTCAAAAATAAGATGGATAGAAAAACAAACACCAATAGGTTTAATTAGGAAAACGGTTTCTATAGTTGTGGACAATGTTTGTCCTGTAGGTCAGTGGGAAGGAAAAAATCTTTAAAGAATGTTTCAATAAGAAAAGCGGTAAAAAAGTTTCTATCAAGGATGTTTTAACATGTTGTTCAAAGAACGTGATTTATATTCTAGAATGCCCCTGTGGCTTATACTATATTGGTAGAACCAGCAGAGCATTAAATGTACAGATCTCAGAACATATAAGGAAAAGGTTTACGAAACACTCAGTCTCAGAGCATTTTAGGGTAAAACATAATGGATTTCCAATGGGTTTAATATTTAGGAGAAAAAAAGGTTGATCATATTGGGTAGAGAAGAAATGAGATACATACAGTATATGAATGGGGTACTTTGTATCCGGATGGTTTGAATACCGATTTCGAAATTGTACATTTTTTGTAACTGTATATATTGGTCAAGGGGTCAACAGGATTATTTACAAAAATACCATTAAGTAGTAATTCTAAGATGACATCCTTTTTTATTTCCATTAATTCATTTGTTAGACTATTCATTATTGATTCCATAATTGTTGGCATATTATAGTACATTGTGGGTTAGACTTTACTTCATCCTATTATTTATATTGACTATATTAATGTTAATGTGTATCAGCATGTTCTCAATTGTTAACACAATGGGGGGAATTATATTTTGATTTATGGTATACTTAATACACGCAAAAATAATAATTATTGGTATTTAATATCTATAAATTAATAAACGGTTGCTATTTAATAGTAGAGCTAAACACATTTATATAATTATAATGATTTAATATTGCATATTGCTTTTCATTAGCGAGGTACTTTCCTGCAGTATGATAGATACATTGCACATAATATATAATAAAAAATGGTTGATAATTTATAGATAAATATTAATTAAGTCACAATTGTTATTTAAAAGAAGAGCCAAACACAGAATTCATAAATTAGAAATAATTAATATGGCATATAGCTTTTATTTATTGAGGCACTTTCCTGCAGTATGGTGGATTAATTGCAAATAACATGAAATGGAAAATTAATAGTTGTTGGTTGATGTTTGTAAATTAAGTCACGGTTGCTATTTAATAGAAGAGCTCAACACCGAATTATAAATATTAAATATTGCGTATTGCTTTCATTTAGTGAGATACTTCCCTGCAGTATGGTAGATTAATAGCACAGAATATAAAATAGAGAATGACAGATATTTGATATCTATAAATTAAGTTGTGGTTGCTATTTAATAGAAGAGCCTAACACAGAATTCACGAATTGGAAATAATTAATATTGTAAATTGCTTTATTTAGTGAGGTACTTTCCTGCAGTATGGTAGATTAATTGCACAAAATATAGAATGAATTATTAGTGGTAGATAATTGATATCTGATATCTGTAAATTACCGTATTTTTCGCTCCATAAGACGCACTTTTTTCCCCCCAAAAAGTGGGGGGAAAAGTGGGTGCGTCTTATGGAGCGAATATGGCCCAGCAGCTCGTGGATGTGCCTCCGCTCACCTGCCGCCGCCGCGTTCGTCTCCCTCTGAGCATGCGTCTGGCGGCAGGAAGCTTGGGCACTCGCCTGGGGGAGCCACGTGACCGCGGAGATCGCGGTCACGTGGCTCCCCCAGGCGAGTGCCCAAGCTTCCTGCCGCCGGACGCATGCTCAGAGGGAGACGAACGCGGCGCGGCAGGTGAGCGGAGGCACATCCACGAGCTGCTGGGCCATATCCATATGTGAGCTGGGGCATTATCAATGTGTGAGCTGATGGGGCAAATCCATGCTGGCTGGGGCAAATCAATGTGTGAGCTGGCTGGGGCAAATCCATGTGTGAGCTGATGGGGCAAATCCATGTGTGAGCTGATGGGGCAAATCCATGTGTGAGCTGATGGGGCAAATCCATGTGTGAGCTGGCTGGGGCAAATCCATGTGTGAGCTGATGGGGCAAATCCATGTGTGAGCTGGCTGGGGCAAATCAATGTGTGAGCTGGCTGGGGCAAATCCATGTGTGAGCTGATGGGGCAAATCCATGTGTGAGCTGATGGGGCAAATCCATGTGTGAGCTGATGGGGCAAATCCATGTGTGAGCTGATGGGGCAAATCCATGTGTGAGCTGGCTGGGGCAAATCAATGTGTGAGCTGGCTGGGGCAAATCCATGTGTGAGCTGATGGGGCAAATCCATGTGTGAGCTGATGGGGCAAATCCATGTGTGAGCTGATGGGGCAAATCCATGTGTGAGCTGATGGGGCAAATCCATGTGTGAGCTGATGGGGCAAATCCATGTGTGAGCTGGCTGGGGCAAATCCATGTGTGAGCTGATGGGGCAAATCCATGTGTGAGCTGGCTGGGGCAAATCCATGTGTGAGCTGATGGGGCAAATCCATGTGTGAGCTGGCTGGGGCAAATCCATGTGAGAGCTGGCTGGGGCAAATCCATGTGTGAGCTGATGGGGCAAATCCATGTGAGAGCTGGCTGGGGCAAATCCATGTGTGAGCTGATGGGGCAAATCCATGTGTGAGCTGGCTGGGGCAAATCCATGTGAGAGCTGGCTGGGGCAAATCCATGTGTGAGCTGGCTGGGGCAAATCCATGTGTGAGCTGATGGGGCAAATCCATGTGTGAGCTGGCTGGGGCAAATCCATGTGTGAGCTGGCTGGGGCAAATCCATGTGTGAGCTGGGGCAAATCCATGAGCTGATGGGGCAGATGCATGTGTGAGCTGGCTGGGGCAAATCCATGTGTGAGCTGGGGCAAATCCATGTGTGAGCTAAGGCATATCCACGTGTGAGCTAAGGCATATCCACGAGCTGGGGCAGTATATCCATTATTACACTATTTCATTCAGAATATTTATTTTCCGGTTTTCCTCCTCTAAAAACTAGGTGCGTCTTATGGTCAGGTGCGTCTTATGGAGCGAAAAATACGGTAAGTCATGGTTGCTACTTGATAGAAGAGCTAAACACAGAATTCATAAATTAGAAATCTTTAATATTGCATATTGCTATCATTGAGGTACTTTCCTGCAGTATGGTAGTTTAGTTGCACATAATTGTAGAATGGATACTGAGTGGTTGATAATATAGATTTGATAGCCATAAATCACGGTGCTATTTGATAGAAGAGCTAAACACAGAATTCATTAATCTATATGGTGTATTGCTTTTATTGAGGTACTTTCCTGCAGTATGGTAGATTAATTGCACATAATGCAAAATGAATAAATTAGAAATATTTTTTTATCATGTATTGATTTTATTTAGTGAGGTACTATTGCAGTATGGTAGATTAATTGCACATAATACAGAATATAAAAAGTGCTTGATTGATAATTGAAATTAGATATCTAAAAATGAGGTCACGGTTGCCATCTAATAGTGCTAAACACAGAATTTATTAATTAGAAATATTTAATATTGTGGATTGTTTTCTTTTAGTAAGGTACTTCCCTGCAGATTGTTAGATAAATTGCACATAAACATTAGGGATGGTAATCCAGATTTACCACTTGAATATTGAATGTGATACACGTATAAACTTTGTGAGTTTTTTATATGTCAATGAATATTTTCAGCACGTTATGTAGTACACATACTAGAAATGGAGATATAATGATTTTAAATTATAGATCACTAATATGTTAATACTATGATGTAAGCAATTCAGGAATCCATTAGTCATATCAATTCGATCAGCAGTATAAAAATCACTGCCATATGAAAAACGGTTATATTTTAACATTAGCAGACCAGTAAGTGAGATACGAGACCATTGAGTACCTGTAGTAATTAAGTACAGCTTGGTCTGCACTATATTGGATGCACACATCCCTATAGAGGGATTTGTTAGATCCTAGTTCTGGGTTCAGGGAATTGGAACGCATGGAATAGTACATGCGTATGATGAGCCCATCGGCGGTCTTGTTTATGTTGTCAAGAACCAGCTAGTGAGGATTAACTCCTGGGTATTTGGTGTGCAAACGAGGCTTGGAATAAATTAACCCTTGTATCAAGCACTCACCTAAAATAGAAATGAGGCTTGGAATGAATTGATTGTTCATGTGGATGTAATTACAATTAGTATATAGCCTATATAAACGGCAGGAGGAATTGAGCTTTATATACCGGTTTTACCAGCTGATGAAGACGGTGCTCCGTCGAAACGCGTTCTGGAATTTTATTTATTTTAATTAATATGCTTTCTTGAAATCCTGCCGTTCCTGCTTTTTTGCGCTTGGAGTGGTTTTAATGAATTTTTCCCAAAATTTAATCTGCGGTTATCCCAAGAGCCTGGAGGCTCCTCTGAGTGAGTAAGCCCTTGGCTCTTACTTTTCACATATAACCAAGTTTTTGTGGAATTATACTAGGGGATTTCCCCTCTGTTCTGAGGTTTCCCTCACATATGGGACATCTGGAGAAAAAATATTCCAACAGATCACATACAGTTGTGTTCAAAATTATTCAACCCCCACTGAAATTGAGTGTTTTGGCCAGTTTGACATTGATTTTGATCATTCAGTCATCTTGCTTACAATTAAATCAAAGAGGCACGTGTAGGTCAGACAAATATAACATAACATTTATAATGAAATCACCACAAATGTCTTTTCTGTGCTCACATCATTATCAGTTTTATTCAACCCCCAAGTGACATTCAATCTTAGTACAACATCCTTTTACAGTTATAACAGCTTTTAAACGTGAAGCATAGCTTGACACAAGTGTCTTGCAGCGATCTACGGGTATCTTCGCCCATTCGTCATGGGCAAAAGCCTCCAGTTCAGTCACATTCTTAGGCTTGCGCACTGCAACTGCTTTCTTTAAGTCCCACCAGAGGTTCTCAATCGGATTTAAGTCAGATGACTGCGATGGCCACTCCAAAATGTTCCAGCCTTTAATCTGCAACCATGCTCTAGTGGACTTAGAGGTATGCTTGGGATCATTGTCCTGTTGAAAGGTCCAACGTCTCCAAGCCTCAGGTTTGTGACGGACTGCATCACATGGTCATCCAATATCTCCTGGTACTGAAGAGAATTCATGGTACCTTGCACACGCTGAAGCTTCCCTGTACCTGCAGAAGCAAAACCGCCCCAAAGCATGATTGACCCCCCCCCCCATGCTTCACAGTCGGCAAGGTGTTCTTTTCTTCATAGCGTTGATCCATGGGCCCAAACAGTTCTAATTTTGTTTCATCAGTCCACAGAACACTATCCCAAAACTTCTGTGGTTTGTCCACATGACTTTTGGCATACTGCAGTCGACTCTTCTTATTCTTTGGAGACAGCAAGGGGGTGCGCCTGGGAGTTCTGGCATGGAGGCCTTCATTACGCAGTGTGCGCCGTATTGTCTGAGCTGAAACTTCAGTACCCACATCTGACAAATCTTTTCTCAGTTCCTCAGCAGTCACACGGGGACTTTTCTCCACTCTACGCTTCAGGTAGCTCACAGCAGTCGAAGTCAGCATCTTCTTTCTGCCACGACCAGGTAGCGTTTCAACAGTGCCCTTTGCCTTGAATTTGCGAATGATGCTTCCTATGGTCTCTCTTGGTATGTTTAACATCTTTGCAATCTTCTTATAGCCATTGCCCTTCCTGTGAAGAGTAATCACCTCTTTTCTTGTCTTCCTGGACCATTCTCTTGACTTCACCATGTTTGTAACCACACCAGTAAATGTCTAGAAGGAGCTGAGTATCACAGTCATTTTAAAGCTGCCTAATTGGTGCTTATTATGCTTTATTGCTGCTCCGTGACATCCACAGGTGTTTTCAATACCTGATTGAAAACACTTGAATGAACCTCTGTTCTTCAGAGTGGTAGTCTTTAAGGGGTTGAAGAATTGTGTCAATGAAGAATTCACAAAAGAAACGTTTACTACTGTATTACAAAACCAATTGATGTAATTTTAGTTGCATATGGTTCTTTAAAAAGTCCTTGTAGGATTTCATTCTGAATACAATTACAAATGTACACTAAATTCCCTAAAACCCTTTACAGCATTGGGGGTTGAATAATTTTGAACACAACTGTAGGTGCCTGTAAGAGAAGAAAAACACCTAGAAGGCGGAAAATACTAGAGCCAGTACCTAGGCTCTTTGTAAGTTTAAAATTTTGAGATCTATACATTAAGAATTAGTGAAACGTACTACACAATTGTGTTTTTTTTTTTTGTTTTTTTTTCCATTTATGTCTGGACATTCCATATAGAATACGTGAATATCCATCTGAATACAGAGACTTTTACAGAGATTGGAGTGCGCTGTACCCATTTTTTTCAAACTCGGCTTTTTATATCTGGATTCCCAAACGTTTTAGACCCCCTCCTGCGAACTATATGCCCATCTATACTAACTTCCTTATGCTTGTTTGATACTGCCAGGAGGAAATTCGCTTTTACGGGCGATTCTTCCCCCCCTCCTCACTCCGTACCTACGTAACCGAGCATTTCCGCCAGGCCTTCGAGAGGGATTTTGCGGGACTGTCTGGGTCTGGGCTGTGACGTTATTGAGATTTGTTTGAAAAGGGATTATTAGTTACATTCTAAATGCTGCAAGAACGGAGGAGTCTTTCTCCGTTCGATTTATTCAGGTACATGCAACTCAGACACTTTGTTTTGTCCTCGGACTTGATGACGGTCGACTGCCCCCCTTATGACTTTTGAATGCCTCTGATGCGGGCGGCCCCCCAAAGGTCTTATTTCCCAACTTTGCTTCCTGCTCAGATCCAGGCCAGGTCGCAGCTTACCTACTGTGACAAATGGGAAGCCGACTTGCGAGATCCCCTCCCGGATGACAAATGGGAAGACTTTTGGGAACACACCGCTCAATCCTCCATTTGTGTGATCCATCAGGAAGAGTCCAATAAGATTTTATTGCATTGGTATATGACCCCAGTGTCCTTACACTGTATGGGGTAGCCCCTAGTGATTTTTGTTGGCGAAAAAGGTACCTACATACATTTGTGGTGGGGATGTCCAGTGGTGCAGCACTTCTGGAGATCTGTGCACAATAAATTTCAGGATATATTTCAATGCCTGCTGCCCTGGGATCCCTGGGCGTTCCTTCTTTCATGCCCCTTTCCTGACATGTCCACTGCAGAACCTTTTCAATAGAATGGCTCTGGCCGCCAGAAGAGCCATGGCTGCTGTCTGGCGTCAAAGCTCTTTGCTGTCTTGGGATGTTGTAGCAGATAAAATTCAGAATGCATGTCTCATGGACGAGTTGACGGCCAAAGTCAGGGATACGATGAGATCGTTCCATAAAACATGGTTATTGTGGAACGAGTACCTACCTACCTAATCACCTGCGGCTCTCACTGACTTTCCCTCCCCTTTTCTGGTAGCCAATTCTCCTGGTTTTCACCTTTCTCTGAATAACCCTGATAGTGTTCGCATCATCAGCTCCACACTTGCTGGCAGTGTGTTAAATGAGAAGGTGAGTTAGATCAGCATCACTATTCATATTAGAATTGTAAATTGAATAAAAGTGCTGCGTTAGAAAGCAAAAAAAAGTGTAAAAATAAAAATATTTTTTCTGACATCTATCACCTCCTTCAAGCAAACGCTAGCGCTCATGTTAGCGCTAGCTTAGAGGTCATAGTGCGCCACACAGATCGCCTCCGGTTTGTAATGCGAGTTTACTGTACTTTGCGCTCGCAATACTTAACATGGGGAGTGCAAAGTGAAAGCACAGACTAAACTAGCGTTAGTAACTTGCGTTAGGACCAAGTGATCCTAAGATCTGTCGCCAAATAAAGTTAACACCAGCTCAGAGGTGTAGCCGATTCCACTTCTGCAAAATCCGTTAGCTGCAGCTCAAAACCCCCCCAAAATCAAATACTCACCTCTTATCCCATGGCAAGTATGGCGACTCATAATCTGGCCTTTCCAATGATACCTCATATGTCCCTCTAGCCCCTAGGGCTTCAGAGATACAGTGGTCTAAAACCGTGGTTCCCAACCCTGATCCTCAGGTACCCCTAACAGGTCAGGTTTTAAGGATTACCTTGGAGAAATGCAGACTGAATACTGCAATCACTGAGCAGAAAATCATATCTCCTGTGTTGTGCTGCAGATATTTGGGAAAACCTGGTCTGTTAGGGGTACTTGAGGACCGCGTTTGGGAACCACTGGTCTAAAAGAATGTAAATTGAAAAAAAATATATATATATATATTTTTTACAGAGCATGCACATGCCTACTCTGCCTAGTTGTAAATCCGGCCCTGCTTAGACCCAAAGTTGGCCCCTTAAACATTCCCCTTCCTCAGGATAGATGTATTATGTTTTTCTGTAGAAGTATTTGTTTTTATGTATATCAATGTCTATTTTCCCATGTTTGGGATGCTCATTGTTATTGCATAATATAAAATGAGTACACATTTTTATTTTTGCCAGGCATTGATGTTTGGCGGTTTCATTCGGCAGGTTTAATCAGGCAAATTAAGGCATTAAAAAGTCTATTTTTATTTTGGGCTTTTATTTTACATATTTTCGGCAATTTTTTTTCCTGATTTCATTTAAATAGTGTTTTTTTCCTTCTGTAAACAGACTTTTTATTACTATTCACAGTACCTGATACGTTAATTCCAGACATTTTCGTCCAGTAGTTTTTTTGCAAACAGCGTTTCAAATTTGGCGTGTTTGTGATGGATCGTCGGGTACGTTCTGTGGCGTTTCGGATCGTATCAGCAGCTTATCGGCAGATTTTTGGATCCGTTCCCTGAATGTCGGAGGCCCTGCTTTGAAAGCTGAATTCAACACAGGGTCAGGGAATTTGATTCCCCAAAGTGCGGGGAACGAAAGAGCCAAGAAATGACGTGACATTTCGGTGCTCTCTGAATAGCCCCCTTTGTATATATGTTAAAGGATTCCGAGTGCCATCATTCCTGTTACTTAATATGAATTCAATAAAAATTGTCAAAAACGACGGCTGACCAAATTCTGCCCTCAAATTGAGGGCCCCATTCCCATTTTGGAATTGCGTGACCGGAAGAACAAGACAACATCAGACGCAGGTATTAGATTCCCTGGGTGAAAAGACAGAACACACCAGCAAGCATATACAGACATTATTTTTGGCCTCATTTTAGGAAGGAGTGCAATTGCACATGCCTGAGATGCCATATTGGAACTCCCATCCACAGAACCGAAAGGAGTGCGGTAGCCCGCAGGCATCATTTTCAAAGACTAGCAAAGTATTAAAGAACGTTCTTGAAATGGAGACTTCATAGACTGAGGAACTGTATTCAGTGAAACATGTTTCAGTATATCCCAGTTTTCTCATTCATTTATAGATTATGTTTTGAGTTTATTTGTTTAGCCTTCTATTAATTTTTAATAGATCTAGGGCAGTATTCCAATGTTGGTGCTTACTTAACCAGAGCAGTTGTAAACTTAAAAGCTCCATAGGCTATAATGGCTCTGGGAAGTTTACAACAGCTCTGGTTAAGTTAGCACCAACTATGAAATATGGCCCATATACTTTTACTCCATCCAAGATGATCCAGCCCCATCGTTTATACAGCAGCACCAACAAACTGGACAGTTAAGAGGGGGTTGGATACCACCCAACTCAAGGTTTCACATATGCATTCCTCCCTAGAGCCGAGTTTAAGGGCACTAGTCCAGTTGAGTGTGGACATTATACACTGTTCTCACCAATAATGGGAAAAGTGATATAATGCCCTATGAGTTTTTTTCTCCACTATCGATTTTTGAGCAACTCTAGACACCACAAATTGCAAAAGTGAAATAAATGAACTCCGTGGAAAAAAAAAAGCGAGTTAAAATGCTAAATAAGGTGGGGCTGGGCACTGGCCAAGATGGATGCTTGAACGGGGTGCTCCGCGTCAACTCGTGGTGATCTTCCAGCACAATTACCTGAAGGTGGGGAATGTTAAGAAGCCCTTTGGCATAGTTTCTCGTCAGTGCAGACCACAGACGAGATGGAGCAGGGCTCGGACCCGCTGCACGTAATGCCATCGGAGACAGCTGCGGTGCCCTCCATTTCACCGCTGGAGGAACACTCCGGATGCCACACAGTCTTGGCGGCCCTGCTGACAGCTTTACCCACTAAAACAGACCTGCAGGTCGCAAACTCGTAACACAGGAGCTCTAATGTCCGAACTTCAACATCTGCTCGCCAATATTCAGGGCCTCCATGATAAAATCTCCATGTTAAAAAATTGTAGGACAGGTTTTCTCAACCAAAGGATTGTTTTGTTCAACCGCCCATCAGAGCTCAATTAGCCTACAGCGGGTAGAACCTCCCATCAGAGCTCAATTAGCCCACAGCAGGGGAGCTGATAATAGAGCAGGTTAATGGTTTGAAAATCTTATCAGATTTCTGGATACCAGCCAGAGGCAAGTGGTCACAGAATATTTTTTTACTCTGCCTGGCAACTGTTGAGACAATGTCACTGTTTGATAAAATGTATTACATCCCTTTTTAATCCGGCACATGTAAGGCTAGGGTCAGACGAACGCATTTTTCACGTTGTCCGTGAAAAAGTGCGTTCGAACGAATGGACGTATCTTTTCACGGAATACGCGATAGCGGTCATACGATGCGCATTTTCGTACGTGATTTTGTACGGATCATCAATAAAACCCTTTTGCGTCTGGACGTTATGTTGGCCGGACGTGTGCAGCGTCTGACGTCTCCCAATCACGCAAACACGCCGCTATGCGGCCGCAGCGCACTCTGTACGTCAGTAGTAGCGGTTTGACGTTCTCGAAAAAATGCGTTCGTTTGCCACTTGCGTTGCACGGACGAACTTTCATGCGGCCGTTCGTCGTATGTTCCCCCGGCATTGGACGTCATTTGCTGCTAGCACGGCCGTGATTTCGTGCGGCTAAACGCACGTTAAAACTGCTTTCGTCTGACCTTAGCCTTAAATGGCATAAAAACATCAGAAAAAAAGTAAAAATTTTAAAAAAAAATATTCCAAAAAATATGTAGGTCGCTGTCCCTTGTGCTCATATGGACGAGCCACAACTGCTCACCAGCTTGCTCCAGACTCTGAACACATGGTACCACTGGCACATTTTGTGAGGATGTCACCCTTACCGGTCCTCCGGACCCCACTAGGATGCGACCGCCCCAAGCTGTGCCGACGGCATGAGATGGAGCCACAACGTCTCCCGGAGAGACTGCAATACCCGGCAGCCTCCTCTCCGGCAGACAAGACGCTCCATGCATGCGCGAGACGAGCAGCTTTGTAGGAGACGCGAGATGCCAGCGCAGGAAGATGACGTCAGAGCCAGCTGCTTCATAGAACGCCCTATAAAGAAGACACCGAGAGGGTAAGTCATTGCTCAAGTATTCTGTTGATGTGAGCCACTTACCCTTTATCCTGAAAGCTATTGTATCGATTCGCTTGGCTTTGAACTCTTGCTTACCACTGACTCCGTATTGAACTCTGCCTGCCCTCGACTTCTGCTATCCCTTGCGACTATTCTCGAACGCCGCCTGCCCTTGCTTACTGCTACGTCGACTACACTTGGGTATATCGCCTACTAATACCGTACGCTGCCTGGCTTTTGTACACTCCATTGTTGAATTAACCCTTACCGGTATTGCTGTTGATACTAATCCTATATGTTGCATCCAGTGAATTCTCCTCTACTACAGATCCTTTACCTCCACGAACCTGACGCCACTGGTACGAGTAGACAGGTAGCATCTATCATACTATTCCTCCTGACTCTGGTACTTGCTAGGTACAGGCAAGATTACTGCACAGTGGTTCCTTGAATTAATCCTTAGTTGTGTTCCTCCCGATAACTGTCCTGACATAATACTTGAACCACTACTATGGAACCAGCAGATTTTGCCAAAGCATTGAATGCAGTAACCCTACAATTGTCTACCCTCATGCAATCTGTACAAGACATAAGAGATGCTCAAAGAATGTCAGGATCCATCTCTGCATCAATTCGTGCAAGTGGCAGCTGCATGAAAGGTGCTGCACTTCTGCTGAGTGTCAGTACTCTGTTAATTCACCTTACTCACACCACACCCGTTTCTGAATAAAGGCTCCACAACCCCTCTGCTCCATGCTCCATTATTGCAGCTCACTCCATGGTGAAGAGAAGTACTTCTCCTTGCTCTGATCCTGTGTGGTATTCCAGATTCTGCTAACCCTGTCTACCCTGAACCCCTATCCGGATACCAGTCCCCCCACCTTACCGTCTGGTTCCTCCAACTACTCCCATTATCCTGCAATAATCCTCCTGGTTTGCATCTGCTGGCCCTCCATTCCTTACACCCACCTACACCAGACCAGCTACCCCCTGCATACCGGGCTCAGGCCCCCTTTACCTGCGCTGCCACCCCAGTGGCAGACCCTGACAAAGAATGCTCCAAAATTACCAAAACCGTCTGGAACAAGCAGTACATGCTACCCCGATCCAAGCTGTTTACCAGAACCACCTTATCGTGCTGATCCCATCTATACACCAGACATGTATGGCAACACTTAACATGTCAAAAGCATACCTGGGATTCAGGAGAAGTGCTGTTCGGGTTAGATTACTGCAGGGATAACTTTGGCACTGGTCTTTTTATGGCCTTTGCACACCCCTGGTTTAGGTGCTCAACAATATGCATCATAGTTGAATGTAAGTATATTCAAAAACAAAATCCAAACTGATTCTGAACCACATACTATATATGAATTTCTTTAGAATCTGTCTCTAAAAAGTGTTTTGCTTTTATCTGTAGAGGTATATTCTGCTTCTATTATATATGTATACTGATATATAATACAGTTTTGCTCATACCCTGGCAGAATTTATGATTTCTTGGCCATTATTCAGAGAATATGAATAACAACACAAAAACATTTTTCACTCATGGTTAATAAATGGCTTCAGCCAAACACTATCAAGTGTGTTTACTCTTTTTAAATCATAATGACAACAGAAACTTCCCAAATGGCTCTGATCAAAAGTATACATACCCTGGTGATTTTGGCCTCATAACATGCACACAAGTTGACACAAACAGGTTTGAATTAAAGGTAACCATCCTCACCTTTGATCTGTTTGCTTGTGTAGCGCTGCTTTAAAAAGACTGTATTCTGGTGTATTAAACTGTTGCTGCCACCAGAGGGAGAGAGAAATTGTGGACTATGCTGGACAAAACCGAACTACATCTACCATCACCCTTTGCGTGAGGACAGGAAGTAGGTGGTACAAGGAAGGGGAAAGAGATCAGCAGCCTCGTGCAAGGCATTGTCAGAGTGAGCGGAGCAGTGAAAGGTGGAGGACGCACATTGGAGCTGTCAGGGATCGCAACCAGGCCGGAGTACAGACGCTGTCTTACTGGTGCTGGAGATCGGGACGGTACTCCTGTTGGGACCTACCTACACAGCGCTGAGAGGTCTGGAGCAAAAGCTGGTTCCGGCAGGACCTCGCGTTAGGAGGCCGCGCCGATCAATTGGGAGTGCAGGTGGCGGATCGTTTGTTCCAGTTGCGGAGATTTGGCAAGCAGGGAGCAGATTCAGTGGCATGGAGTCCCAGTACAAAGCGGAGAAGATCTTTTGGTCAAGGCATTGAGTGCTGGACAGTTTCGTTCATCGGATGGGTGAGAGGCCTCCCAGGCCACAGTTCCAAAACAGAAACGCACGCTGCAATATTGTTTAAATTTACAGGGCCCCAACGGTGACTAGTCGAAGATTGCTCTTTTTGTTCACTGGCCAGTTGAACATAGTACCCGGGTATCCTAGACAACACACATATATTTTTGAGCTATTTTTCACGGGACGTACACTCCAGAACTGAGGGGGTGAACCGGTTTCTTTTACCGCCGCGTGTTTACAAATTCTTGTTCCTCAAATACCGTGTATGCGTATTATATGCTGCTTTATTGGGATTAGTAAAGAATATAATATAGAAAAATCCACAACAGTGATGGTGTATAGTTATTTCCTAGTGCGGTGAGACTATCCCGAGGTTTATTCAGCGGCTCCTCCGGGGATGAGCGTTACACTTGCAATTAGTGTGTGTGTATAAAAGGTCAATGAGTTTGTGGACTCCTGGCAGACCCTTTCATCTTTCATCCTGTGCTGCATTGATGTTTCTGGATTCTGAGCCATGGGGAAAGCAAAATAATTGTCAAAGGATCTACGGGAAAAGTTTAACAGTAGTTTAACTGTATAAAACAGGAAAGGGATATAAAGATATCCAAGGAATTGAGAATGCCAATCAGCAGTGTTCAAACTCTAAGAAGTGGAAAATGGGGGGGGTACTGTTGAAACCAAACCACGGTCAGGTAGACCAACTAAAATTTCAGCCACAACTGCAAGGAAAAAAATTGCTTGGGATGCAAAGAAAAACCAACAAATAACTTCAGGTGAAATACAGGACTATGAAAAATGTGGTGTGGCTGTTTCAGGATGCACAATAAGGAGGCACTTGAAGAAAGAAGGGCTGCATGGTCGAGTCGCCAGAAGAAAGCAATTACTACGCAAATGCCAAAGTATCCCGCTTACAATATGCCAAACAGCACAGAGACAAGCCTCAAACCTTCTGGCAAAAGTCATTTGGATAAAGGAGACCAAAATTTAACATTTTGGTCACAACCATAAATACTACATTTTGGAGAGTAGTCAACAAGGCCTATGATGAAAGGTACACCGTTCCTACTGTGAAACAAAGATGGATCACTGATGTTTTCGGAATGTGTGAGCTACAAAGGCACCGGAAATTTGGTCAAAATTGATGGCAGGATGAATGCAGTACGTTATCAAAAAATACTGGAGGAAAATTGTCACGTTCGTTGTCCCGCTCACCCCTCACAACCGTGGTGGGAATCCTTATGGGCAGACTTCTAGACCCTCCAATCCTTGAACGGTCTGGATCACAAACCCTATCACTCCCAGCCAGGGAGAACAGACAGATCAACAATGAGTATAGTTTAGTTTAGTCACAGCAGGTTTTGAGATCAAGTTATCGCGGAGCCACAAAGGGTTACCTTCACTGATAAGCAGAAAGCAGTCAGGAAGAGGTTTAGACAGTGTGCTCATACACCAGGGGTTAACAGAAACAGGGTCATACAAACGTTCCAAGTTGGCAACAGAGAAGGTTTTCGTACAGGCAGATTTGGCAACAAACATGTCCTCATATA
The DNA here is from genome assembly GCA_009667805.1 of Leptobrachium leishanense. Taxonomy (NCBI): domain Eukaryota; kingdom Metazoa; phylum Chordata; class Amphibia; order Anura; family Megophryidae; genus Leptobrachium; species Leptobrachium leishanense. The sequence goes on along the minus strand of CM019063.1, from coordinate 358,252,603 downwards.
CTCCGATTTGGCAACAGGGCAGATCGCTGGATTACAGTCATGGCCTAAATTGTTGGCACCCCAGACATTTTTCCAGAAAATCAAGTAACACATGTTTATTCCCTTTGTGTATTGGAACAAAACAAAATAAGGAGGAAAAAAGCAAATTGGACATAAAGTCACACAAAACTCCAAAAAATGGGTGGACAAAATTCTTGGCACCCTTTCAAAATTGTGGATAAATAAGATTGTTTCAAGCATGTGATGCTCCTGTAAACTCACCTGGGGCAAGTAACAGGTGTGGGCAATATAAAAATCATACCTGAAAGCAGATAAAAAGGAGAGAAGTCCACTTAGCCTTTGCATTGTGTGTCTGTGTGTGCCACACTAAGCATGGACAACAGAAAGAGGTGAAGAGAACTGTCTGAGGACTTGAGAACCAAAATTGTGGAAAAATATCAACAATCTCAAGGTTACAAGTCCATCTCCAGAGATCTAGATTTGCCTTTGTCCACAGTGCGCAACATTATCAAGAAGTTTGCAACCCATGGCACTGTAGCTAATCTCTCTGGGCGTGGACGGAAGAGAAAAATTGATGAAAGGTTGCAATGCAGGATAGTCCGGATGGTGGATAAGCAGCCTCAAACAAGTTCCAAAGAAATTCAAGCTGTCCTGCAGGCTTAGGGAGCATCAGTGTCAGCGCAAACTTTACGACATTTAAATGAAATGAAACGCTATGGCAGGAGACCCAGGAGGACCCCACTGCTGACACAGAGACATAAAAAAGCAAGACTACAGTTTGCCAAAATGTACTTGAGTAGGCCAAAATCCTTCTGGGAAAACATCTTGTGGACAGATGAGACCAAGATAGAGCTTTTTGGTAAAGCACATCATTCTACTGTTTACCGAAAATGGAATGAGGCCTACAAAGAAAAGAACACAGTACCTACAGTGAAATATGGTGGAGGTTCAATGATGTTTTGGGGTTGTTTTGCTGCCTCTGGCACTGGGTGCCTTGAATGTGTGCAAGGCATCATGAAATCTGAGGATTACCAAAGGATTTTGGGTCGCGCTGTAGAGCCCAGTGTCAGAAAGCTGGGTTTGCGTCCAAGATCTTGGGTCTTCCAGCAGGACAATGACCCCAAACATATGTCAAAAAGCACCCAGAAATGGATGGCAACAAAGCGCTTGAGAGTTCTGAAGTGGCCAGCAATGAGTGCAGATCTAAATCCCATTGAACACCTGTGGAGAGATCTTAAAATTGCTGTTGGGAAAAGGAGCCCTTCCAATAAGAGAGTCCTGGAGCAGTTTGCAAAGGAAGAGTGGTCCAAAATTCCGGGTGAGAGGTATAAGAAGCTTATTGATGGTTATAGTAAGCGACTGATTTCAGTTATTTTTTCCAAAAGGTGTGCAACCACCATATTAAGTTAAGGGTGCCAAGAATTTTGTCCAGCCCATTTTTGGAGTTTTGTGTGACATTATGTCCAATTTGCTTTTTTTCCTCCCTTTTTTTTGTTTTGTTCCAATACACGCAAAGGGAATAAATATGTGTTACGGCAATACCTTTCTGTGAGAAATACTTGATTTTCTGGAAAAATGTCTGGAGTGCCAACAATTTCGGCCATGACTGTATCTGAGTCAGCGCTTAGCAGGACAGACATATACTCTGTATCAATGTTATACACTCTGGGTCAGCATGGTTCAAATGCAACAAGCACTCCGAGTCTGCTTTAGGCACAACACACATACAGGCTTTGTCAGAAAGAATGGTCAGGAAGGCAGTCCGAGTCAGCAACAATCAGGGTCCTCATACAATCCGGTTCAGCAACAGAGCAAAAGATTCAGGGAATCAATGAGAAAATACACCAGGCGATGCAGGAACTAACTCCACGTCAGGGCGATGAGTCGACTCGCGCGCCCTGCATTTAAGGCCGGCGGCTCTGCGTCATCACGTAGCGCCCCACCCCTCCAGGCGCACGAACGGCTGGAACTTCTGGCACCCGGCCAGCCAGCAATGCCGCCGAGTGGCCAGACCCCCCCCCCCCTGAAGGCCTGCAGGTGCCAAGTATGTGACAACAATTTCCATTCACCAGCCTGGAAGCTGCACATGGGACGTACTTGGACATTCCAACATGACAATGATCCAAAACACAAGGCCAAGTCGACCTGTCATTGACTACAGCAGCATAAAGTGAAGGTTCTGGAGTGGCCATCTCCGTCTCCTGACCTCAATATCATTGAGCCACTCTAGGGAGATCTCAAACGTGCAGTTCATGCAAGACAGCCCACGAATTTACAGGAACTGGAGGCTTTTTGCCAAGAGAATGGGCAGTTTTACCATCTGAGAAGATAAAGAGTCTCATCCACAAATACCACAAAAGACATCAAGCCGTCATTGATGTTAAAGGGGGCAATACACGTATTAAGAACTGGGGTATGTAAACTTTTGATCAGGGTCATTTGGGTTGTTTCTGTTATTATGATTTAAAAAGAGTAAACACGATTGATAATAAATGGCTTCAGCCAAACCCCTAACCATGAGTGAAAAATGTTTTTGTGTTATCATTCATATTCTCTGAATAATAGCCAAGAAATCATAAATTCTGCCAGGGTATGTAAATTTATGAGCACAATTGTAATTTAGGACTAATGATTTTATGTATCATTAAGTGTTGCTTAATCTCACATATGAAGTTGTAAAGAAGCACAAATAATATACAACTTCAGAAGAAAGCAGTAACCTCCTGTTACATAAAAGAAAAAGTGCTTTGCACTTTGTGGAAATTGATTTAAAAGTAGGTAAAAGTTCACATTGTTGCCTGGGTGTACAAGAGAGCTGAATGAGCTTATTATCCCCTCTACTTCCTGGATTCAGAATTCCCCTGTAACCTTTACCCTAGTTCTCGTTTGGTGATGCAATTTTTCTATGCGCTTTTCACATCATTGATGCATAGCATACGTGTTCTTAGAGAACAATTCTGTATTAATTACCTTATTTATGGCAACATGCATTGCTTTTTAGGAGTGGTGAGGGGTAATGTCACAAGTTTCTGGAGTTTGATTGTTTGAAAATCGCTAGATAAATGTAGCATGATATATTTCATTTGAAAAATACTTTTATACCTGTTCACAATAATTCCTTGTTCCTCAGTTGAGTTCTTGCTATAAATGTATCAGTATCTCACATTACCTCTTTCTAGCAGAGGTTTCTTAAATTGCCGTTATGTACAGCCAGAGAGCATGTATAACCTTAGAATGGGATTCACTAAACCGCCATCTTCTCAAAGATCACATATTGTGATAATTCATGGGTATCTAGCCATGAGAATTTTAAAAAATTCACTTAGAGGGCAGCCTGCCCAGTGGATTTGGAAAAAATTGCATATTATAGGAAAACGCACAGACAGGCTGTGTGAGCTCCTATACCTGGGGGCCAAAACGGTGCCCCTTTGGTGCACTGAGGGAACAGGTTTTTATTTTGAAAACCTTTATTTTCATTGCACAAAGTTTTGGGCAACACCTGCAAACTTGGCTGCAGTGGCAAATATAGGTGCTTTGTGAAAAACACCTTAAGCCCCCTATTAACTTTTAAAATGTATCAACCCCCCTTTTTCCTAAATTTAAATCTATAACCCATCTCCTATTAACCCTATAATGAAACAGACGCTACCCCCATATCTTGTCGCATAAATCTATTGCTAAAATACTTTAAAATTCAATTAAAAAATCGTCATAGTAAAGAATACTTTTTCGCCAGTCAGCAACGCCAAGGAGGTCCTTGAACACCACAGACTTCGGGCTAAATTACAATCTTCACGCAAACGTTTGCGCCGGCGCAAAAAACAATTAACGCGAGGGGTAAAACCAGTTGCGCCGAATCCCATATTACAAAGTCTGGGCAACAAACGTGCGTAATCGTCTACCGCGGGTGAACCTGCGCAAACCCTGTGCGAGTTTACTGTACTGCGCGCGTCCTGTACTTAACATTGTGAGCACAAATGCGAATGTACGCTGGTACGCGGATGGTATTACAATCTATTTGCGGTAATTACCGCATAACCTTTGCGCGCATAATTTTAGCAACTGCAAGAAGCTGGTGCTAACTGCATATCTGAACAACCTGGCTAACCCCAAAAAAAAACAAAAAAAAAAAACGGCACATAAAAAGGAATGCAGCAACAATATAATGGATGATGGCAGGTGTGTGTGTATATTATTACTGTAGCATATGTGATCATTTTGCATCATAGACGCAGAACCCGTCTTGCAATTCACTTGCGTTTGATAGGTGTGTTTCTTAATTTTGGTTGGCTGAATGGGTGCAAAAAACTGCGCACGCAAAGATATTTGCGCGAGACGTCACTGCGCCTGCATTTGTTCACATACTGTTTGCGCGCGCAATTGATCGACGGAAGAAAAAAGCTGCGAGAATTGTAATTCCAACGGTGATTTGCACGCACATAAGTTTAACACTTGGCGCAAAGATTTTCGCTTTCGTGAGGCTTTTTGCGTGAAGAATGTAATATAGCCCCTCATCTTTTATGATCCCCATAGGCTCAGGAATATTCATATAGGAATGTTATTCAAAAGCAGTCCTTGGTAAATATTTGATGCACCAAATGAGAGCTCTGTAGTTGGCCATTCTTAAGGAACACTGAATACCATACTTGGTGCCCGATTACATAGTGTTCCAATTTAATGTCAACTAACGGAAAACCTACGCTTGCAGGTTTCCCGTAGAGTCCCGATTTTAGAGTGAGATTTGAGGGCAGGTACTAATTCAACACCTGGCCACAGACCGCAGTGCTACCCTTGCGCGCAGGGCCGCCATCAGGGCATTACAGCCCATGCTGCAGTAAGGGGCCCGGGGACTGGGGGGGCCCTCAGTCGGCTATGTTTACTGTAGGCCGCAGGCCTCGGAGGAGGTACTGAGGCCTCCCTGGGCCCCTCAAAGATGGCGGCCGGCAGCTGACAGGCCCACTCTGATGTCAGAGGGGGCGCGACAGACATCTGCAGCAGGTTGCCCATGCCCCTTCCCCTCCTTCGCCGTCTTGGCTTGTGCGGCGCTGGGAGGAACGGAGAGCGGCAGCTGGCAGGAGAAAGACTAAAGCGCATTTTGGCGGGCAAATGAGATCCGGCCCGCCCACACACTCCTTACTCTGTCTCCTTCCGGCCACCGCTCTCCAACTCCTGGCCAGCGTGGCTGCGTGTGTGGGGGAACGGCCGGTGTTCCTCCAGCTTTCGAAGACCGGGCTGTCACCTGACTAGCAGGAGGAGGGCAGAATTCTACAAAACATCCGAGGCCGCCAAGGAGCAGCTGTTCAGGTACTTCACCCCAGCGAGCTTTGTAATGGTACAGTGAGAGGAGCCTGGGAGCTGCCTGCACGCCGTGCTCTCCCTCCAGCTGTCAGCTCAGACATCCTCTATTAAAAGGCAGCAAGAGCACAAAGTGCTGTGTGGAGGGATTACGGTCTCAGTCTGCATGTAGCAGTGTGTGGAGGGGTTGGGGTCTTGAGGAATGTGTCTGTGTGTGACCAGACAGGACCAGCATGAAACCTCAGTGCTTGTAATCTGCTTCCAGCTGCAGAGGTGTGGGAGGACGAGCAGCAGCACTGTGGGCAGTGACAGCACACACCTGGTCAGCGATCAAGCAGTCTTCCAAGAGGGCAGTGTGGGGGGAGTAACATTAATCTTCTTTGGGCAGTGGACGTTAACCCTCTTCAGTCTCATTTCCCAGGGAACTGAACTTTTATAGTTTACTACTGATTAACTATGAACATGTATTTATTTCTTAAACTCTACTTGCATGGGATCAGACAACTTGGATACGCATGTATTAAATAATTTTTTTAAATAATTTTAATATGAAATATATTTAAATATTAGTTTTTTTAAAATATCATTTAATAACTTTTTAATATATACCTGACTAAAAAGGTAGCAAACTTCCACAAAATATGGTAATTTAAAATTTTAAGGCACTGACTGACTCTTATATCTCTAGAATGTGGTGTGTGTGTGTGTGTGTGTGTGTGTGTGTATATATATATAATTTCTATGAGCGTGTATTGTGGGCGGGGGCAGCATTTCATCCTCAGCTCCAGGCAGCACAATGTCTTGGGCCGGCCCTGAGTAGATTGGAAAAACCTTTAAGTGCAATCACTTCAATGAGCTCAGCTGTTTTTGTCAGGGAAAATTGAGTTTGGTACTCCGTGCCATAAATTAAGTTTATCCCTGCCCTTGCGTGCTAAGCTGGCTTTTGGCTCCAAACAGGCAGGAAAATAAACGTTTTATGTGATTGATTTTTTTTTTTTAAGGTATTGGGAGCAACACTCTGTAATACAATCTTGATTCATATTTTTTAATCACAATTTCATACGGTCTTAAATGATTTGAACCAGATAGATACTTTATGTAGAATGTGCTGTTGTGCGAGCAATGTGTGTGATTTTAAGATATTGGGACTACCACTCTGTAATGTTATCACAATTCACACCAAATAATGTATTTCCTATGGGAAGAGGGGTTCGTGGGGGCCCATTCTGAGGGCCAGTAAGGGGCCCCAAAATTTCTGATGGCTGGCCTGCTTGCGCATATCACCTCCTGGAGTCGATAGGACCTGCGGGCCGTGCCGTGAACCCTACGTGATCTTGTGCAGTGCCATGGAGTGATCACAGAGGGAGACCGAGAACGATTTGTCCCCAGTCTCCCTTTGCTCGTGACAGCCAGAAGCAGCGGATCAGCCCGCCGTTCTCACTGCAGGATGAGATGCGAGTATCTAAATTTATTGGGGGGGGGGGGCTTAGCTGCTGCTAAACGATTCTGCAAAAGTGGAATTCTTTAGCACCAGCTTCTGGGTGACAGTACAAATCTGTTTAAACCATCAGTGCGGTAATTAGCATTAGGACTTTAATTATTGTTTGCGGTCCCTATGTTAAGCATAGGGTGCGCAAAGTACATTAAGCTTACGCAATCTCCATGCGCAATTTTTTTTTTACCATTTTGAGCGTTGGGTTTGTAATATGGGGGGCATGCGTTAAAGTCACTTAGGGTCCGGTATGTACACCAGCCCTTAGATTGTAGATTCCCTCAGGAACCGGGTCCTCCAATTCTAATGATTCTTTGTCCATGACATGCATTGCATATTTGTAGTTATATTCTACCTAGGGATAAGCACCTCCCCCCCCCCCCCGATTCGTTTCGGTTCAGGTTTTTAAAATTTGAGGATCGTTTCGGTTCAGGTTTTTAAAATTTGAGGATCGTTTCGGACGATTTTCGTATCCAATTTTTTTTTCGTGATATCGGAAATTTTCGGGGGTTTTCGGAACATCTGTTCTCTTCGTTTCAAAGTGTCTTCGTTTTGACTTAAACTAATAGTATTTTGGATGATCCGATATTTCTGTCGCTACGGTAATTCTGCCGATTCTAACGTTTTTTATTAACCCTTTCGCTGCTGAGCCATTTCATGCCTCTGTGCTGAGCTAATTTTTACCGGTTTCGCTCATGTTTTGAAGCCTTATTTTAAAATATGACCCAGACATATTGTATATCGTTCTTTCCGGCAGACTCGGCAGATTCAAGATACACTATATTGCCAAAAGTATTCGCTCACCCGTCCATATGCGAGTCAAGGCAGGTGAGCGAATACTTTTGGCAATATAGTGTATATCATTATTATATGTATATGTCATGTCCTCTCTGTATATTATAACAAAAAATGCAATAAAATTTGAATTTTCAATAATTAAATTTACAAGGTGTAAAGTGTTTTTTTTCACATTTTAACATGCGAGCGTTTGCGGTTATATTTTCTATGAGTTGCTCTTGTAAAAAAATTTTACAAATGGGGACTATGACGGAATGGAGATGTTGTTCCGCCTGCGGGTGTGCTCTATCTGCGTGACCCCGTCGCTTACCGCTGGCCCGACTACCGAGTGACACGCACCCGGCGTCTCGTGCGGCCTGGCGTGACCCTAGGGAAGGGTTAGCGGGCGGTGGAGGGGACTCCTGCCTAGAACCAGTCCGACCACTGAGCCATACAGCACTCAGCGTCCCGAGCAACTGGTTCACTGACCTTGCGGGTGTGGGACGTCTGTGGAAATCGGCTCTGGCAGCCGCGGAGAAAGGGTCGGATCTTATGGGGAAACGTTTCGGATCTTATGCGGGAAACGTTTCCGATCCGGGGGCGGGTGTCTCTTCGGATCTTGGGCGGCGGACTTTTCGGATCGGGAAGGGGTGGAGGGTCGGATCGGGTTGGGAGGGAGCTTCGGATCGGGGTTGGTGGGAGTTTCGGATCTGGCGGGACCAGTGGAGAGTTCGGGTCTTACCGCAATACCGAAGTGCGGTTCACGGCTGCGTCCTTCGGTTCGGATCTCTGCCCAGCAATCTGTGCACCGAATCTTCATACGCTGCGCCTCTGCCCTGATACACGATGCAGGGACAGAGCGCACAGTTCGTATCGTATCGTGATGATCACCGTATCCTGAGACCGCGAGGGATTCTCAGATGTGGAAATACGGCGGAGACAAAGACACATCAGTCAAAGCTGGATGCACTGCAAAATCTGCCTTTATTATGCACAGTCCAAGCATTTATTACCTTCCACAAAATTACAATACAATGGGACTCCTTGCCCGCCCTCCCAGGACCCATTGGCCCTTACCCTTCAGGGAGTCGCCGATTCGGACCGGATGGTCCGAATCGGCCATTTTACGATTCGAACCGGATGGTTCGAATCGGCCATTTTCCGAATCGAGAATTCCGAACTGCGCCACAAAGATAGGAAAATGGCGGCGGGCAAGGCAGACAAAGGGAAATACATTACACAATAAACCAACGGGGAACACTTTATTACACCACACAATAATCACATCTAAATAAAAGTACTGGTAAAACGAGGTGCGTGCCACCACACCCAAGTGTCCATGTCACCACTGTCACTGCACCGCCCCTGGCTGAGGGTGCTGGGCCATCCCGTGACAGGGACTTGTTCAATTTTTTTGGGGGAAAATAACACGATTTTTAACAAACACACCCCATATAAAAATTGTTAGTGCAGCATCATTGTTCACATTATAAATTGAAATTGGAACAATATTGCTGCATTAACAAAACAAAAAAAAACTTTTTTTAAAGAAAAAAATTAAATATTTCTTTATTTTCATTTTGATTTTTAATTTTTTTTTCTTAACTTTAACATGATCATGCTTCATATTGTTGGAAAGGCCATGCCCTGGCTGATCCAATGATACCAAACATTAACCCCTAGCTGCCACAGATCGGGAGATGAGATAGGGTGTTCCAATGAACACCCTATCTCCACCATTGGTGGCAGCTAGGGGTTAACTCCAGAACTTACTCTATCCGAGGTTCCGATGTGAAAAAAATAAATAGATGAAGTCTATTTTTTTTCACATCGGGACTTTGGATAGAGTAAGTCTGCCATTAAACACATCAGCCGTCTATTTTGTACAGATCAGGACCTTGGATGGCAACAAGTTGTTACTATCCAGGGTCCTGATCTGTAGAAAATAGTCGGCTGATGTGAATAACGGAAGACTTATTCTGAGGTCCCGAAGTGAAAAAAAAGTCAATCTATCCAAAGTCCCGTCCGTTATTCACATCAGCCGACTATTTTCTACAGATCAGGACCCTGGATAGTAACAACTTGCTATCCAAGGTCCTGATCTGTAGAAAATAGACGGCTGATGTGTTTAACGGCAGACTTACTCTATCCAAAGTCCCGATGTGAGAAAAAAAAAAATCGGGACCTCGGATAGAGTAAGTTCTGGAGTTAACCCCTAGCTGAACCCCCTATCTCACGATCCGTGGCAGCTAGGGGTTCATGTTTGGTATCGTTGGATCCAACAATACGAAACATGACCATGTTAAAAGTTAAGAAGAAAAAAAAAAAAAAATCAACAAATATCGTTTTTTTGTTTTGTTAATGCAGCAATATTGTTCCCATTTCAATTATAATGTGAACAATGATGCTGCACTAATGATTTTTGTATGGGGTGCGTTTGTTAAATTATTGTAATTTTCCCCCCAAAAAAATGTAACAAGTCCCCCATTTCTAATTTTTTTAACCAGCGCAACTCATAGAAAATATAACCGCAAACGCTCGCATGTTAAAATGTGAAAAAAAACACTTTATACCTTGTAAATTGAAAATTCAAATTTTATTGCATTTTTTGTTATAATATACATACAGACAGGACATGACATGAACTATCGAATTGATCGAAACGATACCAAATTACGGAATCAGCAATGGAAGCGAAAAATATGATGTCCGAAATGGAACCGGAATCACGAATGGAACGAAAAGGACTTTTGATTTTACAAATTTCACGTTCATACGAATTAATGAAATTATTTCGTTTCATATCGGAAATTATTTTGCATCAGAAGTTTTTCAGATCCGATTCGTAATAATGGCTGAATCCAAAGCACCGATTCGTGAAAAAAACCAATCAGTCTGAATCGAAACGCACATCCCTAATTCTACCCGGGGCGGACTGACAACTAATGGGGCCCCCAGGCAAAAGGAGAGCATGGGGCCCCCTTGTGCCCCTAACATACACAAGTCACACTCACATAAAGCACCGGTAACATACATACAACACCCACATGTACATCCTTGTGTTAATGATCTAATTTGCTAAGAAATTCCACGTAATGAATCTCAGCAGTACAAAGGACGCACAGGTAAACTGGGGAAGCTGTCTGCTATACTGCAGCAGTCATCACCCATTCTGCAGCTCAGCATCAGCACTGAATGGCCCATGTGGCACATGGGAAACAGCCAGGCACTTTCTGGGTTTAAAGTTGGCAGCCGCTAGGCTACAGTGACCATAATCCACTTTAGAAAGCGTTTGGGTCCCCTCCAGATATACAGATAACTGCTGCTACACATAATACAGAGAGGACACAATACAGAGAGTTTGGGATTCACCGATACATCTGCGTTATACATAATACACTCCACTTGTCGGCAAAATGGAGACAATCAGGAAAATCTGCAAGTGCACATTATCCCGCCTACGTCTCCATTTTAATGTGCGCTTGCAGATTTTCCTGACAGTCTCCATTTTACCGAGCCCATTCCGGGGTAGATGCATAATTAGCACCGAGCCCCAGAACGAAGTGCAAGGCTGCCAGAAACCATCAGCAGTGCAACACGCCACTGCTTTATCAGCTCATAGAGACAATAGGACTCCATGGAGCCCTGCGTATCCCGGCCATGAGATTGTGATTCCTCTGCAGCGCTGCACTGAGGGTGTCAGGCTCACACCATGAAGGAGCCATGGCACAGCCTCTGTGTGGTGATATATAATCCCAAGCGCTGGGGGTGAGCAGGCAGACAGACACTGGAGGCAGTATATGTACAATAAAGCATGTATTGTGGAATGGTTCACAGCAAACAGTCTTAGCACAGAACAGATTGTAACACAGAAATCACAGGCAAGTGGATGGTGGACCACGTAGCCTCTCTCTAGATCCTCTTGAGGAGAAGCAGGAGCCTTTGGTAACAGTACCTTGATAGAAGGTCTACTTCTAGGAGAGAGCTTGAGGGCTGGAAGCCACGAGAGTCTCTGGACCCTAGTGGGCCTCGCAGTGGATCATCCAGCAAGCAGGAACCAGGTAATGCAGTCACAGGAAGGATGGAATATACTGGTAAGACAGCAGAGCAGGTCAATAAAGTAATAGGAACCAAAACAATGAGGGAGCTCTCAGGACCTCTGACAACAGGAAGGGGAATAAACAAAATGGGAGGGCGTGATCAGGTATTTATGCAAAACTCAGGTTCAGACACAGGTGTTAACCGTTAAGTGGAAAGCAGGTATGGAGAGCTAGTGACCCAGGCTGGCCACAGCAGGCTCTCAGGGCTGAGGCATGACAGAGGGAGACTTGGAATTAGTTCCCAGTCTCACCCTTCAGTGTGTGTGTGTGTGTGTGTGCATGTGGTGACTGAGGCATTGTGTGTGTGTGTGTAATGACTGAGGCTGTGTGTGTGTTGAGGAATATTTTAATATTTGCATATTCATAATCTTATATAAAACAGATTTGATACAATCTTTGTACTTTGAAATCTCTGAATCAGAAATTTGTCGGGTATATTACACAGAAAAGGGGAAATTTAAAATGGATACTTGTAGCCATTTTGTGTTAAAGACAGTTTTTCTTCAAAATTTCTCTAGGTTTAGAAATGAACGAGATTTTTTTTTTTACAGAGTTCATTCCTGGGTGAAGTCTTTTATATTTTTTTGTAGAAGTGCCAGACATGAAGGAACCTAGAATGTTTCTTTTGTGTGATAATGTTAGGTTTAAGTGCTAAGACGTGTCATAATTAAATTTATTGGTCTGTCTTAAAACAAAAGATATTTTGTCTTTTGGGTATAGGAATAAGAGTTAATATTCTGTAATATAGATTTATATTCACAAATATATGTTTATAATCAAGGTATATTTTATTATATTAACAGTAGGAAATATATATTCCAATAAATATTGTAGAAAGTATATAATTGGTAAATAATAAAATTTACTAAAGAATAGATTCTGTTGAGTTAATCAGAAAAGAATTCAGCTGAAAGTGAGTAACTAAAAGGGAGTAGGGATATAAAGCAAAGATGACAGATGGAGACACTATGTCTATACATTGAACTTTTGACCCGAGATAAGAAAATTAAAAAGAAATGGGTGAAATTTTTAAGAAGTGCAATACTGCCCTCTAGAGGATAGTAAATATTATAATTCATATTACCAAAAATATAGTGTGACGTCAAATTGGCTATAAGCGGCAATGTTGGTTACAAGTCAGTCGGAGATTCCAGCAGTCAGACTCACACTGCAATGCATTAGACATGACACTCTGAGAGTCCAAGATTCCAACACTCAGACTCACACCACGATGCAGGCAGATCCCAAGACATGAGGCAATCAAGATTCTCACCAAATTTCTGACTCTCACCAAATCTCTAACTCACATGCATTGATTATCTGATTGATAATCTTCACACATTCCAAAAATTACTACATCAGGAATTCCAAGGCAGACTTATCAACATCCAAATTGGATAGGTAATGTATGAAATAAGGAATTAATGTAAATATATATTTGTAGAGATTCTTGCAACGTAGACTGAGACTTCTCGGATACGGTTAAATCCAAATTCTAAGTATTTTCTATTCTGCAGATAGAAATATGAAAAAGTGGATATAAGGATTTATTCCTAAAAGAAATGTAAGATTGATACCAATATATATATTGAATTTGGAAATTACTGTGATTAAAATTAATAAGCAAGGAATTATATAACTACAAAATAAAAAGCAAAAGATTAGAAGTTTAATTCTCGAGATTAGGGGAGGATTCACTAAATAAGTTTTTATTACTTATTAAATTAGCTCATCTTTTGTTGATCCATGTAGCATAGAGATATATATATATCTATAAGAGCTGGCTGGTTAAACATTGTTTGCTGGGAAATGCATGTTGTATTACGCAGAAATGTTTATTAACCATTTGTGTATTAGTTACTAACTGATAAGGTAAATGATATTAATCATATATGCAGTTACTAACCAGAGATACATATATTGTGAAGCTAGTTTTTATATGCTGATGGATTGTGGTTTATAAATTTTTGTTTATGATATGAGATTTGAAACTTTTTTGTATACGTAATAAATATATATATATTTTTATCCGATTATTGATTATTGTATTTTTTAAAGCAAAACACAGACAATTAAAAGAATTCAGGATAATTTCTAAGAAATATAAACGATTGATATTTGTGTCTCGTATAAGTTTCTTATGAAATAATAATCCCTGATATATTGGAGGCAACTGCCGAGGTAGGTCCAGTAGTTCCAATATAGACATATTGGAGGCTTGGCTGATAAGTCCAATATATATAAACGTGTTGTATTCACGTGCAGAGATTATATCCGACAGATTTGTCACATCTTGAAAATAATGGCCTGCTTCAGTTCTTGAAGGCTCATTAATCTTAACTTCAAGCTTTCAGTAGGGCCGGATATTTGAAAGCAGTCTACGGGCAGTATTACAAAGCTGGTGCTAACTTAACCAGGGCTGTTGTAAACTTACCAGAGCCATTATAGCCTATGGAGCTGTTAAGTTAACAACAGCTCTGGTTAGGTTAGCACCAACTTTGTAATACTGCCCTTAATGTCTACCACTTGTGACCTACTGACCCAAAGATTCTAGTTACTGGTCTAAAAACCTTAGTTTCAGAGATGACCATTGAGAAGCTTAAACAGATGTGGGGGATAGCAATAAATTGAGTAACGTAGTTTGAACTAAGCTCTTTGAGAGAATTCGAAAGATGCCACGTAAAGCTTGACCAATAATATGTATTTAGAGGTTGTCTTCTAGTGTGACGTAAATTTCTGTACTTAAGTGCAAGACACATGGTATTCCTTGAGAGAGGAAAAAACTAAAGACTCAAACCTATCTTGGTCTGTGGTTATTTTTGCTCTCCAGATATCTGTTGATTCCCAATTTGTAGTTTTAGGTTTATATAGGAAAAAGGTAACACAATTGGCCAATTGTAAGAAGAAAGAGGGCTGACTGATGCCATATCCAGAAACATCCTAAGTGTGTGTGTGTGTGTGTGTAATGACTGAGGCTGTGTGTGTGTGTGTGTAATGACTGAGGCTGTGTGTGTGTGTAATGACTGAGGCTGTGTGTGTGTGTGTGTGTAATGACTGAGGCTGTGTGTGTGTGATGACTGAGGGTTGGGTGTGTGTGATGACTGAGGGTTGTGTGTGTGTAATGACTAAGGGTTGTGGGTGTAATGACTGAGGCTGTGTGTGTGTGTAATGACTGAGGCTGTGTGTGTGTGTAATGACTGAGGCTGTGTGTGTGTGTGACTGAGGGTGTGTGTGTGTGTGACTGAGGGTGTGTGTTTAATGAATGAGGGTGGGTGTGTGTAATGAATGAGGGTGGGTGTGTGTAATGACTGAGGGTTGTGTGTGTAATGACTAAGGGTTGTGTGTGTGTAATGACTAAGGGTTGTGGGTGTAATGACTGAGGGTTGTGTGTGTAATGACTGAGGCTGTGTGCGTGTGTAATGACTGAGGCTGTGTGCGTGTGTAATGACTGAGGCTGTGTGTGCGTGATGACTGAGGGTGTGTGTGTGTGTGACTGAGGGTGTGTGTGTGACTGAGGGTGTGTGTTTAATGAATGAGGGTGGGTGTGTGTAATGACTGAGGCTGTGTGTGTATGTGTAATGACTGAGGGTGTGTGTTTAATGAATGAGGGTGTTTAAAGGGACACTCTAGGCAACATGACCACCTAAGCTATTTTAGGTGGTCATGATGCCCGGAGTATGCCGCCCTCTGTCTCCCCTCCCTCCGCTCGGCAGTTCAGCTGAAAAAGCTGAAAACAGCTGAGAGGCGCGGAGGAGTTTACTCCGCCCTCCCAGCTGTCAGTCAGCAGAGCGGGAATCATATTTCCCGCTTCTGCCGACTTTTGCCGAGTAGGAGACGTCATCACGCTTTCAGCGCGATGACGTCTCCAACTCACCGCAGAAGCTGGCGGCTCCCTCTGATGGTTAGTGTTGCGCGCATCCTCTTGCGCGCAACACTAATCCTCAGAGGGAGCCGGGAGGAAGCCTGCCGATTGGCTGGCTTATGTGAGAGGCGCGCATGCGCGCTTCTCATGTAAACCAGAAGCCAAGAAGCATCAAGAAGGACGGGAGCGGAAGAGGAGGGAGGGGAGTATAAAAAAAAAAAAGACGCCGCTGGAAAGAAGTGGATTTTAGGGTAAGTATTACAGTTACAAAAAAAATTAATAAAAACTAAAGATTTATTAAGGAGAATAGGGATAGGTTAGGATAAAATAAACGGGGGGGGGTGATTTTTTGAGTAGAGTGTCCCTTTAATGAATGAGGGTGTGTGTGTGTGTGTAATGACTGAATCTGTGTGTAATGACTGAGGCTGTGTGCGTGTAATGACTGAGGCTGTGTGTGTGTATGATGACTGAGGGTGTGTGTAATGATTGTGGGTAGGTGTGTAATGACTGGGGGTGTTATTACGGATCGGGGTAACCTCCGTCTGGGCACCCCTTTCCACAGAAGATATTCGTACCCACACACAGAATAGACACATAAACTGTGTGAGGAGTTCTAGCAGATTCAAAATCCAAATGGAGACTGGCTTTATTTTCAAATATACACAGGTAAAACACTGACATTGTGGCAGTTGTGGCCAGGCCGTGGACTTTGTTTTGTTTTGCAAGAAGCCTGAGGAGCTTCCCGTGGATTTGAGAGAGGCGCTGGTGTTGGGGCATGGTGTGGCCGGCCTTTGCCCTCATACAGATGGCCTGGATCTCTGTAGAGAGAGCAGCCTCACATTGCCAGCAAAGCTCAACACAGTCCTGGATGAGGAGCCAGCGGCGGAGCAGAGAACCAGTGTTCTCTGGACCCAACCACAGGAGGATATCTGCATTGCAGCCGTGGATGGTGCTGTGGTTTTAACCTGTGTCCCCACTCATTGGGTGCTGGACAGTTGGCCCAAATCCCCAACTATTGACTGAGGAGACACCAGCCACCCCACATTCTCTCCATTAGCAGCAACCGCCTACAGAAGATGACGGGGTCGGCTGGGTGAGTGACTTGTTCTCAGTTGTGACTCTTTATGGATATTTCTGGAGCAGTGAGATGAGAAAGACTTTATTGCTGACTAACCTGGATATCAACCCGTTTTGGGTCTTCTCCCAGGTTAGTCTCCCACAAAAGGAGGGAGATATGTGACTCTTCACTTTGGACTTGAAATACATGTGCCTAGAAATGTTTTTGGGAGGTGCGAGCCTGATGTTTTATATTGTTTTCCTGCTCTTTCCTTCGTTAAAGTCACCCTTTATCTACAATTCTAGATGCAGGGTAGTTGGTGTGTTCTGTGTATAGTGTCGATATCTGTATTAGTACCTGCACTCTCTATTGTGTATGTTCTCTCTATAAGAAATTCCTAAAATTTTACCTGCTTTCTCCCTTCCCCATTCTCCTCCCAGGAAATCGCATAGTTTGAAGGTCCTGTGTAGCTATCTGATCTGTGACATAATCTGATTGATTGTATGCAAATGTGTGAGTCCTTGACTGTACCTGTGTGTCTCTGTGTAATAAACAGTCAGTCTGCAGTTTGGGTTGAAAGAGCAAGGATCTTCTGTACGTTCTTGCCTGAGTTCTGGGCCAGAAGCAGTACTTCTGTGGAATACTGACTTTAAGGGGAGCAGTCTGCACGTGGACAGGACCCCCACGTTACAATGGATAAGTATCTGCCTGTGTTTCTCAGCATTGAGAACATTAATCCTGACCAAATCTCCAACTCCATTTGCAGAAATGCAGCGCCAAACGTTCAAGGAACCTCCACCATGCTTCACTGTTGCCTGCAGACGCTCATTATTGTACTGTTCTCCAGCCCCTCGATGAACAAACTGCCTTTTGCTACAGCCAAATAGTTCAAATTTTGACTCCTCAGTCCAGAGCACCTACTGCCATTGTTCTGCACCCCAGTTCCTATGTTTTCGTGCATACTTTAGTCGCTTGGCCTTGTTCCCACGTCAGAGGTATGGCTTTTTGGCTGCAACTCTTCCATGAAGACCAGGGCCGTCTTTAGTGCGGGGCAAAAGGGGCAGCTGCCCCAGGCCCAGTCATTGGTAGGGGGCCCAAGGCAGCTGCTCCCAGCCTGCAAAAATCGTGGCCCCCGTGTGCTGTCTCCCCTTCATAAGGACATGTGACCGCAGAGAGGAAGTGAGGTCTCGCGATGCGGTTAGCTCCTCCCCTCTTCAATATGTGGGTATGTGATGTGAAACACTCTGCTGTGCTGGGTATGTGATGTGAAACACATGCTGTACTGGGTATGTGATGTGGAAAACAGTTTGGCTCTCTGAATAACCCTGTATATGTGGGAGTTTGGCGTAACTCAGGGACTGGTCAGTAATGAGAGCTGTAACTCTTATTTTATCATTCTGGAATGTCTCCATGTTCTATACCAGGATATTATTTTGGTTTCCTCTTTTTTTTCCCCCTGTCTGTTCTTTCACCATAAGAGCTTGTGGGCACTTTTCTTTGCCCTGTGCTAAAATGGGGACATTAAGGTGGATAATGTGCGCCTGCAGGTTTCCCCTTTAGTATCCCTGTTTAAGCTCCATATTACAGGTCAGGTGTTACTTCAGAAGCCTGCCTCATAATGCAGCGCTAAGTGCCACTGTGAGTACCACCTCCTGCAGTCCATAGGACTCCATGGAGGCTTGTGCTGCCCGCCGCGTGACCTGCAGGATCTCACCTCTCCTGAGATCTTGCAGGTCTGCAAATTGATTCACAGAGGGAGACTGGGGACTTTTGTTCCCAGTCTCACACTGCTCCTGGCGGCCAGAAGTGGCAGATCGGCACACCGTTCTCGCCGCGGGTTGAGAGGTGAGTATTTGATTTTTTTTTGGGGGGGGGTTTGGGGGTGATAAAGGATTCTGCAGAAGTGTTATCAGTTAGCACCAGCTTCTAGCCTGTGGTTAAGTTCTTTGTTGTCACATCAGTGTGGTAATTAGCATTAGGACTACAAAGTATAGGGAGCGCAAAGTACAGTAAGCTCGTGCAAGCCAACGCAATCACTGATGCTGTAATGGGTTTAGCGTTAGTGATGTAATATGGGGGGCATGTGCCAAAGTCACTTATCCTGATGTTAATGCTTACTCACCTGAACACCACAGCTGATGTTCTCTATGGAATAGGGCAGCCCATGCTCTACTCTCTCATTATATCTCCATGTCACCTGTGCAGGAGCCATGTGTGTAAGATACAAGTTCTCACTAGCGATACACAGGGCCATGCAACCTGCATGACTAATTACTAATTATCTAGAAAAGAACAAAAGAAGAGGGGGTGAAGCGCCCAACGGAAGAGTATCTATCCCACTCGCTG
The DNA here is from genome assembly GCA_009667805.1 of Leptobrachium leishanense. Lineage (NCBI taxonomy): Eukaryota > Metazoa > Chordata > Amphibia > Anura > Megophryidae > Leptobrachium > Leptobrachium leishanense. Next base: position 358,233,674 of record CM019063.1, on the reverse strand, counting down.
AATATTGAATATGGGGGTTTCTCTAAATACCCAAGTGACAATTTGCAAAGAGAAATACAATACAGCGCTCAAAGACCTGAGTCCATGGGAAGATGGGGTAGATACAAAATATGTCCATAAACAATAGTCCTTGTCTTTAGGAGTAGATCTACTTAAAAACGTAGACGAAGTATGCACTATAGGAAAAAACACAAAGAGGACCAAAAATTGCGCAGTATGATAGCACCAAAAATGAGAGCAACTTATATTGATGTTCAACTCACATTCTGGGGAGCCCACAACCGGCTCCTGGGAATAAAGCAGGCAGGGACTTTATATTAGGTGCCCATAGACCCTCCAATCGATTTCTCCAGAATTCGTCGAGAGGAATGCTATAGGGAAATCAACAGAGACCAAAAAAGCACCTCCTAGTGCGGTAAATTACAAATAATTTTGTGGTTTAAAAAGAGTGCCAAGTTTAAACTCACAAGCAGTTGAGCCTCTATTGGCTCCGTCACAATGCGCGCAGGGAGTCATATAGGTGTTCCCCAAACCTTCTACTCCTGCAGCATATAGACCAGTGTTTCCCAAACCTGTCCTCGGCACCCTCAGCCAGGCCAGATTTTCTAACGGTAAATGTATTCTGTATGTCTTGTATTCTCAATCTAAAGGTAAATGTATATCCTCAAATACTTATATTGCACTGATGCAGACAGGGGAGATAAGGGGGGTCTGGAGAAGAGAATTAATCAAATCCACCACATCCTTCGTTCCGCTATGTACCTCAAAAACAAAAATGCATAAAGGACATAATAGTGCAGCAATCTAAGTGCTAAAGTGCTGCAATTTAGGGCACAAATTGCCAAGTCAAGAGCCTTACTACCCCGGCTCTAGGAATGATCGCATCTGGCCAGTTAAAGGGTGGCTCGTCCCTTCTTTGACTGGATCAGTACCTCTCCAGTATAAACATAGAAAGACAAGAGAGACGGAGCTCTCATAGTGTAACTAGTAGGGCATTAGAATGTCCAGTTCATATCCTTAAGAATCTCACTCACCGTCTCTGGAGCCTCTTGTATTCTCGGCTCTGAGTATTCATCTTGGCACTACATCTAGGTTTGTGCCCAACCTTTCTGACATTGGCCTGTTATTCTTCCTTTTGGTTCCTTCGTGGGTGGGTGTACTTTCATGAAAAGATGAAGGTCATCAATTGCGCCACTTTGCCATAAAACACTTTATTTTAAACCACAGTATTATAACAAAATAAAAATATATACTGTATAAAAACACAATTAACATAGAAAAACTGAGACGCATTTCAGCAGTTAGTCTGCCTTCTTCAATTAGTAAAAAGTAATTATAGGGAGGTCTCCAGGGTCCAAGGTCCAATTATATACATGCTTATATCCTGATTAAGTCTTAATTAGTTAACAAAATAGAGTTACTGGTTAGATTTCTTCTACTTCCGGGTGCCAGACTCGTCCCAGTCACGTGATATGTCGCGTCATCGCGCGGTCGAGGATACTTATGTTGCATCGCATGGGCCTCTTCAGATGACGTTGGGCACCCAAAGTGCAGTTTTTAAGAATGGTAAATCCCTAATAGGAGGTACTGGCAGCGCATCTGTTTTATTTTCGCCTCCTACATATCAAAAAAGGGTACATATTAGCATACCCACTATAGGAGCCCATCACACTGCATGCTCCCCACCAATGTTGTAACATATTCATGTATAGGTTAGCAGTTTTCTGTGTAAACCAACAGGCTTTTCTTTCTAATAGGCGGTATTCAATCTATGGGGCTGTATAAACTCAATTTTCCTACATCAATCCTCGCCATCATTTATCTGGTGTTGTATCTACCATATCGAATGTATGGGCAGTGATAATATACCTTAACCATCTGATGTCTGGTATCCTATCTTGAGTGTATTTAGAACGATAGGAGTTAAAATAATCTAATTATATACACAAAGGGCCCTATTACATTCCTCGCGCATTTGTTTCTGCGCACGCAAATGCTCATTTGCGCGAGAGGCAAAACCCCTTGCGCTGAACGTCGTATTACAACGTTCGCGCAAACAATGCGCATTATCGTTTAACGCGGATGGACTTGCGCGAGCGTGATGAACTGTGCGCATCCTATGCTTAACATTGTGAGCGCAAATTTGTTTGTGCGCTGGTATGCGGATGGTATTACAATCGATACGCATCTTTTTACGAACATTTGCGCAAATAATTTTAATGTCTTTGAAAAGCTGGTGGTAACTGCAAATCGGAACGTTCTGGCCGAAACGAAAAACACCAGCGCGAAAAAAATAAATACAGCACAGTATAGTTACACATTCTACACATACCCAAACAATAAAATTGTGAATTTGTGAGGGTTTTATTATTGCTGCAGCATACATACTCAGATTTACTTTGACAGGCGCAAAAAGGTGAGTCAATTAAGGTAAATTGATGTCAATTAAGGTTCTTAATTCAGATTAAATAGAAATGGTCACCTTGTTGATAAGCATATTAGTCAACAATTTGTGTCATATGCATGGTCACCGTATTAGAACCTATTGATCAACAGTGGATATCATATGCATCGTATTCAACATATATATATAGACAGAATAACATGTTCATCATAAATATGGAGTGAAATAACATATTTCTGATAATGTCCAAATAGTTGCAACCCAACTGGGTATATTGCAACGTTAAAATTGCAAATGTGGGATGATCTTCTTATTAAATGTTCGAATATATATTGGAAGGCCAGTCCAGACAGATCGTTCAGATGTCCTGCGAATGGATAAAACAGGAAACGATTGCGCAGTACGTTTCTTGCTGGGACCCCTGTGATTCCCCTATGGGGTACTTACAGTGTGGAGAGCCCTAGTCCTGGCTCTGAGGAATATCCGCCTGTAGGGTATTTGGAAGGCAACCCTTAGCCCTCCTGTGAGTGTACACCCGGCCCGGAGCAAAGTCGGCGGTTGAAGAAAAAAACTTTGCAGAGTGGGTTAGAATGTAAAATCCAAACTGTTGGATAGATTTAATGCAAAAAATAAAATAAAATAAAAATCAATAAGAGGCACTAGTAGTGCACTAAAATGCGTTTCGCCTAAAATCGGCTTCATCAGTCAGTGATTATACTTTTATACAATCTCTTTTTTATATACACACAATATAGAGGGAACCACCCGCTACCAAGTGAGCGTGCGTTCCACTTTGTTCATTTCCGCGTGTCACTGGTGGCTCAGTTGCGTTCCTTTATCAACGGGTGCTGGCGGTATCCAATTTTGTAGACAAGGTGAAAAACTTTATATGGACATTCGAAAGTCGACATGTCCGGTATATTTTAGACTGTGTTCACTTCTTCAGTTAAGCACATGAATTTAAAAAACTATATGTGAGAAGTTTTCTAACTTAATAGAACAATGCCATACCGACGGGCACTAACAGTGTCCCACTTTACAAACCAAAATTCTTTCAAACCAAAATTCTTTATAAAGAAGCTGAGAGGCCGACGTATGCAGTGTGGAGTAAACTATATTATCAGATACAATTGGGCTTGTAAAACATGAAGTTTAAGGTCTGAGGACTATTTAATAGAGCACTACTATATTGTAAGTGGCTATGTCATATAATTCCACTGTACATTGACAGTTTTACCATATAAGAGGTTTTGATAACTGAAAATGAAACTATTGAAACTATCATAATCAATATTTCAATCTTGAAGCGTTAATTCATGTCAAGCAATAGGTATATGTATGGGAGAGATCCTTCATTGCCTTCCATTTTTTATTTAGTAAAAGGCTCATCGATTTTTTTTTTTAAGAAATGTATCATTTCGAAGTCAGCATTGAGACCATAGGGAGCTAGAGTGTTAAGTTCGTAGATGGATCTCATCTCCTCCATCCCTATCTTTTTCTCATAGTCCCCTCCTCTCCAATTTTTATACACTTTTTTAATTCCCATAAATTTAAGACCTACTGGGTTTTTATTATGAGTGTTTTTAAAGTGTAACGAAACACTATGATTTTCTACACCATTTTTTATATTCCTTACATGTTCTTGAATTCTTTTGTTCAAGGGACGTATTGTACGACCTACATACCTTAAGCCACATGGACAGGTTAATACGTATATCACGTGGCTCGTAAAACACGTGATCATATCATTGATTTTATAGATCCTTTTGTTGGCCTCGAACTCTTTAATAGTATGCTTATGATTGTTGGTATTTTTACAATTCAGACAATTACCGCAAGCATGAAACCCGTTCGGTATACCGAAAGAGTTCTTCTTTATCGCGGTTGTACTATTATTAACTAATTTCATTCTCAAATTCTTTGCTCCTCGGCAAATGATAGATGGAATCTCAGGTAAGATGCTAAGGCAGGGTCCTTTCTTAAAATTGGCCAGAACTTACGGATAATTCCACGGATTTTGGGGTTTTGGGCACTGTAAGTAAATATAAAGGGTACCCCCTTGATGTGATTTACTGTTTGGGTCTTATATTTTAAAAGATCTTGTCGGTTAGTGCTAATGATATTTTGTTTAGTCTCTAATAACTTGTTATGGTCATATCCTCTATCTTCAAAGTCTTTAGTCATTTTCGCTGTTTGTTCTTCGAAATCAGCGATCTCTGTGCAATTCCTCCTTAGACGTGTGAACTGGCTTTTTGGTATGCCCTCCAGCCATTGTAAAAGATGACAACTATCTTTGTCAATGAAACTGTTAACGTCAACTTTTTTAAAGAAGGTTTTAGATTTTATCTTGAGATCTTCAACATAGATGGTTAAATCAAGAAAAGTTACTTCTTTCTTACTATAGTTTGTTTCTAGAACTATGTTTCTGTGATTGTCGTTTAGGTATGAAAGAAAGTTTTTGAGCCGTTCTTCTCCTCCTTTCCATATAAAAAATGTCGTCAATATAACGCTTATAGACGATGAGATGATCTTTCCATTCAATCTGCCAGGATTTTTCCCAATCCGCCATAAATAAATTTGCATAACTTGGGACAAATTTTGTTCCCATTGTAGTCCCTTCTATCTGTAAGTAATACGTATCTCTGAACCAAAAGAAGTTGTTCTCTAATATTAATTGAATACCAGTCAGGATAAACTCGATCTGTTCAGGTACAAAAATTTGTGAATCTTCTAAATAAAAGCGGACTGCTTAGAGAGCATCTTACCGGAGATTCCATCTATCATTTGCCGAGGAGCAAAGAATTTGAGAATGAAATTAGTTAATAATAGTACAACCGCGATAAAGAAGAACTCTTTCGGTATACCGAACGGGTTTCATGCTTGCGGTAATTTAATTGTAAAAATACCAACAATCATAAGCATACTATTAAAGAGTTCGAGGCCAACAAAAGGATCTATAAAATCAATGATATGATCACGTGTTTTACGAGCCACGTGATATACGTATTAACCTGTCCATGTGGCTTAAGGTATGTAGGTCGTACAATACGTCCTTGAACAAAAGAATTCAAGAACATGTAAGGAATATAAAAAATGGTGTAGAAAATCATAGTGTTTCGTTACACTTTAAAAACACTCATAATAAAAACCCAGTAGGTCTTAAATTTATGGGAATTAAAAAAGTGTATAAAAATTGGAGAGGAGGGGACTATGAGAAAAAGATAGGGATGGAAGAGATGAGATCCATCTACTAACTTAACACTCTAGCTCCCTATGGTCTCAATGCTGACTTCGAAATGATACATTTCTTAAAAAAAAAATCGATGAGCCTTTTACTAAATAAAAAATGGAAGGCAATGAAGGATCTCTCCCATACATATACCTATTGCTTGACATGAATTAACGCTTCAAGATTGAAATATTGATTACAATAGTTTCAATAGTTTCATTTTCAGTTATCAAAACCTCTTATATGGTAAAACTGTCAATGTACAGTGGAATTATATGACATAGCCACTTACAATATAGTAGTGCTCTATTAAATAGTCCTCAGACCTTAAACTTCATGTTTTACAAGCCCAATTGTATCTGATAATATAGTTTACTCCACACTGCATACGTCGACCTCTCAGCTTCTTTATAAAGAATTTTGGTTTGAAAGCATTTTGGTTTGTAAAGTGGGACACTGTTAGTGCCCGTCGGTATGGCATTGTTCTATTAAGTTAGAAAACTTCTCACATATATTTTTTTAAACTCATGTGTTTTTTAAATTCATGTGCTTAACTGAAGAAGTGAACATAGTCTAAAATATACCGGACATGTCGACTTTCGAATGTCCATATAAAGTTTTTCACCTTGTCTACAAAATTGGACACCGCCAGCACCCGTTGATAAAGGAACGCAACTGAGCTACCGGTGACACGCGGAAATGAACAAAGTGGAACGCACGCTCACTTGGTAGCGGGCGGTTCCCTCTATATTGTGTGTATATAAAAAAGAGATTGTATAAAAGTATAATCACTGACTGATGAAGCCGATTTTAGGCGAAACGCGTTTTAGTGCACTACTAGTGCCTCTTATTGATTTTTATTTTATTTTATTTTTTGCATTAAATCTATCCAACAGTTTGGATTTTACATTCTAACCCACTCTGCAAAGTTTTTTTCTTCAACCGCCGACTTTGCTCCGGGCCGGGTGTACACTCACAGGAGGGCTAAGGGTTGCCTTCCAAATACCCTACAGGCGGATATTCCTCAGAGCCAGGACTAGGGCTCTCCACACTGTAAGTACCCCATAGGGGAATCACAGGGGTCCCAGCAAGAAACGTACTGCGCAATCGTTTCCTGTTTTATCCATTCGCAGGACATCTGAACGATCTGTCTGGACTGGCCTTCCAATATATATTCGAACATTTAATAAGAAGATCATCCCACATTTGCAATTTTAACGTTGCAATATACCCAGTTGGGTTGCAACTATTTGGACATTATCAGAAATATAATGTTATTTCACTCCATATTTATGATGAACATGTTATTCTGTCTATATATATGTTGAATACGATGCATATGATATCCACTGTTGATCAATAGGTTCTAATACGGTGACCATGCATATGACACAAATTGTTGACTAATATGCTTATCAACAAGGTGACCATTTCTATTTAAGGTGACCATATCGACAAATACTAAATAGTATATCGAACACCATATAGACCTAGAAATCTTGTTCTATGCACCTAAAATAACTCCATTCTTCTACCATTTTTTCATGTCGTTGGTGTCAGACACTATTTTTGGGCTGCATTGAACAATTACTAAACACGGTCCACAGCACCATTTGTCCCTACCTCCCTCCTTTTTTTCTTAATTCAAATTGGCTGAATCACGCAAAAAAAACCAGTCCGCACACAGATTTACGCGCGCTACGTTACTGCGCGCGTATTACTCTTCGTTTTGCGCGTCGTTTTTATGAATGTTATGTTCGGACGGATGAGAAAATGCGTTCGGATCGTAATCGTACCGTTAATGTTCGCGCGATCACGCTTAACGCTGCACGCAAAAAATATTGCGCTGCACAGACGAATTTGCGCGAAAAATGTAATAGGGGCCAAAGGGTGTGCAATATTAGTATATTAAATAAAATGTAACTGAGGATGTTAATCTAATATCGGGAAGTCTACAACAGAGGGTGTATCTTATGCAGCTAAGAAGATCTATTGATGGGCTTAAACTGCAGACTAGCTGAAATTGGCAATCCTGATATATTAAAAGTATTAGTCCTCAAAGGGTTTATTTGATTGGTACTCGTTAATTGTGAACCGTGATGTTCTGTGATAGTCTTTAGCCTTCAAGACTGTTAAGAATAGTGAGCGCAAAGTACAGTAAGCTTGTGCAAGCAAAATCAACGATGAGCTCATTGGATTTTTTTTAAACCTGTTAGCGTACAGAACGTAATATGTGGGGCATGCGTTAGTCACTTAACCTAGCACTAATGTTCACGTATCTGAGCGCTAAAGCTAGCATTAAGAATGTAATGGGGCCCCTCATCTTTTAAATCTTTGCCCCGGAGAGGCTCTTTAACCCCTTGATGACCAAAGATACAGTCAGGTCCAGAAATATTGGGACATCGACACAATTCTTACATCTTTGGCTCTATACACCACCACAATGGAGTTGGAATGAAACAAACACAATGTGCTTCAACTGCAGGCTGTCAGCTTTAATTTGAGGGTATGCACATCCAACTCAGGTGAACGGTGTAGGGCTTACAGCAGTTTGCAGATGTGCCTCCCACTTGTTAAGGGACCAAAAGTAATGGGACAATTGGCTTCTCAGCTGTTCCATGACCAGGTGTGTGATATTCCCTCATTACCCCAATTACAATGTGCAGATAAAAGGCCCAGAGTTAATTTCAAGTGTGCTATTTGCATTTGGAATCTGTTGCTGTCAACTCTCAAGATGAGATCCAAAGAGCTGTCAATGTCAGTGAAGCAAGCCATCATTAGGCTGAAGAAACAAACCCATCAAAGAGATAGCAAGAACATTAGGCGTGGCCAAAACAACTGTTTGGAACATTCTCAAAAAGAAGGAACGCACCGGGGAGCTCGGCAACACCAAAAGACCCAGGAGACTACGGAAAACAACTGTGGTGGATGACCGAAGAATTCTTTCCCTGGTGAAGAAAACACCCTTCACAACGGTTGGCCAGATCAAGAACACTCTCCAGGAGATAGGTGTATGTGTGTCAAAGTCAACAATCAAGAGAAGATTTCGACAGAGTAAATACAGAGGGTTCACCAAAGATGTAAACCATTGGTGAACCTCAAAAACAGGAAGGCCGGATTAGAGTTTGCCAAACAACACCTAACAAAGCCGTCACAGTTCTGGAACAAGATCCTATGGACAGATGAGACCAAGATCAACTTGTACCAGAGTGATGGGAAGAGAAGAGTATGGAGAAGGAAAGGTGCTCATGATCCTAAGCATACCACCTGATCAGTGAAGCATGGTGGTGGTAGAGTCATGGCGTGGGCATGTATGGCTGCCAATGGAACTGGTTCTCTTGTATTTATTGATGATGTGACTGCTGACAAAAGCATGCATTTCACTTGCTGAAGACAAAACTGAAGGGAAAATGCCAAGAACAAGCAGGAACTGAAGACCGTTGCAGTAGAGGTCTGGCAGAGCATCACCAGGGATGAAACCCAGAGTCTGGTGATGTCTATGCGTTCCAGACTTCAGGCTGTGATTGACTGCAAAGGATTTGCAACCAAGTATTAAGAAGGGAAAGTTTGATTTATGATTATTATTCTGTCCCATTACTTTTGGTCCCTTAACAAGTGGGAGGCACATCTGCAAACTGCTGTAAGTCCTACACCGTTCACCTGAGTTGGATGTACATACCCTCAAATTAAAGCTGACAGTCTGCAGTTAAAGCACATTGTGTTTGTTTCATTCCAACTCCATTGTGGTGGTGTATAGAGCTAAAGATGTTAGAATTGTGTCGATGTCCCAATATTTCTGGACCTGACTGTATATCATGACAATGTCACGTTCTGCCCAATATTATTATTCTGGACAGTATCTACTGTATATGTTATTTTTGATAGCTGGCTGGTTACCTATGATGGAATAAATCAGTTGTAATGGCATCAAAGGGTTAATCCAGTGGATGTACAATGTTCTTGTGTATCACACTGTACCTTTATGTGATTTTTGAGTAACTCCCTGAATGTGTTTTAATAAAGGGTTTCTTACGTGTGTATAGCAGTGACATATCTATATATAGCGGTGTTTGTCATTTGATGTTATTATATTTAGTACTGCTTCTCATTGTTTAGCAAGAAAACCCCTATGTGGACAGATGCAACATGTTCCACGGCCTTCCTCCTGGAGAGGAGTACAGAACTAGACAGCTTCTACACTTTGTTGGTGCTTCGGCTCGCTCCTACCCGGATAGAAAGCTGACATTGTCGGCAAACCCGCCACCCCCCGAGGGAAGGGCCAGATTTCCATCCTTTATATTCATTTGCTCGTACAGACCTTTAGGGTTGAACCCAGATACGTGGCCCAGTGGGAGACAGACCTGGGAGGTCGGGTTGATCGAGGTGTGGGAGGACATTTTCTCTAGATCGTTGAAGGTGATGACATGTACAACAGCAAGAGAAAATTGTTATAAAGTGCTAGCTAGATGGTACCTACACCCGCAACACCTCGCCAAAATGCACCCGCGTACATCGTCGGCTTGCTTCCGGGGTTGCAGAGGAGACGGGACGTACCTTCATTCCTGGTGGGACTGCAGGGAGGTTAAGCTCATCTGGGATGCTATCGTTGCTGACCTGGGCAGATTTTTGGGAATTCAGGTACCACTGGATCCCTGGGTGGCGCTGCTGAACCGCCCTCACCCCACGGTGCGGTTGTCCCACCCAGCTAATCATCTCCCGGCAGGGGTTTGTACAGCAGTTAGGATATGCCTGGCTTGGACATGTAAGGGATCCCCGCCCCCCCAGTCTCAGATATCCATGAAGATTTGGTACAATACTATGGAGAGGCTGACAGCGGTGCTACAAGATCGAATGTCTCATTTTGAGGGCGTGTGGTTCCATTGACTGCTGACGTTAGTTTCTCAGTCTCAGATGTCCCTTGCCTTCTTGGGGTAGGGGGGGTTAGTCTTGGCCTTGCTCCCGGAGGTGAGAGGGTCTGTTTTTCCTACTCTGCTTCTTTTCTCCTTTTTTTAAATTAATTTATTTCATTCATTTCTCTCTCCCTCTTTCTAAGTATCTTCCTTTCTTTCATTCTTTTTCTTCCCGGGAGACGTATTGGTGCCAGGTTGGTATAGTTTCTGTCGATGCCGCTTTACACAGCTTGGATAACTTACAATGTCATATGTGAAAATTGGCAATAAAATCTTAATTGGAGAGAAAAAAAAAAAGCATGGCTCACCTCTACATTGATGCTCAGTTGTTGTTGTCTGACCTTCCTAGAGGCACTACCCAACTCTATTACCTTGATACCGTGGATTTGACCCTACTTTTCTAGTTAACCACCTACAAAATTTTGCCGCCCGCACTGACCCCTGGCCTGTATTATAACGACTACGAGACTGCCTTAGGATTCGACTGTTACCGCACCGTGATTACCTCAAATCCTGGCCCCCTCCATCCCGGCAGCAGGTCCTGATACACAAGCAAGTCTCTCTGCAGGTCTCTCTGCAGGTCTCTCTCTCTCTCTCCTCTTCCACCCCATTCCCCCTTCTCCCCCTCTCCGCTTTTCTCTTTCCCTTTTCTCCCTCACTCTCTCCCCTTTTCTCAGTCTCGCTCTTCCTTATATGTGTACAGTAAGTGTGAGGAAGTTTTGGATAAAAAAGGGCTGATTTTGAGGTTCGGCAGAATGGGCCGCCACACAGTGCAGGAGTGTTCAGGTTTCGTTGAAGAAAAGGTTGCAACCCCCCCAATCTCTGCAGAGTGGTCCAGTCCCTCTTACGGGATATATATATTCACAACAGTTGTGGTGGAGGACAAAAAGTGAGATAAAAAAAAGCCTCCACGTGTCAGGGATCAGTGCCTGCATGTGCATAACCATTCCTGCATGTGTGCAATACATGAAAAGTACTGCCCTCAGTCCTGTCCCGCACTGAAGGGGGTTAACAGTGAAAGCACCACACACACACACACATCCCCTTGTCTATCAATAAGAGTCATTCCCCCCCCTATGCAACTTGACTTTGCATTAGAAGTCAAACCTTGATACTGTGCTGACCTACTCTGTAATCCTGCTGATACCGTGAACCAGACCCTGCATTGCTCACCGACTCTGCCTTCTTGCTGCCAGCCTATTGACCTAAGTACTGTCCTGACCACGCTCTCTCTGTACCCTTTTGTACTGTGGCATGGACTGCTACCAGCATCAGTCAGCCTACTCCAAGGTATTCCCTGCATATCCCTGCGCTAAAGGCTTAAACCCCTTGAACGTGGGTCCCACCAAGGCACATGCCTGGTGCCACCCTGACAGAATGCAAAGTCCACCAACTGAGCCCGCAGGGATGCTACCAGCCCTGGAAGATCTGGCCCACCTGTTATGCGTTGTACTGGAGGATCTATGGGCTGTTATGGACTCCCTAAGAAGCACCACTCCCAGAATGTATGTTCCTCCAGGGAAGAAACCTAAAGGTCTGCTGACTCCAGAGGAGCATGCCAGGAGAATGAACCAAAACCTATGCCTGTACTGTGGGGATTCCTCTCATTTCCTGGCGAACTGTCCCATGAGACCCCAAAGATGGCCAGCTCCCATACCCGAGCCGGCTACGGTTCCACAGCAAACCCCAATAAAAAAGTCTGCACCAAGAAAAACTTGCTGCCAGCCTATTGACCTAAGGACCGTCATGACTGCGCTCTCTCTGTAACCTTTGTACTGCGCCATGGACTGCTACCAGCATCAGTCAGCCTACTCCAAGGTATTCCCTGCATATCCCTGCGCTAAAGGCTCAAACCCCTTGAACGTGGGTCCCACCAAGGCACATGCCTGGTGCCACCCTGACACCACGCTATAATTAGTTATTTTTATTATTGCAGAAGTCACTTGCACATCACAGCAATTCAAAGAACTGCATCCCAGAGCTACTGTCCTGCATTCCCTATATGCAGCAAGGAATTCTGGGTAGGATATGCAAATGCCATTTGTCTCACTTTTATGCATCCTGGGTCTGTTCTTACACAGAATCCTTAAATCAATGCCATACTAGATGGTTTTTTATTTTAGTAGAGATATTGTTATGCAACTGGTCAAAGCCACTCCTCGAACAGCCCTGTTTCGGGTTAATTGGACCCTCATCAGCTAGGAGCTGGGCATGACCAGTTGCAGTGGATGTTTGGACCCGTAGGGCAAATCAGTATTTACAACGGTTGTGGTGGAGGACAAGAAGTGAGAAAAAGCCTCCACGCTATAATTAGTTATGTTTATTATTGCAGAAGCCTCTTGCATATCACAGCAACTCAAAGAACTGCATCCCAGAGCTCCTGTGCTACATTCCCCATATACAAGGAATTCTGGGTAGGATATGCAAATGACATCTGTCTCACTTTTATGCATCCTAGGTCTGTATACACACACACACACCCACACACCCCTCATGCGGTATCTATGGGTCCATAAATAATAGTAAAAAAAAAGTTCAAACAGCGATACGTAAGAATTTACAAATTCTATAGAGGTATGCCATTGCTGGGGGGAGGTTGAGTAGCTGGACACCAGGTTTATCCAAGCTAGGAAGTAAATGCAGCAATGTATAGGCCAGAGGGGCTCCAGGATCAGTGGGTGTAATTGTGGAGTGTTACCACAGAGAGTAAATTTTAGCCTTTAGCATAGGGCTAGCTCCACTGACTGAGGTGGAAAGCTCTTAATGATTTTGCTAGCAGGCCTAGCCCACTGATACCAGCAAGCCAGCCTAGCTCTGGCTTCCGGGTATCGGGGGCAAGATCGGGGCATTTGCATGAGTACAAAGTACTCGTGCAAATGCCGGTATCGGTGCATCCCTAATTAAAATGAATTTAAATATATTAATATATGTATGAAGCAATAAATGAGTTAGGCAGATAGGCGCTAATGATAAACCTTGAAGGAATGATAAGTCCCAATGCCGCTGTTCACTTGGTGGGGTTGTCCTTGTCCAATACAACCAGAATAAAACTAATCGGAGGTGACAAGTGTAGCGCAGAGGGAAATTCCAATCCCCGCTGATTATTCAATCTTCCGACACTTCCTTTTTTTTTTATATATATTCAAAGTTTTATTGTAGAATAGAATGTCACAAATCAACCAATGAGAAAAAGGCCTCGCAGGGCACGACGCAGAATACATATCAATATCAGACAAAGGGTACTGGAAAGAGTCCGGCGCTGGGTGACATACAATATGAAAGACGGTGACCCAAATGGGGAAGGGAGGGTGTCTGGGGGGGGGGGGAGGTGGGAGTTCAAAATACCGCAACCTCTCACAGATTTTTATTTTTAAAAAAACAGTTTGTAATAACACACTGTGCCGTCACCTCTTCATTTGCTCACAGTGGGAAATGAGAAGGTTGGTGATTATAGCACCATTGTCTACTTTGTAATTAAAAAGTTGACAATGGTGAGGTTTTAGAATAAAAAAACTAAATTAATTATTTTTTTATTATTCTTTATACAAGTTTATTCCGCAACGCTGAACAATGGGCCCAATGTAGACAGGGTTACAATACATTGAACAACATTTGACATACCAGTACAGGAGGAAAAAAGAGCCCTAGTCCCGTGGGAATTTACAATCTAGATGGGTTGGGGCTGGAAACAGGAGGAGAGGACTGCAAGGTGAGAGTAATGGATTGGTTGGGGCAGTAAGCTGTATTAGTGAGTTGAGTGGTAGGCTTCCCTAATGCTGCGGTCACACGAGCTCACTGAGTGCACACAGTGCATCCGTTGAAACGGATGCACTTTATAATGGATGAGATTGTGGTTACATTGTATCAGTTATGACTGACGTGGAGAAAAAGAAAAGCTGTATGCAGGGATTTCTCTACGTCCGCTGTAGCTTTTTCACGTCAATGCCATTTTGGCATCCGTTGCAACATGCGATGCCCATGAGTGAAAAGATGCGCACCTGCTTCGTGTGTTCTTTATTGACTCCTTTGAAAAGCTACGACAGACAGCATACCGTGCGGGCAGACGGATACGAAAAGTTTGTTCATGTGACCGTAGCCTAAATAGGAACTTCTTAAGGGAGCGCTTGAAGGAGGGGAAGCTAGGGGAAAGTCTGATGGTACGAGGGAGAGCACTCCAGAGGATGCGGGCTGTGCGTGAGAAATCCTGCAGTCTATCATGGGAAGAGTTGATGCAGGGAGAAGCTAGTTGCAGGTCACTGTTTGTTTGATCTTAGGGAGCGGGCTGGGGTGTATTTGGTTATTAGTGAGGGTAGGTAGTGGGGATCTGAGATAATGAGAACTTTGTAGGTCAGGGTAAGGATTGTGAATATTTCTCTTTTCCCGATTTATCCAGTCCAGATTTCAGCCTTTCCAATGAAACCACAACTGTCTATGTAGGACATATGAATCCGGAGATGCAGGGGTCCAAAGGACTCCTGCACTTCCTGTAATGAGGGAATCCCAGTTTGTGACATCCTCCCGCGCGATGACTCACGCAGCTTGGGGGTCAGTCCCGCAGTGAGGGCTGACATTCAGGATTTCAGCCTGCTGTGGCTGCAGCCCCTGCTCGGAGCCAGGTCAGCACCGAGCAGGGACACAGACAAGACATACATGGGCTGCCCTCCATGCTTGGGAGAGAATCTCCATGATGCTCCACACACATTCATGCACTGGAGGCGCAACAAGGCTTTGGGCAGTGCCCGAACACCCAATGGGTCAGTCTGCCACTGAGAGGTTTTTCAATTTACGATGGGGCCCGAGCCCCTTCTCCATAGTCACCTGGCTGGTAGGCGAAAGCATCCTGTGAATGGAGCTTTTTTATCCACACGGCAGTCACTAAGCAGATAGGATTTTGAATACTCCAAGTGCCGAAATGCTGTCCTGTCACATTCTGCTCATTACGTTCCCTCCCATCTTTGGCATCTAAGGTTTTTTTGCAATTCTGTAGAGCAGTGAAGAACTCTGATCTGTAAAAATGGACTCCCTTTCATATTTGCCCATGACAGTGTCACTGTAGGGTATAGGAAAAAACTCCTAATAAGTTTCAGTTTCAGATTTATAGGCAATTTAAGCAAGCATTAAAAAATAAGATTTGAATTTGGCATATCTTAACAGGCAGAAGATACTCTTTGTATCTTGAATATTTCCCTTTTTGCCTAAGAGTTTACTATAGATAACCTACAGTGAGCTTGCTGTTTTTGTCATATAATTTCAATGAAAAGCTTTGGCTTAGAGCCAAGTGTGTGAAAGTTGAAGTCTTCTTTAATGTGCCAGAAGTTTAAACACTTTCAGAGTGTACAGTCTAAGAAACCGCTTCCTTGTTTTCAAACTTGGAACATGTCCAACTGTGTGAAAGTTCATCACTACAGGAGAAATAGTTTGGAAATGTTTAATGTTTTCATTGGTAAAGACCTTTTCAATGAGGTATTATTTATTTTGGCCAGAATAGTGAAAACTAAAAATAGAAAGGGGAAACACACCAATTCATGCTTGGAGTGTACCAAAAATAAGCAGCTGAGCCTCGTAATCAGAAACAGTGGTTTTTAGTTTACATGAATGGCAATTAAGGTCTCAAACCCGCTTGCCACTTCAAGGCACGGTGTAAAGGTAGATCCTGTAAATTATTTTCCCAGTGTAGTCAGTAGATACAAACTCTCCTATTCCACGGTGGCCAGTAAACCGGAGGCAGGAAAAACAAAATTTGCATGTAGATTTTACTTACGTTCTCAGTTTTAGTGTACCTATTCCGGGTTAGGAGCTTTATTAGTGCCGGGGGAAAAAAAGCAGTAAATACTTTGTTGGTATAAATAAAGACATTTATCGTGAACACCAGAAAATTATAAAATCAAAAAGACAAAAGACACATGGGAAAATTCTTGATAGGAGACATAGGTCTTAATATTAACCTCGTTCAAAAATTGTCTAAGGCACAACATATGCCATCACCGAAGCACGTCAATAATACAAAGTCATTGCCATAATTACTGCTATACCGCCGCATATACAGGTGTGCATCCAGTGATCCAAAGCACGAGAAAATAAACCAAGACTGACACTTATAGTCTCAAGATTTCTACACTTTTCCTACAAGAATACAAAAGACCCACACATAATTAAAAACAGGAATAGTTCACGCTCGACACGTGTTTTGCTGGCTTGCTGCCAGCTTCAACTGGAGCAAAATTGTGAAATAAGTCTGTTGGATCCATATTCCTGGCCTTGACGTAATGTGACATTCACTAGGACAGACCTGGTAGGATCCCTGTAAACAGACCTCTAATCCTCCGATCCTTAGGATGGTCGGGACCACTAACCCTATACTTCTAGCAGCCACAAAGGCCAGGGAGATTGCAGCAAACCATAAACCCAAGCAAATAAAGATATATATATATATATATATATATATATATATATATTACTGCGCTGCAGTATGTAGCAGGCACCCCAACAAAACCAGGTGGCAGATACAACAGACAGGGGTTTAGAGAGACTCGTCGTTATAACAGACCGGGTCAGCAACGGGTATGCACTGTGTACTGCGATCCAGTAGGTGGCAGGATCGAAGGCACACACCAGCAGCACCAGGCAGCAGACACAACAGGCAGGGATATAGAGAGAGAATAGTCAATATAGCAAACTGGGTCAGCAACGGGCAGGGCCGGACTGGGAATAAAAATCAGCCCTGGAAAAAAAATTTAGACCAGCCCTATAGCGCTAAATTAAATTACTTTAACGCCTGCCCCATATTACAATCTGAACGCTATCGGGCTAAAAAATACAACCCTGAGGCCTGGTTCACACCTGGGCGTTTTACAGCGCGTTCCTACGCACTGTAAAACGCTCAAACACTGAAATCCCATTATTTCCTATGGGTATGGTTCACACCTGGGCGTTTTACAGCGTGTAGGAACGCGCTGTAAAACGCCTTACGCCCAAAGAAGTACAGTAGCTTCTTTGGGGCGTATTACAGCGCGTTTGCAGCCATAGACTTCAAAAAACGCGCATACGACGCGCGTTTCTAATTGTCAAAAACGCTCATAAAACGCCCGACAACAAAACGCGCATATGAGATAGAGCATTAGTGATTGTGCTCGCTTCTGTGAGCTTACTGTACTTTGCGCTCCTTATCCTTAACATGGAAAGCGCAAAGTCCTAACGTGAATTACTGCACTGATGAGGTAACGAAAAAGTTAACCACCACTTGAAGCTGGTGCTGATACCATTTCTCCTGAATAATTTATCATCAGCTTAAAAAAGAAAAAAAAAACTCACCTCTCATCCCGTGGCGAGAACAGTGGGCCGATCAGCCTCTTCTGGCCACAGGGAGCAGAGTGAGACTGGGGCCAAAAAGTCCCCAGTCTCCCTCCACAAATCAAGTTGCGGACCTGCAAGAGCTCACGAGAGGCGAGATCCTGCAGGTCACGCGGCCGGGCAGCAAAAGCCTCCATGGAGTCCTATGGACTGCAGTAGCAGGTACTTGCAGTGGCGCTTAGTGCTGCATTACGGGGCAGACTTCTGAATCAGCACCTCACCCGTAATATGAAGCTTAAACCGGGACACTAAGGGGAAACCTGCAGGCGCACATTATTCACCTTAGCGTCCCCATTTTAGCACAGGGCAAGGAATAGCGACCACAAGCTCTTATGGTGAAAGCACACAGGAAAAATAAAAGCAGCGGAAATAAAATCCTGGTATATAACTAGAGGAGACATTCCATAATACAAAAATAATTACAGCTCTCATTACTGACCAGTCCCTGAGTGAGGCTAAAGTCCCACATATACAGGGTTATATACAAACTGGCCCAAAAATTTGCACCAAACAGGGAATGTCGGGGCCATTCGGCTATTCAAAGAGCAGGCAGTTTGGCAAATTGTGTTGAATTGCCAGGGAAATACGGTGTCAGTGAAATCCCCCATAGAGAAGCAATGGTTACCGTAATCTATTCACATTGAACAGCAGAGAAATGACAGTGAAATCGCCCTGAAGTTCAGTGGTTTCATGCGACAGGTTTAATCAAGCGAATCCCATAGGCTTCAATGTTAAAAATATTCCCATTTTATCTAATATCTAATAAACCATTTATTCTTTTAATTGGCAGCAAAAAGTCTTTTTTTAAGGCATTTTTCTGGTGAATTATTTTAAAAGGTGTTTTTTTTCTGTAACGGACCTTTTTATTATTATTCATAGGACTTTATATACTGTTTCCAGGCATTTTCATGCAGTAGTATTTTGCAAACCGCATTTAAAAGTTGGGTGTTTTTTTTTTTGTTTTTTTTAAACCCGTTCAGCTTTTTGTGGCTGCGTTGGGCAGGCCGTCGGGTACGTTCGGCACTCTCTTCGGTGGCTTGCGGGTGCGTTCAGCAGTCTCTTTGGTGGCTTACGGGTGCATTCGGCAGTCTCTTTGGGCGGCTTGCAGGTGCATCTGGCAGTCTCTTCGGTGGCAGCGCTTGGCAGGTGTGTTCGGCGGTTTGCTCAGTGGGTTTGCGGCTGCCTTTGGGTTGATCTGCGGCATTCAGCAGGTTTGCAGCGTTCAACGGGTCGATTCACTGCACTTTGGGGACCTTGCGGTGAATGCTGAATTCACTGCACGGTCTGCAAATTTAACTTGTCGAAGTGAGGTGAACCGGAGAGCACTGAAATGTCAGTGACAATTCGGTGCTCTCTGAATAACCCTGTACGAGTAAACGCATTAAACTAGGGATGCACCAATACCACTTTTATAAGACCGAGTACGAGTACCGATTACTTTATAAAAGTACTCACCGATACCGAGTACCGATACTTTTATTTTATGTCATGTGAAAGCTTTTCAATAAGAACAGACCTCATATAAAAATGCCCCCAGCTCACATGTATAAATTCCCCAGATATATATATATATATTTCTTGCCCCATCTTCACACACAGCCCACATGTACCCACTAATTCCCATACGGGGGCAATCTGTATCTACATGTGAGCTGGGGCAAAATATATATATATATATATCACACATACACATATATACACACATATATACACATATATATATATACACATACATACATACATATACACATATATGCCCCCCCCCGCTCTTATTGCCCCCCGCTCACATATTGCCCTCAGCTCCCCCGGCGTCTTCTTCCTTCGAGTGGCCGCAGGCAGAGGTTGTAGCCCGCCCGCTTGCTGAGAACCATGTGCACAGCCACAGTCACGTGAACTCCGCGGCTGTGCATGTGGTTCTCAATGGGCGGGCGGGCTACAACCTCTTCCTGCGGCCGCTCAAAGACAGAAGACACTGAGGGAGCCTGACCGTGCCGGAGGATCCTGGCTGGTTGAGTATCCGGTCTTCAAGCGGACGCAGGCAGAGGCTGTAGCCCGCTCGCTCATTGAGAACCACGTGCACAGCTGCAGAGTTCACGTGACTGCGGCTGTGCACGTGATTCTCAATGCGCGGGCGGGCTACAACCTCTGCCTGCATCCGAAGAAAGAAGACGCCGGGGGAGCCTGACAGCGCGCCAAACATTGCGTTTGGCACCAACGAAACCGGCCGGCAAGCCAGCCGAGCGCTGGCTTCCGGTATCGGTTTAGTAATCAGGGACCCCTGCACGAGTAACAAGTACTCGTGCAGGTCCTGGTATCGGCACCAATACCGATACTAGTATCGGTGCATCCCTACATTAACCAGTTATTTATATAAATAGGACCAAATAAATCATAAGGAGGAATATCAGAAAAACTTCACTAGACAGGAATCCCCCTTTGCAACTTAATTTACTCACAGTGTGCCTCTTTACCTCCCTGTCAGGACCTGAAGCTGCTGCTGGAATACAGGAGGCAGGGCCGCACGGCTCCCCAGCACCATCAGCCCATAAATCAAGCAGCCTGCCGGGATTCCTCCCGGTATCCCGGTAGGCAAGTCCAGCCCTGGCAACGGGTATACAATGTGTACTGCGATACAGTATGTGGCAGGATCGATAGCACACACTAGCAACACCAGGTAATTAACACAACAGGCAGGGATACAGAGAGAATCGTCAAATAAACAAGCAGGGTCGGCAACAGATCGAAGTCCTAAGAATAGCAGGGTCAGCAACAATATACAAACGATACAGCACAGAGTGATGCGGGAATGAAACTCCACGTCAAGGCAAGGACTGAATGTGCAGGCTCTGTATTTCAAACCCGGCGGCTCCGTGTCATCACGCCGCGCCCCGCCCCCTGATTGGCCGCAACTATGCCAGGTGCCGCCAGAGCTCCTGGCACTCGGCCAGTCGGCAGCACCATGCTTCCGGGACCCCCACTAAGAGCCATCATGGGTCCTAGATGTGACATAAACCCCCCCTTACAGGCGGCCACTGGACGACCACCAGGCGAAGAAGGATGGGCAGCATGGAACTGACGAACCAAACGAGGTGCATGGACCTCACCAGCCGGCAACCATAACCCTTCCAGTCGACAAGGTATTGCAGGACCATAACCCTCCCAGTCGACAAGGTATTGTAATACACCTCTGACCATTCGAGAATTCAGAATGGCATGAACCTCATATTCCTCCTCCCCTTGGGACTGAATAGGTGGAGGAGATACATTAACCCTGGTGTACCTATTACACGTGAGAGGTTTTAGAAGGCTAACATGGAACACATTGTGTACAGTGGCAAGAAAAAGTATGTGAATCCTTTGGGATTACGTGGAGTTTTGCATGAATTGGTCATAAAATGTGCTCTGATCTTCATCTAAGTCACAACAATTTGAAAAACAGTCTGCTTAAAATAAAACACAAACATGTTTTAATGTGTTTATTGAACATAACATGTAAACATTCACAGTGCAGGGTGGAAAAAGTATGTGAACCCCTAGCCTAATGACTTCTCCAAGAGCTAATTGGAGCCAGGAGTGAGCCAACCTTGAGTCCGATCAGTGTGATATTATTGGATGTGTTGCTGAAAGCTGTCCTGCAATTTAAAAACACACACCATTATTGGGTTTACTGGTTTCAAGAAGCACTGCCTGATGTGAACCATGCCTCGCAGAAAAGAGCAAAGAGCTCTCAGAAGACCTACGATCAAGAATTGTTGACTTGCATGAAGCTGGAAAGGGTTACAAAAGTATCTCCAAACGCCTTGATGTTCATGTGTCCACGGTAAGACAGACTGTCTACAAATGCAGAAAGTTCAGCACTGTTGCTACTCTCCCTAGGCGTGGTCGTCCTGTAAAGATGACTGCAAGAGCACAGCGCAGAATGCTTAATGAGGTAAAGAAGAATCCTAGAGTGTCAGCTAAAGACTTACAGAAATCCCTGCCACATGCCAA
The DNA here is from genome assembly GCA_009667805.1 of Leptobrachium leishanense. Classification (NCBI taxonomy): domain Eukaryota; kingdom Metazoa; phylum Chordata; class Amphibia; order Anura; family Megophryidae; genus Leptobrachium; species Leptobrachium leishanense. The sequence goes on along the minus strand of CM019063.1, from coordinate 358,211,791 downwards.
CATGTTTATTGACACATCTACAATAAGGAAAACCTTAAACAAGAATGGAGTACATGGGAGGGCACCACGGAGGAAGCCATTGCTGTCCATAAAGAATATTGCACCACGTTTGAAGTTTGCAAAAGAGCACCTGGATGTTCCACAGCACTACTGGCAAAATATTCTGTGGACAAAGGAAACCAAAATGGAGTTGTTTGGAAAAAACACACAACACTATGTGTGGAGAAAAAAAGGCACAGCACATCATGGTTTGGGGCTGCTTTGCTGCCTCAGGGCCTGGACAGATTGTTGTCATTGATGGAAAAATGAATTCCAGAGTTTATCAAGACATTTTGCAGGAAAACGTAAGACCATCTGTCTGCCAACTGAATCTCCGCAGAGGATGGGTGATGCTACAGGACAATGACCCAAAGCATACAAGTAATTCAACAAAAGAATGGCTTCAACAAAACAAAATACGCCTTCTGGAGTGGCCCAGTCAGAGTCCTGACCTCAACCCGATTGAAATGCTGTGGCATGACCTTAAGAGAGCGATTCACACCAGACATCAAGAATATTGCTACACTGAAACAGTTTTGTGAAGAGGAGTGGTCCAAAATTACTCCAGATCGTTGTGCAGGTCTGATCTGCAACTACAGGAAACGTTTGGTTGAGGTTATTGCTGCCAAAGGAGGGTCAACCAGTTATTAAGTCCAAAGGTTCACATACTTTTTCCACCCTGCACTGTGAAGGTTTACATGTTCTGTTCAATAAAAACATGAAAACATAAGGTTTGTGTTGTATTATTTTAAGCAGACTGTGTTTTTCAAATTGTTGTGACTTAGATGAAGATCAGAGCACATTTTATGACCAATTCATGCAAAACTCCATGTAATCCCAAAGGGTTCACATACTTTTTCTTGCCACTGTATATGCAAATATGGAGGTAGTGTCAGGGCATAAGATATCGGATTCACCCTGCGTATAACTTTATAAGGACCAATGAACCTGGGGACCATCTTCATCGCTGGAACCAAGAGCTTTATATTTCTTGTGGAAAGCCAGACTATCTCCCACAGTGTATACTGGGGCAGGCTTTCTCCGTCTGTCTGCTTTCTCTTTTTGTTTTTGGATGTTAGCCTTCATAACCTCCTTAACCTTCTCCAAAGTCCCTTTCAAGGAGGCCAAATGCTCATCCAGACCAGACAACGCAGTCCCTTGAAAACTAGAAGGGAGCATGGGAGGATCGTACCCATACACCGTATGAAAATGTGAATGACCCGTGGTTTCAATGACTGCATTATTCAAAGCAATTTCAGCCCAAGGCAAGAAGTCTGACCATTCATTTTGTTTTTCAGATTCAAAACATCGTAAATATTGTTCTACATTTTGATTGGCTCTCTCAGCTGCCCAGTTAGTCTGAGGATAGCAGGCAGGGAAGCTCAATTGTATACCCAGATTTTCACAAAAACCTCTCCAGAACCTGGACACGAATTGAGTGCCTCTGACACAATGCCTAGAGGGTCACCATGAAGCCTGACAATACTTTGGACGAAGACTGGTACCAATTCCATGGCTGAGGGTAGTTTGTCGAGGGGCACGAAATGAACCATCTTAGAAAACCTGTCAACGATGGTGAATATCACCGTGTTTCCGTGGGATACAGGCAAATCAGTAATAAAGTCCATAGACAGATTAGGTTCAGGGTGTCGCAGAATGGATGCTGAGATGAACGCTTCTTTGAGCTTATCAAAGGCCTGCATGGCTTGAGTGCTCCATTTTTGGTTCTGAGCACCCTTTTTTGTCATGGCTGTAATGGGAGAAACCACAGAGGAAAAATTCTTTATGAATTTCCGGTAATAATTGGTAACTCCCAAAAACCTCTGAATAGCCTTTAACGCTTGAGGTAGCGGCCAATCCTTAATGGCGGAGAGTTTTTGAGGGTCCATCTCAAACCCATTGGGGGTATAAGATAGACAATAACGAACATTTGCAAGAAGTCCCTTAGGACATCGTTTATAAAATCTTGGAAAACCGCTGGTGCATTACACAAACCATAGGCATGACCAGGTACTCCTAGTGCCCACTCGTGTTAAATGCAGTTTTCCATTCATGATCCTTTTTGATTCGAACCAAATTATACGCCCCACGCAGGTCTAATTTCGTGTAGGCCTTAGCATCTTTAAGGCGATCAAATAGTTCAGAGATCAAGGGAATGGGGTAGGCATTATGTACTGTTATTCTGTTAAGACCTCTGTAGTCAATACAGGGTCTCAGATCACCTCTTTTTTGGACACACAAAAAAGAACCCTGCTCCCGCAGGAGAGGATGATTAAGGTATAAATCCACGAGCAATGTTATCACGGATATACTCTTCCATGATCTCGTTCTTTGTCGGACAGAGGATAGACATGACCCCTTGGGGGCATGGTACCAGGCAAGAGGTCTATCGCACAGTCATATGGGCGATGAGAGGGCAGGATTTCTGATTTACCTTTATCAAAGACCTCCTTGAGGTCGCTGTACCACTCTGGCACTTCAGTAGACAGGGGAGGTGCCGTAGCTACATTCAAGCTATCAACCATGGCACTCATACCCAAGCATTTTGACCAACATTTTGAGCTCCAGGAGCCCAATTCCACCTCAGACCAGTTCATGACAGGATAATGTTTAGCCAACCACAGATAACCTAGGACAATGGGTACCGTAGGAGACTCAATCTGAAATTTTATTTTTTCTTTATGCAAGATACCTGTACAGAATGATAAAGGGATAGTGTCATGGGTTATAGGTGGTCTCAACAAGTTTCTGCCATCAATAGCCTCTATGAGAGGAGTCTCTCTCTATTTTTTTTTTTTTTTTTTGTATTCAAAATTTTTTATTGTGAGATAAGTCATCATACAAGTAAAACGTAAAGTGAGGGCCTCGCAGGGCCGCATATAATCGTCTGCAATAACTTAGCGTAAAGAAAACAAAGAAAAACAGCATAGCATAAGAAAAGATCATCAGGAATCATATGCATCGAAACTACAAGGCGTATAGATAGCAATATAAACAGCGAAAGACATCAAATATAATTATAAAAAGGAGAGAAAGAAAAAAAAAAAAAAAAAAAAAAGGGGGGGTGAAGGAAAGATGGCAAAGGCCATATTAGTGCCGCCTCTGGCACATTCCCAACTGGTTAAAAACCGCAGGGAAAGACCATGGGGGTTAATGGCACCAGGCCTAGGCACCCGGGGAAAAGCTGGGTTCCAGCCTATGGCTCTTCCCCTAGGACAATCCAGTGAAGCCGAAACAAAATGGGGGGGGGGGTCAGAAAAGGGAGAGATTAAGAAAAAAAAAAAAAAACACAAAAACAAGGGGGGGGGGGGGGGGCAACATCCCCGAGGGGGGGGGTCTCGTCAAAATTTATTTTTCCCGCAAGAATAATGCATCAACTGGCAAAGCAGGCCTCATAGGGCAAATAGGCATCACAAACATGTAAAGGGGGGGGTTCTCGCAGGGGAACATCAGTGTCTCAAGTAACAGAGGGGGAGGGGGGAACACAATCCAAATAAGTCCCGACCGGGGAACTATAGCAAAAGAGCCATCAGCGTCCCGAAATAATGGGGTCATAAAAAAAATAAAAAATAAAAATATGACAAATGGCATTGTGTCTTCGCTAGAGTCAGAAAGTCCTCGGAGACAGCATATAAAACACGAAAAGCAAAACACAGCAAGGGGGGGAGAATCAAAATAAGGGTCGTCGAAGTAGAAGGAGATGTCTGCATGAAGAGGGACAGGTCAAAGAAATGCGGCCACACCGGGCCAGCTAAACTCCTTATGAGTAGAACAGCGAAATAGCGTGGATTAAACTAGTGCGAAGGAGTCTCTCTCTTAACCAAAGGTACCTGGTGTATGGCAGTGAAACCTGAATAAAGGAAGTTCCCTGCTGAACCTGAATCAATCAGGGCTTCAGTGTCTAGCTTGATCTTTTCCCAAGCAACAGACACTGGAACCACGACACGAGACCGCTTTCATTTTAGACACGAAAGACACTACAGTCATGCCTAGAACCTGTCTCAGGGGATTCTAGACATGTTCGTTTCCCGAAAGTGAAGACCTTTTAGGTCCTCTGGGACTCTAGACGGAAATTACCCTTGTCAGCACAATAGAGGCATAACCTTTCTGAGACGGTGTTGTCTCTCCTCACCAGATATGCCAGAATGACCCAATTGCATGGGTTCAGGAACTGCTGTTTCCACCCTAAGAGGTGAAGGAGCACAAACCACTCAAGTAGTGGAATGAGGTACCTGCGGGGTCTATCATGACCAGACCTCCTCTCACGAATCTGATCTTTGAGAGCAACGCAGAAATCAATGAGGTCATCTAGCTCCTCGGGTAACGAAATAGGAGCTAGTTCATACATTAGGGTATCATTAATACCCTCGAAACGCGGTCGTGAAAGTATCATTAGGCCATTGTAACTCTGCTGCCACAGTTTTAAATTCGATAGTATAATCAGCTACACGGCGATTACCCTGCTTAATACGCCAAAAGACCCTGGCGGTGCCAGTCGCACGCCTTGCAGGATCAAAAGTGCGCCTGAGGTCTTTTATGAATTCTTCATAATTGTACATCACAGGTTTCCTGAGCTCCCATATAGGAGTTGCCCACTGTAAGGCTTTGTCAGTTAAATGGTTAATGCCGTATCCCACCTTAGCTCTATCAGTGGCGCACATACTATGATTTAATTCGAACATAATCTCCATTTGCATAATAAACCCTCTGCATGTACCAGAAGTACCATCAAAGCTTATGGGAGACTTTAGATTAACAGGATGCATCGCAGCAGCAGAAGAAACATTTACCACAAGAGAACAAGCATTTCCCACAGGGGAGCCATCATTTCCCACGGGAGAGCAAACATTTACCGCAGGAGAGGATGGTGGTGAAGCTTTGTTAGACTGATTCATCAGTAACCCCAAAGCCTGAGCAAACCGATCCATGCGGTGATCTTGCTCTTCTTGTCTAGCAACGATTTCCCCAAGCTTAGACATTAGCATGGATATGTCTGTTGGATCCATGTTCCTGGCCTTGACATAATGTGACGTTCCCTAGGACAGACCTGGTAGGATCCCTGTAAACAGATCTCTAAACCTCAAATCGTTAGGATGGTCGGGACCACTAACCCTATACTTTTAGCAGCCACAAAGGCCAGGGAGATTGCACCAAACAATAAACACAAGCGTTCAAAGTATAAATATATTGTGTACTGCGCTGCAGTATGTAGCAGGATAGGAAGCACACACTAACACCATGCGGCAGATACAACAGACAGGGGTACAGAGAGAATTGTCGTTATAACAGACCGGGTCAGCAATGGGTATACACTGTACTGCGATACAGTATGTGGCAGGATCGATAGCACATACTAGCAGCACCAGGTAATGAACACAACTGGCAGGGATACAGAGAGAATCGTCAAATAAACAAGTAGTGTCGGCAACAGATCAAGGTCCTAAGAATAGCAGGGTCAGCAACGATATACAAACGATACAGCACAGAGCGATGAGGGAATGAAACTCCACGTCCAGGCAAGGACTGAATGTGCGCTCTGTATTTCAAACCCGGCGGCTCCGCGTCATCATGCCATGCCCCGCCCCCTGATTGGCCGCAACTATGCCAGGTACCGCCAGAGCTCCTGGCACTTGGCCAGCCGGCAGCACCACACGTCTGGGACCCCCCTGAGAGCCATCACGGGCCTCAGATGTGACAGTAGGCCTTTCCTGACATGTTCTTAGTCGCATCCTACATCAAAAGCCATGGTCCGCAGAGAGCCTCCAAAGCATCCGAGGATCTCATTGTTCAAAAGGGATCAATCAGGAGAAGGTACAAAAGAATTTCCAAGGTATTAGGGATGCACCGATACCACTTTTTTAAGACCGCGTACAAGTACCGATACTTTTCGTCAAGTACTCACCGATACTTTTTGATGTCATGTGACGCTTTCCAATAAGAACAGACCTCATATAAAAATGCCCCCAGCTCATGGATACTGCCCCCCAGCTCATGGATACTGCCCCCCAGCACATGGATTGCCCCGGCTCATGGGATATGCCCCAGCTCATGGGATATGCCCCAGCTCATGGATCCCCCCCGCACTCTCCGCGATACTTACCTTCCTGGGTGACGCCAGGAAAGTCTTTGTGCGTTGCGCTCGTTGGAAGGACCCCAGCCGCGACCACGTGGGACCATGTGATCGCGGCTGGGGTCCTTCCAACGAGCGCACGCGGGGAAACTTTCCCGGCGTCGCCTAGGAAGGTAAGTATCGCGGAGAGCACCAGGTGCCTGTCCGAATGCTTTATCGGCATTCGGACAGGCCCTGCAGCTGCTCACCGCGTTCATACTTACCTTCCTGGGCAACGCCAGGAAAGCTTCTGCGCGTCCGCTCGTTGGAAAGACCCCAGCCGCGATCACATGGTCCCACGTGGTCGCGGCTGGGGTCCTTCCAACGAGCGCAACGCGCGAAGACTTTCCCGGCGTCGCCCAGGAAGGCAAGTATCGCGGAGAGCAGCTGCAGGGCCTGTCCGAATGCCGATAGAGCATTCGGACAGCCGCCCCAGCCCCTCGGATGTCGGCAAGCCGGCTCAATGCCGGCTTCCGGTATCAGGAAAAATATCGGGGGGTACTGCACGAGTACCAAGTACTCCTGCAGTACCCGGTATCGGCACCGATACCGATACTAGTATCGTATCGGTGCGACCCTAGTATTAGATATACCATGGAACACAGTTAAGACCATCATAAAGTGGAGAAAATATGGCGCAACAGTGACATTACCAAGAACTGAGGCCTGTTCAGTTCCTCAGCAGCTGCTGAATTGCTACATTTGCAGCATTAAGTTTGCTGCAGAAGTCTCACTGAACGCTTTGGCTGTGAATATTGAAGCAAAGGGCGGAGGATTGCTTAATGAAAGGTGTTGTTTTTGCAATATCCACTGCTGTCCATTTTGTTAACCACTTTAGTGTTAATGTTCACTATATTACAATAAATGTTTGGTGTTTTGGTCCTCCAAAACGTCAAACTGAACATTTCCTTATTGGATTATTTGCTCAGAGGAGGCAAACACAGAATCCACTGCCATGAAACTCCCAGTAATGTGTGGTGCATATAAGCGTATCACAGAAACCACTGCCATGAAACTCTCTTTACACTCCACAATGTTAAGTTAGGTGTCATTGGAGAGGTCAGAGCCCGGCCTTTCTAATGAGACCAAACACGATCATGTAGAACAAATACAAAATTACCTCATTGCCCGCTTTTAACATCTAAAGCAATGTTATTTCTCACCTCAGGATTAAACATTCACAGGGTTATTCAGAGAGTGGTGAAAAGCAGGAGAATAACTGGAGAAGTGAAAATTCTAGGTCAAAATAGCCAAACCAGAAAAATGCTCCCGTTTATCTCACTTTCCAAATCGGCTATTTGGTCTAGATTGTTCTCTTCTCCTGCCAGTTCTCCTGGCTTTCACCTCTCTTTAAGGGTTGTTCAGAGAAAGGTGAAAACCAGGAGAATAGCAGGAAAAAGAGAACAATCTGGACCAAATAGGCGATTTGGAAAGTGAGCTAAATGGGAGAATGTTTCTTGTTTGGCTATTTTGACCTAGAATTTTCACTTCTCCAGTCATTCTCCTGAGTTTCACCTCTCTCTGAATAACCCTGATAGTCATAAAACACAATCGGCCACAATACTCAGCCACTGATTGGGTTAGTCGAGACTCATGGGAAATGTAGTTCAAAAAGAACTGGATGGCCAAGGCTGCTGCACCTCTGAATTATAAACATACAGGGTTATCCAAAGAGATCCGAATGGCTATTCAGAGAGCAGGCAATTCACCAAATCCTGGCGAATTGCCTGTACATTCGGTGCCTGTTCGAGGGCAGTGAAATCCCCATAAAAAAAGCAATGCTTCGGCTACTCAGAACACAAACCAGCAGTGAAAGGTTCCCGAAATGCCCTGCTGTTCGGCGGTTTAATTCGGCAAGTTTATTCAGGCGAATCCCATAGGCTTCAATGTTAAAAATATTCCTGTTTTAATTCAATATCTAATAAACTGTTCATTATAAAATTCTGCAGTAAAAAGTCTATTTATAGATTTTTTTTAGGATATTTTAAACATTTTCCTGGTTTTATTTTTTACTTATTTTTCCTGTAACAGCCCTTTTTATTATCATTCCCTGGACCTCATATGTAAATTTCAGACATTTTCGCTCAGTAGTTTCTTTGCAAACAGCGTTTCACTTTTCAAACATTCAAGCAAACGGTTTTTCTAATTTATTCACTCCATTCGTCTGCGGTGTCGGCTTTTTCCGGCGGCTTCGCTGCTTAATCTAGATGTTTTTGCGGGTTTTCGGCGTGCATTCGCCGGGTTTTGCGGTTAGTTTTCGGCGGGTTTGCGGCGACCTTTCCCTGCAATTCGGGGACCCTGTGGTGCTTGCTGAATACACCGCAGGGTCGCCGAACTGGGATTCGTCAAAACAAACCGAATTGAAGAGAACGAAAAGTCACCGAACGTGCAGTGACTTTTCGATTCTCTTTGAATTACCCTGATTGTAATGATATATTTACAGTTGTGTTCAAAATTATTCAACCCCCAATGAAATTGAGTGTTTTGGCCAGTTTGACATTGATTTTGATCAGTCATCTTGCTTACAATTAAATCAAAGAGGCATGTGTAGGTCAGACAAATATAACATAACATTTACAATGAAATAACCACAAATGTCTTTTCTGTGCTCACATCATTATCAGTTTTATTCAACCCCCAAGTGACATTCAATCTTAGTACAACATCCTTTTACAGTTATAACAGCTTTTAAACGTGAAGCATAGCTTGACACAAGTGTCTTGCAGCGATCTACGGGTATCTTCGCCCATTCGTCATGGGCAAAAGCCTCCAGTTCAGTCACATTCTTAGGCTTGCGCACTGCAACTGCTTTCTTTAAGTCCCACCAGAGGTTCTCAATCGGTGACTGCGATGGCCACTCCAAAATGTTCCAGCCTTTAATCTGCAACCATGCTCGAGTGGACTTGTAGGTATGCTTGGGATCATTGTCCTGTTGAAAGGTCCAACGTCTCCCAAGCCTCAGGTTTGTGACGGACTGCATCACATTGTCATCCAATATCTCCTGGTACTGAAGATAATTCATGGTACCTTGCACACGCTGAAGCTTCCCTGTACCTGCAGAAGCAAAACAGCCCCAAAGCATGATTGACCCCCCGCCATGCTTCACAGTAGGCAAGGTGTTCTTTTCTTCATAGACCTTGTTCTTCCTCCTCCAAACATAGCGTTGATCCATGGGCCCAAACCGTTCTAATTTTGTTTCATCAGTCCACAGAACACTATCCCAAAACTTCTGTGGTTTGTCCACATGACTTTTGGCATACTGCAGTCGACTCTTCTTATTCTTTGGAGACAGCAAGGGGGTGCGCCTGGGAGTTCTGGCATGGAGGCCTTCATTACGCAGTGTGCGCCGTATTGTCTGAGCTGAAACTTCAGTACCCACATCTGACAAATCTTTTCTCAGTTCCTCAGCAGTCACACGGGGACTTTTCTCCACTCTACGCTTCAGGTAGCGCACAGCAGTCGAAGTCAGCATCTTCTTTCTGCCACGACCAGGTAGCGTTTCAACAGTGCCCTTTGCCTTGAATTTGCGAATGATGCTTCGTATGGTCTCTCTTGGTATGTTTAACATCTTTGCAATCTTCTTATAGCCATTGCCCTTCCTGTGAAGAGTAATCCCCTCTTCTCTTGTCTTCCTGGACCATTCTCTTGACTTCACCATGTTTGTAAGCACACCAGTAAAGGTCTAGAAGGAGCTGAGTATCACAGTCATTTTAAAGCTGCCTAATTGGTGCTTATTATGCTTTATTGCTGCTCCGTGACATCCACAGGTGTTTTCAATACCTGATTGAAAACACTTGAATGAACCTCTGTTCTTCAGAGTGGTAGTCTTCAAGGGGTTGAATAATTGTGTCAATGAAGAAATCACAAAAGAAACATTTACTACTGTATTACAAAACCAATTGATGTCATTTTAGTTGCATATGGTTCTTTAAAAAGTCCTTGTAGGATTTCATTCTGAATACAATTACAAATGTACACTAAATTCACTAAAACCCTTTACAGCATTGGGGGTTGAATAATTTTGAACACAACTGTAGGCTGAATGTGTGAGAGTATGTGCGTGTGTATGTATGCATAAGGGTGCGTGTGTGTAGAAATATATATAACACATAATTTTTTTTTCATGTGTGCTTTTGGGTGCACACCTTAATGCAATAGGCTGCGCACGCCTATGATGATGGCGCATCTGTGACTGTCTCTGAGCATGATGTGAGCTGGCCTGGGCAATATATATACGCATGATGTGAGCTGGCCTGGGCCTGGGCAATATATATACGCATGATGTGAGCTGGCCTGGGCAATCTGTATATATACGCATGATGAAAATTTGCAAAGGATAAGGCACGCAAAGTGAAATTTTGATGTGTCTGAAATTGAAACTTACGTGACAACTCTTTTTTTTTTCTTCATTAATTTATATTTGTTCAATACAGTTAATTTTAATTTGTTTAATAGAGTTAATTTAAAATGGTTTAATACAGTTTATTTATATTTATTTTACCTTTACTATTGGTGCTTTTCAAACTTTATTCTTAAATAGAAAGAAATTTAGCAGTTTCATGTTGTGTCGTTTTTTGGGGGGGGTTTTTGGGGGGGTGCAAGTAGCTGGTCTTGCCTAGGGCACAAAATAGTCTAGCACCGGCCCTGACCGCATGGTCCACCCCTGCACTCTTCCACAATACCACAGAGGGGTTACTGTATGATGGCACTTGCTGGCCTGGCACCAAAGGCACAATATTCGGCTGCACTGCCACTGACACCTGTATCAGATTCATATCCTCAGAGGGGTTACTGTGTGACGGCACTGTTGCCGACGCTAAAGGCCCAATTTTAAAGCACCTATTGTTACTTTCATCCAAAGCCTGCATAAGTTTCACAAGAATTTAGCCATAAAAATCACTAAACGTTTTCTGCGTGTCCGAAAATGTCTCCTCTTTTCATACAGACTGCCGTCCCAAGCAGTTGTTTATAAATAGATTAAAAGGAAAAGCATTTACCGTCATTTGAAATGTCATTTTTTGGTTTTTACATATTTCTATACATCCTAGAAGTCCGCCACTTCACAGGCAGGTTATGGGGACCTCCTAGGCACGATATTGGAAGGAATTTTTTGTTTTTATTTTTAACCCTCATTTCATGGAAAACTCACTGTCCCTTTAAAAACGTTTTTTTTTAAAAACTTTTTGTCCTTGCTTCCATGGCAAATATCTAGCATATATGCCCTCTTGGAGGGCACTCTAAAAATCGAATTTTCCGCCCCATTGACTTGTATTGAGTTCGAACTCAAGTTCGAAATTCGAACATTTGGAAAGTTCAAGTTCGAATGCGAACCGAACTCGGGGATGTTCGGCTCATCCCTAATCTATACCAGTAGACCAAATCTCCCGCATCTGGAGCCAGTGCTGCAAGAACAATACAGAGATAGAAAAGTGGATCAAGAATAACAAACTTTTTCTAAATACTGACAAAACTGTTACAATGCTCTTTGGAACAGCACCTAAACTACCTAAATTGCAAATGGCCCATGTGTCAGGGCAAAAATCAAATGACACGCTGACTACAGTCACTTCTCTCAAATATCTAGATATGTGGTTAGACCCAAATCTATCCTTTGGCCCCCACATAGAAAAACTCATCTAAACTTTACCCCAAACTAGGTGCCCTGTACAGAAACAAATCCTGCCTGAGTCCCGCGGTAGACATGTGCACAGCACAAAATTTCATTTTGAACTAATGGATTAGGCCTAAAACGCAATTTATTTAGTTTCTAAAAAATTCGTTTTCAGTTCTTTAGTATGAAAACGAATTTCATTCATCCGAAAACCAGCGGATACAATTACTATTGTAGTGGCTCCTCAGAGGGCTGAGATCGCTGATCGCTGCTTGTTACAGTATCTCTCACTCTCAGCACAATGTGTCAGGCAAAGCTGTTACAGTAACGGACTGCTGCTCATCACAGCGCTCAGAGTTTAAGTACCGTCTGTGCGTCAGTACCATCCAGGCTGTCGGCTGGGGAGGGCCATTCCTCCCAGGTCGGCGAGGGGGAGCCGCCAGCCCTTGGCTCGTCAGCACAGCCATCTCCCTGGACTCAAGTCTCATCCACCCCAAGAGAACTCGAAGCCAGGGATCGCAAATGTGGTCGGGACACACGGGGCAGCACCATGTCCGTATTGCTATCTTCAGTGCCTGTCTCCACTGGGTCAGCAGCAGGTAGGTAAGTCTCAGTGGAGCATAGGGTCGCATCAGCCCCGATCTCTTCCGTCTTTGGGTTCCCCTCCTCCCAGCAGCCTCATAACGCTGCCATCATCTTGCGCAAAACTCCTTTAGTAAGTGGGCCTTCCGCATCCACTCCCGCCAGCAGCAGTAAGCAGGCGTCTAGGCCGGAAAGAAAAACTCCCTCACCTAAAGCGGGGGGAGTCCATCCCGCCGCCATTCCGTGGGTCGGTCTGCCGCCCCCATGGAAACACCTCCCAAAGCAGCCGGGAGACGTGGGCCTTCCATCTCCTCACACTGCGATTGGCCTCGCCTTCCTCCAGACCGAGTGCCTGAGTCCTGAGTTGTCTGGAGCCCAGTAATAGGCCTCAATAAGGCCGCCGGCGCCACGCTTCAGCTACCAAGTAGCAGCTGCCAGGGATGTCTTTCGTTCGGGGCAGGGGACTCAACAGGCTCTGGACAGTCCAGAACCGATGGCCAGTCTCCCAGGAATCAGCAGCTTCAAAAATATTGCGGGTAGAGTCATCTATGTGTCCCCAGGAAGAGAGGATGTGCGGAGCTCCATGAAAACACATCCTCTCCAGTAAACAGCTGACCAAGCCCCCCCCCCCATTTCCATGCATTTTTATGGTTTTAAAACGCTTATAAAAATTGTGGTTTTATTTTTACGCCAGTTCGGTGGCTGATCGACTTTTTCGGCGGTCTATCGGCGGCGTTTGGCAGTGGGTTGATCAGCGGCGTTCAGCGGATCTAGTCGGTGCACTTCGGGGACCCTGCGGTAAATGCTGAATTCACCGCAGGGTCGGCGAATTGAACTCGCCAAAGTGCGCTGAATGAGATCTGCACTGTAATGCTCCGCAGGGAGTCTGAACCCAGTATGCAGGGAATTCATGGAATAAACACAGGAGGGACCAGGATACATGGAGTAGGCTTTGGTATAGCAGACAGGACACTGAGAACTCCAAGAGCGGTACAGGTGGGAACTTCAAAAAAGAATTGTCAGGGAGAGTCGCTAGATTATTATTATTATTCTTTATTTATAAAGCGCCAGCATATTCCGCAGCGCTGAAAATTTTCTATTTTCCTAGATCAGAAGTAGTTAGAAGGTGGTAGTTGTTCAAGCAGGGGTCTGGTACACGGGTAATCAATTAGTTGCCATCAGGGAGCTCAGGAAAACAGGTCTGGTTAGAACCAAGCTTGCACCGTAAGGCAGGAGCATTGCTGAATGTGGGAGGGGAGGAGCGCTTTATTCTGGCAGGAGGGTGTGGCGTGTTAGTTGTGCTTAACTGTTTGGGTTCATGAACATGGTGCAAAGCATGGGGTAGCACTTTTCATGTGATTGCCAGAGCACAGATGGTACACAGTATAGCGAGCAGCGTGGGCATGACAGGCGCCTCCAGGTTTTCCTGTAGCATCACCATTTTAGTGTTATGCACAGAATAGTGCCTGAAAAGTCTTATTTGAGGGCTGACATGTGCCATTTGACACTTTATGGGGGCTCATCTACTTGTCCAAGCGAACGAAGGAGGATGATATATTAATATAATATTAATGAAAACAAAATGCATACCAATCATAAAACTATATGAACTAAAATCATCCTAAATTGAAAATCACAAAATACTATACATTTTTTCTCTCACCAAGTGCAACCGTCAATTTCAACGTCTGCAATCTTTTTTCCCATGGAAAAATAGTAAAATCTGATACCCAACATAAAACCACTATATAATTAATTTGGCAATCACTGACCGGTAATCGCTATCACTACAATCTGTATTCTAAATGTTGGGATTGTTAAGATTCAGAGACCGTACGCAAACAGACAAGACATGATTGTTAAACTGAAGTTCAATTAGTAGGTTACTTACATTTCACACCAGTCTCTGCAGTTGTGTTACTCTGTAATTCAGTTGAAACATTCTGTAGATTAAGCCTCTGTTTATGACTCTCCATTTGATCACTGTGAATCTGTAACAATCAATTACCAATTAAAATTTTCTTCATTTCTTACAATGTAAAGTAATTATAACAGATTCTACAGAAGGGTACATTAGGTGTAAATAGGGACTTTTGACAGCTGTGTGAAGAGTACCTGAAACAATAAATTGACAATGGGCAAGTGTAATACTAAGCAATTTTTATCTGGGATCCAAGAATACCTGGGACACCCCCCTGTAACAGATCTATCACTGGTGGCTGGATTTAACCCCCCACCTGACAGATCTGTTCGCTGGCGTCATGATCCACGAATGAGGAGACCAAAATGCTTGATAGCCTTTTACTGGGCAGACCGTCAGATACACAAAGATGGATAAAGCAGTAAATTCAGGATACCACATTAGAATACAGCATGCAATACCAGGAGGAAACTGGAAACCAGGAGAAGACAATCAGATGTCTTTCCCTTGGACTTGTGGGTTTAAATAGGTCTCCAGCCTCCAGCCACGCCTCCTCCTAGATCAAGGGATAGCCTGGATACCTTGGCCCTCCCCCGCCAACTCCAGTAGGGGACACGCCCCCTGGGGATGCAATGCCTTCCCCTAACAACCACCAGGCTCCTGCGGGAGGCCACGCCCCCACGCCGGGAACGCATGGCGGCAGCCATGTTCGGCGTCCCCACCAGGCACCGCTTCCACCCACCAGAGCCAGCCAGGGAAAGAGCCCGGACCAGGCCCCCCAACGCCAGAGCACCATGAGCACCGCGCGGCGGACTACCCGGCGCCGCCGGCCAAAGCTCCCGCACCGCCGGCCCGCCGCCACGAAGCCCAGCGCGCCGGAGACCCCCCAGCCCGAAGGGTAAGGCCTGACAGCTGGTGGCTGTGTTTTCAGTAAGCCATCACATGAACTGCTGGTACTGATTGACGAATCAGGCATTCACACCGGCAGACAGCCTCAGGGTACTCAGTACTTTGGATTTCCAAAACTACAGATATATTTTGGTCTGATCTTCTAAACCACAATTTAGAAATTCTATAGTTCTAATGTCTTCATTCTTTGCCATCTATTGCTGAAATTTGGGAAGACCTGAAGACCACAGAAGGTTTGAACCAAACCCTTCAATGAATCAAAATATGTGGAGACTGGCCAATCTGTCCTAAAGAAAAAAAAATTGAACCAGCAGCTATGTTGCATTTATGCCACTGTCCACAAAAGCAACACATTGCAGAATAATGGGGAAAAAAACCAAATCTTGCTAGATACACCTAAAAAACATTGCAGGCATCCACTCATTTCTTATTCCGGTACGTTAAAATGCTCACCCAAGCTCTTATATCCTGTCTCTTCTACTGTAACTCCCTTCTCACTGGTCTTAAGAGATTTCCAGTTCCATGCACCCTATATGACCATGGTGTCATTCGAAAGGCCGGTACCGGAATAAGAAATGAGTGGATGCCTGCAATGTTTTTTAGGTGTATCTAGCAAGATTTGGTTAAAGATTAAAGAGGACACAGAGGCAATGAGCTTGTGAGGTCTGGTATTGGGCCTGGTCAGATTTGGATTTTCGGTAAAAAAAAAAAAAAAAAAACTACCCTGTTAAATACAAAACCACTTGTGTTTGGATGATAACATATGTGAACTGATTTTCCCATAGAAAATTATTGAAATCCCCAAAGAAATTTAAAATTTTGAGAAAGTATTTTTACCAGGAAGGATACATTGAGATTTCTCTCATTTTCAGGTATGTCCTGGGTGGCGAGTATGTACCGTTGGGTGTCTTTCCCCAGGGCACTTGCTGGAGAGGTGCTCTTGTTGGGATCTAGCCTGTGTCTCCACAGTCTCTCTCCACATTTATAGAGCAGGGATGTTACCTCTACTCCACCCTGACGGCCCAATTTCTTTGACTTATTTTGATATGGCATTCTGATGAGCTATACCGAATCTGCTGAGTCTGCTGACATAAAGGATATAAAACTTGTCAGGGTCCTACAATAAGGCATGGCATTAACCCTTTCGCTGCTGAGCCATTCCACCCCTGTGTGCTGAGCTCATTTTTACCGGTTTCGCTCATCATGTTTAAACGCGATTTTAAGTCACATTTTATTATACAACCAAGACAAATTATATATCATTTCTTTCAGCAGATTCACAATATATCATTATTAGAATAGTCAGGCAAGGCATGACGTATACATATAACAAAAAATGCAATAAAATTTGAATGTTCAATCATCTACAGTGTGCAATGTGATTATTTTCACATTTTATTATCTGAGCCTTTGTGGTTATTAATTCTATGGGGAACACTTGTTAAAAAAATTAGAACTGGGAAAATTTTAGCTAACCCCCCCCCCCCCAAGAAAATCGTTAGTGCAGCACCATTGTTCAAATTATGATTGATATGTAAACAATTGAAGCACTCACTCCCGGAGGAGCCGCTGAATAAACCTCGGGTTAGTCTCACCGCACTAGGAAATAACTATACACCAGCACTGTTGTGGATTTTTATAGATTTTATTCTTTACTGATCCCAATAAAGCAGCATATAATACGCATATACGGTATTTGAATGACAAGAATTCGTAACGCAGGAAAAACATGCGGCCGTAAAAGAAACCTTTAACCCCTCAGTTCTGGAGTGTAAGTCCTGTGAATAATAGCTCAAAAATATGTATGTGTGTTGTCTAGGGTACCCGGGTACTGTATTCAACTGGCCAGTGAATGAAACAAAACAATCTTCGACTAGTAAAAAAAGGAAAAAAGGTGTCATCTGCGCTCGTTTCTATGTGTTCCATGTACAACAAAACTGAGGTTTTTGTTGGTTTCAATGGCCATTGCAACGTAAGCTCACTCGCCACTTCACGGCACCTCTTTACAGAGTGAGTACCTAACATGTACCAAAAGGTTGCTCTACTGAGCAGCTCCAAGCCCCTCCTGCTGCTTTTCAGCCAAGGAGAGGCAAAGATATGGTGGGTTTTCTTTATACACGCACCAAACACTTCCCATTTGGGATTAAAAACAAAAACATGGAAAGAGGACCAGCTGCAGAACGACGGACTGGTGTTAGAAGCATGATATACATAAATCTTCGACTAGTCCCCGTTGGGGCCCTTAAAGGAACAGATAAACAAGTGCGCAATGTTCTGCGTTTTCACCAGGCCAAAGCCTTCTCACCCTACCGGTGTAACCGCTTGTCCTGGACTGATGAACGCTGAAGAAAGGGATTTCGAGAGAGAGGATCTGTCCTCGCTGCCACTTGGAACTCGATGCTGTTAACGCCTGCACTCCTGATCGGGTTCTCCTCCGCCAGAACACATACACATAGGCTGCCAGCACTCCTCTCCAGTTTGCAGCCTCTCCTCACACGATGTCCCTCTTCTCCCAAACCGCACTTTGTCATGAACAGTTCAGTGTAGCACACAGCCGACCGATACACACTCTGTACTCTCAACACTCAGGCAACAGCACAATCTTTAACAGGACTGTACCAACTGCCATACTCCGGCCTGGTTTCAAACCCCAACAGCCCCAGCGTGCATCCTAGGTCTCTCGTTGCTCTGCTCACACGGCTTCTGCCTTGCATGAGGCTGTTGATCTCTTTCCTCTTCCTGTACCACCTCCTTCCTGTCCTCACGCAAAGGATGATGGTCGGTGTAGTTCGGTTTTGTCCAGCATAGTCCACAATGTCTCTGTCTCCCTCTGGTGGCAGCAATAGTTCAATGCACCAGAATACAGTGTTTTTAAAGCAGCGCTACACAATAATGCTACATTAATAATAATAAAAAATAATATTTTTTTTTCTAACGTTTATTTTTCTCCCCCTTTACTGTATATATAACATGTGTCATGTTTGGTATCATTGGATAGGCCATACTCTAGCAGATCGGGAGAAACGGGGGTCATTGTACCCCCTATCTCCACCACAGGTGGCAGCTAGGGGTTAACTCCTGAACTGATGACGCCATGTTGTGAGAGGGATATCCCAGAGGCTTAGCCGACATCCAAGGTGTCGGCCACCTCCGGGAAAGGACCGCAATCCGGTGCCGATTTGCGACCCAGCCCTAAGGGGTAAAAGGCAGGCACCGCTTGGAAAGGCAGACTGCATTCCAACCAGTGCCTGCCTTTTGCCTGTGGCCCTTACCGATGGGGAGGGAGAGGTCCAAAGGACCTCTCCCCCTCCCCTTTAGGTACTTTCCCTGCTCTGGTGAAGGGGGTGCCTGAAATAGACAGCATCGCGCCCAGCTCGATGACGCTATTCAGCCAGCTGGGGTCCAGGAGGCTGGGCTGACATCCAAGATGTCAGACCACACCGGGAGGCCGCAGCGATCAGTCGAAATACCGGCCAATTGTGGCTGCAATGAGGACGCACTCAGCGCATCCTCTGTATGGAAGGCCCATTTGGCTGGATGCACTGAGTGCGTCCTTAGCAGCCAAGTGATTAAATATGGTTTAAATGTCGTGAGCAAAAGGTGATCAAAATTAGCTCCGCACATGGAAAGAACAATGCCTCAAAGCAAAGTAAATTCATTCACATCTGTCACGGACCTGGAAACCACCAGAAATTTAAAACCTTTTCTTCCCTTGTAAAATATCCCCCCCCCCGCGTGTATTTCCCTGGATTGCAACATTAGCTGGGGGCCAATCCATGAGACCTGGGGGCAAATCCATGAGACCTGGGGGCCAATCCATGAGAGCTGGGGGCCAATCCATGAGACCTGGGGGCAAATCCATGAGACCTGGGGGCAAATCCATGAGACCTGGGGGTAAATCCATGAGAGCTGGGGGCCAATCCATGAGAGCTGGGGGCAAATCCATGAGACCTGGGGGCAAATCCATGAGAGCTGGGGGCCAATCCATGAGACCTGGGGGCCAATCCATGAGACCTGGGGGCCAATCCATGAGACCTGGGGGCCAATCCATGAGACCTGGGGGCAAATCCATGAGAGCTGGGGGCCAATCCATGAGACCTGGGGGCAAATCCATGTGACCTGGGGGCAAACCCATGTGAGCTGGGGCAAACCCATGTGAGCTGGGGGCAAACCCATGTGAGCTGCGGTCAATCTCATAAATTTTTATGAGGTCTGTTCCTATTGGAAAGCGTCACATGACATTAAATAAAAGTATCGGTACTCGGTATCGGTGAGTACTTTTAAAAAGTATCGGTACTCGTACTCGGTCTTAAAAAAGTGGTATCGGTGCATCCCTACAATGTATCCTTCCTGGTAAAATCCTTTTATAAATAAATAAAAATAAAATCTTACTGCACCAACGGGAAGCTCCTGAATTCCCCCATTTAATGTACCCCTTTGTTGTATATGTGAATACTGTGTTTTTCCCAGCGCCTGAATGTCTAGCACCTCCATTGTTCTTGCCAATCCTGTTATTTTTGCTGATCCTGAAACCTATGTGTCTAAACACATAAATGATTAGGGATGAGCCGAATTTCAAAAGTTCGAACTCGAACACGAACCGAACTCAATGGCATATATGCAAGATATTTGCCATAAAAGGTGTATGGGGGTCCGGGTAGTGCCCTGGAGGACAGGAAACGAGGACAAACAGTTTTAAAAAAAAAAGTTTTTAAAGGAACAGTGAGTTTTCCATGAAATAAGGGTTAAAAATAAAAACAAAAAATTCCTTCAAATATCGTGCCTAGGAGGTCCCCATAACCTGCCCGTGAAGTGGCGGATTTGTAGGATGTATAAAAACATTTAAAAACAAAAAAATGACATTTCAAATGACGGTAAATGTTTTTCCTTTTAATCTATTCATAAACAACTGCTTGGGACTGCAGCCTGTATGAAAAGAGGAGACATTTTAGGACACACAGATTTAGTGATTTTTTTGGTTAAATTATGGTGAAATTTATGCAGGCTTTGGATGAAAGTAACAATAGGTGCTTTAAAATTGGGCCTTTAGTGTCGGCAACAGTGCCATCACACCGTAACCCCTCTGTGGTATTGTGGAAAAGTGCAGGGTTGGACCCTGCGGTCAAATATTAAAATGATATGAATCTGGTAAAGGCGTCAGTGCACCCAAATATTTTGCCTTTGGTGGCAGCAAATACCTTCACACCGTAACCCCTCTGAGGTATTGGGGAAGAGTGCAGTGGTGGAGGTTTTGGTAATGCAGAAGAGATCTCCGATCTAATCAGTTATATCAGCAGCTATAACAAAACCGGGTCAGGAATGTTTAGGCACTTGTACTGCGCTACTGTATATGGAGAGAATCGGCACACACCGGTAGCAACAGGAAGCAAACAGAACAGGCAGGGAATACACAGAGAGAATAGTCAAATGGCAGGCAAAGTCGGCAACAGATTGGGTCCTCAGAACAAGCAGGGTTAGTAACAAGTATACAAACTGATTCAGTAAGCTAGCGATGCGGGAATAAAGGCTGAGACACACTGAGCGTGTAGCGATGCACAGCGTAGCGAAGCGATGAGAAGCAAACATTTTGCAGGCTTGACCACGCCACTCCACCTCGCAGCGTGTCTACACTGCATTACGTTTGCTTCTCAACACACTAGACAGGAATCCACTAACTAAATTAAAATGTACACACAAAACCGTTTTATTTTCACAAAGCACATGTTATATAGGCAAAAAAAAGTTTCTACTGAATAAAATACATCAAAAATTACTGTTAATTTAATAGGAATAGTATAAAAATATAAAAAAAAGGTAACCCCTGATCATATATATTATAGGGACACGGAGCGCTGTCTATAGAGTAGGGATGCATTGATACCACCAGGGCCGGCGCTAGTGTAAGGCAGCACAGGTGGCCACCTTACTATCCTTGCTTGCTGTCAGTGTGAGGGGCGGAAAAATTATGTTTTTAAAATACCGGAAGCGGAGCTATGAATGATCTTCAGACATCAACCAGGGGCCCAGCCGCGCACTCTCAAACCGATGCAGTGTGCCTGCCTCAGTCCCACATTCTAAACCTGAGCAGGCACACTGCATAATTTGGCACCATCCCCCTCACGTAACACGCATAGCCAGGGCACGCAGCAGCAGAAATGCCTGGAGGACAAACCCCAAAGCTTAGGGTGCGGCCCCGCAGCAGAGGCAGCCTGCGTGCTTCCACTGTAGTGTGAAGGAGGACTGGGCAGAGAGGCCGAGAGAAGATTTTTAAAAGGTTTGAATAAACTGAGGGAGGGGAGGGTGTGTGTGTAATGTTCTACTCGGGAGGGGGTGTAATGTTCTGCTCAGGGGGGTGTAATGTTCTGCTGGGGGGGTGTAATGTTCTGCTCAGTGGGGGTGTAATGGTCTGCTCAGGGGGGTGTAATGGTCTGCTCAGGGGGGTGTAATGGTCTGCTCAGGGGGGGTGTAATGGTCTGCTCAGGGGGGTGTAATGGTCTGTTCGGGGGGTAATGTTCTGCTCAGGGGGGTGTAATGTTCTGCTCGGGGGGGTAATGTTCTGCTGGGGGGGTAATGTTCTGCTGGGGGGGTAATGTTCTGCTGGGGGGTAATGTTCTGCTGGGGGGGTAATGTTTTGCTGGGGTGTGTAAGGTTTTGCTGGGTGGGTAATGTTTTGCTGTGGGGGTGTAATGTTCTGCTGGGGAGGTGTGTGTGTAATGTTCTGCTGGGGGTGTGTGTGTGTAATGTTCTGCTGGAGGGTTTGAGTGAACTATCGGTACATTACTGTGAGGTTTATTGCTGTGGAGCTCTGTGATACGCTCATACACACTGCACATTACTGTGAGTTTTATTGCTGTGGAGCGCTGTCATACGCTATATGAAATAAATTTAAGGGGGGGAAGTAATTAGAGGGGGAAAAATGAATTAAGGGGGAGTGAATTGAATTAGAGGACGAGGACCCTGCTGCCAGTCTGGTCCTGGAGACCTGGAGTCAGACAGTGGACCACAGCAACAGAGTGAGTGTGGTAGGTAGCAGGATCACAGGGAAACACTGGGAGTGGCAGGCAGTTTGAAATAGGTGGGTATATTGACACAGCAAGACCAGGGGGCACCACCAGGCCACATTGCAAATTTGTGCAGTGCCTGGTGCTCCTCCTATGCCACATTGCCAAAGGAGGGGACCACACTCTCTGTAGATTGGCCCTGTGGCATGGGGCACCAGGCACAGCATAGATTGGCAATGCGTGAGGACACCAGAACGTTCACCCTGGATAAAGCTACGCTGGCTGACCAGTATGTGGACAACCGGAGGCTACCCAGAGCCGTGCCCTGGTCCACTCTCCTCACTGCTCCTATTCCTGCCTGGGCACCAGGCCCCACCAGTCCCCCACCTTCAACGACCAGTATATCTCGCCTTCTCAGCGCCTACCCTCCCCGCAGCAACAACCATCACTGCTTTGAATGTAACCAGATGGGGCATGCCAAAACCCCAACGATGACCTGGCCAGGTTCTGCCCTGCCAAAACCCCAACGATGACCTGGCCACGACCCCCCAACGGACCTACAAGAGCAGCAGCACATTGTGTTGAGGCAGAGACCCCGATCACTCCCGACTTTTGAGGAGAAGAAATAGGGGTCCTACATGAGGTGGATCCCATGCAAGCTGCATCAGACAATCGGCACCATCACTGGCAGACGGTCTGGATCAACAGGCGCTCTGCCCAAGGGCTTCAGGACAGTGGGGCCATGATCACCTTTAACCAGCCCCGTGTGATTCCCCCAGTAGCCCCAACGGGATGACTGGTAGCAGTACGAGTGGCTGGCGGAAAGGTCATCAGAATTCCCACTGCCCATGTGCAGCTTGATTGGAGTGCAGCCATCCACAGCGTGAAAGGGCTGCAAAATTTGTACACAGAAGACCTCCCCGGAAACGACCTAGGCCACTCGCACTCTACATTTGAACCTGCGACAGCCCCAGAGGTCTACCCAGTTACCACCCGCCAACAAGCAATCCAGGAAGACGAAGCACTCGATGACATGACACAGGTAACACATCACTGCCCCATCCCTGATCCCCCTTCCCACCTCTCCTGGGATTGCCCCACCGATTTTGCCGGAGAGGTGTTGACCAACCCTACCCTGGCTATTTCAAGGGAGAAAACTGAAGAGGACCCTGGGGGAGATCACCTAGAGTCGGAGCAGGGGGTTGCTTTACCGGGTGATGGAAGGGAAGGGCCAGATCACGACAACAGCTGGTAGTACCCCAGAAATAGCACCAGTAACTACTCCACCTGGGCAGCGACTTCCCTTTAACTGGACACCTTGGGGTGACCAAGACCCTCCACAGGGTCACCCAGAGGTTCTTCTGGCCCATGGTTTTGGATGACATTCAGCACTACTGCTGCACCTGCGATACCTGTCAACGAGTAGGCAAGAAGGGCTCTGCAATAATTAGGAGGAGGTAGAAGCATTTAACCAGAGCCATTCAGCCGTGTTACAGTCGACCTGGTAGGACCCTTGCCGCGACTTAGTCCCTCTGGAAAGAAATACATCCTTACCACGGTGGACTATGCCACTCGGTACCCAGAGGAAATTGGAATTCCCCAGGAGATGATCACAGACCAGGGAACTCGTTCACTGCCGAGCTCTCTCGGCAGCTATGGAAGCTGCAGGATACAGCCCCTGTACAGCTCCCTATACCACCCCCAGATGAACAGTCTGTGCGAACAATTCAACAGAACACTGAAGCAACTGCTTTGTACGTTTGCTACCTCGCACCGGGAATGGGAGAAGTACCTGCCGCACCTCCTGTTCACTTACTGGGGGGTGGGTGCCATGGAGTCTACAGGGTTCTCATTCAAATTATTATTTGGAAGAAGGGCGAGGGGGGCCACTAGATTTAGTTAGGGCACATTGAGAGGGATTAGCAAGTACTGAAGAGCCCTCAGTAGTGGGCTATGTTAGCCTTTGGGGACCGGCTGTAGGAGTTCATGACAATGTACGGGAGCACCTTCAGAACGCACAGGGGTGTAAAACAAACGGTACGATCGCACTACACCCTGGAAGTAGGGCAGAAAGTCCTCATCCTAAAACCCTCCAAGCAGGATAAGCTACAGGTCACTTGGCAGGGACAATATTGGGTAGCAGCTCTGTCACGGAATGGCCCAGCACCCTCAGCCGGGGGCGGTGCACACGGACATTAGTTCTGGCCAGGGGCAGTTAGGTGCGGTGGCACGCACGGAGTTTAAACATACTTTTTATTAGATGTGATTATTGTGTGGTGTGATACAGTGTTCCCCGTTGGTTTATTGCGTAATGTATTTTCCCTTTGTGTGCCTTGCCCGTCGCCATTTTCCGATCACCTTGTGGCGCAGTTCAGAATTCTCGATTCGGAAAATGGCCGATTCGAACCATCCGGTTCGAATCGTAAAATGGCCGATTCGGACCATCCGGTCCGAATCGGCGACTCCCTGAAGTAGAACGGCCAATGGGTCCTGGGAGGGCGGGCAAGGAGTCCCATTGTATTGTAATTTTGTGCAAAGTTGATAAATGCCTGAGCTGTGCATAATAAAGCCAGATTTTGCAGTGCATCCAGCCTCGTCTGATGTGTCTTTGTCTCCGCCGTATTTCGCATCTGAGTGTCCCCCGCGATCTCAGGATACGGTGCCCACCTGATCCGATCCGAATCGAGCGCTCTGTCCCTGCATCGTGTATCAGGGCAGAGGCGCTGCGTATGCCGATTCGGTTCCTAGACTACCTTCCGGAGATCCGAACCGAAGGACGCGGCCGTGCACCGCACTTCGGTACTGCGGTAAGACCGAATTCTCCGCTGATTCCGCCAGATCCGAAACCCTCTCCAACCCCGATCCGAAAAGGCCGTCCCAACTCGATCCGACTCTCCACCCATCCCCGGTCCGAAGAGTCCGCCACCCAAGATCCGAAAAGCCATCCGCCCCAGGATCGGAAACGTTTCCCGCATAAGAACCGAAACGTTTCCCCATAAGATCCGAATAGTTCTCCGCGGCTGCCAGATCCGATCTCCACAGACGTCCCCTACCCATAAGGTCAGTGAACCAGTTGCTCGGGACGCTGAGTGCTGTATGGCTCAGTGGTCGGACTGGTTCTAGGCAGGGGTCCCCTCCACCGCCCGCTAACCCTCTCCCAGGGTCACGCCAGGCCGCACGAGACGCCGAGTGCGCGCCACTCGGTAGTCGGGCCAGCGGTAAGCGAAGGGGTCACGCAGATAGAGCACACCCGCAGGCGGAACAACATCTCCATTCCGTCATACTGGTGGCAGCGGTGGGATAGCTCTCTGCAGGCCCTAGGGGGACCCTCACCATGATCGGGTACAGTGCCTACAAGCGGGACGTCCTGCGTGGCATGCTGGAGAACCGGGGCGGTGCCCCGGGCTCCAAGAGCCGGGAGACCCTGATGGAGGAATTGAAGAGGATGGATCAGGAGGCGGCGTTCGCAGCGTTGCCTGCTGACATAGCGCCGGCTACTGTCCCCGCAGAGCCAGAAGACAGTGACTTTTGCCGGAAGATGCGGGAGCGGATCTCCATGATGGGTCCGGCCCCATCGGAAGCGGAGCTAAGGAATCTGGGTCGGGAACTCGGCCAGGAAGAGGAGCGGAGAGAGAGCGAGTGCACGAACTACGGCTGGCTGAAGTGCGAAGCCGACGGAGTAGCCGTTCTCCGACAGACCGTTACCCCGGGCGGAAAGTGCCGTTCCAGGCGTTCAAGGAGTTCCGGGAAGCCGAGGAGGAAATAGAAGTTACCTCCAAGACTTTGAGCGCCTGTGCCGAGTGCATGAAGTGCACCGTGCCGACTGGGTCAGGATCTTGGCGAGTAAGCTGACCGGTCGGGCCGCCGAGGCCTATCGCACGGTGCCGGATGAAGAGGCCACTAGTTACTCGCACGTCAAGCAGGCGCTGCTGAGCAGATTTGCCGTGACCCCGAAGCCAGCCGGATGAAGTTCCGGAATTCCCGCCGGCCCAGCGGCGCCACTCACGTGGAGTGGGCCCATCGGTTGCAGAGGGACTTGCGCACCTGGCTCTCGGGAAGCCAAGCGGAGACGGTGACAGAGATCACCCAACTGCTGCTGCTCGAGCAGTTTTTCGAGCACACACCCTCCGCTATCCGGGAGTGGGTGCGCGACAAGAAACCCCATACGGTGCAACAAGCGGCCACCTGGGCCGACGAGTATACCGACACCCGGAAGCTGTCGGGGGGGGAGCGGGCCTTGGCCGGCCGCCCAGCTTTACCTGTTCCACCACTTCCACCACCCCCACCACCAGCGGTTCGGGCACCGGTCGCACGGGCCCCCAGCCGACCCACTAACATGGCCAACGTCCGATGCTACGGGTGCAACCAGGAGGGCCACTACAAGCAATATTGCCCCAACCGACCGGAGTTGACCCGGCCCGCCGGCAGGGCATCGCCGGCGGCCCATTGCTGCGACGCCGGAGCTCCGTGGCCGGAGGCCCCGGAGGAATGGGAGCAGTTGTATGAGGCCGACCCCGTGCAAGCCGCAGCGGACGACAACCGCCGTCACCACCGCCAGGCGGTGTGGATAAACGGGCGGCCCGCTGAGGGGCTGCGGGACTCCGGGGCTACCATCACCCTGGTCCGGCCTCACTTGGTTCCGCCGGGTGACCGCCTGCAAAGCACTGTTGCAGTACGGGTGGCGGGAGGAAAAGTGCTCCGGCTTGAGACGGCCCGGGTGCACCTGGACTGGGGGAACGGGGAGAAGGAGGTGAGGGTGGGGTTGTTGAGGCAACTGCCGGCTGAGGTGCTCCTGGGTAACGATCTGGGGCAGCTCATTTCCGCTTACTCCACAGATGCAGCTACCCCGGTAACCACTAGGCAACAGAGCCGACGTCACGACCAGGGCACTCCGAATGGGACCCAGGTGAGATCTCCACCAAAACCATCCCGACCTCCCAAACCCCCAAACCTCCCCGACCTCCCCGACCCCCAACCCTTACCGACCTCCCAGACCTTCCCGACATCCCAAATCCCCAGGACCCCCCGACCTCCCAGACCGCCATCACCTCTCATACCCCGACGGGATCCGATCCTTCTTTCCCCACCTGTCCTCCCTTCTCCGTGGAGTACCCCGGAGACGCTTCGCCACCAGACCCAGACCGACCCTACCTTACAGGGCTACCGGGACCGAGCGGGTCAGGGTCTGGACGGCCAGGGGAAAGACAAGGTAGAGTGGGAGGATGGGTTGCTGTACCGTTACACCGTGAGGGAGGGGGCCAAGAAGAAGCAGGTCCCGCAGAAGCAGTTGGTGGTGCCTCAGGGCCCCAGGCAGGAGCTTCTGCGCTTGGCCCATGACATCCCCCTGTCAGGTCACTTAGGCCAGAATAAAACCCGGCACAGGTTGGCGCGTGCGTTTTACTGGCCCCGCCTTAGCAACGACACCCGCGACTACTGCCGCACCTGCCCGGTCTGCCAGAAAGCTGGGAAGGCCGGGGATCACCCGAAGGCACCCTTGCGGCCCATGCCCATTATCCAGGAGCCCTTTAGCCGGGTGGCGGTCGACATCGTAGGGCCGTTGCCCCGGCCCAGTGCCACTGGTAAGATATACATTCTTACTGTCGTGGATTATGCCACCCGGTACCCCGAGGCTGTGGCCTTGGCCAATATCCAGGCGGACACCGTAGCGGACGCGCTCCTCAGGGTGTTCACGAGGGTAGGGTTTCCCCGAGAAATCCTATCCGATCAGGGTACCCAGTTTACCGCTGAGCTCACCCAACAGCTCTGGCGTCTCTGTGGTGTTAAGGCGCTGCACAGCGCCCCGTATCACCCCCAGACAAACGGGCTGTGCGAGCGGTTTAATGGGACCCTGAAGCAGCTCATCCGGGCCTTTGTGCACGAGAACAGGGATTGGGAGAAGTATCTTCCCCACCTGCTGTTCGCCTACCGGGAGGTCCCTCAGGAATCCACCGGCTACTCCCCCTTTGAGCTGCTGTATGGGCGCCAGGTGCGAGGGCCCCTGGATCTGGTTAGGGCTCAGTGGGAGGGGGCACCGGAGGAGGATGGGGTTCCTGTGGTGGAGTACGTCCTGAAGCTCCGGGAGCGCTTGGCGGAACTCCAGGGGTTCGTGCAGGAGAACATGGAGACGGCCCAGGCTCAGCAGAAGGCGTGGTACGATCGCGCTGCGTGCAGTCGCTCGTTCTGCGTGGGGCAGAAGGTTCTGGTGTTAAAACCACAGCGGCAGAACAAGCTGCAGGCGGCCTGGCAAGGTCCCTACAAGGTGGTAACCCAGCTGGGGGATACCACCTATGTGGTTGTTAGCTGCGCAGACACCAGAATCCAGCGGACGTTCCACGTCAATATGCTGAAGGCCTTCCATGAGCGGCCGGAGACGGTGGACGCCATATGCGCGCCGGCTGCCGAGGAGATGGAACCGTTCCCGCTGGAAGAACTTCCGGGGGTAGCCAAGCAGCCTTCCGGGGTGGATCAGGTGCAGTTGGGGGAGGAGTTGGGGCCCGAGAAACAGGCGCAGGCGCGGCAGCTGCTGCTCGCCTACCCGGGGGTTTTCTCGGCTCTCCCGGGATATACGGACCAGGCTGTCCATCAGGTGGACACGCCCGGCCAGAGACCACTCCGGCAGCCAGCATACCGACTCCCGGAAGCAGTCCGCGAGTCCATGCGGGCCGAGATCCGGGAGATGTTGGAGCTGGGGGTCATTGAGCCGTCGGCCAGCCCATGGGCGTCGCCCGTGGTCCTGGTGCCCAAGAAGGACGGTACCACCAGGTTCTGCGTCGACTATCGGCGGATAAACGATTGTACTATTACGGACGCTTATCCGATGCCCCGAGTCGACGAGTTGCTAGACCAGATCTCCGGGGGTCATTTTTTGACCACGGTGGATCTGTGCAAGGGGTATTGGCAGATTCCCCTTGCCGAGGAGGCGACCCCGAAGTCGGCCTTCATCACCCCGTTCGGCTTGTACCAGTTTCGAGTCATGCCGTTCGGGATGAAGAACGCCCCTGCTACCTTCCAGCGGTTAATCGATCGCCTCCTCGATGGCCTCCAGGGATTCGCTTGCGCATACCTGGATGACATAGCCATCTATAGCCAGACCTGGGAGGAACACCTGGACCATGTAGGGACTGTCCTGGGCCGGATTAGAGACGCCAACTGACCTGAAGCCGGAGAAGTAAGGTGGGGATGGCCGAGGTGCAGTATTTGGGCCACCGGGTGGGGTGCGGGATACAGCGGCCGGAGCCCGCTAAGATAGAGGCTATCCTGGATTGGCCCACCCCTGTGACTAAAACTCAGGTTCTCGCCTTCCTGGGCACCGCGGGGTACTATAGAAAATTTGTACCCCATTACAGTGACCTGGCCAAACCCCTGACTGACCTGACCAAGAAATCCCTGCCCCGCCAAGTCCTGTGGTCCCCGGAGTGCGAACAGGCCTTTCGACAACTGAAAGCCGCCCTGACCCAAGCTCCCCTGCTGGCAGCTCCCAACTATAATAAACGTTTTGTTGTTCACACAGACGCGTCCATGTTCGGACTGGGAGCTGTCCTGAGTCAAGTGGGGGACGACGGGGGGGATCATCCGGTGGCGTTCATTAGCCGGAAGCTGTTGCCACGAGAGGTGGGGTATGCTGCCGTGGAGAAGGAGTGCCTGGCCTTGGTCTGGGCCCTACGAAAGCTCCAACCCTATGTCTACGGTCGGTCCTTCACCGTGATGACCGACCATAACCCCTTGGTATGGCTCAACCGAGTGGCGGGGGAGAACGGCCGCCTGTTGCGGTGGAGCCTGGCTCTCCAACCCTTCAACTTTACAATCCAATATCGGCCCGGGTCGCAGAACGGTAACGCAGATGGGTTATCGCGACAGTCGGCCCGGGAACCAGGGGATTGGGGAGCCCCGACTACCTCGGTACGACCCGGTGGGGTCCAACCGAGTGCGTCGGACCTTGGGGAGGGGGAGGAGTGTCACGGAATGGCCCAGCACCCTCAGCAGGGGGCGGTGCACACGGACATTAGTTCTGGCCAGGGGCAGTTAGGTGCGGTGGCACGCACGGAGTTTAAACGTACTTTTTATTAGATGTGATTATTGTGTGGTGTGATACAGTGTTCCCCGTTGGTTTATTGCGTAATGTATTTTCCCTTTGTGTGCCTTGCCCGTCGCCATTTTCCGATCACCTTGTGGCGCAGTTCAGAATTCTCGATTCGGAAAATGGCCGATTCGAACCATCCGGTTCGAATCGTAAAATGGCCGATTCGGACCATCCGGTCCGAATCGGCGACTCCCTGAAGTAGAACGGCCAATGGGTCCTGGGAGGGCGGGCAAGGAGTCCCATTGTATTGTAATTTTGTGCAAAGTTGATAAATGCCTGAGCTGTGCATAATAAAGCCAGATTTTGCAGTGCATCCAGCCTCGTCTGATGTGTCTTTGTCTCCGCCGTATTTCGCATCTGAGTGTCCCCCGCGATCTCAGGATACGGTGCCCACCTGATCCGATCCGAATCGAGCGCTCTGTCCCTGCATCGTGTATCAGGGCAGAGGCGCTGCGTATGCCGATTCGGTTCCTAGACTACCTTCGGAGATCCGAACCGAAGGACGCGGCCGTGCACCGCACTTCGGTACTGCGGTAAGACCCGAATTCTCCGCTGATTCCGCCAGATCCGAAACCCTCTCCACCCCGATCCGAAAAGGCCGTCCCAACTCGATCCGACACTCCACCCATCCCCGGTCCGAAAGTCCGCCACCCAAGATCCGAAAAGCCACCCGCCAGGATCGGAAACGTTTCCCGCATAAGAACCGAAACGTTTCCCCATAAGATCCGAATAGTTCTCCGCGGCTGCCAGATCCGATCTCCACAGACGTCCCCTACCCATAAGGTCAGTGAACCAGTTGCTCGGACGCTGAGTGCTGTATGGCTCAGTGGTCGGACTGGTTCTAGGCAGGGGTCCCCTCCACCGCCCGCTAACCCTCTCCCAGGGTCACGCCAGGCCGCACGAGACGCCGAGTGCGCGCCACTCGGTAGTCGGGCCAGCGGTAAGCGAAGGGGTCACGCAGATAGAGCACACCCGCAGGCGGAACAACATCTCCATTCCGTCATAAGCTCTGTTATACTTGGGTCCTATATTCCACCTAAATGTGATGAACCCTCATTATCCACAAGTACCACGGAACAAGACAAAACAATAGTGTGGTCCTGTTTGTGTATCGCGTATGAATAAAATAATATGGTCACATCCTATGCCCCCACAGCACTGCCTGGGGGTCTGGGCGCCCGGCGGCATCGCTGGCTGGCCGGATGACAGGAGCACAAGCTGGCCGATCGGTGTCTGAAGGGGCGGGGCTTAGCGTGAGGACGCGGAGCCGTCGGCCTTAAGTACAGGGCGCGAGTCTTTGCTCGTCGCCCTGACATGGAGTAATTTTCCCACATCGCCAGCTGACTCTTGCAGTCTGTGTATTTTGCATTCGTTGCAAAAATCGATCTTTTGCTTGTATGAGGACCTTGCTTTAGTTGATTGATTCGGAATACCCACTGACGATTCTTACGCTTAACCCTTGTGTGTATGTTTGTGTTTCATGCCTATGTTGTATCGCATGGTTAAACTTGGGAGATCTGCCCTTCAGGTTGCTCATTTCATCAACCGCTCGATCTGCCTAACGAGCACCGGGCCTCGCTCTACATTACCATGTATCATCTCAGTATGTGGGCCTGTCCTTCATGTTACTAGATCAATCAACAGTTCTAGTTGCTTGTATAACGTCTGGTCTGTTTCTAAAGCAAATCGCACGATCTATGATTGTAGGCCTGCCCTGCAGGTTGCTAAATAGAACAGTCCTACAAGTAATCTGTTTAACACCAAGTCACAGTACCAAAGCATAATCTCTGATTGTAGGCCGGCCCTGCAGGTTGCCGTATATAGTGAGTACTCTATATGGTTGAGATCAAGTATATGGGTATTACCTCTGTTATCAATCCTGCACGTACCATAACCATTACTGGTACCGATCTGAAACCTACCAATAAACAAGCTTTTGTTGTATAAGTCTCTAATCACTGTATCCATTTGAATATAGGTAAGGTGTTTTTGCTCAGCGGTCTCTTAGTCACAAAACTTTTTTTTTTTTGCGAACGTCCCGAAAAGTTCGAAGTTCGCAAATTTTCTAACAGCCGATGTTCGAATCGAACTTTGAGCTGGCAGCCCATCCTTACTCCTGATAACTTGGAATCCGATCCCTATACGCAGCACATCTATCCCAAACCTCCGATCCTTATAATGGTCGGTACTTATCTCTATAGCCAGGAACCAGAATACAGCAGCCCAGTACCCAAGATATACAAGAGAATGACACACAGGGTTAAGAGTGAGGATTGTCAGTGGTATGCCAGAGAATATGTCAGCTGTTTGCCAGGGGTCAGAGTTGCCAGAGAATCCGTCATACACAGATCAGAACTCTCAAAAGCAAAGCACTAAAAGGAGGTGAAAACCACGTCAGTACAACAAGAGCATGAAAGTCGAGTGGTTTTAAATCCGGCAGTGCCGTGTCATCATTTCACGCTCCTTGGTGTCCCATGTGACTACCGCGGTACTGCTCTTCACTCAGCGTCCTGCCAGCAAGGAGTGAAGACTATGCTGCCGAGCATTGTTGGCATGGGACATGACGAAGACGACAGGGGGCTTTGGAACCCTGAATCTCTGAATTGCACAATACACAAGGTTAAGTGAGGTTTCATTGGAAAGGTCAGAGTCTGATCTTTACAAGGATACCAAACATGACCATGTAATGTGTGAAAGAAAAAAAAATTAAGTATATGCAAAATGTATTTTTCTGTTGTACGACAGAGGCAATATACAGTCAGGTCCAGAAATATTGGGACATCGACAGAATTCTAACATCTTTGGCTCTATACACCTCCACAATGGAGTTGGAATGAAACAAACACAATGTGCTTTAACTGCGGACTGTCAGCTTTAACCCCTTAAGGACGCAGGGGTGGCGCCCTTAAGGTGTTTAAATTTGCCGGCGAGGCGTACAGGTACGCCTCGCTGACAGGTGCCGTCGCGCAGCACTAATTTCGTGCCCTCCCCGCAGCCGGCGTGCAGTGAGCGTCATTGGCTGCAGGGGACGGCTTGATTTCAGGCCGTCCCTGTACAGCCAATAACGCGCACCGCGAGTCAGCCCGCGCAGGCTGCGGGGAGGGGCCGAGGCGGCCCCATTGAAGACAGCAGGGTGTACCTGCACGCCCCGCGTCTTCAAAGCCCGCCCACCGCCAGGACGTCATGGAACGTCCTGCGGCGTTAAAGGGTTAATTTGAGGGTATGTACATCCAACTCAGATGAACGGTGTAGGACTTACAGCAGTTTGCAGATGTGCCTCCCACTTAAGGGACCAAAGGTAATGGGACAATTGGCTTCTCAACTGTTCCATGGCCAGGTGTGTGATATTCCCTCATTACCCCAATTACAATGTGCAGATAAAAGGCCCAGAGTTCATTTCAAGTGTGCTATTTGCATTTGGAATCTGTTGCTGTCAACTCTCAAGATGAGATCCAAAGAACTGTCACTATCAGTGAAGCAAGCCATCATTAGGCTAAAGAAACAAAACAAACCCATCAGAGAGATAGCAAGAACATTAGGCGTGGCCAAAACAACGGTTTGGAAGATTCTCAAAAAAGGCACCAGTGAGCTCAGCAACACCAAAAGACCCAGGAGACCACGGAAAACAACTGTGGTGGATGACGAGAATTCTTTCCCTGGTGAAAACACCCTTCACAACAGTTGGCCAGATCAAGAACACTCTCCAGGATGTAGGTGTATGTGTGTAAAAAGTCAACAATCAAGAGAAGACTTCACCAGAGTGAATACAGAGGGTTCACCACAAGATGTAAACCATTGGTGAGCCTCAAAAACAGGAAGGCCAAATTAGAGTTTGCCAAACAACACCTAACAAAGCCTTCACAGTTCTGGAACAAGATCCTATGGACAGATGAGACCAAGATCAACTTGTACCAGAGTGATGGGAAGAGAAGAGTATGGAGAAGGAAAGGAACTGCTCATGATCCTAAGCATACCACCTCATCAGTGAAGCACGGTGGTGGTAGAGTCATGGCGTGGGCATGTATGGCTGCCAATGGAACTGGTTCTCTTGTATTTATTGATGATGTGACTGCTGACAAAAACAGCAGGATGAATTCTGAAGTGTATCGGGCAATATTATCTGCTCACATTCAGCCAAATGCTGCAGAACTCATTGGACGGCGTTTCACAGTGCAGATGGACAATGACCCAAAGCATACTGCAAAAGCAACCAAAGAGTTTTTGAAGGGACAGAAGTAAAATGTTATGCAATGGCCAAATCAATCACCTGAACTTAATCCCATTGAGCATGCATTTCACTTGCTGAAGACAAAACTGAAGGGAAAATGCCCCAAGAACAAGCAGGAACTGAAGACAGTTGCAGTAGAGGCCTGGCAGAGCATCACCAGGGATGAAACCCAGCGTCTGGTGATGTCTATGCGTTCCAGACTTCAGGCTGTGATTGACTGCAAAGGATTTGCAACCAAGTATTAAAAAGGGAAAGTTTGATTTATGATTATTATTCTGTCTCATTACCTTTGGTCGCTTAACAAGTGGGAGGCACATCTGCAAACTGCTGTAAGTCCTACACTGTTCACCTGAGTTGGATGTACATACCCAGGGGCTGACTGGCAACTTTTGGCCCAGGGGGCAAATACAACCCATAGGCCCATGGAGCAGCAACCCGGTCCCCCATTTAAATTTTTAAAAGAAAAAATTGAAAAAGGCATGGTTAACACATTACATAATAAATTACATTTTCAGACTGTTTTAAATAAATAATTATTTATTTTCAATACCACCTAACTCTGATCAATGTCCCACCTACCTCAAACTAATACTGCCTATATAAGAGCGAGGTTCCCTTTTCCTCACATTATTACCCTCTAGTTCATAGCAATGCCCCCTTTTACCCATAACTACTAACCCCTGAATCAGAACAATATCCCATTCACATTACACTGATGCCCTTTTAAATCCCATCACTGCCTACTTCCCTAAAACCAAACCCCACAGTAATGTACCCGAACCCCACACTAATGTACCCGTGACCAATTGTATTACTTGTAAAAGCCACTCAGATACACGCACAGATACAAATACTGACAGATACACACATTCCATCATTTCATGCCCCCTTCCTCTTTGCCTTTTTTTCACCCCATCTTTCTCCCCATTATTCCCTTCATTCTCCTTTTTATCTACTTCTCTCTTCCCTTTCTTTCATTCTCCTCTCTCCACTTCTAATCTCCTTTTCGCTCATCCCTCTTTCTATGCAGATCTTCCCACTCCTCTATGTCCATTCTCTCTCTCCCTTTGCGTGCTCATTTCCGCTCTTCCCTTCTCTATTCATTTTCTCTCTACTCCTTTCTCAGCTCAACTTCTCCCTCTCCACATTCCATTCCATATTCTTCTGGTCTTTCCCGCTTTTCTCGATCCTTTTTCAGATCTTTTCTTTCCCACCTTTTTAACGCTTCTCTCCCCCTCATTTTCAGCTTATCTCCCTCTTTTTTTCCCCTTCATATAGTCTTCTCCTCCTTTACCTGTGGCCAATGTTCTCCTTCCCTTCTGTGGGACTGAGAGGAAGTGACGTGGTAAACGGTCACTTCCTTCCAGCGCTGTTTCTGCAGAGGAGGGAAGCAGAGTGTTATGAGGAAAATAGAGGGTGGGGCTGCTCAGCCAACCACAGCACTTTGCGCCTGGGGCAGAGATCCCTCTTAAGCAGCTTTGTTGAAATTTTTTGTCTTGCCACAGTGGCTGAAATGGTAGCAGCACCTGTTTAATAAGCATTTAATAAGCATTCAATAATGAGGTCCTGAGTTCGATTCTCAGCTGGTCAACTGTATTTTTTTTTCTACCTCTGCAAGCACAATAATAATATTGGTTTAATGCTGCTGCTATTATTGTTCTGTTATTAATAATAGCAGCATTAGAATAATTGTGCAGAGGTAGATGTATAAAAAAAAAAACCTCATCCTGAATTGAACTCAGGACCTTCCTGCACACTAAACAGGTGCTGCTACCATTTGAGCCACAGAGGTAAAAGCATCAACAAAACTGCCTAATGAGGGATCTCTCCCCTGGGAGCACTATTCTATGATTGGTTAAGGAGGGCTGTGGGAGGTGTCTCTGGCCCTGCACTTCCTGGTAAGGAGTCTGTCTGGCCACAGCCGGTTGGTCTCATTACAGCCAGAGCCATTATAGCCTATGGAGCTGTTAACAACAGCTCTGGTTAACCCCTTAGTGACCGGGCGGTTTTACACAAATCCGTCCTTTAGTGACCGCTGCTGTTTTTACGTTTCTGCGCTGTTAGTGTTTACGTCAAATTTTCCTCTTACTCGTTAATGTAACCCACACATATTTTACACTGTTTTTCTCGTCATTAAATGGACTTTATAAAGATACCATTTTTTTCATCATTTCATATAATTTACTATAAAAAATATTGTGAAATATGACAAAAAAAATTGAAAAAACACCACTTTTTCCAACTTTGACCCCCAAAATTTCTTATGTATCAACAACCGTCAAAAAAATTAATTCCTTAGTAGTTTCTAAATTTAGTTCTGAGTTTAGCAATACCAATGTTTACATATTCCTCGCTTTTTTCCTTATTTTATGCAACAATAAGTGCAAGTAGCACTTTGCCATTTCCAAAGAGTTTATTTTCAAAACTAGTGATAGTGACATTGTAACACTGATATCTGTCACTAATTCCTGAATAACCCTCCACATATACATATTTTTTTAAAGTACACAAATCAAGGTATTAAACTTGGGGTATTTTGACTCTTTCCATGCAAACCATTTTACCACAAATCTATGCCAAAGTTTGAGAAAAAAAAAAATTTTGGTGTTTTTTTTTTTTCTGAACGCAATTTAAGAATACATGTACTGTGAACTTTAAGGTTTACTGCCAAAGAGCACCCCAAAATATGTTCAGCAACATCTTCTGAGTAAATTGATACCACCCATGTATAGGTATGTCGGGTCATTTGGGGGCTAATAGGCCTTATTTGGGGGGTGCGCATTTCAGTTTTCCAACTTGGAATTTTCACATTTCGTCATCATGCACCCATGTCCTATTTGGGACATTTTTGAAGCCGGCCAAAGTAATTTACCCCCATCAAATCATATATTTTTAGAAAGGGCACACCCTAGGGTGCTTCAAAGAGTTGTATTTTAACACTTTCCATGCACTAGCTCTATGTCAAACTTTCAGGTAGTCACTTTTTGTGTTATTTTTTCACACACATTGTACTTTAGGCATGAATTGTCAAATCCAGTTATGGGTTACTGCCAAAAAACACCCCAAAATATGTTCAGCAACATCTTCTGAGTAAAGTGATACCACCCATATATTGATTTGTTCTGTTGTTTTTGGGGTGCTACGCCAATCTTTGACATGTGCTTGTCAATTTTCTAATTTGATATACAGTATCTTCTTTGCTTATCTTCTTTTTAGGGGCCTTTTTACATACCCCAGTTTTATGAACGTGCATATATTTGGTAAGCTAACACCCCAAAGTATTGTAAATGGAGTGTTTTTATGCTATGGATGCAACCGTTTGCTCCAAACAAATTGGATACTGTTTGGTGGTCATTTTTCATTTTCACACCCACATCAGTTTTGGACTGTGATTTAGGAGACACGGTTGTTTGTTACTGCATGAAAACTCTCCAGGTTGTTTTCTGCAAGGTCTCCTGAGTACACCCATGCCCCCCATGCATAGGTTTGCCAGGATTTTGGGAAGGTTCAAATACAATTTTTATGACTTTGTCATTGGAGTTGAAATTGAGATTATTTCTTCAGCTAGGCCTAGCTTTGGTTTTGGGTCTACCGCATACACCAGTTTGAATTATTGCCAGAAAATTGTTTATATTTGTTATGTTGACACCCCAAGGTATTGCATATGGAGTGCTTTGATGCCATGGATGCAACGGTTTTAGCCCAAAACATTTGAGAAGGTGTGTGGTGTAATTTTTCAATTTTCAGATTTTTACGCCCACATTAGATTTGGACTGTGATTTAGGAGACACTGTTTGTTACTGCATGAAAACTCTCCAGGTTGTTTTCTGCAAGGTCTCCTGAGTACACCCATGCCCCCCATGCATAGGTGTGCAAAGATTTTGGCAAAATACAGCACCAATTGTAGAACATAAAAATGTACGAATAAAATGTAAAAGTCTGGTGCAGTAAAAGAAAAAAAAAACTAAACTGAACTAACTAACTGGAGTGTGAGAAAAAATAGAAAGGAAAAAAAAAATCACAGATCACGCACAGTGTGATATATCTTGAAACCGTCCAAGACACAGACCGGGTTGTCCAGGGCATTCTGGCAGTAAAAGATTGTGTCTCTCCTCTGCCCCCTCTTGAAACACACCCTGCACCTTTTTTGGGGTTTCTGTTTGCCCTCAGTAGGGGGGATTTTATAAATAAAAGGCGTAGCCCCAACTCTGTCCCCCATCACCGCCCGGGGAGCAGGTGCATCCTGGTACAAAAGCCCCGAAATGACCTGGAGCTGAAACTGTAAAAAGGACAGCGTCACTCCGGGGTTTGCCTTTTTGCAGAGCAAAAAGGCATTGTGGGTTGCAATTTGCATCAGGTAAATTGCAACCTTTATGTACCAGGCCCTTGACTTCCGCATAATCTGGTAGGGCTGGAGCAGCTCATCTGCCAGATCAACCCCACCCATATGCCGGTTATAGGCTTTGATGCACACTGGCTTCCTGATGCGCTCAGCTCTGCCACATACAGAGACCTCCACAGACCTCTCAGTGTGGATGGTGGATAGAAGGTATACATCCTTCTTGTCTCTGTACTTGACCGCCAACAGCTCCTCTTGGCACAGAGCTGAGGTCTCCC
Organism: Leptobrachium leishanense; assembly: GCA_009667805.1. NCBI lineage: Eukaryota > Metazoa > Chordata > Amphibia > Anura > Megophryidae > Leptobrachium > Leptobrachium leishanense. The sequence continues at coordinate 358,172,694 of CM019063.1, read as the reverse complement.
CCCTTTTTAACCGGGTGCGGACAAGCTGTGCTGGGAAACCTACGCGGTTCTTGCAAACAGTACCGCATGCTGCTGTATCAAAACAATACAGCAGCTTGAACAAAGGGACACTTGTATAAAAATTATCAACATACAAGTGGTACCCTTTGTTCATCAGGGGAAAAAGTAGGTCCCACACAATCTTGCTACTGGTTCCCATGTGTTCTGGGCAACCTGGAGGGTCAAGGCTACTATCCTTTCCCTCGTACACCCGGAAGGCCTGAGTATACCCACTCTCGCTGTCACAGAGCTTATACACCTTCACTCCATACCTGGAGCGTTTGGAAGGAATATACTGCTTGAATCCCAGCCTTCCCTTGTATTTCATTAGGGATTCATCCACGCAGATATTCCTTCCAGGTGTATAAGCCTCTGCAAACCTGGCGGCGAAGTGGGTAATCAGGGGGCGGATTTTATACAGCCTGTCAAACTGGGGATGCTCTCTAGGAGGGCACAGGCTGTTGTCACTGAAGTGCATGAAACGCAAAATGTTTTCATACCTTCTACGTGACATTGATTGGGGGTAAATGGGGGTAGAGCAGATGGGGCTACTGCTCCAGTAGGAGCGAATTGAGGGCTTCTTTATGATGCCCATCAGCATAGTAAGTGCCCAGAATTTCAGAAATTCTGGCACATCTAGCGGGGTCCATTGCTGCTGTCGGGTATATTACACAGAAAAGGAGAGATTTAAAATGGATGCCTGTAGCCATTTTGTTTTAAAGACAGTTTTTCTTTCAAAATATTCTCTAGGTTTAGAAATGAACAAGATTTTTTTTTACAAAGTTCATTTCTGGGTTAAGAAGTCCCAGACATGAAGGAACCTAGAATGAATGTGAGATAATGCTAAGACATGTCATAAGTAAATTTATTGGTCTGTTTTAAATTTTTAAAACATAAGAGATTTTGTCTTTTGGGTATAGGAATAAGAGTTAAATATTCTGTAATATAGAATTATATTCACAAAATATATGTTTATAATCAAGGTATATTTTATTATAATTACAGTATGAAATATATACTCCAAAATATTGTAGAAAGTATATAATTGGTAAATAATAAAAATTACTAAAGAATATATTCTGTGAGTTAACCAGGAAAGAATTTAGCTGATCTAAGCAACCAAAAGGGAGGAGAGCTATAAATCTCAAGACAGAGACAGTCTAGTAGTTAGAAGACAAGGTTCTTTGTTAAGCCAGTCTGACCTTTTGACCCAAGATAAGATATTAAAAAGAAATAATGGAATTAATATAAGAAGTGCAATACTGCCCTCTAGAGGATAGTAAAAATAATTAACCATGACGTCAAATTGGGTATAATAGGCAGCAAAGGTTCTTTTGTAAGTCAGTCAGAGATTCCAACAGACAGAGACTCACATCAGACTCACATCACCATGCACTCAGATCCCAAGACATGAGGCAATTAATATTCTCACCAAATCTCTAACTCACATGTATTGATTATCATATCGATAATTTTCACATATTCCAAAACAAAGCATCACATAGAAAATTCCAAGGCAGACTCATCAACATCCAAATTGGACAGGTAAGGTATGAAATAAGGAATTAATGTAAAAATATATTTGTAGAGATTTTTGCAACGTAGACTGAGACTTCTCGGATAAGGTTAAAATCCAAATTCTAAGTAATTCTATTCTGCAGATAGAAATATGAAGAAGTGGATATAAGGATTTATTCCTAAAGAAATGTTGCAAGATTGATACCAATATATATATTGAATTTGGAAATTACTGTGATTAAAATTAATGAGCAAGGAATTATAGAACTACAAAATAAAAAGCAAAAGATTAGAAGTTTAATTCTCGAGATTAGGGGAGGATTCATTAAATAAGTTTTTATTACTTATCAATAAATTAGCTCATCTTTTGTTGATCTATGTAGCATAGAGATATATATATATCTATAAGAGCTGGCTGGTTAAACATTGTTTGCTGGGAAATGCATGTTGTATTAAGCAGAAATGTTTATTAACCATTTGTGTATTAGTTACTAACTGATAAGGTAAATGATATTAATCATATATGCAGTTACTAACCGGAGATACATATATTGTGAAGCTAGTTTTTATATGCTGATGGAGTGTGGTTTATAAATTGTTGTTCATGATATGAGATTTGAAATTCTTTTGTATACGTAATAAATATATATATATTTTTATCCGATTATTGATTATTGTATTTTTTAAAGCAAAACACAGACAATTAAAAGAATTCAGGATAATTTCTAAGAGGTATAAACGATTGATATTTGTGTCTCGTATAAGTTTCTTATGAAATAATAATCCCTGATATATTGGAGACGACTGCCGAGGTAGGTCCAGTAAGTCCAATATAGACATATTGGAGGCTTGGCTGATAAATCCAATATATACAAACGTGTTGTATTCACGTGCAGAGATTATATCCGACACTGCCTTGCCAAGTAGGAGTCTGGCTTCACAGCACAATGCTGATGGGCATACAGATTTGATTGGGCCACGATGTGGCCCAACAAATCATCCCCCATAAACACCTGCAAAAACTGTGTGGCGGTAAATCCTGCAACATCAATATTGATGCCAGGATTTGCCGTGAAAGGAGGGATATCTGGCCTCTGGCGATGAGGCACTACCCACTCCTCAGCTGGAGCTGTGCGTCTCCTGCTGGCAGGTGGTGACCCAGGATCTGCATCAGAAACATCACTAGATACATCAGCCAGCGTAGATGATGTATCTAGCGACGTCTCTGAGCAGTTGGCGGGGGTCGAAATCAGGGTCGGAGTCTGACGCAGATGCCTCAGATTCTGACGCCAGGATGGCATATGCCTCCTCGGCGCTGTACACCCTCTCAGACATTATATATAATATATATAATAATTATAAAATTTTATAATTATTATATATAATAAGCGGATTGTTGGTTCTTAGAAGAACCGTTGGGTTTCACAAGAAAATACAAATAAACACCTAAATCTCTAGAAATCACTCTAAACCTGCCTCAATTCTTCTAAATCTCCCTAAAATCTCTCTAAATCTGCCTAAATTTTTCTAATCTCACTAAAATCTCTAACCTGTCAAATCTGATCTCTCTCTCTCGCTCACCAAAACACAAGTGAGGAGAGGGAGGGAGAATCACAGAAGTCAGAGCCAATATTTACAAAATATTGACCTGACAAGAAATTTTATTTTGATTTTTTTTTACTTCTGATTGGATGTTGCTAGCCTGCCTCTCTGATGAGGCAGGCTAGGAACATCCCACTCAGCCCCAAGATGACCCTGCCCTTAGAAGGGCAGCGCCATCTTGGCTGTCAGTTTATTTTATTTTATACCTTTTTATTGATTTTTATTTTTATTTTTTTTACTTTTTTTACACTTTTTTTTACTCTGCTGGGTGCCTTGATCCCTCGAGGCACCCAGCAGAGCACCTGATCACTCATGTGATCGTTTTGTACTGAGTGCCACGATACCTCGTGGCACTCAGTACTTCCTGCCGCTACCGGAAGTGATCGCTCGGGGGAGCGATCACTTAGCGGACCGGCGGCAGGTAAGCATATTGCAAGGATGCCTCGATGTCGAGGCATCCCTGCAAAATACACAGAGCAGCTGGAAGCGATACCGATCGCTTCCAGCGCTCTCTATAAGTGCCGGGCACCTCTCCGGTGAAACCGGATGTTGATCGCTCCCGGGGAGCGATCACAAGGTGCCCCGGCACTTCTCACCGCCATTGCACGGATGCCTGGACTCCCAGGCATCCTGCAATGGCGTTTGAGCTGCTGGAAGCGATCCGATCGCTTCCAGCGCTCAAAAAACCGCAGGACGTACCATGTACGTCAGCGGGTCTAAAAGAGACCCGCTGCAATGACGTACATGGTACGTCCTGGGTCCTTAAGGGGTTAAGTTAGCACCAAGTATGTAATATGGCCCATAGCCTATGGAGGTTTGCGTGCATTTTCGTAACGTCTTTGAAAAGCAGGTGGTAACTGATCGTACTGGATGAAACAAAATACACCAGCACGGCAAAAAAATAAATAAATACAGCACAGTAGTTACACATTATACACATACCCAAACATTAAAATTTATAAATTGCGTCATTGTTAATTTTTTCTTTTTTTGGCTAGTGGTTGTGGAAATTTTTTCTCTCTTTTTTTTAGTTTGTAATTTTTTTTATTGGAAATGGATTATTGATGTTGGCTGAATCCCATGACAAATCCCGTGACAAAACAGTCTGCCCACCGATTCCTGCACGCAACGTTCATTTGCGAACGGCTTTGCGCGTCGGATTTGCGCACGAAAAATCTTGAAGGAAGAAAAAATGCGCTAGGATTGGAATACCACGTTAATTTTCGCGCGATAACGTTTTTTTTCGTGCGCAAAAAAATTGCGCTGCGCGAGCGCAATTGCAAAGAGAATGTAATAGAGCCCTTAGATTGTAAGCAATTGGGCAGGGTCCTCTCTCCTACTGTACTCTGTGTTTAACTTGAACAGCACTATGGAACTTGTGACAGCCTGCCTGGCACACCGACCGTATGCCGCTGTCAAATGCTAGCTTTCTCCAAGCTGGAACCCGAAATCCAACTTCAGCAGCCCCAAACCTCTAAAAGCACCAGGCACGATTAGTGTTGAGCAGCAAAACTGCTCAATTATGATTAGATCAGATAACGTCAGTAAAGAACAATGGAATAGACCTAGCAGGAGGGGGGGGGGAAGCAGGGAGAACAAAGGAATAGTCTTACAGCAGCAAGTACACAATATGCAGAGAGGGGGTAGCTACAGAAGTGTACAATATAAAGACAGGACAGCTAATACAGAAAAGTAGAATATACAGATAGACAGCAAATACAGAAATGTACAATATATAGAAACACAGTCAACATAAATGGCAAACTTCAGGTAGCACCTTGGTCCATAGTTAATAGGCAGGAGGCTAGCCCCAGGCTCCTCCAACTGCCCCAGAGACAGCAGAGTCTGTCACATTTCTCCCCTCAACGGTAGACTAACCAGGGACCAGATCACAAGCTGGTCTGGACCTGTGTTGGTCTGCACCCAAGTCCCAAAAAGTTAGCTTCTTTCCACTGGGCGGTGGTCTAGTCCACACCCACAGATGCCCTCTCCCCCTCCTTATATAACTTCAGGAGCCACAAAGGGGTAACTGTTTGCAGCACAGCATTGGGGACATGTCTCCAAAGCCAGAAAGTCTTGAACTTTCTGGCCTCTTGACACTGGCCTCTAGCCCACCAAATCCACAGTCCTTTAACTCACCATCCTGTGGGGTATCGTGTTGGGGACAGCTGGGCTGCGCTCTGTACCATTGCCAGCAGTTCTCTTGAATCCTCAGAGCTGTTCAGGCTCCCGGGCTGACCGATCTGCATCCTGGAAGCACAGTGGGGAGGGCTGCAGTCTACTCCACAATAATAAAGTACATTTCTGGCCCAAACAATCCAGGCCTTCCAGCTCCGTCAGCCATCCTCGGTATGGAGCACACTGCGGGGCCTCTGGGTCAGCTGTTCCGCATCAGAGTAAATCACCAGTGAGGATCTCAGTCTCTCCCATCACCAGGCAGTCCTTACGTAACGACACAATGTCCCCAAGGCTCTCACTGGTGGAAACTGCAGTCCCATCCATACTTGCTTTTTATGCCTGCTGGATGATACTACGGACTCATTCAAAAGCACACTAGCAAAGCATGCATGTCCCTTTTAGGTTTCAAGTTGAGAAGATAATGTCTTGCTCCAAGATATTAGCTGCTTGAGTGCCAAAACCTGCACCAGGTTTGTAATACAGTTGGTAATGGGTAAACGGTAAGGGCTCTATTACATTCTTGGCGCAAACGTTAACGCGTGCGCAAAAACGCATTAACGCGAGGGGCAAAACCCTTTGTGCAGAATGTTGTATTACGATGTCCGCGCAAAAAATGTGCGTTAACGTCTACCATGGGTGAACCTGCACGAACGCTGCGCAAGCGGACTGTACTGCGTGCGTCCTATACTTAACATTGTGAGGGCAAATTCGTTTGTGCGCTGTATGCGGATGGTATTACAATCTAGGTGCAAAATTTAACGCACAGCGTTTGCGCGCATAATTTTAACGTCTTTGAAAACCTGGTGGTAACTGCAAATCTGACCGTTCTGGACGAAACCAAATACACCAGCCCAAAAAAAAAAAAAAAAAAAAAATACAGCACAGTATAGTTACACATTCTACGCATACCCAAACAATAAAATTGAGAAGTTGTGCGTGATTTTATTATTGCTGCAGCATATATACTCTGATTTTGACAGGCACAAAAACTGAACGGGAGAAAATTGTGGTTCTTAATTCTGATTGCACACCGATTTCTGGGCACAACGTTAATGCGCACCCGTTTTTGTGCGTCTTTATTACGTGCGTTATTTTTTGACGGATGAAAAAATGCACGCGGATTGAAATACCAGCGTTAATTTACGCTCGTTAATGTTTAACGCTTCGCGCACAAATTAATTTTTGCACAAGGAATGTAATAGAGCCCTAAATGTTTTCACATTAGATTGGTCTTTTACTGGCAACTAAGGAATAGGGCCTGATAATTGCTCTGGTGAGATTACATCAACTCAGAATAGGGCCTATGATTGGGAAGGGCTAATTGAGTCTGTCCAAATGAGTTTGGAGGCTGCTGGCCATAATAGACGATAAACGTTTTAATTTAGTATTTGGTACGGGTGTCACTTTGAATTTGGGATACATGGGCCTAGAAATGTATTTGAGGTGCAGGCCTCCTGTTCTAGATTATATCCTTGCCCTCTATGTTGAAGTCACCCTGTGCGTGGGAAGGTGCAGAGTGTTTGTGTAATCTTGTATGAATAATGTTATTGTCTGTATCGTTATGGTGTAAGTATCTGTTGCTATCTGCTGATAAGATTACTTGCTTGGTTATTTTAGGAATGTGTTAGTTATCTGAAGGTTTAAGTGGTCTCTGTTTATCTGCCTCGTCAGGCTAACTCTGCCCCACCATCTGATTACTTGTACTATGGTTGACATAATTACCATGTGGTCACTTTAGCCAAACTCCACTCCCCCTATCGAACATGTGTTTACTCTCTACAGATAGTAATCAGACTATTCTCTACTTATGTAACTTCTGTTATCTAATGTATTCAGACAGTCTGATGCTCAGGCTGTGTAACTACATGACACCATGTTGTTTCATGTCTGTTCACTTGAAGCTGGGGGGGGGCAGGGTGGAATTTCCCATTTGTCTCTAGCTCCACCTGGGACTGTATATATAACCCAATAAAGCTGTTCGGTTAGTAGCTGTTCAAAAGTCCCAGATATACAGAGTCTTATTTCTGGGGGATGCTAGCAAGGTTCTTTGCGTGTACCAGTCCTTAAGCTTCAACCAAGAACTGGAGGAAGGCATGAGAGTTCTATTTAGAGGCATTCTGCTGGGCCCCTAGGGCAAAGAGCTCTATGGGCTTGCACAAATTCAATATTTGTATCAGTTGGACGCTCCAGGAGCGAATTAAAAATGCTTTAAGTTGAGGGAGTCTCATCTGTCTCAGACCGCGCAAACAGAGTTTATTCCAATGACCACTATTTAAATCCTTAATGTGCTGCACCATACCTCACCTGCGTGGTGTGCATGTCAACAGCAATAGCAGTGCCAGCCTGGGCCTGGTGACTTTGATCACATTCTGCCTCCAGTGTGGAGACCTTTACATGTAGGCCTTGGATAATCTTGGACAGTGCTGTAATTCTGCCACGGAGGGCCCAAGGGTGGTGTTAGTAGCCTGCAGGCCGGACGTTGTGGGCAAGGCCTGCAGCAGGGCCCCCCCAATCAGTTGGACCTCCAGAGTCTGCCGCCAGAGCGATTAGGCCCCCCTCTGTTGACATGGGTGATTGCAACACATGTGAGGCCTGGTTGAGGAAGGAGCAGAGCGAGGAAGCGCCACTGCATTGGAGGCTCTACTGCAGGGTAGTCCAAACTCTGGCCCCCCAGATGTTCCTGAAGTACAACTCCCAGAAATCTCTGAATCAGATGGAGAAGCATGGGAGTTGTAGTTCATGGACATCTGGGGTGCCGGAGTTTGGACATCCCTTCTCTACTGGGACCTCAGAGTTTGAGGTTTTGAGTTTTCCCCAATCTGGGGTGCCGGGATGGAGCTGGATGCCGTGAGATGGAGCAGAGCTCTCCCATCTCGCTCGGTAGCCAAGCCACACACACACACCGAAGTGATTCCCCTTATGAGTAATGTGCCGTGTTGATGGTGTCGTTTTACCTCCCCGCTCACCATTTCAAATTAACCTTCGCTGCTGAACCACCTTGTGTGCAGAGCTCATTTTATGCTCAGGTTTAAAAACGTGATTTGAAGTCATGTTTTATTGTAGCAGGGCAAGTTATATATCCTTTTTATCATCGAACTCGGGAGATGCAAGATATAATATGTGTATATGTCATGTCCCATTAGAATGCCATAACAAAAACAAAAAAAATTCCATTCAGATTACAATCATTTGCAATGTGTAAAATGATTCTCACATTTATCAGCCAAACCTTAGTGATAGATTTATTTATTCTATGGGATACGCTTTAGAAAAATCTGAAATGGAGAATGTTAAATTCTATCAGGGTTATGCAAAGAGAATTGAAAAGTCACCGTACGTGACTTTTCGTTCCCTGCACTTCGGGGCGATTCGGCGATCCCCCGTAGTGCAGGGAATACCCGCCGAACACTCACCGAAACCGTAGAAAACAGCTGGATTAAGCACGCCGAAGAAACCCGACTAGCTGCCGATCACAGAGCAGCCGCCAAAAAAAGCCGACACGCAGATGAACAAGGTTAAAAAAAAACCAAACAGTACACTTGAAAGTTTGAAATTTGAAACTTGAAACGCGGTTTGGAAAAAAATACTGACCGAAAATGTCTGAAATTTACATATAAGATGCTATGAATGATAATAAAAAGGGCTGTTACAGAACAGAAAAGACGATTTAAATAAAAAGGAGAAAAAAGTTTGCCCAAAAAAACACCTCTATAGAATTTTTACTGCCGAATATAATAAACGGTTTATTAGATACTGTATTAAAAACGGGAATATTTTTAACATTGAAGCCTACGGGAATCACCTGAATAAAGCTGTTGAATGAAACCACTGAACAGCAGGGCAATTCGGCAACTTTTCACTGCTGTTTTGTGTTCTCTGAATAGACGAAGCATTGCTTCTCTATGGGGAGTTCACTGCCCTCAAACAGGCACCGTATGTGCAGGCAATTTCACCAACATTTGGCGAACTGCCTGCTCTCAGAATAGCCAAATGACCAGGAAAGGTAACCGTACGCTGAATTTCAGTGTCCAGTTACTTTTCGGGGCCAGATTGGCTCGCTTTGAATAACCTTGTCGGTTTTCATAGAATTATTTTTTCGCTTTGTGGTAAGGTGAAGGGAATCATCTGAGATGGGATGTATATTCCCCCTATTTTGCACAAGGAGGATTGGGATGTTTAAGCCTAGGAGGGCAATATGTGTTTTTTAAACTTGGTCCTTGATGCAAGGTCTCTCCTACCTTTGTTGTACATTTGTACAATTTGTTGATGGAGGAGCCTTTTGCCACCACAGCAGAAGAGTTGGCATTGGGGCAGAGCGTTACGAATTTCTGTCCTTTAATCTGCTGTCCTAGATTTCTGGGGAAAGAAGGAGAGCCACATGCTTGCAGAGGAGTCCAAGGAACCTAGAGCCATCCCAAATCCAGCTACAGAGTGAGCCTCAGGGAGGGGAGGCAGTTGGCCTCACTCCTCAGTGGCAGAGGGTACCCCAGGGACAGTACAGGTGGTACTTCACAGTGCCAGATGGAGGTCCAACGGGAGGGTGAGGATGGTCCCTTCCCCAGATGGAGGATTCTTGCTGGGGGATTGTAGATGAGACTATGGATTCTAAGTGTGTGCCCTCTGGGTGTGGGAAGTTGTCGCAGATGCCCAACCATTGCCCAAGGAGACAGCCACCCCACATTCTCTCCAGCAGCAGCAACATCATACAGGAGATGCCAGGGGTGGCTGGTTGAGTGACTTGTGCTCAGTTGTGACTCTTTATGGACATTTCTGGAGAAGTGAGACAAGACTTTAATGCTCACTAACGGGGGGAGTAGCACCCACTAGAGAGTAGCGGAGTTGAGATCCTTAAGGACTGATAAATCTTTGACGTTTAAACTCTGCTTGGCATACGCAGAATTACACACTTGAGGCAGCGAGGACGAACAAGACACTGAGTTGCTACTAAGCACTAAGGGTTTCGAGACCGATAGACAGTTGGTGAATTGCGTGGACTGCAGGGCAGTCAGGAAATAAGCCGCTTTAACATTTTCTGATAATCGGGAGATCAGCGGTACCTTAAGATATTAAGCGGCAACACATACACCTCGGGGTCGACGTAAGTACAGTATCGATTATATTTGATGGTGAGAGCACATTGAACATGAGCCGCATATAAACAGTACCTGTCGATTGCAGTGCTTATAAACATGTGTGGCTGGAGAACTTGAGCCCTGGGTTGGGTATAGGAACCTAATGAGGCCACAGATGATACCCACAACTTAGAAGGGACAATACCCCAGTAACGTGTAAACACCCCAGCGGCAAGCATGGGGTTAAACCACCGAAGCCCCACACAGGCGATTGTAATCGAGCAGCAAGAGAATAGTCAAAACAAGCCGGGTCAAAAAGCAGGAGCAGGGATCGAATCCAGAAAACGGGTTGGCAACAGAAAGGAAATATACACAAGCGTTAGCGATGCGGGAGACTCCATGACGGGGCGACGAAACTCCTCGCGCCCGGTTTTAAACCCGGCGGCTCCTCGTGACCATGCTAGGCCCCGCCCCCTCAGACACCGCTCAGCAATTCCCCAGTGCTGGCAGCCGGCCAGCCCTTGGCACAGGACCTTGCCCAGACCCCCAAGGCAGCACAGCAGGGGCTGAGGATATGACACTAACTTGGACATCAACCCATTTTGGGTCTTCCCCCAGGTTAGACTCCCACAAAAGGGGGAGATGTGACATGCGTCACTTTGGTTACATGGGCCTAGAAAGGTATTTGAGAGATGCAGGCCTGAAGTTTCATATTGTTTCCCTGCCCTTTCCTTTGCTAAAGTCACCCTGTATCTACAATTTTAGACAGTGTTTTCTGTGCCCTATTCCCTGACGTCAGTGTTATATTAATATTCCCTTACGTATTTATTGTGGCGTCTGCTATATACTGTGCCGTTTTTCCCATGTGTATTTGAGTAATGGATCCCTTTGTTTTCACATGCTTCCATCAACCCCCCCCCCCCTTTACCCTAGCAACTAGCCTGAACTGGATCGCTCTGCCACTTCTAAACCTTTGTTTCAATGCTGGGCATGTTTCCATTGTCTTATTACCCCCCCCCCCCGTGTGTGTGTTTTTCCCCAGTTGTAAAAAGGCAGTCCCAGTTTGATTTTCACCCCGAAAGGATCTCCAGTTATTGCCTGGGTTCTGGGCCAGTACTCCTGTCGGATACGGACGGTGAGGGGAGCATTCAGCACGTGAGCGCAGGGCCCCCACGTTACACAAATGTTATAACATTCATATTCTCCAATCATTCTACACAATACGGGTCACATTTATATTTCAATACTATTCATTGTTATTTCAAAGATTCAAAATATTACCTTGGTTTGCAGCTTTTTAATTTGTTGGTTTTGCTTGTCTAGTTTTGTCTGTTGCATTTTAATCTTCTCCAGAAGCTCATTGATTCTCTGGTTCTGGGTTTCCATTAATGACTAAAATAAATGGAAGCATGATAAATTAGGAACATTCATTAGGAGGATGGTATTTTCTTTTGAAATTCAAAGTTTTATTGCATTTTCAGAAAACAGTATAACATGTGCAGAGGGAGCATGAGCTCGAAATTACGTACTATAAGGATCATCAATCCCACGGAAATACATATCAGGGTATACCCCCCCTCCCTGCCCCCTGACCGAGCTGACTCAACCATCTCTGGGGCTATCGAAAGTGAGTCGATCCGAACTGTTGGATTGGGTCTCGTAAGAAGCCCAACATAAGTTCCTCTGTGTGGAGCCGTGCCGACTGTAGAGCTGGATTTAAGAGCCGTAGTAGTTTGTCAGTGCTAATTCCCGGCTTCCCGTAGCTTGTCGAAGCTAGGTCCCAGAGCCGCCCTTGGGCTACCCTCCCCGCTTCGCTCATGTGCAGGAAAAAACAGAAGTAGAGTAGCGTAACACTCAGACTTAGTGGGGGATGGGAGCGGGGGGAAGGAGCAGGGAAACAAGGTCTGAAAGAAGAGAAAGAGGGAAAAAAAAGAAAAAAAAGAAGGGGGCTAGGGAGAGCAAAGAGCGAGAAAAAGAGGGCAGAAATGGAGAAGAATTAGGAATAAAGAGGGGCTGGGGGTGTCCCGGGTCAGTGCAATGGCACTGCGCCGCATCCCCGTCTCAACCTGAGAATGCAAGTGCCGCCAAGGCCGGGGGGGGGGCGAATCACCCCACCCACGGAGCCCACACCCGCTCAAAGTGTGCCATTCGGTCGTGGATCACTGCCGTCAGTCTCTCCATAGTAAGCATGTAGTGAATTTTAACATTAATGTGTTCCTGAGTCGGGGGTGGGCCCTTCCACGTGCGAGCTAGAGACATACGGACCGCAGCACAGATGCGCGCAACCAAACTATCTGCAGCATGGGTCAGAGGGGGTCGCCGGCTTGGGCAGTTAAGCAGCGCTAGCCAAGGGTCCAGTGTAATCCGAACTCCCAGGCATGTACTAAGGTCATCAAAAACTCCCTCCCATATTGGTCTGACCACACCACATGTCCACCACACGTGCAGGTAGGTACCCTCCTCCCCGCAGCCTCTGTAGCATTCTGAGGAGGCCCCCACATGCATCCGTGCCAGCCGTCTCGGATGTATGTACCACCTACTCATCACCTTGAAGCAGTTCTCCCTTATCGCTGTGCAGGACGTTATCCTGGTGGTCCGGTCTAGAATCTCCTTCCCGTCGTCCGGTTCCGATGGATCCCCTAGGTCTCTGACGGATCCCGCTACTCGGGGGGAGTAGATCCGCCGTCAGCGCCGAGTACACCTGGAGGTCGGTAGTGTGGTAGCGAGGTGCCGCTGGTGCTCGTAGGATACCCCGAGGTTGCAGCGCTGTAGAGAGGTCCTTGAAGCGTCCCGGTTCCCAAAGCCCTGTTATCCCCAATTACTAGCCGAGGCAGGAGTAAAGGTTCAAACAAGAGTGATTTATTTTGCATGGGGGACACAGGTGTATTTATGAGGGAAAAAGGCATTGTTCTCCCCTGGCCCGCCCTCATCCCTCCCGGGGTGATTTCTGCCACTGCCTCCAGCCATTGCCCAATTTCTCTTTGTTAACCTGGGGCCCCCCCTGCTGTGCGCAGCCCTTATCTTGGGGCTCGGCACCAGCTCGTCTGGTGAACATTCCGTGGCTCTGAATGAGCGGGGAACAACAGGGAAAATCACATTGGGGTACTTCTAAAAATAAGGGCTAACGAACTTTTAATAACACAAATAAATAAACACTTGAACTGTTGTACTGCGCTACAGTGTAGTGGCGGCCGTCCCGTCATAGTCTCCCTCCCATTTCCCCATGAAGCTGGGATCCTGAGGGAAGTCCACTCGCAGCAGGTGCGAGTATAGCAAGGAGATGAGGCCCCGAGTCCTCGTCCTCCTCCTGCAGCTGTTCTCAAAGAAAGTTGTCTTCAGGTTAGGGGCCCGGCATAGGAAGCTTTGCACATAGTGCAGGAGTTGGCCTGCCCTGAATGTCTCGCCCGGCGGGAGGTCGCGTGACTCCTGAGATACGCCAAGGTGGCCGCCCTACCCACCAAAGTCAGGTGTCTCATCTCCGTAATGCCCCTCTCCCGCCACCATCTGAATCCCCGGGGCTGCAATCCCTCTGGAAACTCCGGGTTCCAGAAGAGCGGAGTTAGTCCCGTGTGGGGGGAGGATAAGCCGTCCCGGTATCGACATTTCCGCCACAAAGACATTGAGTGTTGAAACGCCGGGCTAGGGTGTGCGGTCTCAGAGCGAAAGCCAGGGAGCCACATGACCGTGTCCATGGGGCACTCCCCTCCCATCACCTCCTCCATCTGGACCCATCGCGTGTGCATCGCCGGGAAGTTCACCTGACTCCGCGTGGCCAGTTGGGCCGCTCTATAATAGGTGAGTAGATGCGGGGCCCCCAATGCCCCCGTGGTTCTCGCAAGGTATGTCCCCGATCTGGGTAGGAGGCTTCGTTTCCCCCCCCCCAGATAAAACCGCTGTACGTGGATAATATCTGACTTAACTACAGGGATTGTAAGGGTGCGGAAGTAGTAGAGTATCTTCGGCAGAAGGGTCATCTTCACCGAGTTAACCCTCCCAAACAGTGAAAGCCTAAAGCGGGACCACGTCTCCAGTAGCCCATGCAGCTGCGGGAGCAGCTTCCCATAGTTGGCTGTGTACATGCTCGCTACCCTGGGCGTGATGGCCACCCCCAGGTACTTCAGTGACTCAGTTCGCCACTTATATCTAAACGTTCTCTCCTAGGTGTGTAACCTCCGGGGTGAGAGAGGTTCATGGCCTCACACTTCGACATGTTGACCCTGTACCCCGACAGCCTTCCGAACCTCCCCAGGGTGTCTTCAAGGCAGGGGAGGGAGAGCAGCAGCGACGTCAGGGAGAAGAGGACGTCGTCGGTGAACAGACTGATCTTATAAGACTCCCCTCCCACCTCCACCACCCTAATGTCCCCCTGGTGTCTTATGAAATTGGCGAGGGGCTCTATGGCGAGTGCAAACAACAGGGGAAACAGAGGGCACCCCTGCCGGGTCCCATTCTTAATCACAAAGGGGTCTGATGTGCATCCTCCCGTGTCGACCCGGGCCGAGTACAGGGCCTGCACCCCCGAAAGAAAGTGGGGCCCCACCCCCACCCTCCGCAGGACCTCCCACATATTAGGGCCAGGCCACCCTGTCGAAGGCCTTCTCTGCGTCAAGGGACAGCAGGAAGGCCCCCCGATCC
Organism: Leptobrachium leishanense; assembly: GCA_009667805.1. Taxonomy (NCBI): domain Eukaryota; kingdom Metazoa; phylum Chordata; class Amphibia; order Anura; family Megophryidae; genus Leptobrachium; species Leptobrachium leishanense. The sequence continues at coordinate 358,157,650 of CM019063.1, read as the reverse complement.
CCAGTCATCGCCACCTGCAGGATGTTTATCGCCCGGCGGATATTGTCCGGCGCCTCCCTCCCCGTGATGAAGCCCACCTGGTCCGCGTGGACCAGCGCTGGCAAGCATGCCCCTAGTCGGGAGGCCAGCAACTTTGCGAAGATTTTTACGCCGACATTGATGAGGGAGATCGGCCTGTAGTTGGCGCAAAGGTTCTGGTCCTTGCTCTCCTTGGGGGATGACCGCAATTCTGGCATTCAGCATCTCCGAGGATGGGACCGTCTCCCCTCGCATGAAGGCATTAAAGAGCTGTGAGGTGTGGGCGGAGGACCGCGGTCATGCTCTTATAATAGGCTGCCGAAAAGCCGTCCGGCCCTGGGGCCTTGGACTTTTGGAGGGCCACCACCGAGCGGCCCACCTCCTCCTCCGAGATGGGTTTGTTGAGTGCTTCCCGCTGGGCCTCTGACAGCCTCGGCAGGTCTCCCACCTCCAGAAACTCAGAGCTCCCCCGCCGAAGGCGGGATGGGTCCTGTGGTGTCCCCCCCCCATATAGCTTCCCGTAGTAAGAGTCCTGAGATGCGGCGCGGGTCGTAAGCCAGCTCCCCATCCTCCTTGCGGAGCGTGCGGACCACCATTCGGAGCCGTTGTTTCAGACGGCGGGCCAAAAGGGCGTCCGTTTATCGCCCCTTTCGAAGAATTTCTGGCCTGTCCATTGAAGGGCGGCCTGTACCTGCCTGGAGTGCAGGAGGTTAAGTTGACCCCTCAGCTCTGTGATCTGAGGGACGAGGAGCGGGTTCCCGCTCTGCTGGTGGATCCTTTCCAGATCACTCACCTTTGCCGTCAGCTCCACCATTTCCCTGAGCCGTTCCCGCTTGAATCACGCGCCCCCTTATGACCGCCTTGTGGGCTTCCCATACGGTCACTGGGCCGATATCAGGCGTCTGATTAAGGGCGAAATATTCCTCCAGGTCCTCTCGCAGAGTCGAGGAGAACCCCGGGTCGAGCAGGAGAGAACCGTTAAATCTCCATGACGCCCCCTTGGCCGTGCCCCCCCTCCACCCGCGTCTCCACAATGGCGTGGTCAGACCAAGAGATCTCGTGTATTCGAGATGAGGAGTCTGGGGATTAGGACCCTACTGCAGAAGATGTAATCCAGTCTGGAATACATGTCGTGCGGGTGTGAGTAAAAGGTGTAATCTTTTTCTTTAGGGTTAAGCAGTGTCATAGATTCAGCTCGCTTACCAGGTTTCGTAGGGGCCTAACTCTGCTCACTGGGTAATTGGCCTAAGCGCCCCGGCTGCGGTCCATGTAGGGGTCCAGCGCAAGGTTGAAGTCTCCCCCGACGCACACGTGTCCGTTCGGTAGTTCGGACAGCCTGTCCGTCAGGGCTCTGTAAAAAGAGGCGTCGGGCGGGGAAGGGGAGTAGACGTTAACAAAGGTGTAGGGGTAACCCCCTATCCTCCCATCCACCCACAGGAACCTGCCCTCCATGGTCGGCCCTGGTCCCGGGTATGTTGGAAATGAAGACCAGCCCAAAGGAGGATCGCGACCCCGTTTTTCCGTGTAGGGCCCGTGGAGTGGAACTGCACAGAGAAACCGCTTCCCCAAAATGTAGGGGTTCTGTCTGCAGCAAAGTGGGTCTCCTGTAGCAGGACGACATCTGCCCCCAGCCTCTTATAATGGCGGGCCGTCATACGCCTTTTTTGTGGCGAGCGAAGGCCCTGCACATTGTGCTTAAGGAAACAAAGGCCCCCAGCAGCCCCCCCAGCCATGTGAAATAAGAAAGAGGTAGGAGGAAGAGAAGGCAAGGAGGGAGCGGAGGGGAGTGAGAAGAAGAGAGGGAGAGAGGCGAGGCGGGAAAGAGAAAGAGAAATAAAGAAGGGGAAGGGAGAATAGAAAAATTATATATATAATAGATCTTATATAAATAATAATAAAAAAAAAGGGTAAAGACAATTACTGTCGGTTGCCCAGGACCTCCTAGGCACTAAGGTAAATACAGGGGAAAGAACGGCAAGTCCCGGAATGACCTCACCCTTTGCCCCCCCGAAGGCAGCCACCTTCCATAACGCTAACAAGCCAATAGAACCGTGGACCTGCATGAACAGCAATTACTCCCGTTCCCCCTCCCGTCCCCCCGAGACCAACCCCCCCAACCGGAGCCCCCCCCGCCCCTCCCACTAGAGGCGAGAAAAATAAAGAAAACCCATTGTGCATGGAGTGAAAATGTCCGTGTCCAGAGGGCTTGGGGCGTGCATCGTCGCTCTCGATTTCGGTTATGCGGCCTCCCACCCCACCCCCCAATCGGAGTCCCATCCGGCAAGGGCCCAGGGGGACCACGGAGCCCCGCTCTATCCCTCTGTGCATCGCCCAAGGTCCAAATGGGTCAGGGGTGCATCTGGAAGGACGGGGGCGGACCGCTTCTCCTTTTGGCCCCAACCTCTCCGTTCACAGGCTGCTCGGTGTCGCTTCACGTTGCACGTCAAGGGTAAATATGTCCAGGAGGATGCCCCGAGGTCAAGGGTGTCAGTCCCGGGGGGGCTGTGGGCTCCCGTATTCAGCGCCGCGGGGAGCCTCGAGGTCCAGGACTCCCCCGACGTCCCTCCACCAGATCGAAGAGGTCCTGTGGCATCGGAATCCCAAGCGCCTCCAGGAGTCGAGGGCAGCCTGCTGGCAATCGCAGCGTCAGCTGGGCTCCGTTGTGGGGCACCAAGAGGCGGAAGGGGAAGCCCCAGCGGTAGCGGATCTGCCAGCGGCGTAGCAGTTCCGTCAGGGGTTTTAGGGCCCTGCGCTTTTTCTAGAGTAGAGGGCGCCAGGTCATTAAAGATTCGGGGTGCTATTCCATCCACAGCCAGTGCATCCCCCCTTGCAGCTCGTAAGACGGCGTCCTTGGTGGAGTAAAAGCGGCACTTAAGGATTAGGTCCCGAGGGAGCTCTCCAGGGTCCGGTTTAGGTTGGAGTGCTCTGTGGGCCCAATCCAAGGCCAGCTCCTGGTCCGGGAGATCAGGGAGCAGTGCCCGCAAGTATTTGTGAAGGAACCCCCTAATGTCCACCACCAATTCGGGCACGTCTCGGAAGCGGGATTTGAACGTCTGGACCTATTGTCCAGGTCTTCAACGCTCTCCTGCAGCGTCTCATACCTCTCCTGAAGGCTTCGCAGTTCGTTGTGGGTCGCAGCCTGGGCCCCCTCCACCTCATCCAGTCTGCTCTCCACCGCAGCAGTCCGTGTCCCCAGCGTTCCTATGTCGGCTCTCAGCCCCTGAAGGCCTGACCTGAGATCGGCCTGGAGGTCGTCCTTCACCGTTAGCATAAGCTGCTTGAGGTCCTGCACGTCTCTCCTTGTGCATAACTCTCCCGCCATCGTCTCCTTGCGGGCCCTGGCCGCCATCTTGGAGGGAGTCTGGCGGGAACTTCTCGTTGTGGAGTAGCAGTCCGCGATCGTCTGCTGACCGGAGTTGCGGGTCAGTTTGCCCCTGGGCATATCCTGGCTCCCTGGGTGTGAGCGGGCTGCAGTTCAAGGTGGCTGGGCAGACGTTGGCTTCTGTTGGGAGCCGTGCAGGTGCAGAGCTTCACTCGCAAGTGGCCATTCCCGGACTCGGCCAGACCATGCCCCCATGAGGAGGCTATTTTAATCTTCCACTCCATTGCAGGGTATGAGGAATTAGACTGCAGGTATACAATTTTACGTATTAAATCTACAATTTTATATTTTATGCTATTTACTTGATTAACATTTAGCAAAATGAATTTTTAATCATGTTGCTTTACAGCATTTGGCTATAAAGTGTGAATAACGCAAAGAGGTAATAAATATAGGCAAGAATGTGCTAGAGGGTTGTTTTTGTTAGATTTGAATCAAAATGGTAAATCTAAATTCACAAAATCACACGGCTACAGGAGTGATTACATAGATGTATATCCACAAAAAGTATTGCATTGTTAAGGTTTTAGGCATTTAAGAAAATAAATACGTATGTTTAAATGCTTACAACAGCAGGGATTCTGATTAGACAGTATGATAAAGAAATTAGAGAATATATACATACATACATATATATACATATATATATATAAAGCTTTATCACTGAGTCTGAGCACATTTACACTAAGGGTTATTTGCCAGTTACTGAAATTTCCGTTTACACAATTCAGGGACACCAGTTCACCGAAAATACAGTGCAGTCACTATTCACCGAATGGTAGGGATGGACCAACACTTTTTTTTTTTTGAAGACCAAGTACAGCTACCTTTTTCCAGGTACTCACCTCTATCATTAGAGTTTTCCAATAAATTTATGATTTTGCTGAAAGCCTGTCCAGTGTATGGAAATCTTGAAACGTATGGCCAGAAACCCCATTCACCCACTGCACAGGCCTACATAAGCCTCAGACATGGGCACGCTTGGGAGGCTGGCAGAATGCTGTAGTGGGGGGGGGGGGCCGGCAGTTCACAGGAGCAGACGTGTTTGGTTGGAGCTCCGCACGTCTGCTCCTTCTAAGGGACCTTTCGCAGACTTTCCCGTGATGTTTATGGTGATTCCGGTGCCTGTGTGGCTGGCCACCAGTTCTGCGTTGTCTGGGGGCCGTTTAGTCCCCCCCTCCGGACGAGAGACAACCTTGGCTGCTGTTGCTGAGTGGCTGAGGGGAGCCGCCGGTGGCCATCTTGAGGCCTACCACTTGAGAAACGCCTTGTGGTACTGAACACTTGCCCTGGACCGTATCTATGCTGCAGACAACGGAGATGGCCCAAGTCTTCTGGCAGCCCTGGATGTCGGGTTTGCGGGGGCAGCGGACGGAACCCTGGGGCAAGGAAGGGATGCAGAGGCCACTCTGTCCGGCCTGGATGCCTGCCCGTTAGTGCTTGAGTGGGAAGATGAAGATGGCCTGCTCACTAAGGTATAAAGACAAAGAAGGACAAAGGACAAAGACGTCGAGGATGGCGGCCTAGACGAGGTTCTGGCCCAGAAGTCTTGGCTCCCCAGGCTGTTCCTGATTTCCAGTGCTGGAGATAGAGCTGCGACTCGCACGCCCCGGAGGAAGGCGGTGTTGGTAAGACCGGTGAAAGCGGTGCCCCCTCGACGGCCTGGATCGGATGGTCCCAACCGGCTGGCGGTCAGGAAGGCACAGATGCGCACATCGAGGTATCAAGCAGATCTGCCCTAGAGCCTGGCGATGGAGTTCGGGGAGCGGCTTGGGCCTCGAGGGGCCCGGTAGGTTTCCTCTGAGGCACTGAATTGGCAGCGGATGGGCGCCACAGCTTGTTGGGTGTTGCATTACCTGTCCCATGCCAGTGTTTATTTCATAATGCAGGCTGAAGGGACCTTTGGACTGCGTTACTGAAGATGTTGAATTACCCCCCCCCTTTTTTGTTTCTCCCTGATTTTTCTTTTTCTAAAGAAACCTTTTGTTTTTTCTCCCCCTCCCTCCTTCAGAGACTTTTTATTTTCCGAGCCGTTTGGTTTTTTCTGACGATTGTGGCCCCCCCATTTATGCTGAGAACTCTGATTTTTGGTGGAGCATTTTATTTATAATTTTTTTTCTCTAAAGATGACTAATTTTCAGATGTGACTTTTTTCTGCATGTCCCCCCCTTCCTCAATGTGCCCCCCCCATTTTTGTTCCTTTGGCAACTTTGGGATGCCTAGGGGGACATAGCCGAAGCCAGGCGTCGGGCTTGCCCCCCTGGGTACCTGGGCCTTGTGCCACTTAACCCCCATGGCTATCTCCCACGGTTTTTGGCCATGTGGGAATTCGCCAGGGTCGGCACACTATTGGCTTATGCCACTCCCCCCCCCCCTATTTTCTCCCCCTCCCCCTTTATTTAGCTCATTTCGGGTGATTGCTTAAGCTGTGTAATCTTGCTTATTTACTGTTCTATGCGACTAATTCTTCCTCCAAAACGACGTGCTTCGATCCTGCGTGACCGTTTTATTTTATGTGAGGACTTGTTTTGTTCCTGCGATGTCATTTTCTCTATGCATAGCTATTTTTGCCATTTTTCTTACGCCGAGTTATATTTGATGACCCTTTGTGGCCCTGCAAGGCCCTTATTTCCAGTTTGATGTCTTGCTGACAATATTACAAAATAAAAATTGTAAATTCAAAAAAGAATGCTGTAGTGGCACATTTAAGATCTTGTGAATGCGCAGAAGCAGGGCCCGGGAGAGCCACGTTAGAACATACACATGGCCTCTCGCTGGAACACAGACAGCCGAGGAGCCTGGCAGAATGCTGCTACAGCATTCTGCCAGCTGCCCAAGTGTGCCCAAGGGGAGTGTGTGCAGGCCTGTGTAGTGTGTGAATGGGGTGTCTGGTCATACCTTTTTTTTTTGGCTGTGTATTTGGGTTCGGCCAGGACGTTCTGATTTGCCGTTACCACCAGCTTTTAAAAGACGTTAAAATTAGGCACGCACACATTGTCCGTTAAAATTTGCGCATAGATTATAATACCATCAGTTTACCAGCGAACAAACGCATTTGCGCTCACAATGTTAAGTATAGGACGTGCAAAGTACATTACATACAGGTCCACCCGCGTTCGACATTAACGCGCATTTTTTGCGCGGACGTTGTAAAACGACGTTCTGCGCAAAGGTTTTTGCCCCTCGTGTTAATGCGTTTTTGCGTACGCTTTAAGGGGTTAAATACTTTGCGCAACCATTAACGCCACAGGACGTTCCATGCCGTCCTGCATTTGGCGGGCTTTAATGCCGCAGGACAGTATGGAACGTCCTCGGCGTTAGGAGCCCAGCCGGAGGATATACTCACCTCCCCGGCGGCTCCCACGCAGATCTGGCTTCCATGCAGCCTCGTCTGAGTTTTTTTATAGCCTCCCGGCGCGATGACGTCAGTTTCAGGCGCACCCCCCGCCGGAGCATGGGGAAGCACCTGGAGAGGAGGGATCATTCGTATCCCTCTATCTCCCCATCGCCGGGGGCTAGAAGGCTGTGGCCAGCATCGCTGGAATGGTCACAACCTGACCTTTCCAGCGATGTATGGGGGTTAACCCCTTAGTTGCCAGGTCGCGACCGGGCACTAATTTGTGCCCGATCGCGGCCTATTTCCGGTGGGGGCCACCATCTTTGATGGCAGCCCCCACCTCGGGTCGACTCATCGCGCCATGCACGATGATGTCAGTTAACCGGGGAAGCCCTAGCTGCAAAGTGATTTCCTAAGAAAATCCCATGGAGAACATGGGGGGAGGTTCTTTGAACCCCTTTATCTCCTGATCGGTGGCAGCTAGGGTATCATGCCTGATATCGTTGGAAAGGTCTGAGCATGGCCTTTTCAACGATATCAAACATGACAATGATAAAAATAAAATGAAAGTGTTAAAAATAAAAAATAAAAAAAACGTGCTTTTGTTTGATGCAGCATTATTGTTCACATTTCAATTATAATGTGAACAATGATGCACCAATGATTTTTTTTGGGGGGGGGGGTTTAGCTAAAATCACGTAATTTCCCCCCCCCCCCCAAAAGAAAAGGGTTCCCAAGTCTACCCCATAGAATATAACCGCAAAGGATCGGATAATAAAATGCGAAAAAAGTTTACACACTGGATTTTTGAAATTTATTGAAAATTCACATTTTTTTTACGTTTTTTGTTAGTGCTTTGGTGAAACAGAACAGCTATGAGAATGTGATCTCTTAACTTACTGTTGTGATGAGATGGCTTTAACTCCCAGTCTAGATGAATTACAGACAGTGACTCAATCGAGATGACACCTTGAAGATCTGTTGAAGTTTTATTCCAAAACTGTAGAAAATCCACAATATACATCCGATAGATTCATTATGATTTTTTGACCTGAGTCCATAAGGCTTGCAAAGGATTGCTGGGAAGGGAACAAGGGTGGAGCTATTTGAACAGTGAACAGGAAATCCCTGCGCCATGAGGAAGGGAGGAGAGAAACCCAGGGGTAGAGAAGACATGTGCAATTCTTAAAGGCAGATCACAAGTCATGTGAAACATGACACTCCGTCGAAATCTATGATTTCTATAATTAAATAACTTTGACTAAAGTTCAAAACAAATAAGTGAAGATTCTTTTCCAGGAACATCTGAAAAACAAGAGGGAAGGGAAGAACAAGAGAAAATAATGCAACATTAACAATTCTTGCAGATCTTGATCTTGATGGTCCAGGCTGTGAGAAGAACAGTCAGTGAGTCCATCTTCAGAGGGGAAGGCAGGAACATGCACCAATCCTGCTTACCTCCCTTTGAGTCAAATTTAAGACTTGTCTTCCGCTTTGAGCAGAAGGCGTACAAGTTCCTTTATAGGCCTGAAGAGAAGTGTGGAGAATCTTCTTTCATGAAGGAGTTGTAAAGTTTTCTGGTCCAGTACCAGTCTAAGAATTTTCTTGCAACTCCAATCTTGCGTCCAAGAGTTTCCCATGTGAAAGGAGTGAGGTGGGTTGAATTCCCATTTACACTTGTCATTCAAGAAGTTCAGTATCTCTTCTGGTCGAGAGGCATCCTGAATTGTGGGGGGGCCTTTACAGATGTGCCGCTTGTGACATTGTTGGTTTGTGTCAGAGCTGTTTGTAAACTGAAGAGCAATGTGAATAAGGCGTGCAATGGCTCTTACAACAGAAGACCACATAGAAAGGCGTTCAAACGGTGAAGACTCAGCCTTACCCTTTCTTTCACAGAGGTGTTGAGTGTAATGGTAACAGCTCTAAGTTCTTTATCAGATTCCGGTTCAAACAGTTCAAAGGTAGAATTTGTAGAATTTGAGATGAGGTCTTCATTCAAGAGTATTGGTGGGAATAGCCATAATGTGTCCAGAAATGCAGTAGCAGGTACTGCACGCGTACCTCGATCAGCAGGGTTGAAGTTAGTGGACACATGGTGCCATTGTTCAGGTGCAGAGAACTTTCTTATACGTTCCACTCTGTTGCCTACATACACGTGGAACTGTCTTGTCTGATTATGTATGTATCCTAGCACTATTTTACTATCTGTGTAAAAGTCAAAGGAGTCTATTTCAGTGTCTGCTTCAAGTTCTATAAGCTCAGCAATTTCCACACCTAACACAGCTGCGCAAAGTTCAAGCCTTATGGACTCCGATTCATTATGATTTTTTGACTGTTCTGTTTCTCCAAAGCACTGAGAATGTGATCTCTTAACTGTCTGTAATTCATCTAGACTGGGAGTTATAGCCATCTCATCACAACAGTAAGTTAAGAGATCACATTCTCAGTGCTTTGGTGGAGAAACAGAACAATAGCATTCTGGCAGGACATCACGTATATATAGAATTATGATATATTATTAATCTGCCGAGTCTGCCGGAAAGAACGATATATAATTTGTCTGGGTGGTATAATAATACGTGACTCAAAACCGCGTTTAAACATGAGCAAAAACTTCAGCAAACTTCACTTCCAAAAAGAGCGCCGAACTTGTAAAATTACTCCCATCCTTAAGGGGTTAATAGAGCCCTGGAAAGGCTGACAGCAACTGAGTAAACAAAAATAACCCTTGATTTAGAGTTAAGAACAATATTGTTGAGTGTGCCAGCCAAGGGATTAGAAACTAGTGGGGGAAAATACTTTAGAGCTGTACCCTTATCCTCCCGAGTAGTGCCCCGCCTGTATACAGGTGATGAAAAGAACAGTTTCACAAAAGAGAAGTAACTAGAAAAATACAGCTAACAATATCAACTAACATGTCCAACCAAGAATAACTGAACTTGATCCCTGATGACAAGGAGTCTGTTAAACATGTAATTAAAACCTTCAAAAGATTGCCTTTATGGGAGAGGGACGCGTGAGTGTCTGCCAAGAGATTACTGGAAACTGACGAGAGGTGTTCAGCCTGGAGCCTTCTGCAATTCCTCTGCTACACGAGATGGTGCCTGTGGTAGCAGTATGGCTTCAGGGAGCGGGATCCCCATGGTGGAGAATAGGGCCAGCGCTTCTGAAGCTTTTGTACAAGCATATGATTTGCCCTTGTGGGTCAGAATAATTTTGATGGGGTAGCCCCATGTGTGTTTGATCCAATGTGCTCTAAGGGCTTTCGTATAGGGGCACCATTTCGGGTGTTTTACCAAAGTGGATGGTGCCGAATCCTGAAATATTAGTGGGGAATCTTTGTATTCCAGAAAGGGCTCCCTGCAATAATTGTAGATTTTCTCTTGCCGTATAGCAATGCCTGCACACCATCACATCTCGTGGTAGAGAAAAGTGAGCCGAAGGAGGACGGAAGGCTCAGTGGCTCCTATTAATGTGGAATGGTTTGGGTGGCATCAAAGGGGACTAACAGTCTGAACATTGGTAGCACTGCTTGGTAGGCCCTGGATTTGCAGGGGTGTGAGGAGTTGCTGGCATCCTCCAGTGTGTACTCTAGGTGGTGGACCTTTGTTGCCAGGGTGCAAACAGTCTGCCAGCTCATTATGGGGCCTAGCCAGCACATCAGAACAGTCCTCCAGTGCCAATGTCTGGGCTCTGGCTTCAATTGATCCACAGCCATAACTATTTTTTTTCCCCCAATACTTATTATTGACAGATTCAGGTTGTGGTACAGTGTAGAAGGAAACCAAACAAAATCACTCACATTCCCTCATAGTCCAACAATCCCACCTGGTTACTCGCGCGAACAAGGGGAGAGTCCACATAAATTATATATTAAGCGAGTGGTATCGAGTCCGAAAATTCTAGGAATGCCCGCGGGCAAGGAAGGGGTAGTAAAGGAGGAGTCGTCAGGGATCTGGTCTGGTACCAGCAGGTAGATTCAAAATCCCTCTTCACTTTAGAAATTACATTTTCTGGTAAAAGACAAAGTACAACAGTTTTTTGATAAGTGGCTGCAGTTTATGTCATCCTTGTGAAGAAAGGTCTCTACCCAATCTTAATGGAAAATGGCATAAAAGCAGGAGTAGAACATAGAGAACGAAGGGGGTGGCAATCCATTGCCCCAAAATGGCCTTCTTAGCCAGTGCGGACAGAACGCCCAGTAGAGCCTTCTGATTCCTGGTCAAGCCACGGGCCTTGCTTTCCGAAAAGAGGTTGAACAAAGCCCAATCCGGAGTGGAATGCACCGCCAGTTTTAAAATCTTTACACCAAATCTCCGTATGGAGTCCCAAAATATTGATATGAAGGGGCAGGACCACAAGCAGTGGAAGAGGTCAGCATTGGCATGCAAACACTTAAGACACTGGGCAGAACCGAGGGGCGTAATGAGGGCCAATCTATCCGGGGCCACATAAGCACTATGGAGCAGTTTAGAAAAAAAACATTTCATCATATTGGGCTGAGCGGATCTGTTTACGTAGTTTATTAGTGGCTGCTATCAAGGTTAAGGGTGATTGTTTGGGGAGGTGAACACACCAGGTAGCTAGTCCCGTGGTCACGGCGGATCAGTCAAATTGAGGCTTTAGTAAAGCATGATAGAATGCTGTAGATGGACCTAGGGTCGTCTGTGTATCAAATAGATTAAGAAAGTTACACAGCTTTAAAATGTTCAGCTGCGTAGATACGAACGCTGAAAGCTGCACATAATAAGGCTAGGGTCAGACTGAGGCAGTGCGAACGCGCGTTCTGGCGCACATAATCACGGCCGCACTAGCAGCAGATGCCGGGCAATGACAGCCAATATACGAAGTACGGTCGCACAAAAGTCCGGCCGCGCAACGCAAGTGGAAATGAACACATTTTTTCGAGAACGTTAAACCGCTGGTACTGACGTACAGAGTGCGCTGCGGCCGCATGGCAGCGTGTGTGCGTGATTAGGAGATGTCAGACGCTGCTAGTGTGCGGCCAACATAACGTTCAAACAGCCGGATTTCCCTAGACTTCTTTTCACCCCATCGTCATGAAATACGTCCAGAATTGCGCATCGTCTGACCACTTAAGCGTATTCCGTGAAAAAATGCGTGCGCACGCATCGACGTACATTTTGACGGTGGCCGCAGAAAATGCGCTCATCTGTCCCTAGCCTAAACCGGATGGAGGGGGGATAGGGGCCTTCAATGTACAGAGATCGCTATAGGAAATAAGAGTGTGCGGGCTGTAACAACAAGCAACCTATTTGGGTAAAGCCTTTATCCACCAAAACCCGAAATGCCAAGGCCGCTGAGCCATTCTGGAAGGCGGGATTATGAAGTAATGGTTGAAAAACTGAAGCCTTCGAGGACAGGCCCAGCTATTTGCGAGCCCTATAACACACCTCTCGGCCGGCAAAGAGCAAGGGGATAGATCTTTGGATCAGAGGGATCATGGAAAATGGGAGAGTGGAGAAAAGCCAACAGGAAAAGCGGGAAAGACATGGCTCGATCCAAGGCACAGTCGGTGTATCTGGATGAGTCAGAGATCCAATCAGCCACTAGACGATACAGGGCCGCAATATAAGAATAAATGTCTGGCAAGTTCAACCCCCCCCATACCATAGGGAAGCTGAAGTTTACATAACGCTATGCGTGCTCTCCCTACACTCCACATAAATCTAGTAAGCAATGAGTGGGTAAGTGCAATGTCCTTACGTTTGAACAGAATTGGTAGCATTTGGATTGGATATAGCAAACGGGGAATGCCACCATTTTTATAAGGCTGCGTCTCCCCAGGTAAGACAGCGGAAGTTTTGCCCAGGAAGTCGGCAAATCTTTGCGTGGGGCCAGGAGGGGTGGGACGTTGACCTAATATAGCCGCAAGGCATCGGTCGGCAATAGCACACCAAAGTACTTAGGGACACCGGTGCCTGATCAGTCCTTTGCTGGCAGAACCCAAAAGGTATCGCTAATATTTTGTCATAATTAATCTTAAAACCAGAGGCTAGGTCGAAGTCTTCTAAATACGTCAATAAGGTCGGGATGGCCCTATCAGGGCTAGAGATGGGAAGGCCTGGAAAAAAACTGGTTTTCCAAAGCTGTTTTTTTTTCTGGAAAAATTGAAAACCAAAAGTGTGTGATATGTTCTTTTACAAGGATATATAATACATCTAATATAGATTTAATACCATATGCATTAGGACCTTACTATCGTGAAAGGGATGGTGGGTGTGGGTTTAGCGCTTCATAGAAGTCCCCAGAGGAAAGGCACAAGATTGGAAGTGTCCCTAATAAAAAAAAAAAGGAGGTGACCCCACTTTGGCAGGTGGCTTTAAGCAGAATACCAGGTGAAGTCTTCTTACACGTAGGACCTAAAAAAAAAAACAGAAACGCATATGGTGCAATATTGTCTGATAAGGGAAAGCTTAGTAATATATGTAATTGCTCATAGTCACAGAGTGAGAGCTGCCAGCCCTCAAATGGAGACGTATCAGGTATTATAGGGTTACCCGCTTACCCCAAAAACGGTCCTCCTGGATACCTTTACAATATAGTCACTAGGTAAATAAGTGTAGATTTGCCAGTGGAAAAAAATAAAATGGAAAAAAGAAAAAAAAATATTAAATGAAAGTTAAGACAAAATTAATTTAAATCAAAGATAAATAAATCAGAGTTAACAGCCAAACGCGTTTCACCTGTTACATAGGCTTCTTCAGTGTCAAAAACAAAACAGAATTACATGGGAGGTGTATTAGCACATTTAAATACACAAGTTTCTCCTTCATACTCAGCTGTATTCATTTGTAATTCGCCGTCCAGCAACTTCCACCGGGCGGCACCATCTTTGTATACATCATAGAAGGAGGACCTTAGAGCTAGCCGAGAATATGGGATAGAACCCTCTCATGTGGGGATCAGTCTGCGTCTCAGGCTCAGACACGCCAAAATGGCTTTCTTTATTTTTCCTTAGATGGCTTTTCACCAAACTTTGTTTTATCGTTGGAGCACCCCTGTTGAGAATCCTAGGTTTCTCATCAAGAATCTCCTTTAGTTAGGTATCTCTCAACAGGATAGGCCAGTGTTTATTAATAATTTGGTTAATACTTCTCGTTCACCACTATAGTTATAAATGAGGGAAACAGTGTCAGCACTATCTGGGGCACGCCGTTTATACTGGATAAGATCTTTCCGATCTTTCCTTCCAACTTCTTCCATAAGATTATTAAGAAACACTTGATCATGTCCCTTTTCTTGAAAATTAGTAACTAATTGGTTGGCTTGTGCCATATAAGATTCTGATTCAGTGCAATTCCTTCGTAATCGAATAAATTGTCTCTTAGGGCCACTGCGTATCCATGCCGGGGCGTGGCAACTTGTAGTGTCTATATAGTTGTTCACGTCAACCGGCTTAAAGTAGGTTTTGGATTTTAAGTTATCTTGAATATATATCGTAAGATCTAAAAAGTTATTGTCTGTCCTACTATGGGATTCATCAAGTTTTATTCCCCAATCATTGTCATTCAGGGCCGTAAAAAAGGAATGTAGCGTCTCCTCGTCACCCCTCCAGATAAAAAGATCATCGATATATCTTTTGAAGAGAACCAGGTCTTGCGCCCAGCCACCCGAACCACAGAGATTCCCATTGGCCCATAAAGAGGTTCGCGTAAATGGGCGCAAACCTGGTTCCCATGGTAGTACCCGTCTTTTGAAGGTAAAACTGATCGTTAAAAAAGAAGTAATTATTCGAGAATAAAATGCACTCCGAATAATAAAGTCATTGTTCACTCGGATATAATTCCTGCTTGTCTAAAAAAATGGTGTAAAGCTTGGCAACCCCGATCATGTGGGATGACACTGTACAAAGATTGTACGTCAGCTGTTACTGAAATAAAATCAGACTGCCAGTCAAACCCATCCAAAATTTGTAGTAAGCTCATGGTGTCTTTTAGATATGACGGTATCTCCCTCACCATAGGTTGTAAAAGGACATCTAAATACTGCGAGAGCCTACTTGTAATAGAGGAGATACCTGACACAATGGGTCTGCCTGGGGGATTAATTAAGTCCTTATGAATTTTTGGTAATAAATAAAAGACTGGGATTTTGGGGAATGGAATATTTAAAAATTTAAATTCCTGCTCACTTAAAACACCACTAGCGAGACCCTCACTGAGTAATTGCGTAAGGGATTCCTTAATTTTGGGGGTGGGATCCGAGTTAAGAGTTTGATAGGTGACTGCATCGCCCAATTGTCGCAAGGCTTCACCTATATATTTGTATCTGAAATCACAATCCCAGCCCCCTTGTCAGCCGGTTTTATAACTATAGTGGAATCTCCTTCAAGTCTTTTTAAGGCTAGAATCTCTCCCTTCTTTAGATTGGGGGCGTTTCCATTACCATTCATCTTTTCTAAATCAGACAGGACCATGAACTCAAAAACTCATTTCCTCCGATATGCAGTGCTTAGGAAAAAAAAGTGGATTTGTCCCGGAGACTCGTATGGGTGAACCTGGAGGTGGTTTCAATGCGTTCCAGAGGGTTTTTAAGAAAAAAAAAATTTAAGGCATAGCTTCCTTTGAAATTTTTTCAGATCTATATACATCTGAAATTTGCCGTCTCTACTTTGGGGGGAAAATTTGAGACCCTTTCTCAGAACATTAACCTCCATCTCAAGAACACGCTCACTCAAATTGAAAATACCCAAACTCCCAAACTGAGGATTCATGGTCTCCGTGTGAATGGAAACAATCAATTCTTTCCTTTCTTTAAATGACCTCCCCCCTCTGGTCCCTCTGTTTTTTCAATTGTCTTTTTCGGGATGTCATTCTTATGTCTGGCTCCAGTGGTATTGTCGGAGCTTTGGATTGGTTCATCCCTTTCGGTACCTGCTAAAAAACCTCAATTCTAGGTTCCTGCCTGAGTATTTCAAAGCGGTTAATAAGGGGAAGATCCCTTTATGGGGATCTGCCCTTATTCCACTGAGACGCCCAGATATAATTAGATGGACTCTCATTTTGCAAGCGGTCAAACTCTCTATCAGAGATGGGGGTCATATATTGCGACGGGGTAAAATCTGGAGTTGCCGTCATTATTTTGGATGGGTTTGACTGGCAGTCTGATTTTACTTTAGTAACAGCTGACGTACAATCTTTGTACAGTGTCATCCCACATGCTCGGGGTTGCCAAGCTTTAGACAAGCAGGAATTATATCCGAGTGAACAAAATGATTTTATTATTCGGGGAGTGCGTTTTATTCTCAAGAATAATTACTTCTTTCTTAACCATCAGTTTTACCTTCAAAAGACAGGTACTACCATGGGAACCAGGTTTGCGCCCAGTTAAACAAACCTCTTTATGGGCCAATGGGAATCTCTGTGGTTCGGGTGGCTGGGCGCAACACCTGGTTCTCTTCAAAAGATATAGCGATGATCTTTTTATCATCTGGAGGGGTGACGAGGAGATGCTACATTCCTTTTTTACGGCCCTGAATGACAATGATTGGGGAATAAAACTTGATGTATCCCATTGTAGGACAGACATTAACTTTTTAGATCTTACGATATATATTCAAGATAACTTGTTAAAATCCAAAACCTACTTTAAGCCGGTTGACGTGAACAACTAAATAGACACTTCAAGTTGCCACGCCCCGGCATGGATACGCAGTGGCCCTAAAAGACAATTTATTCGATTACAAAGGAATTGCACTGAATCAGAATCTTATGGCACAAGCCAACCAATTAGTTACTAATTTTCAAGAAAAGGGACATGATCAAGTGTTTCTTAATAATCTTATGGAAGAAGTTGGAAAGATCGGAAAGATCTTATCCAGTATAAACAGCGTGCCCCAGATAGTGCTGACACGGTTTCCCTCATTTATAACTATAGTGGTCGAACGAGAAGTATTAACCAAATTATTAATAAACACTGGCCTATCCTGTTGAGAGATACCTAACTAAAAGGAGATTCTTGATGAGAAACCTAGGATTCTCAACAGGGGTGTGTCATGGAGCTGATGTAACGCTCCATGCTTCAAACCCCAAGAGACTTTATGTTCATTTAGATCGTGTGTTAAATATATTTTACATCGTTTGGTTTTAGTTTAATTTAGTTTAGTGTAAAATGGCATAACTTTAGTTTTAAAAATACTTCTATTCCTGTTGGTAAATGTGTTTCTGTATAGCCAGTAAACAAGCTTTACTGCTGTATAATTTATGCACCAGGGCTTTTCCCCTTATCTAGCTGCATATTTGATTCAAGAAGTCTGTGATTGTGTATTTAATCTGATGTGTTAGAACAATAGGTTATGCAAATGTTGTGTGAGCTAAAGGCTAAAGAATGTAAAGAATGTTTATTGTAAATAACTGACATAATGTAATTAGTATATTGGTAGGACAAGGTGCGTCATTTATGCAAATTATGACTGTTGGACTTCAGCATAAATGGTGGCGTTTTGTTCATTAAAAAGTCAGAACTCTCAGAGCGAGAATCCTGTTTTAAAGCATACAGCCGCGCCTGGTGTCTTTATTACAAACTACGCTACACTATATACTCAACATCAGAAGGCACCGAGCGGCCTTCTGGAAATTCCTAACGGCTCCAGGGCAGAGGAACAGAAGCAGGTGGGTCAAGCTGCTCGAGGCGCTGAGGACAGCGCTCCCAGTAGCCGGGCTGACCACAACAAAGGGGTGTCTGGAGAGTCAGGACAGACGGAAGAGAACGGTTCCGTCACAGGGTGCTCCAACGATAAAACAACGTTTGGTGAAAAGCCATCTAAGGAAAAATAAAGAAAGGCAGAATGCCTTTAATGAGAGAGGTTTCTATCGTTGTGGGATTTGTTTGGCATGCAAGAGTTTCTTTGAAAAAGGAATGTATAGAGAGTTTAAATTACAAAAGGGGCTTTCAAATTGAGGCAGGTTTTGACCTGCCACTCAAAATATGTTATATATGCCATTGTCTGCCCCTGCGAGTTAATTTATATAGGAAGGACCACCAGACCACTACACATTCAGGTTATGGAGCATCACAGAAATATTAGACGGGGCTTTATGCAACATTCAGTTTCAGCACATTTCTCAGAGAAACATAATTGTTCCGAGAGGTCTAATGTTTTTACCTTTGAAGAAAGTTCCTAAATATTGGAGGAGAGAGGATTTTCTTAGAAAGTTCAATCAGGAAGAAATGCGCCTCGTTTTTTATTTTGACACACTGATCCCAAAGGGCCTCAAAGACTTCGAACTTTGCCATTTTTTATGAAGACTTTGGGCCCCTGGATGAGATATTACTGGTGGTAGATGGTGTTATTTTTTTTTCCTTTCTTTTAATATATAAATTTTTGAGTCCCGCTAGCCCGCTATGGGGGCCTTTATCTAGAGGCTTTTTTAATACATTTTGGCTTGATTTTTACCAATTTTAGAGTTTTACTATTTTTGTAATTTTAAGAATTATTTTTTTTTCTTCCCCCTGTATTTTTTGGGGGGAGGATATGGTATTAGTCTACTTAATGTCTATCTGGTAGGTGGTGTGTCTACACTTATCTTAGGCATCTCATAGGCATATTCCTTTTTTTAATAGAAGAGAAGGGAGAAAGAAGGGCAAGCGAAAAAAAAGGAAAAAGTAATTTGTCTTTTTATTCATTACAAATTTTTTAGATATGCAATAAGGTGTAATCGAAAATACCCATTTTTTGGCAGATTTTGGGGGCACTGTGCAATAAGATGCGAGTGCTTATATGTTTACACAGATTTGAGTGACAAAGGATATTAGAGCGCCCTTTGGGAGATTCCCTTCTAAGGGTGGAAACAGTGAGGTTTTTTTTTTAAAATTAATTTTTTTTCTTCATTTTGTTTTTTTGTTTTTAATATTATGTATTGCCTATACAAATAGTATTGTGGGGTGATGGGCTGCGACTATTTGCCCGCACTGAAGCCTGTGTGTGACGCCGAGGGGGTGATCGCCCAGGTGCGGTGGAGAGGGACGGAATTTCCGGTTTGGAAGGGAAGCCATTTTGGCGTGCGCTCCAGCCTGAGACTCGGGCTGATCCCCACATGAGAGGGTTCTATCCCATATTCCTGGCTAGCTCTAAGGTCCTCCTTCTATGGATGTATACAAAGATGGTGCCGCCTGGTGGAAGTTGCTGGACGGCGAATTACAAATGAATACAGCTGATTATGAAGGAGAAACTTGTGTATTTAAATGTGCTAATACACCTCCCATGTAATTCTGTTTTGTTTTTGCCACTGAAGAAGCCTGTGTAACAGGTGAAATGCGTTTGGCTGTTAACTCGGATTTATTTATTTATTTTTGATTAAATTAATTTTGTCTTAACTTTCATTTAATATTTTTTTTTTATTATTTTTTTTTCCATTTATTTTTTTCCACTGGCGAAAATCTACACTTATTTACCTAGTGACTATATTGTAAAGGTATCCAGGAGGACTGTTTTTGGGGTAAGCAGGTAACCCAATAATACGTCTCCATTTGAGGGCTGGCAGCTCTCACTCGGTGTATGAATGTGTATGAGTATGTGTATGAGCAATTACATATATTACTAAGCTTTCCCTTATCAGACAATATTGCACCATATACGCCTCTGTTTTTTTTTTTTCTAGGTCCTACGTGTAAGAAGACTTCACCTGGTATTCTGCTTAAAGCCACCTGCCAAAGTGGGGCCACCTCCTTTTTTTTTTTTTATAAGGGACACTTCCAATCTTGTGCCTTTCCTCTGGGGACTTTATGAGGCGCTAAACCCACACCCACCATCCCTTTCACGATATTTGTACTGTGGATATTGGGAAGTGTCCACTGGGGTGGAAGCGAATCTAGGGGCAACTAAGCGCCTGGGGAATTCTTTTTTTCTTTTATTAGGACCTTACTACCATATGCATTAGGACCTTAATGAAAGATTTCTGAGACTTTAAGCTGAAGACGAGCAAATCCTGGAAGAACAATTCAAGTAACACGCCTCAATGCAATACGAATACAACAAAAAATGTGTAGCGCTGTGATAGTTTGACTTTATATAATGGACTGATGCTACCACTAGAGGGAGACAGAGCCAGAGACATTGTGGACTATGTTGTGCCAAGAAACTCCATCTCCCAGAGACCTTGAAAAAAAAGGGAACAGGAAGTGGGCATGCGGCGCCAAGAGAGACATCCGAAGCCTCAAAGTGCAAAAGTGCTACTTTGTTAATTGCTTCAATACACAGGGCCCCAACGTTGACTAGTCGAAGATAACTTTGCTCATTCTCTGGCCAGTTGACTATAGTACCTAGGTACCCCAAGACCCCACCTTTGAGCCTTTTTAAACGGGACTTAAACTCGCGAACTGAGGGGGTTAACCGTTGTTTTCTTCCGCCGTGTGTTTTCCCACGTTGCGCATTCCTGTTATTATCTAACGTACATGGGTATTATATGCCACTTTACTGATCCAGTAAAGTATAGAACTTAGAAAATCCACAACAGTGCTGGTGTATAGTGATTCTTAGTGCGGTGAGACTATCCTGGGTTAATTCAGCACCTCCTCCGGGGGTGAGCGCTACATATTAATTTCAGCCTCTAGGGGGCACTGCAGAGAAAAGGCTTCAGTTTAGCTTGATTGGGAGTTCCATCTTGTACCTCCTACAGTGGCTGTTAGTTTGTCGTCTCAGGCCTTAATTGACAAGAGGTTAAATTTGTCCATTTGATCCCTGTTAATGGTCTCTCCAGTACAGATAACACCCCAGGGCTTGACAAATTTGCTTTGAATCTAGGAGCCAGCTGCAAATGTTAGGAGCCAGGTTTTTCTTCAGACTAAGGCCGGTGTCAGACGAGCGCCCTAGATGCGCCCGTACTGACATGCCTACCGGCGTTCGTTGCAGCGTTGTGATGCTGCAACGGGGCCGGTCAAGCGCTTGAATGCAGTCACAAAACTGCCGTCACAGCTCAAGCTGTGCTATCCCCTCACCTGGGGTTTCACTTTAGACCCCAAACAACCATTTCCTTTTTATGCAGTGAAGGCATATTGCAAAAAAGTTTAAAATCATTCCCTAAACCTATATACATACACAATAAAACACGGAATCGTAACCCAAAGTAATTGGATGGATGGCTCCCTTTCTACAGCGCTCCAGAGTATGTTGGTGCTGTTTAAATAGTCATTAGGCAATCCGGCCTGCAAGCTCGCTGTGCGCTTTAAAGTCACAGAAACGGATGTGGCCGTGTTGTTGCAATCACCCATCCAGATGTCTTGCGTTGTCACAGAGGGGCAATCTGGAGCGCTGCACATATACATCTACATATACATATATACGAAAGTCCTGACTGACTGATCAACGCCCAGCTGAAACCGTTTATCCTAGGAACGTGAAATTTTGAAGGTGCACTGTTTTTATGACGTAGGCACCCACTAAGGAAGGGTTTTTGGAAACTCCGTCCCTAAGGGGGTGAAAAAGGGGGTTGAATATTTTAAACAGGATACCTATAGCTCAAAAACGGAAGATGTTACAGGTGTGAAAATCAGTATTTAGATTCGTTGTGAAAAATAAAACACACGTATTTTACTGTTTTTCAAAAGTTAGACTGGGGAGCGAAAAAAGGGGGTTGAATATTTTAAATATTCTAAACAGGATACCCTTATCTTAAAACCAGAAGATGGTACAGACCTGAAAATCAGTATTTATATTCATCTTGACAAATAAAAAAAACACGTATTTTACCATTTACCATTTTTTTTTTAATACTTTTATCATAAACGCGAAAGTCCTGACTGACTCATCAACGCCCAGCTGAAACCGTTTAACCTAGGAACGTGAAATTTTGAAGGTGCACTGTTTTTATGATGTAGGTGCCCACAAAGGAAGGATTTTTGGAAAATCCACACATAAGGGGGTGAAAAGGGGGTTGAATATTTTAAACCGGATACCTATAGCTCAAAAACAGAAGATGTTAGACGTGAAAATCGGTATTTAGATTCGCCTTTAAAAACAAAAAACACATTTTACCATTTTTCAAAAATCCAAGTGGGGAGCAACAAAAGGGGGTTGAATATTTTAAACGGGATACCTATATCTTAAAAAACAGAAGACGTTACAGGCCTGAAAATTTGTATTTAGTTTCCTCTTGAAAAACAACAAAACCATGTATTTTACCATTTTCCAAAAAATCCAGAGGGGGCAAAATGAGGGGGTTTGAATACTTTTACCAATATACCAATATTTCAAAAACCGAAGATGTTACAGGTGAAATTTGGTATTTACAATCTTCGTGGAATAAAACCAAACGTGTCTTACCATTTTCCAAAAATCAAATTAGGGGGGGCGGTCGGGGGAAAGGGGTGTGAATACTTTTATCAGTATACCTAGATTTCAAAAACCAAAGGTGTTACAGGTGTGAAATTTGATATTTCCAATCATGAAGAATAAAAAAAAATTTTTTTTACCATTTTCCAAAAATCCCAAGTGGGGGATGAAAAATGGGGGGAGTGAATACTTTTAAACAGGATACCTATATCTGAAAAACAGAAGATGTTACATACATGAAAATTGGAATTAGATTCGTCTTGAGAAATAAAAAACCCGTATTTTACCATTTTCCAATATCCAGTGGGAGGGGGGAAAAAGGGGGGGGGGGGGTTGAATACTTTTATCAGTATATCTATTTCAAAAACCAATGATGTTACAGGTCTGAAATTTGGTATTTATAATCTTTGTGCAAAACAAACATGTTTTACCATTATACAAAAATCCCAAGTGGGGGTGAAAAAAGGGGGGTATGAACAAAAAAAACTCCTGTTTCTTTTAAAAACAATTTTAACAAATCCCACGCGAGCGTAGCCGCGGGCAAAAGCTAGTACTGTATATAGGAATCATTATACATATATACGGGGTTTTTTTTCCCTTCAACCTTAACACATATCCAATAATGAGCATACTCTAATACTATTGAAAATGGTGCGCTTTCCCACTTACTGCTGATCTAAAAAAAAAAAAAAATAATGTGTGATGCTGGGGGTCAGACATGCTTTGAGTCTGACACTCAGCATGCACGGAGTTGAGTGCTCCTCCGCCTCCCTCCATCCACTCTGCAGCGGAGAGAGAGGGGTGGGCCTGCAGCTGAGTGCATGCCTGTCACAGGGGTTTGATTTATAACCCCAGACAGAGGTGATGAAAGTGTGCACGCTGACGATACAGATCACAGCGTGCATACAGCTTTCCCGAGCGGACAAAGCCTTGTAAAAGGCTTCATGTCCATCAGGTGGAGGACCCAGCGTGCGGGCCTGTCAGAAGGGGGAGGCTATGTATACAAACCCTGGCGCCAGGACAGCATTTCTTGTCACCATGGCGACCCTGGCACCTGTGTTTGTCGACCCCTGCAACACCCCACTCAAATGAGGATAATTGGAGAATGGCAAATGATTAATATTGGATTCGGGTAATTACCACACCCAACAGAACTTGCAGGGCTTAACCCTTGGATATATGAGAAAAACTAGATGATCCAAAGGCAAGGGAGAAAAAAAAAACAAAGTTTTAGTCAATTCATGTAAAAAAAACACACACAACCAAGAAAATAGGTTGGGTACATTACTGTTACAATCTGTTACTGCGTGCACCCTATTGCCTCATTTTACAATCGGTACACGCAAACTAACAAGAATATTGCTAAATAAAAATCAAGCTATTAAATTCACTGATATTTTCCTGTATGTCAGACCTGGGCTAAATCACTAATTTGGCTGACCTACAAGAATTGGTACATATGTGTACTGGTACAATGAATTACTGGGACAGATCTGCACCTAGCTGATATTGAACGTTATTAGGATATAAGGTTAGGCATTTTCTATGACGTGGTGATCCCGTTCATAGTTAGGTGCTATTTGTTTTTATCCTTTTGCTGATCCATGGTTTCAGGTCTGGTGTTACCTGTTTTTTATATACAATTTATTTTCTTGGTTGTGGGTGTTTTTTTTTTACATGAATTGAATTAAAATTTAATTTTTTTCTCACTTGGTTTTGGATCATTGTGATCTAGTTTCTCTCCAGTACAGTCTGGGATTCTGCAAATCATATCCCTCCTGCAACACGATGGCAAGGTCTCTGCACAGCACAACCTCTGACACCTCTTGCATCTCGCTTCCTGCATCTACTGCTGCTGCTGTGAAAGAATCTGCTCTGTGTTTGCTAATATTCATACAAAAGCAAGAAACAAACTAACCCGTGAAAGGGGAGAAACGCTTGTTTCAATCCGTGCAAACTTTACGTTTTTAGAAGTCAATGAGAAAAACGACAAATATGGAGAGGAAAAAGAAACAGAAAATGAGATTAAATTGCATGTATTGTATACGTGGTGTCTTTTGTTTCCCTTTTTCTTTTTATAGCACCACTCGAAAGTTAAACCTCAACATGGAGCTTAAATATTGATGTATCCATAACCTACAGGCAGAAATAATGCAGTTACTTCCTTCTGCTATTGGTGCCAAGCGGCAAATTTGATATAGAAATATATATTTCTATGTTTTTATGTTGATCGTTTCTTGCTTTTATTGTTGCTCTTTAGGAAACGGAGGGCTGGTTACTTGTTCTCATACGATCATATACAGGGTTATTCAAAGAGAATCGAAAAGCCACCGCACGTTCGGTGACTTTTCGTTCAATTCAGGTTTGATTTGGCGATCCCATTTCGGCAACCCTGCAGTGTATTCAGCAAGCACCACAGGGTCCCTGAATTGCAGGGAAAGGTCGCCGCAAACCTGCCGAAAACTCACCGCAAAACGAGGGCAAGCACACCGAAACTCGCATAAACATCTGGATTAACCCTCCGAAAAAGCCGGAAAATCCCGAGCAGGAGCCGATCACATGCAGCGCAGCCGCCGGAAAAAGTCGACACCGCAGACGAATGCAGTGAATAAATTAGAAAAACAGTTCGCTTGAATGTTTCTAAAGTGAAACGCTGTTTGCAAAGAAGCTACTCAGCGAAAATGGCTGAAATTTACATGAGTTCCAATGAATGATAATATAAAGGGCTGTTAGAGAAAAAAATAAGTTAAAAAAAATCTATATAAAAACAAAGGCTTAAAATATCCTAAAAAAATATCTATAAAGACTTTTTGCTGCAGAATATTATAATCAACGGTTCATTAGATATTGAATTAAAACGGGAATATTTTTAAAATTGAAGCCTATGGGATTCGCCTGAATAAACCTGCCGAATTAAACCGAATGACAGGGCATTTCGGGAACCTTTTGTCAGGATCGCCACCCTCTGGCCCCTGTCACCCACGCCAACCCTGCATCATGAACAATGCACGTTCCTAAACCTGCATGTTCCCAGCATCCTAGCCCTAGAATCTCACCTGACAACACCTCCCCCTAATTACCCCTGCATATCAGGAAGCTACGCCCTCCAGACTTCACTTCCACATTGAAGTTACTGACTGCGATACCTGTTTATTCAAAGCTCCCTGGAACCGCCTGATCATCTCCTGAACCCTCTCTGCTAAGACCCCAAGGACCTTCTGCTATTTATCTGGACTCTCATTGCTTCACTCACCGGTAACCCTCCCATCCTGCTCCCCCTCTGCCCCCCATCGAAGCCTTGCCGTGTACCGAACCCCTGCTGTACCACCGACTATTCTCTGCCAGCCTTGCCGTGTACCGAACCCCTGCTGTACCACCGACTATTCTCTGCCAGCCTTGCCGTGTACCGAACCCCTGCTATACCACCGACTATTCTCTGCCAGCCTTGCCGTGTACCGAACTCCTGCTGTACCACCAACTATTCTCTGCCAGCCTTGCCGTGTACCGAACCCCTGCTATACCACCGACTATTCTCTGCCAGCCTTGCCGTGTACTGAACCCCCTTGCTGAACCCTGACAACTCCATTGCCTGTACCCTGTCTGATTTGATGCCACTGTGTTTACCTGCAATAAACACTCATTGCTATCTGAATTTGCCTTCATCACTGCATCCTGGGCTCACAACCCCAACCTGCTACACCACCCGCAGTCTAAACGTGACACCTTTCACTGCTGTTTGAATAGTCGAAGCATTGCTTCTCTATGAGGATCCACTGCCCTCGAACAGGCACCATATGTGCAGGCAATTCGCCAGGATTTGGTGAATTGCCTGCTCTCTGAATAGCCGAATGGCCAAGAAAGATAACTGAACGCTGGTTTTCAGCATTCGGTTCCCTTCGGATCTTTTTGAATAACCCTGATAGAAGATAAAATTATGAAAATCAAATTCAAGTTACTAAATAAACTTTTATTTCAAGGGAGACAAAATTTAAAAATTTGTAAACCTACTCCATGGTGCATATTTTCAATTTTTCCGAAATTTTCCAATTTTCTGGAGAAAAAAAAACGGAGAAAGAAAAAAACGTTTTTCCATGGCTTCAAAATTTCTGGAAATTTTACATCTCTAAATCAGGGCAGGACAAAAAGAGCAGCTGATCATCTGCGAAAGCAACCACTCTTGAGAATCCACTTTTATCCCGCTAAAATCTGGGCATGTTTGGAAAATTCTTAGGAGTGGCTCTAAGGCTAAATTAAACAGGGGGGAAGGGGAGTGGGCAACCCTGGTGCGTGCCTCGTTCCAGTATAAAAAGGGACAGATTTAAGGCCGTTAGCCGTTACAGTGGCGGAAGGGTGATCGTATAAAGCGTTAAGTATGGGGACACCAAATGAATGAGATTTCAGGAACTGTCGTAAATAGGACCACGAAATACCGTCAAAGGCCTCATCAGCATCGCAACGGAGGAGCAAATCCGACGAGAGTGCGGCCATTTGATGACCAGATGGCGGCTGGGGCCTTCCTAACGTTTTGCGTAGAGTGACGACCCGTCAAAAAGCCCATTTGGGCAGGGGAAATAAAGTGCATCAGCGGGCCCTGCAGACGAGCCATTTATGGCTGATGGGAGATTGAGCGATATATAATTAGTAAGGGGTCCACATTTGGTTTAGAAATCACTATAATTTGGGACGTATTAAAGGACGGTGGCGGGGCCTTTCCCCAGTAGGATATTATTGAACAAGGTGGAGAGGTGGGGAACTAGGTAACCACCGAACAATTTAAAGTATTCGGCCGAGAAACTGTCCGTGCCAGGAGTTTTAAGAGGGTGGGGGTGGGAAATGGCGTCGGTAATTTCTCTTGAGCTAATTGGGGCAGTTTACCTCTAACCTCTGGGTCTAACTCCGGCATTCCAGCTGCCAAGAAAAAAAACTTAGCCTGGACTTTCCAATCGTTGTGTTCGGCTTTATAAAAAGCTTCAAAATAGTCTGGGAAAATACATATTGATGTCCATAGGATCAGTTAAAAAGTCGCCACTGGGTGTCTTAATCCTAGTTATCGGAGGTGGGAGGGGGTTTCGGCGGGCGTTGCAATTTCAGGAGATTGGCCAGGAGTTTCCCCTGTTACCCCAGCAGAAGAAGCAATTCTTCTGGTGGACTGTGGAGCCAGGAATATTGGGCATTTCCTCAACCAACGCTGTTTGTCTGCCTTATACTGTTCTGCAGGAGTGGGATGAGCGACATGAGATCTATAAGAGTATACTAGGGAGGAGTGCGCAGCCAGCAGCCGCTGGATAACCTCTTTAAGTTTACGAGACACATATTCAATTATGCAACCCCTCATAACCGGTTTGGCCGCCTCCCAGAATAAATTAAGGTCTTCATGTTCCAAGTTGTCATCGAGGTAGTTGTTCCAGCTAAGTTCAATATGTAAAAAGTGTTATAGGCGCTGATGGTAGTACACCATATGTGAGAAGATAGATTATGCAATTTGTGCAGCTCACTGTGGAGTGTATCCCTCACCCAATATAGAATATAAAAACAAATATATACCACAGTACATACAGGAGCGCAGATAAATATAAAGTGTCCTCTTTGAATTTGCACTCTCAGGAATCTCCGGAATGGAGTCTCTTAACACAGATAGTCCAGTTAGTTCTCCAGTGATGTAATGGAAAATACCGGAAATGGAAAAAGAAAAAAAAAAAAAAAAAAAAAATCGAGCAATATCGTTTGTATCATGCAAAAATAAAACAAGAGAATATAAAACTCACAAGATTGGAGCTGAATAGCTCAGTTGAAGCGCAAGCGAGTCTCTATGGGGGACTCCTCCCTATGATGATGGAGCTTCTCGTTTCACCATTCACCTTGATCGAATGTTCCACGTGGTGTAGACATCAAGTACCTCGGAAGAGACAATAATAGCGTAATCCCGTTTAGGGTAAAAAATTAGATGTACATCCAAATGGGGTACTCACATGTATCGGAACCTCCTGTGATAGGTGGTTCCGTATAGAAGGAGTGGACCGTTTAAAGGGGGTCTTAGCCTTAATTCGGATGGATAAAAAAATTCTTCCAGCAACAGATCAACGGACCCGAAAAAAGCGGTGATACAACTCCAAGATGAACGGAGGTGTAAAAAAATATATACAAGTGGAGAGGTGTAAATACGGAAAAAAATTATTAAAACATATAAAAGGAATATAAAATCGAGACGCGTTTCCCTTACCAAAACTGTAAGCTTCCTCAGTCGAATGGTCGCCCACAGTAATAACTCCACATTTTATGCCCTCCATAGATTGACGCCGCCAAATTGTGGTGTGCGTTCCACTCAATGTCCAGCTGATTGCGTTCCAATTCTATCACTTCCGCATGCGCTACATCCGAGTCATCTCCACCTGCGTTCCACAGGGCACTAGCGCTTGCGTGCCAGCGGAGGCGAGCCGGACATGCGCAATCCGCACCCGCAACACGCACAAAAGACTCCATCCGCACATCAGCAAAAACAAATCGGACAAGTGCGATCCATCCGATCTACAACACCAATGAATGCAACAATACCCCCAAAAGAAAGCCATATATACATACCAAAATGATACAACAAACGCCCAAAATGTAAGCGAAGCGGAATGGTTAAATGAATAGATATATGTAAAAGGGGTGTAAAAGAAATGACCATATTGGATAGACAATAAATTATTTCAAAAAATGATGGATCTCAAAATCAGCATTGAGGCCACCTGGGATGAGGGTGTCAAGTGTATAAATCCACCTCATCTCAGTCATAATTAATTTTTTGTTGAGGTCCTCACCCCTCCAATTACTTTTAACGGCCTCTATAGCAAAGAATTAATATCCTTTACACTACCGCCATGAACTTCTCGGAAATGAAGAGACACACTATGTTTTTCGTAACCTCTCACTATGTTGCACAAATGTTCATTGATTCGTACATACATAGGTCTTGACGTTTGCCCTATGTAGTTCTTCCCACATGGGCATTTCAATAGATATACCACATTCTTGGAATGGCAGGTGATTAACTGCTGGATTTTGTATGTGGAATTGGTTCTGGATGCGACAAATTCAGAGATCGTTCTTTTTTTATTTGATGTTTTCCTACATGCGATACATTGACTGCAGCCATAGAAACCAGCTGATATTCCAAATGGATTTCCAAGTGTTGATTTTTCCTCAACAATATGGTTTCTAACCAGTTGTCATCCTGAGCTCTTTCCACCCCTATAAATGATGGAAGGTTTATCGGTCAACAATGAATTAAGAATAGGGTCTCTTTTTAAAATGGACCAGTGTTTTATTATTGATTTCTTAATTTCTCTGTTGTAAACGTTGTAGTCTAAAACAAAGGATACATCATTTTTCTGAATGCTTGTTCGATGTTTTTTAGTCAGAAGAGTAGATCTATCCATTTGTAGTACGTCTTCCTTGATATTTTCAAGAACACACTTCTGATATCCCTTGTTGGCGAATTCATGTATTAGTTTTTGAGATTGCAACTGATAGTGTCTCATCAGTGCAATTTCGGCGAACCCTAACCATCTGTCCCTTAGGGATGCCGTTGAGCCAAGGTGGATAGTGATCACTCCTTTTGTCAATGTAACCATTGACATGGACGTCTTTGAAGTGGGTTTTGGTGCAAACCTTTCCATTATCTATAAATATGGTGAGATCAAGAAAGTCTATTGTGTCTTTACTGATGTTAGATTCTAATCTGATACCAAATGAATTAGTATTCAGATATGCAAGAAAAAGCTCCAGCTCAACATGGCTACCCTGCCACACGATCAAGATGTCGTCTATGTATCTGCAGTAAAGGACGAGGCTACGCCCCCAGTCATGTCCGGCCCAAACCATAAGGTTTTCCCAATGGGCCATAAAAAGATTTGCATAACTGGGGGCGAACCTAGTCCCCATGGCCGTACCATTTGTCTGTAGGTAGAAAGACCCATTATACCAAAAATAATTGTTGGTCAATATAAGACGTATGCCCTCTATTATGAATTTGATCTGGTCCGACTCAAAACCTCCTGAATCTAAAAGAAAAGTCTCAGTGGCTTTACATCCCACATTGTGAGGGATTATGGTATACAAGGAATTGACATCACAAGTTGCCATAATGTAGTTGTCATTCCATTCAATCTTATCCAAAAGACACAGTAACGACATTGTGTCCCTGAGATAAGCACGAGTCCCTACCACTATGGGCTGCAATAGTAAGTCAATATATTCAGAAATCCTAGATGTTATTGAATTAATACCCGACACTATAGGGCGGCCTGGGTGATTGATTTTGTTTTTATGTAGTTTAGGCAAATAATATATGACCGGTATACGGGGATATTCAATTTTCAAATATTGGTATTCCCTCTCCTTAAGAATGCCCATATCCTTACCCCTCTGCAGATATTCAAAGAATACTTGTTTTATTCGGGCAGTGGGGTTACCAGGTAGCAATTGGTAAGTATTAGAGTCGCCCAGTAATCTACTCATCTCTTGGTGGTACTGGTCAATATTTAAAACTACAACACCACCCCCCCTTATCTGCGGGTTTGATAATAATATTGCTATCTTCTCGCAATTGTGTAAGTCCTACATTTTCCCCTTTAGTTAGATTTTTATGAAATTTGTTGTTATTCTTGGTCTCGAATTTCCTTATATCGGCATAGATCATTTGCTCGAATGTGTCTCTCTTTAGAGACCATGTGACGAGGGTAGAAAGTTGACTTTTCTTTAAGTTTCTATGCTAGAAGTAGTCATTTCAAGAAGGAAAGACCTGCTTGTATCGCTAGGTCTGGAAATTACTACGGTTTTCGACCAAATAGGTGTTTGTTCAGAAGAAACTGAAAGAAAGAATTGAGAATGCAATGGGAAAATTAGAGAAAGAGCTCATAATCAAGAAGAGAAGCAAATTTAACCGTGACTTGGGAGATTATGCTGCCAATAGAGTTTGGATCTTCCAGAACCACACAACAAACCAGCACTTCAGGGGTAGAAAGGGTGTAAAAGCTGCTCCACCCCTAGAAGTGACATTAGAGGAGACCCCCCAGCAAAAACTATCAAGACCCCTTTGGATGTATCCACAGGAGAGGACACAACAAAAAGAACATACAGTGGTAAGGAGAAAGTTTCCGCCAAGAAGAAACAGCTTTCGAGGCCCCAATACCTACAATCCTAGTCCTAGATGGAATCAAATAAATAGAGGGCCACCTCTAAGCAGAAAAGAGAATGATCCATATGAAACGTATCGGAAAACCTTTGAAAATTACGAACATAGAAGTATTAAATACCAACATCCTTACGAAGTGAGTCATAACACATCTCGTGAATTTAATCCTCAAAAAGCACGACCACTTCCCCTAAGCAATCGTTACACACCCCTTCTCCAATACAAGGATCGTGAGATCTCTGGAAGAGTTGAGAGACCAGATCTTGGGAATGAAGTCCCTCATCTGGCCAATTACAAAAACAAGATGAAAGGCACAACCAACTATCAACAACAAGAGAAGACTCCAAGGAAGAGACCCCTAAGAGAAGAGGATGTAGAGGAGGAAGAGCTGTACAGGGAAGGAAAGAGGAAAAATTTAGAATCCAGGGGTATCTTTAACCTTAGTGGCAAAACACTCACTCAAGGTCAAGTTGACCTATTGGCCAAAGGACTCAAATTTGTCCCTACTAATCGAGGTAACACCTTTAACACATACATTGACCTGCAAAGGTTTAAAAGAAAATTGTGTCTCAAACGTTTTTTCTCAAGAACTCCTTTGGAGAGACAATTGGAATTACAATCAGATCCATATGTACATACTGAACTTAAAGAAAAGTCAACTTTCTACCCTCGTCACATGGTCTCTAAAGAGAGACACATTCGAGCAAATGATCTATGCCGATATAAGGAAATTAGAGACCAAGAATAACAACAAATTTCATAAAAATCTAACTAAAGGGGAAAATGTAGGACTTACACAATTGCGAGAAGATAGCAATATTATTATCAAACCCGCAGATAAGGGGGGGTGGTGTTGTAGTTTTAAATATTGACCAGTACCACCAAGAGATGAGTAGATTACTGGGCGACTCTAATACTTACCAATTGCTACCTGGTAACCCCACTGCCCGAATAAAACAAGTATTCTTTGAATATCTGCAGAGGGGTAAGGATATGGGCATTCTTAAGGAGAGGGAATACCAATATTTGAAAATTGAATATCCCCGTATACCGGTCATATATTATTTGCCTAAACTACATAAAAACAAAATCAATCACCCAGGCCGCCCTATAGTGTCGGGTATTAATTCAATAACATCTAGGATTTCTGAATATATTGACTTACTATTGCAGCCCATAGTGGTAGGGACTCGTGCTTATCTCAGTGACACAATGTCGTTACTGTGTCTTTTGGAGAAGATTGAATGGAATGACAACTACATTATGGCAACTTGTGATGTCAATTCCTTGTATACCATAATCCCTCACAATGTGGGATGTAAAGCCACTGAGACTTTTCTTTTAGATTCAGGAGGTTTTGAGTCGGACCAGATCAAATTCATAGAGGGCATACGTCTTATATTGACCAACAATTATTTTTGGTATAATGGGTCTTTCTACCTACAGACAAATGGTACGGCCATGGGGACTAGGTTCGCCCCCAGTTATGCAAATCTTTTTATGGCCCATTGGGAAAACCTTATGGTTTGGGCCGGACATGACTGGGGGCGTAGCCTCGTCCTTTACTGCAGATACATAGACGACATCTTGATCGTGTGGCAGGGTAGCCATGTTGAGCTGGAGCTTTTTCTTGCATATCTGAATACTAATTCATTTGGTATCAGATTAGAATCTAACATCAGTAAAGACACAATAGACTTTCTTGATCTCACCATATTTATAGATAATGGAAAGGTTTGCACCAAAACCCACTTCAAAGACGTCCATGTCAATGGTTACATTGACAAAAGGAGTGATCACTATCCACCTTGGCTCAACGGCATCCCTAAGGGACAGATGGTTAGGGTTCGCCGAAATTGCACAGATGAGACACTATCAGTTGCAATCTCAAAAACTAATACATGAATTCGCCAACAAGGGATATCAGAAGTGTGTTCTTGAAAATATCAAGGAAGACGTACTACAAATGGATAGATCTACTCTTCTGACTAAAAAACATCGAACAAGCATTCAGAAAAATGATGTATCCTTTGTTTTAGACTACAACGTTTACAACAGAGAAATTAAGAAATCAATAATAAAACACTGGTCCATTTTAAAAAGAGACCCTATTCTTAATTCATTGTTGACCGATAAACCTTCCATCATTTATAGGGGTGGAAAGAGCTCAGGACGACAACTGGTTAGAAACCATATTGTTGAGGAAAAATCAACACTTGGAAATCCATTTGGAATATCAGCTGGTTTCTATGGCTGCGGTCAATGTATCGCATGTAGGAAAACATCAAATAAAAAAAGAACGATCTCTGAATTTGTCGCATCCAGAACCAATTCCACATACAAAATCCAGCAGTTAATCACCTACCATTCCAAGAATGTGGTATATCTATTGAAATGCCCATGTGGGAAGAACTACATAGGGCAAACGTCAAGACCTATGTATGTACGAATCAATGAACATTTGTGCAACATAGTGAGAGGTTACGAAAAACATAGTGTGTCTCTTCATTTCCGAGAAGTTCATGGCGGTAGTGTAAAGGATATTAATTCTTTGCTATAGAGGCCGTTAAAAGTAATTGGAGGGGTGAGGACCTCAACAAAAAATTAATTATGACTGAGATGAGGTGGATTTATACACTTGACACCCTCATCCCAGGTGGCCTCAATGCTGATTTTGAGATCCATCATTTTTTGAAATAATTTATTGTCTATCCAATATGGTCATTTCTTTTACACCCCTTTTACATATATCTATTCATTTAACCATTCCGCTTCGCTTACATTTTGGGCGTTTGTTGTATCATTTTGGTATGTATATATGGCTTTCTTTTGGGGGTATTGTTGCATTCATTGGTGTTGTAGATCGGATGGATCGCACTTGTCCGATTTGTTTTTGCTGATGTGCGGATGGAGTCTTTTGTGCGTGTTGCGGGTGCGGATTGCGCATGTCCGGCTCGCCTCCGCTGGCACGCAAGCGCTAGTGCCCTGTGGAACGCAGGTGGAGATGACTCGGATGTAGCGCATGCGGAAGTGATAGAATTGGAACGCAATCAGCTGGACATTGAGTGGAACGCACACCACAATTTGGCGGCGTCAATCTATGGAGGGCATAAAATGTGGAGTTATTACTGTGGGCGACCATTCGACTGAGGAAGCTTACAGTTTTGGTAAGGGAAACGCGTCTCGATTTTATATTCCTTTTATATGTTTTAATAATTTTTTCCCGTATTTACACCTCTCCACTTGTATATATTTTTTTACACCTCCGTTCATCTTGGAGTTGTATCACCGCTTTTTCGGGTCCGTTGATCTGTTGCTGGAAGAAATTTTTATCCATCCGAATTAAGGCCAAGACCCCCTTTAAACGGTCCACTCCTTCTATACGGAACCACCTATCACAGGAGGTTCCGATACATGTGAGTACCCCATTTGGATGTACATCTAATTTTTTACCCTAAACGGGATTACGCTATTATTGTCTCTTCCGAGGTACTTGATGTCTACACCACGTGGAACATTCGATCAAGGTGAATGGTGAAACGAGAAGCTCCATCATCATAGGGAGGAGTCCCCCATAGAGACTCGATTGCGCTTCAACTGAGCTATTCAGCTCCAATCTTGTGAGTTTTATATTCTCTTGTTTTATTTTTGCATGATACAAACGATATTGCTCGATTTTTTTTTTTTTTTTTCTCTTTTTCCATTTCCGGTATTTTCCATTACATCACTGGAGAACTAACTGGACTATCTGTGTTAAGAGACTCCATTCCGGAGATTCCTGAGAGTGCAAATTCAAAGAGGACACTTTATATTTATCTGCGCTCCTGTATGTACTGTGGTATATATTTGTTTTAAGTTCAATATGTGCCCAGAATCAGAGTGAAGGAGTGTACTAGGGTAGCGCCAATTCCGGGGGCGTGGGAGGGGGAATTTTAAGCTGAAAATCCACGGTGACGGCAGCATGGTCCGAAATGTGTATCATGCCTATAGCTGTATCTACTACAGTGGTGGAGGGTTGAAGGAACAGGTCTTCGGGAAAAGGAGTCGTGAGGATGGGAATAAAATGGAGTAGTTTCTGCCCTCAGGGTTTAGGTAGCGCCATGCATCGTACAGATCTAGGTGGTCTTATAGAAAAGTAGGGCCTGCCATAGCCTGCGAGGACCAGAATGAGAGCGGTCTAATACCGAGTCCAAAACAGTGTTAAAATCCCTACCAACTATACAATGTGTAAAAGTGTACTGACGGAGAGTCGAGTAGAGGTCAGAAAAAAACTGCAGATGGGGAAGATGTGGGGCGTATTTGTTCAGTAACAGAATAGAGAAGCAGCCTAAAATGGCATTAGCTTCGTCTAGGACTACAAATGGGAGGGATTTATTTAACAGGATAGCAGTACCGCTTCTCTTTTTCCCCAAAAGGGGCGGAAGTTTGGTATCCAATCCAGGGGAAGGGATGAAAAACAGGGGCACCAGGCAGCGCCCTACTACAGTGCGAGTCAAAGCCTCTTCTATGAGGTTTACCAGGGTTGTCCCAGCTACAGCCCTGGCTCCCGGTACCGGGAACATGGAGTTAATCCGTTAACCTGAATCTAAGCGTCAAACTTGTTTTACTTTTAAACTGAACCAAAACATGTAAAAAGAATCGAAAAATAAACAGACAGAAACAGAAGGGGCAACGTGACCCAGAGTTCAGATATGGCCAGTCTCCAGCCACCCAACCAACAATTTCTCCCTGGGGGGGGGTGAAAATAAGTGTTGCATCATAACAAACCATAACCACGCCATGGTGCGAAGAAAACAGGGGATAGGTCCAGCACTAGTAATTTCAAGGCTTCCCTGTGCGAAGTCTAGTTGATGGTGCGCACGGAGGAAGAGGTGAATCAAAATGGTGAGTTGCACCATTGAAATTCACTCAGGCGCGCTGGGTACAACAGTGAAAAACGTATGTCTCTCGTAACCAATTCTGAGCATAGGGCCAAAACGCTCTCAGTTTCAGTGACACAGAAGCCGAAAAGTCTTGAAAAAGTCTAAGAGGGGCTCCATGATAATCCAAGGAATTGGCTCATAAGGCTTGCAAAAGCTTAGATTTGTCAACA
Source organism: Leptobrachium leishanense (assembly GCA_009667805.1). Taxonomy (NCBI): domain Eukaryota; kingdom Metazoa; phylum Chordata; class Amphibia; order Anura; family Megophryidae; genus Leptobrachium; species Leptobrachium leishanense. Next base: position 358,121,351 of record CM019063.1, on the reverse strand, counting down.
AAGTTGAGAAGTCTCAGAATGACAACGCGGGGGGCATCCCGATTGTGGGTTTAAATCAGGGCCCACTCTGTGGAAACGCTCTACAGCCAAGGGCAGGTTAGGGGCATCAAATCCCAGTTGAGTGGGTAAACAGTTGGAAGACCAATCCTGTAAGGCCCGACCCTTCACTAACTCGGGAAGGCCAATTGTCGTGGAACCCCTTGCTCAGAGATGGTGGATTGTACTAAAACCTCGCTCCTTTGCTATTCCCATGTAAGCTATTTGTCTGTTTATGTCTTAATGTTTAAGTGGTGTTTTTGTGACTTTCCCCTCATCCGTACGTAATCAAAATGCCTTTTAAGCCTGTCCCATATGGTCACTGTTATCTGCCACCAGGGGAAGCCTTGGTTTCCAAGCTTGAGCTGGGTTTGAAACCCCAGCCAATCACAATCCAAGGAGCTAGACAGGCCAACCAATCCCAGGACTAGTCAGCATTTACTTTAATGGAGCCATCTGCAGGAAAATTAAACCTCGGTGCCCTGAAAGCCCTTTGATCCAGCGGGGTGCTCTTTCGGGGTTGGGGTCCTCATGCGAGCTACAGTGGCGATTTTCAGGAGTGAGCTCCATTGGGAACCCACGTTACTGAGCCTCTCTTGACCCCAGGAGCTCAGGCAGCAGTGACCATGCGGCATCAGCTGGGAATAATTACTATATGCTGCCATCCGTGCCCCTGCCCCTGGATCTGGGCGCTTTTTGGACTGGGACACCCTAGGGGCCCGAGCTATCAAACGGTACCCCTGGAGGTTAGGCTGTGGCCTGGAGCCCGGCTTTGCCCCGGCCTGGTGCCATTCCCCCCCCCCGTGGCCCTCTCCCGTGGTCTTTCTGGCCAGTCGGGTAAGTGCCAGGGGTGGCACCGATATGGCCTCTGCCAGCTTTTCCTCACCCCTCCATTATAAATTTTATTTCCTGTGTTGCCTACTAGAAGAGAGAAAGGGGGGTGAGGATCCTGAGGATGAGCAACAGCACTAGCGGCCTGCTCTACGGTGGGTGCCCGCTCAGGTCAAGGTTTTAGCTTGCTTGTGCCATTACAGGGATGAATGATCCATATGCAAATCAGTCTGCCAAGGACGTCATCCCTGCACGAGAGGTGCAGCAACCCCCGAGGATAGTTTCAGCCTTGTTAGGCCTCGTCAGGAGGGTATAGCTGACACCCCTCTAGGCACATCAAGCAAGGGGTCCACGTCTGGATGAATCTGTAAACTTTTAGTTTACAGGTCAGTACTGGCGACCCTCATTGAGTGAGAGCAGACTGATTTGCATATGGAGCATTCATCTCTGTAATGGCACAAGCAAGCTAAAACTTTGTGAGACCTGAGGGGGCACCCACCATAGAGTAGGCCGCTAGTGCTGTTGCTCGTCCTGAGGATCCTCACACCCACCTTTTCTCTGCCTACTAGAAGACAGAATTTTTTCCTTTTTCACACTAAGACTTTGTTTTGATTTTTTACTTTCACATTATTTCTACTGACACTCACTGAAGACTTAGGGTCCTATTACATTCTTCGCGCAAAAAGGTGCGCGTGCGCAAAAACACATTAACGGGAGGGGCAAAACCCTTTGCCCTGAACGTCGTATTACGACATTCGCGCAAATGATGCGTGTTAAAGTTTAACGCGGATGGACCTGCGCGAGCGTGCTGAACCGTGCGCGTCCTATATTTAACATTGTGAGCGCAAATTCGTTCGTGCGCTGGTACGTGTGGTATTACTGTACAATCTATGCGCAACTTGTTACGAACAACGTTTGCGTGCATATTTTTAACGTCTTTGAAAAGCTAGTGGTAACTGCAAATCGGAAGGTTCTGGCCAAAACTAAATACACCAGCACGAAAAAAAGAATTATCACAGTGTAGTTACACATTCTATGCATACCCAAACAATAAAATGGAGCGGTTGTGTTTTTTTTTTTTTATTGCTGCAGCATATATTCGCAGATTGACTTTAACAGGCTCCAAAACCTAACGTGAGACAGGGGTGGCTGGGTGCCCCGGGGCCAGCAGCACCATGGTCGGCCAGAGGACCAGTCATACTTCAGGCAAACGGTCTACCCATTACCCTCGTATGCTTCTCCGGCCACTGAATAATGAATATAAATTTGTGCATTGCTCTGGTGTATTTACAACATGTAATATACGGCTGTGCCTACAAGGCTGATATGTGGCACGTATGCTGGGCTGATTACCATTAAGAAAGGGACAGTGTGTTTAGTTTTTTTCTGATAGCAGTTTGATACGCCATATCGTACCTACACGGTTGCAATCAAGCAAACATATTTTAGGGATGGTTATCCATATGGTATGAAGAACAGCATCAGCAAAATGATTGTTGAAACCTGCTGCCGCCGAGGTTAAATCTTGAATGCCTTTTTAGCAATTGCAAACAGCTTCGTGCATTTACGCTAGTTTGCTGATAACATGGTCATATTGCCATATCCACATCCACAAGGCTGTCTAGAGGCACTTATCAATGTGCTGAGTGGATAACCGCTGAAAAAGCGGTAGCCGTTTTTCCGTTGCTCCTGACAGCAGAAATAATCTTGCTCCCGACATCGAGAAACGAATGTGTATAACTGTTCCTCAAAAGCTGCATACTATGCTGCCATCTAGCGGCCATGGAACGAATGGTCTTTAAATTCTTATACAAACAAAACAGTCCGCCCAGATTTCTGCGCACAATGTACTTTACGCGCGTCGCTTTTACGCACAATTTTTTTTTTGACGGATGAAAAAATGCGAGGATTCTAATACCGTTAATTTTCAAGTGATAACGCATAATGCTGTGAGCAAAAAAAAAAAAAAAAAAATGCGTTGAAAGAAATTGCGAAGATTGTAATAGGGCCCTTACTGTTTCTTTGTCAGCTGAGGTTCTTCCTACTTGGATGACTTTTTGTTTTAATGGTTTGCGCCCCCATGTGTAATGTCTGCTGATGACACTTTGTTTATTCCCAAAGTAGCTTACCTGATGACCTCATACTGCCCATTCTTTCTGTCTTACGATGTGCTTATGCCGCTGTTTGTGGCCTTGCGTGGCCATTTTCTTTTTGCTATACTGCTGACATTGTTACAAAATAAAAACAAAGTTACCCCTGAATTGCGGCTGCTCCCCTGGAATCCCCCCCCCCAAACAAGGACCTGTGCTCTGTACGACTGCAGTTAGTTATTTATAAGGCGCCACCAAGTACTGTAGCGCTGTACAATGGGAAAGACAGGATAACCAATCTACATGCAAGTTAAACACAGAACAGTATCAGAGAAGCCCCTGCTCAAGAGCTTGCACTCTGAGAGGACCTGATGGAGAGCAGGCTGAATGGCGGAACCGAAATGTCTGGGGGCGGGAATGTTAACTGCTATCTGATTCTGAACTAAATAAAAGCAGGCCATGTGAAATGGCCAGAGAGTCTGCTTAACCCAATCTGAAGAGTGTCGTCTGCTTTATTGGGAGAAATTAAGATCTGACATTGTTCCAGCACTGCGGGGAGAATCCGGGAACTGGCGAAGGCAAACGATGCGAGACGGCCGAGGGAAAATATTTGACCTTGGCATCTCGTTACACCAATCACTCGTAAATTGTTGTGACAACTTTGGTTCTCTAAGTCAACCAACTTTTCCGTTAGGGTATGAATGATTGATTGTTGGGTGTCCAGTTGGGCCTTCAGTGGATGGAGGTAGTCTTCCAGGGCTGAGACCTGTTCCTCTACTTCGGTTATATGTTGAGCTTGAGAGGTCAACTGCGACAGAACAGTTTTAATGGTCGTGGAAAGCCGTCCAAGTTTTTCATCCAGCAAGGGGGACAATGCTGCTGAGATGTCTGCCACGCTGACTCAGTCCTGGTAGACATCGCAATCCGCACAAGCAGCCTCTCCATCTTATGGGGATAAGTTCAGATGGGGATCCAGGAGGGCACCAGAAGGCGAGAACGGAGGGATTGACCGTTGAGTGTTTTGAAGCGACTTTAAGTGCGAATTTGTCTTTTTTTTGCTGGAAGAGACAAATTTTGTCATGGCGGGTGGGGAGGGACACAAAAGGGGTAAACTACCAGGGGTATAGGGAGCAATCAGAAAATATTCTGTCCACTCAGCAAAAGATAAAAAAATTTACAGAGGGTTGCCCCCCCCCCACTTGAGGGGTCTGAGAAAAATTGACGAGGGTAGCAAAACATGTAGAGTCACCCCTGGGGTTCCAGGGACGTGAAGAAATTGGGATGCCATGCAAAAAAAAAAAAACACAAATTGACGCAAGTCCAGGTAGCGGGCAACAGCGTGCGGTCCAGGGGGTCCTACGGCCAGGTAGGAATATGTCCGTTGATAAAAGGAGCCGGCGTAAGGGGGCGGCGGAGTCCTGGGACTCCAAAAAATTGGGGAAAGACGTCCCCACAATCCAAGGATAAGGAGCCAGAGGGTTGTGGACCGCTTCTCTACACGGACAGGGAAGTAAGGAATACCCCCCTGTCCTGCAATTATGACAGGCTTTGTGTGCAGTGATAGTAGAGGAGAGGGCCTTAAGCAGTCCCAATGTCTGATGGTCAGTAACAGGCACCCCAGGGGATCCCGGGACTGAAAAATTAGAGGGGAGATCTGTACCCACTCTTCTGGGCAGTCCAAAAAAAATTATGGGTGGTTGTGCTAAGCTGTCCTGGGGAATCCCCAGGACACAAATAAAAACTGGACCTTGGGTCCCTCCTGGGTCTGGCAGGAAACAAGCCAATGGGGGGAGCCGTAATGAGGCTGATTGAGATGGAGGGGGAGGAAGGCTGCACCACCACCAGTCTGGCTCTCCAAGGGCGATCTGGCAGTGACAATAGGCACCCCGGGACTAAAAAAAATTTGAGTGGTCGATGGAAACGAGAAGTCCAATATCTTGTGAAGCAGTGTTTCCGAGATCTCCACTCTAGCAGTGTCCGGTGGGCCGTGATGCAACCACACGGCCTATCAAAATGGCGGCCGCAAGTGAACACTTTCTGCCGCTGTGCTCCCGCCGATTCAAGGTCACCGGAGATCAGGTAGGCCTCTGGCACCACGGCAAAGAGGAGCGTGGGACCGGGGGATAGAACAGCAGGGGGGGGGGTGCCTGTGGTTCCCAGTTCCTGGGCCGCAATGGTCCAGGACGGTGTGGCCTAGCGAAATCCGGGGGAAGAATGTCCAGCTGTGTCTCCGGAACTCTGAGATGGGCAGCAACGAGCAGGGGTGAGCTCACACATCAACGTCGCCCCAGAACGGCAGCAAATACGGCCCAGCCGAAGATTTAGAGTGTGCTGCGGAGCTCAAAGTAAAAGCGGCAATTACCTCAGAAGTCAGCCATAACGAATTTTAATTGAGCAGGAAACAAGAGTGCCATGTAATCACAGCCTGTCTAAATAAGTGCAATGTTTGGCAAACAATGATCACTCAAACCTGTCACAGCTGTAAAACATTCTATTACAGATTTAGGGCTGGAAAGGTCTGTAGTGACATACAAGGATTTTAGCAATAACTAGCTAATATATCCCACATTACCCGGGTTTATTTTTTCATTCGGTTTTTTTTATTGCCGCTAAATACTTTAAGATTTTTCTATATTACTACAAAAGATAATTTCATTTCTTAAACTCCCTCTAAAACTCATAGGGCTGCAACTAACGATTATCTGTATAATCAAAACGGATAAAAAGAAATTACACTTAATTTGCATAGTGTATTTTACGTTCGTATGAACATATGCAAATTGCATGCTTTCACACGAGGTACACTAGCGCCTGATCAGAGCGATGATTGATGTGTACACAGCTTAAGCCCATGTCCGCTTTCTCCCCAAACGAACGCTGCTACAAGTGCTCAGATAGACATGATGTCAGCACAAAAGCAGGGTGAGAAGTATGGCACTCACGCAGCCGGAAAACTTTAATAAGCTAAATTGGTCAGGGTGCATAGAGTGTCCCTTTACAATAATCTCATGAACAAACTGAGCGGAAGGCCGGTCTGGGAGATGGAAGGAAGAGAGTTTGGGTAAGGGACGGGGTTTGGGCAAAAGATTGGACCCGAGCGTAGAAGGGAATTTGTGGAAAGGCTTCAGATACTCCATAGCAAAGAGGGTGGGGGGTGACAGGCAGGTTGGGGTGGTGGCACAGGCTCCAGCTTCAAGCAAGTATAAAACACCAGCATTACAGTGCCCATCCTCAGTGGCAGTATCCCAGGGATTGTGTTATGGCGCTGCCAGGAGGAGTTGTAAACTGAACAAAACCAAACGGATTATGACCAACATAGAAAACATAGAACATAGAAAAATGTCAGCAGATAAGAACCTTTCGGCCCATCTAGTCTACCCAATTACATGGATACTTAGCCTTATGCCTATCCCATGCTTGCTTAAATTCAATTACTGTTTTGGCCTCTACCACTTCAACTGGAAGGCTGTTCCATGTATCCACCACCCTCTCAGTAAAATAATGCTTCCTGATGTTACTTTTAAACCTTTGCCCCTCTAATCTAAGACTAGGTCCTCTTGTTTTGCTACTTTGTTTCCTTTTAAATATACTCCCTTCCTCTACCCTGTGGATTCCCTTTACGTATTTAAATGTTTCTATCATATCTCCTCTGTCTCGTCTTTTTTCCAAGCTATACATGTTAAGATCATTAAGCCTTTCCTGGTAACTTTTCTCCTTCAAGCCGTACACCATTTTAGCAGCCCTTCTCTGAACTCTCTCTAAGATGTCTATATCCTTCTGGAGATACGGTCTCCAGTACTGCACACAGTACTCCAAGTGAGGTCTCACCAGTGCTCTGTACAGTGGCATGAGCACTTCCCTTTTCCTACTGCTAATACCTCTCCCTATACAACCAAGCATTCTGCTAGCATTTCCTGCTGCTCTATTACATTGACTACTTACCCTTAGATCCTCTGAAATAATGACCCCTAAATCCCTTTCCTCAGATGTTGGTTAGGACTGTATCAAATATTCTATATTCAGCCCTTGGGTTTTTACGTCCCAGGTGTATTTTCTTGCACTTATCCACATTAAAACTCAATTGCCACAGCTCCGACCATTTTTTGAGTTTACCTAAATCATTTGTCATTTGGCTGATCCCTCCAGGAACGTCAACCCTGTTGCAAATCTTTGTGTCATCAGCAAAAAGACATACTTTTCCATTAATACCTTCTGCAATATCACTAATAAAAATATTAAATAGAATGGGTCCAAGTACTGACCCCTGAGGTACCCCACTGGTAACAAGACCTTGCGATGAATAAACTCCATTTACCACAACCCTCTGTTGCCTGTCACTCAGCCACTGCCTAATCCATTCAACAATATTGGAATCCAAGCTCAAAGATTGCAATTTATTGATAAGCCTTCTATGCGGAACAGTATCAAAAGCCTTACTGAAAGCTAAATAAGCAATGTCTACTGCACCACCTGTGTCTATTATTTTTGTTACCCAATCAAAAAAAAAAAAAATCAATAAGATTAGTTTGGCATGATCTCCCTGAGGTAAACCCATGTTGTTTCTGATCCTGTAATCTATGTGTTTTTAGATGTTCAACAATCCTTTCCTTTAACATGGTTTCCATTAATTTCCCCACTACTGACATAAGACTAACTGGCCTATAGTTCCGATTCCTCCCAACTACCCTTCTTGTAAATGGGCACAACATTTGCTAATTTCCATTCTTCTGGGACGACTCCCGTTAACGGTTTTGCCATTACATCACTGAGCTCTTTTAATAATTTAGGGTGGATCCCATCAGGCCCCATTGACTTGTCTTTACTTTAGACAGCTGCTGTAGAACCTCCGCCTCTGTAAACTGATATGTAAATGTCTCGTTAGTGTTTCCTCCTAACGGAGGTCCCTTTCCTTCTGCAAAGACTGAACAAAAATATTCATTGAGGCAGTCAGCGAGACTTTTATCCTCTTCTACATACCTTCCTTACTTTGTTACATAACCCTAGAACTACCGTATTTTTCGCTCCATAAGACGCACTTTTCTCCCCCCAAAAAGTGGGGGGGAAAGTGGGTGCGTCTTATGGAGCGAATGCCCCATGATATGCCTCAGCTCACCTGCTGCCGCCACGTTTGGCTCCCTCTGAGCGTGCGTCCGGCGGCAAGGAGATTGGGCACTCGCCTGGGGGAGCCACATGACCGCGATCTCGCGAGATCGTGGTCACGTGGCTCCCCCAGGGGAGTGCCCAAGCTTCCTGCCGCCGGACGCACGCTCAGAGGGAGCCGAACGCGGCGGCGGATGAGCTGGGGGCAAATCCATGTGTGATCTGGGGGCAAATCCATGTGTGAGCTGGGGGCAAATCCATGTGTGAGCTGGGGGCAGTGTATCCATGAGCTGGGGGCAGTGTATCCATGAGCTGGGGGCAGTGTATCCATGAGCTGGGGGCAGTGTATCCATGAGCTGGGGGCAGTGTATCCATGAGAGGAGCTGGGGCAATATCCATTATTACACTATTTGATTTCAGAATATTTATTTTCCTGTTTTCCTCCTCTAAAAACTAGGTGCGTCTTATGGTCAGGTGCGTCTTATGGAGCGAAAAATACGGTAAGTCACACCAAGTAAAGTAGCAACAAGTCTTCAGCACTTCAGCAATTAGCGCTGAACCAGAGTCAGAGGTTACGTTTAACGCAGTCTGGCTCTAAACAGAGTGCTGTATACATGCGATTAAACAACTGATAACGATAATAAAAATAAAAGGAGTGGTGGTGTTGCACTGAATTTGAATATATTTGCCAAGTATTTGCAAAGTATCACAGAATGTGCCAGTCCTATAGATAAAAAGAATACTTATTTTTTCATCCAAATTCTCTTATTTCTTCTAAATCATCAATATCCTCAGTTCCTGCCGAAAATAGTTTGTATGTCACGATCTTTTCAGAAGAAATTGCAGCTTCTCAGAGGTTACCAAATGGGATATACGTCTCAAATAACATGCAAGAGAAAAAAGATTCTAATAGTATTACACCCTTTATTTTACGGGTCACCTGCTAAAAACATAAATACGTACAAAATTGCAAGTGGGCTGTTGAAATGATCTCACCCACTGCATGGCAAAGCATATAAACAACCGCATCTCACATATCCTTAAATGCCACCAGGAGCTCCCTGTCTGCATCTGTGGGGGTAACTAGAAGGCTTTCTTTTTATCTATATGACTGGCACATTCTGTGATACTTTGCAAATACTTGGCAAATATATTAAAATTCAGCACAACACCACCACTCATTTATTTTTATTGTTTTCTCTGAATTTAGTGCATATCAGGGTGGTGTGTGCAGCTCATTCAGACATCGGTGTTTTCTCAGTACCAATCATCTTCTAGAACGATAATAGTTGACAACCCTACTTAAAATGGTTCATTAGAAGAAAATCTATGGAAGAAAAGTTTAATAATAATGTACATATTCATTGTAAGGCCTGTTTATAAACTAAATTGTGTTTTTCCAGTTGGAGTACATATAAACAACTGGTTTGGAGTAGGGATAGACCGATATCAGTTTTTCAGGGTCGATACCGATAGCCGATATTTGGTGCCAATATTCTGTAAATTTAAAGTTGTGGAAAAACACAGCACAAATCTGACATTGAGTTCATTGCATAATGTGTTTAACATTTAAATATTGCACCACATCCACTTTATTTATTCAATTTAATGAAACTTTTTTTTCCATTTAAGCCTTTATTTTTACAAACAATAAGACCGTGTCTTTTGATTTCTTAAAGATCCCTCATATGACCCTGTATGTAAGGGGTTAAGAGACCTTGGCCCTCCAAGGGATATATGGAGATTATATATATATATATATATATATATATATACAAAAGCTGGTGCTAACTTAGCCAGAGCTGTTGTAAACTTAACAACCCCATAGACCAGGGCTTGACAAATTAGCTTTGAATCTAGGAGCCAGCTACAAAAGTTAAGAGCCAACCTGTTGGCGAGGATTTGCCTTTATCAAGGTATCCTTGCCCAAAACATTGGGAACCTTGCCTCTGCATCTGGGAGTTGGTTTGTACTGACCCAAATTATGATTTTAGCTGCTTCTATTTATCACTTTGTTACCTGGTGCTTCTTGCTGTTAGGTTTTTTTTTGTGCATGTGGTCTTGTGGCTACTTTAATTGAGCCTGGAAGTGTAGAACGTTGCTTCTAATATCAGTTTGGCCACCCTGCCATAGACTATAATGGCTCTGGCAAGTTTAAAACAGCTCTGGTTAAGTTAAGTTAGCAGTGATTTTGTAAGATTACCCCACAGGTTTTGGAATTACATCTGCCATGATGCTCAGCTTGGAGGCTTGGAGCCTCATTGGAAATGCAGTTCCAAAACATCTGGAGGGCCCAGGTTGCTTACCCCTGCATCTCCTGTATTAGGGAATTCCCTGCCAGATGGGATGGAAGCCGAGTCAAAACAAGCCGGGTCAAAAAGCAGTAGCAGGGATCGTATCCAGAAAATGGGTTGGCAGAGAATCAATACACACAATAGTTAAGGCAACGAGGCAACTCCTCGCACCCTGTTTTAAACCCGGCGGCTCCTCGTGACCATGCTAGGCCCCGCCCCCTCGGGCGCCACTTGGCCATTCCCCAGTGCTGGCAGCCGGCCAGCTCTTGACACAGGACCTTGCCCAGACCCCCCAGGCAGCACAGTAGGGGCTGAGGATATGACAATAACCTTGTTAAACTGTAACAGAAACAGGCCAGAAATTAGCATCATGTTGTTCCTCAGCAGCCATCTTGGGTTGAGCTGAGATTCACGTATTTGTAAATAGCGAATATTAACGGATTTAGAAAGTTTTGCTTAGATTTCAGACATTCCAGGGAACTTGCTGGCATAGCAATTAGATTATCTGGCTTGAACAGTAGGTGCCAGGAACAGGGATTTAGAAACACCAAAGTCCCTATTAGGCCATCTGTCCTTATCAGTAAAGGGAGAACAGGCATTTGGGGAGAGGACAGGATCTAGTCGAAGTCGAAATAATCTGTCTTCATTGCATGAGAAACTGCAGATTTGTGGAATGTCTTTGTTCAAGATGAGGGGATGGCACATTTGCCCTGGAGAGGGCAAATCGCCCATGGGTGGGTTGTTGGGATGTACCTTTTTACGTATTCACTTATAAAAATTTAAACCCATCCTGAGCTTGGCACTCAAGTGTTGTGGTACATTCCAACTTGAGACTTGACGTCAATAAAGAACGCCTTTCCTGCCATTGACTCGTGTCCGGCTTGTCATTGTCCACACTGTGCCGACCTTTCTCCTGAGAGAACCGAGTAGATTCCGGTAACATTTCTGGGGACTTGTCCAGGATCGGTCGGCAGCAGATCGGCAGTGGCGGTTGACTGCAGGCCCGAGAGGTCGGGCATCGATTGAAGGGGAGCTGACATCTGTAGGCGCCAACAGGGATTTCCCACTAAGTGGAGCTCGACTCGTCACTAACGGACTCCCGGCCTGGGAAGCTCGGACGCCTCCGAGTCTGAGGAAACAGCGTCGGCGCAGCGATTGGAACAGGTAAACTGGATTTATATTGGCCTCCGACCGAAGTTGGGTAAGAGAGTCCTTGATCACGCTGTCCAATAGTTCTGGAGCTAGCTGCCGAAAGCTGGGAAAACGAAACGGCAAGTACCCGGTAGCCCGACTATTGTGGGGGAATGGGGGACACAGTCCTGGTCCCATTTGTTGCACTCGAGCACGTAACTGTGCTCGTTTGGCTGACGGTATAAGGGTTAAAGGTGTTATAAGGGTTCGGACTGTCTGAGAGAGGCTTTTAGCCCTGGACAGCACACAGTATTATTGGGATTTGTAGAGGTGTTGCAAAATATGTAGCAATGTCTAGTTGATAACTGGAAATTTTAAGTTCAGTAAGTGGGTTTTGTGGAATTGAGATAGTTAATGATTAGCAGTATTTCTGATTTCTGTGTGTTCAGGAGTGTAGGTTAAAGGGTATCTGAGAGTGGCTTTAGCCCTGGTTGTTGTTTGAGAGTGGCTCTAGCCTTGGGCAAAGGAAATTACAGGTTGTCGTGCTGCTAGTTACAGATTAGGAGATGCTGCTAGTTCAGAGGCAGGAATAAATTGTTGTGAATTGTAACTGGTATAGTATGTGCTGCGTGTGCTGTGAATGAACGTGCGCCTACCTGGAAACAGGGAAGCAAATCTGAGAGTGGACTCCGGCGGTACGTTTCCGCGTTCAGGACGACTTGGCCGGCTACCAAGGGAGGAAGCGACCCCGTCACGAGTGAATTGTCATCTGAAATACCAGACTGTCGAATATAAATTGTCTTGAAGGTGGTTTTTGATAAAGGATAATAGTTAATGGAATATCACGCCCCAAGAAAGCGAGGGCGGGAGAAACACCTTTAGAGTATACGATGCGTAATTTTAAGGTTTTGTACAAGACACCTCAGTATGGTGTAGAATTATGTAAAGACAAATTACAGACCCCAGGCAACATTGACTGGCCTGCATTAGTCCCCGAATGGCCGGAAGGAGGGTCTATGGATCCTGCTAATCCTGTTGATCCAGAAGGTATATTCCCAAATCACGGGAGAATCCTGGCATCTGGATCAGTACCCATATATTTGTATTTGGAGGTATCAGGGCCGGCCCAAGCCGCGGTGCTGCCTGCAGCGATGGCTGAAATGCTGCTCCCCCTTGAAAAAAAACACGTGCCATGTATGAGTGTCACAGCAATAAAAACTCATAGTAACGTGCGGTGTGTATGAACGTATCACAGATCTCAACAGGAATGAATCTCACTGATGTGCAGTGCATATCTGTAAAGTGTGACCAGAATCTGGTCACCAGAAAGCGGTACGCGTGGCTCCGGGGACGAGCTGTCTGCGGAGCAGGATGTGCCCTGGGGTCTGGACTGCCTTGTGGCTCGCCTTCTTCCTGCACCACAGCAGCGGCTGTCATCACTGCACGGGCGGCCGGCCCCAACTACGCCAAGAAAGAAATGGCACTGAGCTGCAGGACGTCAATGACGTGCTGAGTACATCCTCTGAACACAAACATGAAACCAGAGGATGCGCCCAGCACGTTGTCAGCAGCAAAGAGATTAAAAGGGGTAAAATTTGAGTAGCGCCCATTTAACCTATTGTTCCCCTGAACCAATATTTAGTCTCCTACCTGTACCTCACGATGCTGTCATACTTAAGGTTTTGGAGTGCAGGCAGCAGATATTGTGGCGATTCTAGGAGCAATATCATCCTTTTGGGTGCAAGGCTAGGGGGCAACGTCGGGTTGCGACAAGGACACAGGTGCAGACGTTTATGCACAGCCTGTTTAAAAACAAATACATGCATTTACACACACAGCCATACATTCACAAACATAGCCATAACAAACCCTACACCCCGGGGGTATGTAGCAATAAAACTCACAGTAATGTGCGCTGTGTATGAGTGTATCAGAGCTCCACAGCAATAAAACTGTACTGGCCGGTGTCATTAAAAAATGCAGCAGTCGTTTTATTGGGCTGAAGATCGCCTGGGGGGCATTTGCACCGGTGCCACCCGGCCCAGTCTACCCCTGCCCCAGATACATGTATACACAGACCACCCGATACATGATACCCACAGACCCCCAGATACATGTATACCTACCCAGACATCAGACCCCAGTGTCAGCATAGTGAGGTGGTGGGGATAATGCTGGCGAACAGATGAGAATCACGATGCAGGCAGACGTCCGGCGCGCCCTCTGTCATACACATTACCACAACATATATACAATATTTAAACACACACACACACACATTACCACACCATATATACACTATATCCACCAAGTTTCAGATGCACATGGAGACTAACAGGGTTATTCAGAGAGCGTTGAAAACCAGGAGAATGACTGGAGAAGTGAAAATTCTAGGTCAAAATAGCCGATTTGGAAAGTGAGATGAATGGGATAATTTTTCTGGTTAGGCTATTTTGACCTAGAATTTTCCATTCTCCAGCCATTCTCCTGCTTTTCACCTCTCTGAATAACGCCTATGTAAAATTTTAAAAAATTACCACACCATATATACATATATATATATATACATACACATATACACACACACACACACATTACAACACCATATATACACTACATACACAGTTCCACATCTTATATTTACAGTTACTCACAAATGGAAATTTGACAGAGCAGCTGCAGGAAAAATGGAGGGGGGGGGGGTCCTACAAGCAGAAACTGCTACTTACTGCATTCTGCTGTAGTCTGTCTCAGACAGGGAAGGCAGAGCAGAGAGCACAGCACAGCCTGCTTCCTGCCTTCTCCAAGCGGGGGAACTGCATGTTGAGAAGGGGAGGAGCCAAACACATCTCTTCCTCAATTCCTCTCTGTGGTCGCCTGTGATCACAGAGGGGCAGCCTGCGCTCTGCATTACCTGCACCTCAGCGGCAAGAAGGAGTGAGGAAGTAAATTCTCCTGCCTTCAGGTTCCGGGGCCCCTTCCCCCACGGGCCCTCAGGCAGTGCCTGAGAGCCCGACAGTTCAGTCCGCCCCTGAACAGGCAGTAGGCTCGCACATACCTGGTGGGTAGCTGGTAGGACCAGGGTCTGGCAGGAGCCAGAGGAGAAACAAGTTGCTGACTGCCGTGCCCGAGGATCCGCCCACACGACACACTTGACACGCGCTGGCCCGTGTGGACCCAAGTGTGTGAGGTGGGCGCGGTCACATGTGGGGAGCGGCGGCATCACTCACTGCACCCGTGTGCCGGCGGCCAAATTAGATGCTGCGGCGTCAGCGACGCAAAAATTTGCCGCTCACAAATTTTGCCCGCCTGGAGCAAGTGCTCCACACTGCTCCATGGTCGGGCCGGCCATTGGAGGTAAGTAATTTTGTTATGGTTACGGGACAAAAGGATAAGAGTACTGCCCAGAAGTCTGAGAGTCCCCCTGTTCTGGCGGGACACCCTGATGATATTGATCTGCCTCCGCCGCCTTATCCATCCTACTACGTGGTGGCGCGCCAGGCACTTGACGCCATGGTGGCGCAGGTGGGGATGGGGGACCGCCATTTTTCCGCCTGGGGACCTCAGCCCCATCTGCGAGTGGTAGAGTGGATGAGGTGGTGAAAACTCAGATCGTCACTACTGCTGATAAAATCGAAACTGCAGATGGGGTAATCTATATATTAGAGAATCTGAGTACAGGCTCTCCAGAAGGGGCAGCCGCAGATCCCAAAGCGGTGACCCGTGCTGATAATATTGTTAAACCCCATGTGCTGTACCAACACCCCGGTAAATACCAACTCCCGTTGAGAACGGTACCTGGCCCAAGTGTAGAGGGTGCCCCGGACCGAATATATACAAATATATTCCCTTCACCACTACAGATTTGTTCAACTGGAAAACCCAAACCCCTCCCTACTCGGAGAAGCCTGCAGTTATGACGAGTCTTGTAGAATCTATGAATACACAGTCCCACGTGGGCTGACTGTCAGCAACTTTTGTTGACAAGGTTTACTACTGAGGAGAGGGCCCGTATAAATGCAACAGCCTGTAAATATTTGACGTTGGCAGTGGAAGGGAGTCAGGCAAACCCGAAGCTTGGGCAAAAGAATATTACCCAAAAATTGATCCCCAGTGGCCATATACTGAAGCAGGTATGGCACATCTTCAGAATTACCGCGCAGCTGTACTGATGGGGATAAGGGGGGGGGGCAAAGCAGCCTGTTAATATGGGTAAAATAGACGAGGTTATACAAGAGTCAAAAGAATCCCCGAGCGCGTATCTAGAAAGGTTAGAGGCATATTGATTTATACAGCTCTATAGACCGAGGCTGTTGAGAATCGCCGGCTTCTCAGCTCCCTTTGTAAGCCAAGCACAGAGGGATATATGCAATAAATTACAGAGACGGGAGGGATTCTTTGGGATGTGTATTAGTTAATTAGTGGAGATTGCAAATAAAGTGTATCACAATAGGGATTTACATAGTGCAGGAGGGGTGGGGGTCGCGCCTATTCCCCGAATGGTTGGCTGCAACCACCAAAATGCATCCAGCCCAACAACATGTGTAGAACATAAAGAAAAAAATGACATCTGCGCTTACTCCAATTATACCGTGTGAAACTAAACACAATTAGAGGTTTGGTTTCTTATTAATGGCCATTATAAGACTAGTTCGCCCGCCAACGTCACGGCACCTATAATATATATTGTGTTTAGTTTCACACGGTATAATTGGAGTAAGCGCAGATGACATTTTTTTCTTTGTCATGTTCTACACAATAGGGATTTAGAAGAGAAGCAAGAAGAAGTACGGAAATCTAAAGCTAATGCAGGGATATTAGCTGTGGCACTGGGTGACAGACAAGGAGTGGGAGGAGCATATGGGGGAGCCACAGGTAGTGAGCCTGGTAGAGGACGGGGCAGAGGAACTAGGGGAAGGGGGTCACCGGACTGATTTGGGTCAGAACCAGTGCGCATTCTGTAAGGAAGACAGTCACTGGTGTCGAAATTGCCCTAAATTAAGTGAAAGAAAGAGTTGAGGGTGATGATTCGGAGGGGGGGTAGCTCATGGTCAAGTCAAGAACGGGAGATAGGAAAGGAATGAGAGTAACGGGACCGGTTTTGTGGGTTTGGCGGGAACGTCCTTCGAAGGACAGGCAATGTATTGACACAGACCAGGGCCAATCCCACTTGGTACTTGCGATCCCACGGTCATTATGAGAGTGGGGGATGGTGACAAGATTTTTATGGTTGATACTGGGGCAGAGTTTTCCGTTGTGACACAACCAATTGCACCTCCAGCTCGGGGAGAGACGGACATTGTCGGTGCGATGGGGGTATCTGCCAAGTATCCCTTTCTTGCCTCCAGAATATGTAGCCTAGGGGGTCACCAGGTCGAACACCAATTTCTATACATGCCCGAATGTCCCATCCAGCTCTTGAGTCGGGATATCCTGAGTAAATTGCAAGCCCAAATTACGTTTCTCCCCAGAGGTCATGCTAAATTAGATCTACCCGAGAGTGGCAGTTCCATTCGGCAGTACTACCCAGCCGCCTCAGATCCACAACCCAGTAAAATCGCTCTCGTAATGCCGAGGGAGGAGTGGAGATCAATACCACCTACTCCGGTCACCCCAGACCCCCTTGTACTACTCCTGGGGAGCCCTGGAGTCTGGGCAGAAGATGTCTGCCAGGACTAGCCGTGAATATCCCTCCAGTATATTTTGATTTAAAACCCGGTGTTGTACCTGTTGCTTTAAGACAATACCATATTCCGCAGAAGGCAAAGCAGAATATACAGACTACTTTACAAAGACTGAAAGATCACAGAATATTAAAAAGTTGTGTGTCACCATGGAACACTCCGTTGTCAGTGCAGAAAGAGGGAACTCAGAAGTATCGCCCAATGCAAGATTTAAGAGCAGTTAATGAAGCAACTTTGCACCCCGTCGTCCAACCCGTATAATTTACTGGCGGTTATACCTGGAAGTACAGAATACTACACGGTGCTCGATCTAAAAGACTCCTTTTGCATACGCCTCGCCCCTGCAAGCCAGCCCCTATTTGTGTTCCAGTGGGAAGATTCTAAGACCGGGGCGTATCAAATGACCTGGACACTCCCAAGGTTAAGAACTCGCCCACTATCTTTGGCTGCGCCCTCAGCCAGGACCTTCTGTCTTTCAACTCTCAAAGTTGCGTTACAGTATGTTGAGGATTTATTGCTTGCTTCACCAACTGAAAAAGACTGTTTAGCAGCAACCAAAGCCCTTCAACTACTGTGCCAAGCGGGCTACAAAGTATCTAGAAAGCCCAAATTTGCAAACAAAGTGTGAAATATCTAGGTTTTCAATTGACAGGTACAAAGCGAGCAATAGGGCCAGAACGCAAGAAGCAGTCGGCCGTATTCTGCAGCCAAAGACACGCAGACAGGTTGGTGTATTCCTAGGTGCTGCAGGATTTTGCCATCTATGGATCCCCAATTTCGCAGAGATTGCCAAACCCCTGCACCAAGCTACAAAGGGGGGTGAAAATGAACCATTTTTATGGGATGAACAGTCAACAATGTCTTTAGTTTCAGAAAAGCAACTAATGGAGGCCCCAGCCTTGGGCCTACCTGGCCACACTAAACCATTCCAGCTCTATGTTCATGAGCATAACCAGACTGCAACTGGAGTCCTGATCCAATACCTGGAGTCATGGCCCAGGCCTGTGCCTTACCTCTCCAAGCAACTTGATCCAGTAGCCTGCGGCCTACGAGCAGTGGCAGCAACAGCAGTGTTGATATCTGAAGCTGACAAGTTAACCCTGGGACAAGTTCTTCATGTCAAAGTCCCGCATGCAGTCAAACCTTGCTAGATGTCAAAGGAAGCTATTGGTTCAGTAATAGCCGGATGACCAAGTACCAAGCCATGATGTGTGAAAAGGTCCAAATGAACACGTGGATTATCTCAACTTTGAATCCTGCTACCTTACTGCCAGACTCTAAAGAAGATCCAAGTCATGAATGCCGTCAGGTCATGGAAGAAGTGTTCAGCAGCAGTCCTGATTTACGAGATATACCCCTAGACAAATACGACCTGCAACTCTTCACGGATGGAAGCAGTTATATGGAACATGGCAAGAGACTATCCGGCTACGCAGTTGTCACAATGGAGGAAGTTCTGTAAGACCTTTGCCACACAGCACGTCAGCGCAACTACCAGAGATCATTGCTCTGACACGGTGTATCGGGGGGAGTAGTGACCACTAGATAGTCGAGGAGTTGAGATCCTTAAGGGCTGAGAAATCTTTTTGACATTTAAACACCTGTCATTCACAGAATCAGACACTTGCGGCCACAAGGTTAAACAATATACTGAGTCGCTACTAAGCACTAAGAACACATGCAGAGAAACGCAGATAAATCAGACAGTTGGTGAATTGCATGGACTGCAGGGCAGCCAGGAAATAAGTTGCTTTAACATTTGCTGATAATCTGGAGCAGGTCAGCGGTACCTTCAGATGGTAAGAGACAACACATACACCTCAGGGTCTGTCATAAATACAGTAACAAGTATTGCTGCTGGTGAGCGCACACTGACCATGAGCGTTAAATAAGCAGTAGAAAATAATCAAAATAGGATGCACTCTGATAGCAAAAAAATATAATTTATTGGTGCCAAACAGAATAAAATATGACATAAATATATAACCAAACACTTCAAATAACAATGAAAAGATCGATGATCCAAACACAAGACCAATATGTAACAAATATACTTAAGTTACCCGGCACTTGAGAAAAAGTAGCAAGCAGAGAGCAGCGCTAAGGATCTCAACGTTTCAACCTCAGTCTTTGTCAAGGGATAAGGATAAGTATGAGTGCCACATGTGTATATATCATAGATTCCCCATAAGGACCAATCCGGAGATGGAGTGCCCACACACACCTGTATCAAATAACGGCGGCCGCCACGTCAGACACCTGGAGTCACGTGAAAAAAAAAAAAAATCACGAGAGTCCGGTGCTGACAGGGATGATATGCGCATGCGTCTGAACGGCGCATGCGCAATAGACCTCCAAATGTAAAGGGGAGGTGCGTGAATCGCATCCGAGAGAGGATGACGGATACTAGCCGCTCACAAATTGGAAAACGCCAGACCAATGTTTACACTGATTTAAATAAGCAGCACCTAACAATAGAAATAAAATCTATCAGAGCAAACTTTCGCATCTAGTATACAATAAGAAGAACCATAATTTACAAAACATTCATATAAGAAAAACTACACGATTATACAAAATGCACCATAATTAAATTTAAACATATGTCCACAATAAGGAGAGACATAAAATAACAATCTGCAATACAGTAGGTCCATAAATAATTCATAAAAAAAAAAATTGTGGTTCTATGTAATCCAGAGTCCAATCCTCTCAGGCACCCTTCAATCTTACTCAGTTCACAAAATATTCCTAAAAGGAAAAAAGGGGAAAGAATAAACCACTGCACTCCATTGCATATATGAGCTACAAACCATGGCTCCTCTTGGATTAAATGAGGATAGAGATTTGAGTCCATTCTTGTAGATGGATGGTACCAACTTCAGCTTGTTTTTCTATTCAGTTATGTTTTTATTCTTTTCCCTTTTAGGAATATTTTGTGAACCGAGGAAGATTGAAGGGTGCCTAATGAGAGGATTGGACTCTGGATTACATTTATTTTTTTATGAATTATTTATGGACCTACTGTATTGCATATTGTAATTTCCCTTATTGTGCACATTGTGGACATATGTTTAACCCCTTAGTGACTGGGCGGTTTTACACAAATCCGTCTTTTAGTGACCACTGCTGTTTTTACGTTTCTGCGCTGTTAGTGTTTAGGTCAAATTTTCCTCTTACTCGTTTATTCAACCCACACATATTATACACCCTTTTTCCCGCCATTAAATGGACTTTCTAGAAATACCATTATTTTTTTGTAATTTAATCTCCTAAAGCTATAACCACCAATAAAGACCCCGGCTAAATAGTTTCCAAATTTTATCCCGAGAATAGAAATACCCAATTTTTACATGTTTTTACCTTTTAACCCTTTCACTGCTGAGCCAGTTCACCTATGTGCGCTGCACTCATTCTGACCATTTTGTAACTACAGTTACACTCATGGAACAGTGTACTAGTGTCTCCCAGAGACCAATGATTAATAATTAACTTTTATTGGATAGAGTTAAAATCGGCAAACAATTGTACATAAACAAACAGTGCTCACAAAACATAATTGATAAAAACAAAAAACGATTCTGCTGAAGAGATAGTGATATGTAGCGGTAGGAGATGTAATCAATACAATAGGTAGCCTTCGAGGGTCACCTCAAGGTATTGTGACAAATGAAAATGATAACCAATTGGATAATAAACCACTGCGCATAAACAAGCAGAAAGGTCGAAAAACGAGAGGCTCTTGTTGGGAGGGGATTGGCTCAAATAGCCCAATGTAAATGCATTTCAATGATTATCCAGATTCCTAATGTCAATAGGACCCACCATCGGGGTATACATACATGTGGGGGATCTCAAAATGCAATTCACCGAGATGAACAAGGAGCTCTGGTCTAAGAGGCGCACCCGACGCGCGTTTCGCCAGAAATGGCTCGTCAGGAGTTCTGACCATTTTGTGCTAATTATTTTGAGATGTCAGCCTAGGTCCTATTTAATTAAACCCCCCCAGACAAAAAAGTTTTTTAAAAAAAAAAAAAATTTTTTTTATTTTATTTCATTTTTTTATTATTTTTTTTTAAAAACAAATTTAAACCAAACCTGGTCATGTTTGGTATCATTTGAAAGGCCATGATCAGGCCTTTCAAATGATGTCAAATATGACCATCTAGCTGCCATGGATCGGGAGATAAAGGGATCCTTAGGATCCCCTTATCTCTACATGGCAGCTAGAGGGTTAACTGGCCCACTGACATCCTCACACATATGGTGAGGTTGTCAGTGGGTGGGGGGGGGACCTGGAGGCTAGGCTGACATCCAAGATGTCAGCCCCCCTCCAGGTTCGAATCGCGTTTTGGCGCCAATTCGCGCTAAAACGCGATCCGGCGGTGAAACGGTTAATGCTATACACCGCTGAAAAGGGGATACTCTCCCTTTTCAGCGGTGCAACAAGCATTTTGCTAGCTTCAATGGTTGGGGAGATAGAGGGCTCAGAAAGAGCCCCCTCCTCCCTCCATTGAATTACATGGGGGCACCTTCTGATGACGTCACCACGCAGCGTGGCGACAGCAGCCTCGCCTGCCCATGTAAATCACATGGGCAGGCTTCCTCCCTGCCAGATCGCCGTGGGATCCGACGAGGGAGGGGAGTATCGGGCGGGAGGAGGATTTGGCGCCGCTGACGTACCCTGTACGTCCGCGGGTCTAAAGGAGACCCGAGGACAGAACGTACAGGGTACGTCAGGGGTCATTAAGGGGTTAAAGAATTAATTATGGTGCATTTTGTATAATCATGTGTATAGTTTCTTCTATATGAAGGTTTTGTAAATTGTGGTTCTTATTGTATACTTAGATGCGAATGTTTGCTCTGATAGATTTTATTTCTATTGTTTTAGGTGCTGCTTATTCGTAATAGTGTTAGGCGCTGCTTATTTAAATCAGTGTAAACATTGATGGTCCTGTGTGGTCTGGCGTTTTCCAATTTGTGAGCGGCTAGTATCCGTCATCTCGGATGTGATTCACACACCTCTTTACATTTGGATGTCTATTGTGCATGCGCCGTTCAGACGCATGCGCATAGCATCCCTGTCAGCACCGGACTCTCGTGATGGTTTTTTTCGCGCGACTCCAGGTGGACTCTCGTGATGTTTTTTTTTTTTCACGTGACTCCAGGTGTCTGACGTGGCGGCCGCCGTTATTTGATACAGGTGTGTGTGGGCACTCCATCTCCGGATTGGTCCTTATGGGGAATCTATGATAAATACACATGTGGCACTCATACTTATCCTTATCCCTTGACAAAGACTGAGGTCAAAACGTTGAGATCCTTAGCGCTGCTCTCTGCTTGCTACTTTTTGTCAAGTGCCAGGTAACTTAAGACCAATATAGATATGTTTGGATCATTGATCTTTTTGTATTCAAAATTTTTATTAGAAGAGCGTGTTAGTACATGTATCGAGGAGAAAGAAGAGAAAAAAAAGAAGAAAAAAAAAAGAGAAAAAAAAAGAGAAAAAAAAAAAGAGAAAAAAAAAGAGAGAAAAAAAAAAGAGAAAAAAAAGAGAAAAAAAAGAAAAAAAAGAGAAAAAGAGAGAAAGAGAGAGAGAGAAAAAGAGAGAAGAGAGAAAAAGAGAGAAAAAGAGAGAAAGAGAAAAAGAGAGAAAAAGAGAGAAAAAGAGAAGAGAGAAAAAGAGAAAAAGAGAAAAAGAGAGAAAAAGAGAGAAAAAGAGAGAAAAAGAGAGAGAGAAAGAGAGAGAGAAAAAAAAAAAAAAGGGGGGGGGGAGTGCATTATGAAATAAGTCTCCAACCTGTGAGGGGGGGGGGGGGGAGAGGGATGAGGAGGTGTAGGGGCGGAGGTAGACACCACGATCGGCATCCTCTGGTCCAGTGTGCCAACTGCAGGACTGCTCCATCTCCCCTCACCACCGCTGGAGGGGAGGGTATACCAGCACCCGACCCAGAGCCAAAGTGTGCGCTTCTCGTGCCGTCTCAACCGCCGGAGACCCACCTCGGCGATAGCAAGGGCCCGTAGTGGTCTGCCGACCAAGATATCAGTGCAGGCCATAGCCTTCGGTTCTCAGTGTGTCTATGGTCCCCTATCCTGTACAGTCGTTGGTAGCTCAAGCTCCAATCGG
Source organism: Leptobrachium leishanense (assembly GCA_009667805.1). Lineage (NCBI taxonomy): Eukaryota > Metazoa > Chordata > Amphibia > Anura > Megophryidae > Leptobrachium > Leptobrachium leishanense. Next base: position 358,098,058 of record CM019063.1, on the reverse strand, counting down.
CGACGAAGTGCGGCCGAGGAAATGAATTCCTGCCAATAGTACCAAGTTTGGTAGAGTGCCTGCGTGGAGTCTTCCTGTGCAGCAATCCGCTCCTCCATGCGGAACATTTCATCCACGTGGGATATCCATTCCCGGAGGGAGGGAACAGATCGGCGTTTCCAGTGCCTCGGGATCAGGTGGCGTGCCGCCAGCAGCAGACGGAAAGCCACTGATTTCTTAAATAAGGCCCGAGAGTAAGAGGAGGAAGGTCCGAGGTGTGTGTTCCAGTGTGACGTCTGTCACCTCCCTGATCACTTCCCCCACCCACTTCCAGTAGGTTTGTAGCAGCGAGCAGGACCACCAGATGGAGATAGGAACCGAGTTCCTTGCCACAGCGCCAACCTGTGGGGTCCGTCAATCCAGTGAATTGAAACACACGAAGTGGCGTGTAATACCAGCGAGTCAGAATTTTATAAGACGTTTCGTGGTATCTCACCACCCGCGTGCCATGATGGGTCAGGGAGAGGATCGTTGTCCATTCCTTATCCGAAATCGTTAGATTTAGTTCAGCTTCCCATAAAAAGGGGGGAGATTCCGAGTCTCGATTGGAGAAGGGAGTATAAGGTGGAGATGCCATGGTTCAAAGAGACCTAGTGAGCAAATGCGTTCAAATGGAGTGAGCGCTCGGGTTAGTTTGTGTCCCTCCGGGAGGGTACCCAGATAATGACGTATTTGTCCAAAGTTAAATCTATCCAGGAAGAACAATGGTGGGAGGTCTATGCGCGATGTGAGAGCCGCCAGCGTGGGGATGTGAGCCACATGCATGGCGAAGAGTCTATTTCCCTCCACGAGGTGGCGACAGAGTGAGGTCCTGACCCCTGGTGCGAAAAGGGGGTTTTTGTTAGGGGGAGTAGCGGAGAGGGACTGGAGGAGAGCGCATGCGAGAATTTCAAGCGGTCCCACAGACGCAAAGTGTTCCCTATTAGGGGGTGAGTACGGGCCGCATTTGGCACCGCCTGGTGTGGTAGCCATGGTAACGTCCACAGCGGCACCCCTAGGTCCGTGCCCTCTAGGTCCAACCACCCTCTCCTACCCGTCGCGGAAGACCAATCAACCAACCGGTTGAGCTGGCTGCACTATAGTAGGCGAGCAGATCAGGTAGCGCCATGCCCCCTGCCTCCTTAGGTCGGCATAGTACCGCAATTCGTATTCTGGGTTTACGCCCCGCCCACACGAATTTAATCATTTCCGACCGAAATGATTTAAAGAAAGACCTCGGTATAGTCACTGGGACAGTTTGTAACAGGTAGAGTATGCGAGGCAACACGTTAATTTTAAACACCGCCACCCTGCCCATCCACGAGAGAAATTTAGTGTTCCATATCTTCAGGTCGTCACGGATCATCCCCAGGAGGGGGAGAAAGTTGAGAGCAAAAAGGTCATGCAGAGTCAGTGAAAGCCAGGTCCCAAGATACATCATCTTTGCATCACACCAGTGGAAGGGAAATACATCCCGTATGCCCACAGCCTCTCCTTCCGGGACTGAAACGTTCAGGATATCCGATTTGGACATGTTAATTGAGGCCTGCTAACTTGCCATATACTTCGAATGCGCCCACTACCGCCGACAAGGATTGCCGAGCGTCTGTTAGAAAAAATAGTAAGTCATCTGCATATGCAGTGACTTTGTGAGAACGGTTAACCCCCTGTAGACCCGGGATCGCATCTCACCGCTTCAAGGAAGGGTTCCAAGGACAAGGCGAAGAGTAGAGGGGAAAGGGGGCAACCCTGGCGCGTGCCATTGGATATCGGGAAGCTGGCGGAGAGAGCCCCATTTACTTTAATTCTAGCCGTGGGGAGGGTGTATAAGGCCTGTACCCATGTCAAGAATTTTGAGCCCAGTCCCAGGGTCTGCAATGTCTGAAAAAGAAATGGCCAGAGTACTCTGGATCATCGATCTTTTCATTGATATTTGAAGGGTTTGGTTATAGGTCATATTTTATTCTGTTATATTTGGCACCAATAAATTATATTTTTTTGCTATCAGAGTGCATCCTATTTTGATTATTTTCTAATGTTTTAGAGGTCTTTTGGGAAGCCTCTTATTAGGGAGTGCACCCTTGCTTTCTAGTGTGCAGGACAACTAATTTCTTTATCTGCGGTATTCATTAAATAATCAGTACCTTGCGATCGCAGATTTTAACAATATATGTGGCTGGAGAACATGAGCCCTCGGTTGGGTATAGGCACATAGAGGCCACGGACAAGACCCACCGATGAGAAGGGACACTTCCCCAGTAGCGTGTAAACACCCCAGCGGCAATCATGGGGTTAAACCACCAAAGCACCACACAGGCGATCGTAATCAAGCAGCAGGAGAATAGTCGTATCCAGAAAACAGGTTGGCAACAGAGAGACAATGTAAACGAATGGTAGCGATGCGGGAATCAGACTCCAAAACAGGGCGACGAGGCAACTCCTCACGCCCTGTTTTAAACCCGGCGGCTCCTCGTGACCATGCTAGGCCCCGCCCCCTCGGACGCCAGTCGTCCATTCCCCAGTGCTGGCAGCCGGCCAGCTCCTGGCACAGAACCTTGCCCAGACCCCCCAGGCTGCGCAGCAGGGGCTGAGGACATGACACACGGGCCTTAGAGTTAACCAAAAATAAGAGTAAATATTTACACTGACTCAAAATATGCTTTCATGACTGTCCATGCACATGGTGTTCTGTACAAAGAGTAATAAGTTCTTATATATGGTCGCCTGATGGCGAAACTTATGGTAGATTAGAAACCTTGGAATTCATTTCTTAAAGTAGAGACCACATTGTCTTGTTTGCTGGGGGGTAACCATACATAAATTTCCAATTGACAATCGTGGTTACAATTATCACAAATTCTTAAATTTTAACTTTTATTAAGTCTGCATTCTAAAACGAAATCAATTTGAAATGAAGGAGAATTACCTCCCAACGGTGAACACCCTTAAAAACACACACAAATTGAATAATAGAGGTATGCTAATTTCCTTTGCTAAATTTTAACAATGTTCAAGATTTATCTCTGTTTCTAAATTCCAGAGTCAACCTTCATAGGTTGATAATTATAGGAAGTTACAGAACGTTGAAAAATTATTAAACAGTTAGAAAATTTAGCAAGTTAATATACCCCAAGTACCGCAATATTCAAGGTTTTGACACGGTTTCTAAAGGATTCAAGAAACAACCTACATGGGTTAATTGATGTAAATTTGCAGAGAGAGAAAAAAAAAATTGTATGGTTTCTCTCAATTTCAACAACATGGAAGCTAAATGTGGAGAATGGTCGCCCTCAGTTTGTTGTACTAAATGAATAATTCGAGTCAAACAGGAGTTCCCCTAAATCTGTTTGCTTCGTTCCAGCCAAGGAGCTTGCAGATAGGGTATAATTTAGTATAGTTTTGCCAATTTGCCTTACTTGGTTTCATGAAACTCCAAATTATTCTCAAAAGACTGCTCTCTATTTCTAAAGAAGTCAGAAAACAAACCTTTGTGGGTTGGGGATTATAGGACAGTGAAGAGAAGGAGAAGTTTCTACAATACATCCATAGCAAAAAGGCACAATTTAGTGAGCGCTCCCCATCATCTTATTGTTATAATGTATGAAATTGATTGCTTTATTCATACCGGTATGGATTTCTCAGATGCTCTAAATAATTCCAGAACCAACCTTCATGGGTTGATAATTGTGGGACGGTACCGAACGTTGGAAAATTATTTAAAAAGGGTTTATTAACTTGGAAAATTATTTAAACAGTTAGAAAATTTAGCAAGTTAATAAACCCTGTTTAAATAATTTTCCAACAATTATCAACCCATGAAGGTTGATTCTGGAATTATTTAGAGCATCTGAGAAATCTATACACCGGTATGAATATAATTACTTGAATAAAGCAAACAGATTATACATTTGTACACCACTGTTACAAATCTTTAAATATATGGCATGTTAAGGAAAAATGCTAAATAAAACAGTGCCTGTATGCAAGTATACATACAGATTAATTTGGTGAAACTTTATAACCTAATAAAGGAGGCCCTCATCGATTATGCATAAAGAGCATTCTACATGAGAGGAAGAGATTTTTTTTAAAAAAACATTTTGAGTTAGTAATTCAAATGGAACAATAACATTGGCAAAAAGTCCTGCCAATCATACAAATACACCAATGAAGACCCAGTGGGCGGCCCAAGTACCATTGATCTATACAACGGTGTCCAATTTAAGAAATCAGGAAAGGCATAAAAACCTTTGGAACCTCCTGGGGATGTCCATTCTTGCTTTACACATTGAACACTTCATAACGCTACGAGGAAGTAGCAAAACATGTTGAGTATGAGAATTTATACTGGTATGAGTATATTTACCTGAATGAAGCAAACAGATTTAGGGATCTTACATTGCAATCAATTTCATACATTATAAGATGGGGAGCGCTCACTAAATTGTGCCTTTTTGCTGTGGATGTAATGTACAAACTTCCCTTTACTGTCCTATAATCCCAACCCATGAAGGTTTGTTTTCTGACTTATTTAGAAATAGAGAGCAGTCGTTTGAGAATAATTTGGAGTTTCAGGAAACCAAGTAAGGCAAATTGGCAAAACTATACCCTATCTGCAAGCTCCTTGGCTGGAACGAAGTGAACAGATTTAGGGGAACTCCCGCTTGACTCGAATTATTCATTTATTACAACAAACTGAGGGAGAACGTTCTCCACATTTAGCTTCCATGTTGAAATTGAGATAAACCATACAATTTTTTTTCTTCTCTACCTGCAAATTTACAATTAACCCATGTAGGTGGTTTCTTGAATCCTTTAGAAACCGTGTCAAAGCCTTGGGAAAATATTGCGGTACTTAGAGAATTTAGCAAGTTAATATACCCTAAATGTTTAATAATTTTTCAACGTTCTGTGCCTTCCTATAATTAGGAACCTATGAAGGTTGACTCTGGAATTATTTAGAAACAGATAAATTTTAACAATGTTCTAACCAAGATTTAGCAAAGGAAATTAGCATACCTCTATTATTCAATTGTGTATGTGTTTAAGGGTGTTCACCGTTAGGAGGTAATTCTTCATTTCAAATTTATTTCGTTTTAGAATGCAGACTTAATTGTAACCACGATTGTAAATTGGAAATCTCTGTACAAAGAGGACTGCTATCTTCAAGAAAACAAGTTAAAGGAACACTCTACTCAAAAAAAAAAAAAATCACCCCCCTGTTTTTTTATCCTAACCTATCCCTATTCCTATTCCCTTAAAAAAAAAAATCTAAAGTTTTATTAACTGTAATACTTACCCGAAAATCCTCTTGTTTCCAGCGGCGTCTTTTTTTTTTTATACTCCCCTCCCTCCTCTTCCGCTCCCGTCCTTCTTGCTGCGTCTTGGCTTCTGGTTTACGTGAGAAGCGCGCATGCGCGCCTCCTCACATAAGCCAGCCAATCGGCAGGCTTCCTCCCGGCTCCCTCTGAGGATTAGTGTTGCGCGCAAGAGGATGCGCGCAACACTAACCCTCAGAGGGAGCCGCCAGCTTCTGCGGTGAGTAGAAGCGCGATGACGTCTCCTACTCGGCAAAAGTCGGCAGAAGCGGGAAATATGATTACCGCTCTGCTGACTGACAGCTGGGAGGGCAGAGTAAACTCCTCCGCCTCTCTCAGCTGTTTTCAGCTTTTTCAGCTGAACCGCTGAGCGGAGGGAGGGGGGACAGGATACTCCGGGCATCATGACCACCTAAAATAGCTTAGGTGGTCATGTTGCCTAGAGTGTCCCTTTAAGTAATCCGCAGAAATACAGAGACTCCTGGATGCTGTCTGGAAACCCAGTGCTGTCAGTATAATGCATTGCAGAGGACACCAGGAAGAAAATGATGAAATACCAAAAAGGTAACAGAATGGCTGATCAAGCTGCGAAAGAAGCAGCAAAAGCTGTTTTTGAAAATTCTGAGAAACTCGAACTAAGCAGAAAAATATAGAAGAGAAAATAGGGTAAAGGTGCAATTAGTGGAATAATGGTCTGGAGAGGAAGGAGGAACAAATGAATGTACACGATCGGCAATACACACACATGTGTCGTCCCTAAGTAAGCGACACCAAAAGATATTAGTAAAGGTGAATAAGGGGTGTGGTGCTCCCCAGTGTCCAAAAAGCAAAGTGTTGTTTGTAACTTGGCTTATGAGTAATTCTGTGTATCCATGGCAAATATTGAACCTTGTTATAAAAACATAATAGACATAGCATAATACAGTAAATATTAAAACATTTAATCAGACGAGTGAACTGTAAAACTCGCTATCAAGAGTCTAGCTCGGCTCTAGTGTATACGCTTATGGGTTGATTTCATATGTCCCACCCATTAGCCTCAATCGACCATTCCATCTTCAGATATCTCAAAGATAAAAAGAATAGAGAAACATAGCGTTACGTGGGACCTGGCCTGACATGGTGTAGAAAGGGTGTGAGCTAGATACGCAGTGACTAGGCAAGAATACAGACAGGAAACCGATATAACCAAAATAAAAACACAACTAGAGCAAGATCAAAATACCAGAACATGAAACCAAAACAGAATGAATTGCAAGAGACAGCTAACTAATAACAAAACAACATTAAGAGGACTATACACTAGAGTAACATAAGCAAGAACATAAACCTGATTTAAAACTAGAGACTGAACATGAAATGAAAACATAAGACATAAGCATAAACCAGAATACAACCTAGAAACAATATCAGACAGGAACATGAAACAGAAATGAGCGTAAATCAAAAACACAAACCAGAATACAGACAGGAGATCAAGCAGAACAACAACTAGAATCACGAACATAAACAAGAATGTAGACAGAAAATCTCAAAGAGAACTACACCTAACCTGGATGCAATAGCAATAAATGACAGACTCTGAATGAGGTAGAATCAAAGTGAGCTTGGATCAAAAATGAGGCAGCGCCCTTCCTAGGGTGCTGCCTGCTTAAATACAGTGTTCAATTGAACAAGTGCGTCCAGGTGTGAATCCAGGGCTGGAAAAACCAAGGAACGCGAAAGTCCAGAACTGCTATGTAAAGTTCATAGAAGCCAGAGGGGGCGCAAGGAACCCAGATCGTCACACAGGCTCTGGAACACGTGAGTGGATCCAATCTTGGCTCTTGAATGCGCCCGGGAGTTTTTTTGTTTAAGCGAGTGGAATGAATACCTCAAAGTGATATTAAAATCAGGAATTTCCAAAAAGGGCCAATGCCCATAAAAAAAAATAAAAGAATAGTACCAAATGCGTTTCACCTGGGCAACGCAAGTCCCACGGCTTCCTCAGCGGTAATAACCATAAGAGTACCTCTTTAAATTCTAAAAGTCTTAATTGACTATCCAATCAAGACTCCAAAGTTCTGGCGGGAAGAAACCGCCCAGCTGTCCCACCTGAAGTCTCCTCACTGCGGTCCCACTCCTCCGGCAGAAGCGCTCTGAGTTTCAACTTCCGGTCGCTGATCTCATCTCTTGTCGACGGGGGAAATTCCCTTGTAGTGTATGATGTTCAGGATCAAAACCAAAAGTGGTTTTGGTGCGCAAGCACACAAGTTCTTGATAGGTCGAAAATTCCACGGGGACACAAAAATGGAAATTTCAATGTGCAGACATGAAACCTGTGATGGACGAAATAGCCTTGATATTCTTCATAGACCTAAAACAAAGCAGAGAGGCGATCTTACATTATATACGTGGCTTTCGTCCATTTTACATCCCATATCATATCACACTAAGAGGGGGAAATTTTACCTTAGGGTAATAGTTCTCATTATGGGGATATTTTAGCAATTAATTTCATAAAAAAAAAACAAAAAAAAAAACAATTCAAAATCTAAATTCAGACCACTGGGTTGCAATGTATCCAAGTTATATACCCATCTCATTTCTACCTTAATAATTAAAAATTAATTTTCTGGTTGAAATCGTCTCCCCTCCAATGTTTAACTATATAACTTGGATACATTGCAACCCAGAGGTCTGAATTTAGATTTCAAATTGTCCCATTTTATGAGATTAAAATTATAAAATATCCCCATAATGAGAACTATTACCCTAAGGTAAAATATCCCCCTCTTAGTGTGATATGATTAGGGATGGAATGTAAAATGGGCGAAAGCCACGTATATAATGCAAGATCGCCTCTCTGCTTTGATTTAGGTCTATGAAGAATATCAAGGCTATTTCGCCCATCACAGGTTTCATAGGTCTGCGCATTGAAATAATTTCCATTTGTGTCTCCGTGGAATTTGACATAAAGAACTTGCGCACCAAAACCACTTTTGGTTTTGATCCGGAACATCGGACACAAGGGAATTTCCCCCGTCGACAAGGGAGATCAGCGACCGGAAGTTGAAACTGAGCTCTTCCGCCAGAGGAGTGGGACTGCAGTGAGGAGACTTCCGGTGGAACAGCTGGGCGGTTTCTTCCCGCCGGAACTGCGAGTCTTGATTGGATAGTCAAGACTTTTAGAATTTAAAGAGGTACTCATGGTTATTACCGCTGAGGAAGCAGTGGGGCTTACGTTGCCCAGGTGAAACGCGTTCGGTTCTTTTATTTATTCCATTTTATTTGTTTTGTGGGCATTGACCCTTTTTGGAAACAAATTCCTGATTTTAATATCACTTCGAGGCATTCATTCCACTCGCTTAAAGGCTTTTTGCAGGAGTTGGGCCTATTAAACAAACTCCAGGGTGCATTCAAGAGAGCCGAGAGGCTCTGGAACACGTGAGTGGATCCAATCTGCATATTATTCTAAGAAGTTTTAGGTTATGCGCTATGTTTCTCTATTCTTTTTATCTTTGAGATATCTGAAGATGGAATGGTCGATTGAGGCTAATGGGTGGGCCATATGAAATCAACCCCTAAGCGTATACACTAGAGCCAGGCTAGGCTCTTGATATATAGGTTTAATATTTACTGTATTACGCTATGACCATTATGGTTTTATACTAAGGTTCAATATTTGCCATGGACACACAGAATTACTCATAAGCGAAGTTGAAAGCTAAGTAAAAAACACTTTGTGTGCTTTTTGGACGCTGGGGAGCACCACACCCCTTTTTCACCTTTTCTAAGCAGAAAAATATCTATGACGTCATGTAAGCAAGACGTTTTAACGTCTGAAGCAGTACCGAATTATGAATTCTAAATGAACAGGACAAGATTTGAACCCAATGGCGAATACATTGCAATGATACTCAACTGGCACAACAATTATATTCTCCTTGAAAGAAACCATGACTATTCAATGGCTGTTTCCTACCATGGATCAAGGCAAGAATCCTTGTTCGACCATTGACCTATTTTGAAAAGACTAATAAGAAATCTCAGATATTCAGCAAAGGCTCTTTCGGGCCTACAAGATGATGCTGAAATTCTTCGGCGTAAAAGTAGTGGGGGAGGATGAAGGATTAGAACAAGCTGAAGTTGAGCGAGCAGACAATTTCTCCGCAAGGTTCGAGAATCTGACGTCCAATACTCATAATAATATGAGAATTACCCGTATACTGCAAAGTTTGGGAGAATTAGGAGCTGAAAAATATCAAGCCCCGCTGGTGAAGTTCTTCCTTAAGGAAATATTTATGAAGATCAGTGCACTGAATTATTTTCTATTCGCTGTAAAGAACAAGCATGAAGAGCAAGATCTGCTTTATTTCGCCTGGTCACACTATCACCCAAAAGAATAGTTCAGTTGGGGACTCCAAGAAGAACTCGAAACCTACAAAACAGTATTCCATAGCAGCCCCGCTACCACCAGCCCCATTGAATGAATGGACACCAGTGTATTCAGAAAAAGAGAAGAGATGGCTCTCTGAAGAACCAGGCAAATATGGTGAAAATGGATGGTTCCAGTTGACCAACAATCAGATGGTCCTCCCCGTAACACTAGCGCCAGAAATTGTCAGAGCGTTCCACACCAGTACTCATGGGAGGAAGAGAAATAATGGAACAGCAGTTAGAACCACATTTCTAAGTGCCTGGACTCTGTAATTTGCAAGACAATAGCTCAACAGTGTATAACCTGCGCCAAGAATAACCCAAGCCTCCAGGAATACAACCTTTTGGATTGTCCAATGGCGTTGCTCCAAATAGACTTTGTGCTTCCACCCTGTAAAGGGTACAAGTATTTGCTCGTAATGGTATGTACATTAACCGGAAGGGTTGAAGCTTTTCCCACCAGAACTGAAAAGACAGCTGAGGTGGTGAGATGCCTCATGAGGACAATTATTCCACGCTACGGACTACCCCTTGAAATAGGGTCAGATAATGGCCCTGTGCTTATCCAAAGCTGACTACAGCAACTTGCCTGCATGCTGGTCATCACCTGGAAGCTGCACACAGCATACAAGCCTCAGAGTGCTGGAAAAGTTGAGCGAAAGAACAGAACTCTAAAGACTTGGATGGCAAAAATTTGCCAAGAGACACTACTGGGATGGCTGGATGTACTGCCGATAGTTTCAATTGTGGGGGTGGCCTGCATCTAATATGCAACAAACTAAGTCCATACGAACTTCTGTTCAGGTGGCCTACCCCTCTGATTAATGGGCTAAGGGGGGACCTTCGGGCAATAGGTGAAACCAAATTAAATGAGCAAGTGTTACAGTCAATGCAGATATTGAATACTTGGGTTGGTGATAATCTACCTAATTTTTTGTATCCACCATTACATAAGTATTGTCCAGGTGATTCGGTATGGGTGAAGGAGTGGAAAGCTGATCCACTAGGCCCAAAAATGGAGAGGTCCTTACCTTGTCCTATTATCCACTCCCACAGCAGTGAAAGTGGCTGAGGTAGTCCCGTGGATACACCATTCGAGATTGAAATCTGCAGCCGCCATACCGGAGTTCCAGTGGAAGGCCGTACCCAATGAGTCCAATCCACTAACGTTGAAACTGACAAAGGCTACAGTTGCATCTGCATAAAGATCAACAAGTGGGTGTTTTGACAGCCATAATAATGCCTGACCACCTGTCAACGAGGAAGGAGTGGGAAACCCTAAGGGAAACCCGCGAAGATACCCCTCACTGTGGCAGGGAGGTGGGAGTTGTTTGACAAGGCCATTACATTAAATGATGGTTTCAGGTCACATTTACCCTGGGTGCCATTTTACTGCTGATTCTGTTTATAGTGACTTATGTGACTCTTTTTATTGAAGGAAGCAAATGCCAAGAGGACACTGAGAGACGGAATGTCTCTCACCGTGCTAATCAAACAGGTGGGAGACGTAAGTGTGATCTGGGCCCTGTGACATCATCAAAAGACCACTTGATAAAATTTAAGTATGCCTATGCTAAAAAGTTGGGACAGACCTCATGTTGGGTATGCAGCAGACTACTCCCAGTGACAATCTACATTCCATTTGCTGCAGTCCCTTTGAATTTATCTACATTTTTCCTTTCGAGAAGATTAGTCCAACCACTGAATGACACCCTGTTGGAAGAAGTCGGGAATCTGCCTGAATACCCAATAACTGGTCCTACGGTTGCTCCTGATTTTTGTTTTCAGGGAGGGAAAAGGAAGTCACATATTGAGAACAACCCATGCCAGTTCAGCCGTTTTAATCTAACTGCCAATTATTCTACTCCGAGGTCAAATATAGGAAGGGTTATTAGAACTCAAGCTGATCCAACCCAAGCACGGAGATTCTTCCTTCTTAATACTATCACCAATCAACAAAATGCTAGGTATCTCCCTACATCAATTACATAAATTGATTGTGGAGGTCTATAATGGAGAGGACTACATGGCACCATTTTTGATAACCGGGGGAATCCACATATGCTGTGGGAAGATCGGGTGTAGTGTAGGTGGTATCCATTTGTAACCTAGGTATCCCTTGGTTTTTGGTAGACAGGCGGGAATTGTTCTCAAAAGGGGATCAAGCATGGGCATGGTTTCTGGCATGGACTGGCTGGGGAATAGAATTGATGAAGAAAATGAATAATTATTCGCTGATGGATGAAATCTTAAATCTAACCAGTAAAGATATCCAATTGTTGAACTCAGAATCACGGGAAATTCGAAAAGTGCAAATGATACATGAGCTAGCATTGGAGCAGATCAGTGCTGCACTAAATGGGTTGTGTGAAATGACAAGGCATTACGAATGTTGTATTTTATTCCAAAATGCGACTGAAGAGGTTCCAGACTGTTACCAGGTAATCCAAGATCAACAGGAGAAAGTGGCCCAGTTGCAGAATAAGGCTAGACAGATAGCGGCGGAAGGTTGGAATCCCTTCTGGGGGTCCGGGCCTTTTGGAGATTGGTTTGGATCTATCCTCGGGTTTATTTCCCGAGCTGGATCTATGATCACAAGGATTATTGTGATACTGATAGTTGGAGCCTTACTCTACCGAGTAGAGTTGTGCTTGTGGCCCATATGCAAGAAAGCCTTTACCCCTATAAAGAAGATATTATTGATGGTCACTCCTGATTTGTTTCCAATGAAGGAGACACCCCCTGACTACAAGGCATTGCTAATTTAGAATATCTAGGTTAGTGGCTAAGGTTGCCAAGAAGGGAGAACTTGACACCCTAGCCAAGGGGGGAATGTAACAGAAACAGGCCAGAAATTAGCCGCCATGTTGTTCCTCAGCAGCCATCTTGGGTTGAGCTGAGATTCAAGTATTTGTAAATAGCGAATATTTAAACGGATTTAGAAAGTTTTGCTTAGATTTCAGACATTCCAGGGAATTTGCTGGCATAGCAATTAAATAGATTATCTGGTTTGAATAAACAGTAGGTGCCAGAAACAGGGATTTAGAAACACCAAGGTCATGGAGCCTTAGCTGAATACAAAGGCCCTATTAGGCCATCTGTGTCCTTATCAGTAAAGGGAGGATAACAGGCATTTGGGGAGAGGACAAGGACAGGATCTAGCCAAACTCTAAATAATCTGTTTTAGGTTGGGGTCAGTTGAACACAGTGCGAAAGTGCATTTAGCTGCACTTAATTACGGCCATGGTAGCAGAAAATGACGTCCAGTGACGGGCAATATACGACGTACGGCCGCACGAAAGTTCAGCCGCGCAATGCAAGCGGCAAACAAACGCATTTTTGTAAGAATGTCGAACCACTAGTACTGACGTACAGAGTGTGCTGCGCCCGCATAGCGGCGTGTGAGAGAGATTAGGCGACGTCAGACACTGCTAATGTCCAGACTACATAACGTTCAGACGCAACAAGTGTCCTGTTTTGGCTGTTGGTACCTGGAAGTTGATGCAGACAATGCCTGGCACAGAAATCGATGTGGAGAGGCTGATAGCTGCAGTGGCAGAGCATCCTGAGCTCTGGGACACGGCCTGTGACCTGTATAAAGGACAAGCTGAAGAAATTCAGCGCAAGGGTTGCAGTGTCGTGGGTGGTGTACCTGGAGTTCGATACGTGATCTGATAGAGAGCAGAAGCTACAGAGTAATTTATAAAAATCACATGGAAATTGCATGTACGATAAAAGTAAATGGCAAACATAATAGGTGTCATCACATGTTAAATGCTCCCCAGCTGCCAGGGCACCTGACCTGCATCGCTAGTAAAATAATTAGACAGAGCATCGCAAAACCTGTTGCTGTGTCTATTCACAGGTATTATTTCATCGTTTGCCAATTCATCCAAACCCATAACTGAGGGTATCAAAGTTAAAACCATCCCTCGCACGAACAGAATTATGTAAGACGCAGCAGCATTTCACAATCTCCACACAGAAATCCACATTTACATTGAGTGGCCTATGAAAAATCCTCCACTTGTTGCTCAGTATGCCAAAGCTACACTCGACATACCAGCTCGCCCGCAACAGCCCGTAATTAAACACCCGTTTCTTCAGTCAGGTGTGTCCCTGAGTATGGCCGCAGGAGATGTGTGGATAGGCCGAATGCCTTGTCACCCACAAAGGCATAGGGGACTCCCACGTCACTGCCAGGCAAAGGTGTGGGTCTGGGGATGTGCAGGGTCCCACTCTAGCTCATTCCACATTGTGGAGTTCCTGAACAGTGTGGAGTCTGAGTCTTTGCCGTATGATCCGACATCCACAAAATCCGACATCCAGTAGGCCAATCGAAAAATGCTTATAATTTTGATACAGTGAGCAACTGTCCAGTGGCTTCACTATGCGGACGTTTGCCATCCACGGCTCCCAGGCAGTTGGGAAAGTTTGCTCTCTCCCAAAATCCTGCTGCAATTCCTACCCATGCCTCGTCCGTGGGTGTTGGCAGACATTGCGCCTTCATGGTTTCCCATATTGTTTGGCACACTTTGCAGACGATCACCAGCTGTTGATCTGCCAATGCGGAAGTTGTAATTCAGATCCTTCAAACTGCATCCACTAGCAAGATACCTTGAAAATATGAAAATAAAAGTGTGTTATGATCACATCATATGAACCTAACCTAAGGTCACTCTCATGTTTTGCAGTACATGAAGCCATCAACAAATGGCGCACTGTTAGGGACAAATCACACCCGGGTCCTGAAAAAAGAAGCGGCAGCTGCGCGCTCTGGAGCAGGGGCAAAGAAGAAGGTCCACAGATACTTTTATGCGGAACAACTCGTTCCTCAGAAGGACCCAGGAGCTGCGACCTATTATTATTATTCTTTATTTATAAAGCGCCAGCATATTCCGCAGCGCTGTACAATAGGCACAGTATAGACAGGGTTACAATACATTGAACAACATTTGACAAACAGTACAGGAGGAGATGAGGGCCCTATTCCCGTAGGAACTCACAATCTAGGAGGGTTGGGGTTGGAAACAGGAGGAGAGGACTGTAAGGTGAGAGTGATTGATGGTTGCGTCAGTGAGTTGGGTGGTAGGCTTCCCTAAATAGGAATGTTTTAAGGGAGCGTTTGAAGGAAGAGAAGTTAGTGGAAAGTCTGACAGTACGAGGGAGAGCGTTCCAGAGAGTGGGGGCTGCGCGTGAGAAATCCTGCAGTCTATCATGGGAAGAGGTGATGCGGGGAGAAGCTAGGCGCAGGTCACTGTTTGACCTTAGGGAGCGGGCTGGGGTGTATTTGGTGATTAGTGAGGACAGGTAGTGGGGAGCTGAGTTAGTGAGGGTTTTGAACTTAATTCTGCAGTGGATGGGGAGCCAGTGAAGGGACTCGCAGAGGGGAGCAGCAGAGACAGAGCGGCGGGTGAGGTGAATTAGCCTGGCGGAGGCGTTCAGGATGGATTGTAAGGGGGAGAGGCGGGACAGAGGGAGGCCAGATAAGAGATTATTGCAATAGTCGAGTCGGGAGATTACCAGGGCGTGTATGAGTTGTTTTGTGGTGACAGCGGTAAGAAATGGCCGAATTCTGGAAATATTACGCAGTTGGTATCGGCAGGAGGAGGGAAGAGACTTGATGTGGGGGATGAAGGAAAGAGCAGAGTCCAGTGTAACTCCAAGACAGCGAACTTGGTTTGATGGGGAGATGGTGATACCCTCCACCGTGATAGAGAAGTCAGGAGGTGGGGAGGCATTGGAGGGAGGAATAAGTAGGAGTTCAGTCTTTGACATGTTGATCTTTAGGTGGTGGGAGGCCATCCAGGAGGAGATGCCAGATAAACAGTCACTGACTTTTGAAAGGACAGGGGGAGAGAGATCAGGGGTAGAGAGGTAGATCTGAGTGTCATCACCGTAGAGGTGGTAATTAAAGCCAAAGCTGTTGATGATTTTGCCCAGGGAGGAGGTGTAGATGGAAAAGAGCAGAGGACCAAGGACAGAGCCTTGAGGTACACCAACAGATAGAGGCAATGAAGAGGAGGAGTTACCAGCAAAGGACACACAGAAGGACCTGTTGGATAAATAGGAGTCAACCCAAGCAAGTGCAGTGTCACCGAGACCGAGAGAGTTGAGGGTCTATAGAAGGAGGGGGTGGTCAACAGTGTCAAAAGCAGCCGAGAGGTCAAGCAGGATGAGAATAGAATAGTGGCCGTGTTTTTTAGCAGTTAGGAGGTCGTTGGTGACTTTGGTGAGGGCTGCTGTGAGCAGCATAGACCAGCCATCCACCTCTGGCTCACAGGAGCAACACCTGCTGGCAGGAGGTTCTGGCAGCTGTCAGGAGGTAGACCAGGGTGGTGCAGAGTCGCAGGTGGAGGAGGAAGTGGAGACCGGACAGGTGCCAGCTACAGCACCGACAGACAGCACCAGACCAGCTCACAAGAGGGCACCAGCTAGCAACTTTGAGCAGGCCATGGTCAGCTTTATGGGGGCGCACCATCCACCACCTCCACGCTCACCAACAGTGAGGACATGTCCTTCCACTTCTGTCAGTCCCTGCTGAACCAAATGACCCCGGTGCAGAAGGTCGAGTTCCACCGCAGATCTCTGGAGATCATCCACGACATCCTGTCCCGGTCACAACAGACACCTGTGTATTTTGTTTCTGTGCCACAATACCCCCATGCCAGTGGATATTCCAGCCACAGCCAGGCGCTGCCTACCCACCCACCCACGTCCCTTGTTGCTAGGCCACCCCCAGAGTCCGGGCACCACCGCAGCTACATGCAGTCCTCAGGACCCAGATGCTCTTTATCACAATTTGTGAAGTGTATTTTCTGTTTAAAACTTGGTAGGGCTCCTAGTGGCAGTGAGTAATTGCTAATATGGAAGCATTGTGATAAATAAATCTAAATGGCTATTAATGCTGAAAGAATGGTCTAAAGCGCCAAATATATTGATCATTTAGTGGGAGAAAAATGTACTTCAGTGGATCAGTAATTCCCTAAAAGGTAGTGCAAATAACAAATTTTGTGCAAAATCGCAAACATGTACCAAAAAGACAGTGATACACGCTTAGATCATGCGTATAAATCTGTTCTTATAATGCAAGGTGTGTAATAAACCACATGTGCAAATGCATATAAAGTGCATATGCTCATAAATGCTTCCTATTTGTAAAAAGCATACACAAAAAGTGTTGATGTGATATCTACAGAAAGTCATAAAAATGTCCTCTTATTAGGTTAAATGTTCGTCTCTAAATGTCCTAAAACCACAGAAAGTGCACGTGCAAAATTCCAAAATGTAGGTAAAACCAGATCCGTGATCACTAGTCACTGTACAGCATGTAAGTTGCACTTTGAAGTGAGATGTCCCAATGTTGTAATTCCTCTCAGTTGGTGTATATATATATATATATATATATATATAATTTTAATATTGCAGAAGCCACCTGCACATCATAGCAAGTCAAAGAATTGCATCCCAGAGCTCCTGTGCCACATATATATATATAATATATATATATATATATATTATATGAAAGAAAAAACAATAGTGCAGGCTGTTGTGTTTAATATGGTGAGTGCATAGGCTCTACAATCTGAGTGATTTTCGCATAATTGATCCCGGCTCTAGGTTGGAGTGCCTCACGCCAAGTACAGGGTGGCGTTTCCCCTCTCTTGCGTCTTCCAATTATCCTCAAATAGGAATGCATATAGAGAGACAGCGCTCCCATAGCATAACACAATACGTATAATCTCAGTAAATTTCAGTCCAACTCACCGATGCTGGAGTCTCGATTATCTCAGGCACAGTTTAAAAGCGAGTGGTACTTAGTCAGGTGAGTACCTTACCCCTCTCCTGCAGCGTCTCTCAGCTTCTATCTCCAACTCTGCATCAACATCTAGATAAGGAAAGGAGAAGCAGGGGGGGGGGGGGAATTCCTCTGCTGTTGCCTTCAAACTATCATCCTCAGTCTGGAGAGATGAAAGGGCAAAAGAGTGCAAATAACAGTAAAACTAAAGATGAGAATCAGGGTAAAAATGTAAAATTTATTCATAGAGTAAAATTAGATAAAAATGGGGGGGGGGGGTTAACTCAACGCATTTCAGCACTTAGCCTGTGCCTTCCTCAAGCAGTATGGCATATGGGGTAGGGGAGAGTGTACCTAGTGTCCTCCTTTTATACTTAAAGTTCTTCGATTCAATTCCTCACTTCCTGGTTCGCGGTGACTGCGGTCACTCGATTGCCGTCGCGTCATCAGTATGTGTCGCGGCCATTTTGTTTATGTGTTCCAGCGTGGATGTCCTGCGTTTCAGCTTGGTTATCATCAGCTGTGATTCGATACAACGGAGTGTGAGGGCGATCTCTTTAATGCAGCATTTCTGTATGACAATAGGCACTGTAAACGCGATCTTTGAACATTATTTGGGGTGACCAGTGCTACATTGTACCTAAAACATTGTTATTTTCCAGCGCATAAGCATACAGGATAGTACTTGTTGCTTAATATACATGGGGCCTCTTTTCAAATAAAATAGCCACAATTTATATGTCCAATCAGCGGGATAGGGATCAAATACTTTTTATATATAGAGAGATACCTATGAGTGTTCTTTGTAATTATATTGAACAGATGGTACATATAAATTAAGAAGAGTGCATAAAATACATACAGGGTTATCCAAAGAGATTCGAAAAGTCACCGCACGTTAGGCGACTTTTCGTTCTCTTCAATTCGGTTCCTTTTGCCGATTGCATTTCGGTGACCCTGCGGTGTATTCAGCAAACAGCACAGGGTCCCCGAATTGCAGGGAAAAGCTGCCGAAAACCTGACGAACACTAACCGAATGCACGCTGAAAACAAGCAAAAACATCTGGATTAACCTTCGAAGAAGCCGAAAAGGAGCCGAACATGAGCCGAATCACACAGAGCCGAAGCAGCTGTGACGTAGAGGAGGCAGTGAATAAATTAGAAAAACCATTTGTATGAATCTGGGAAAATGAAACGCTGTTTGCAAAGAAACTACTGAGCGAAAATGTCTGAAATTTTCACAGGAGGTCCAGGGAATGATAATAAAGAGAGCGGTTACAAAAAAAATAAGTAAACTGAAAAAAAAAATTAAAAAAAAAAAAAAAAAAAATCGGACTTTTAAATTTTTTTTAAAAAATTCAGAAAAATGCTTAAAGTATCCTAAAAAAATCTATAAATATTGAGACTTTTTGCTGCAGAATTTTATAATGAACGGTTTATTAGATATTGAATTAAAACGGGAATATTTTTAACATTGAAGCCTATGGGATTCACCTGAATAAATTTGCCGAATTAAACCACCGAATGGCAGGGCATTAGGGGAACCTTTCACTGCTGGTTTGTGTTCTCTGAATAGCCGAAGCAGTGCATTTTCATGGGGATTTCACTGCCCTCGAACAGGGACCGAACAGGCACCGTATGTTCAGGCAATTCGCCAGGATTTGGCGAATTGCCTGCTCTCTGGATAGCCGAATGGCCAGGAAAGGTAACCGAACGCTGATTTTCAGCGTTCGGTTACCTTTCTCAAGCAATTCGAATCTCTTTGGATAACCCTGATAGTATTACATTGCAATTATGCAGTAAAATCAACCCAAAAATGTTAAGTACCTTTTAGGAGAAAGCAATGTTTTACAGGTGATTACATTACATCCTTATATCTGTAGGGGTACATTCTTGACTAACTTCCCCAACTGTTCCATATATAAGGAAAGAACAATGATACATAAAATATTGGGGGGGGTGGGAGCTGAAAGTAAGCCCCATCTCCAATGTATGGAAAGATCTTTAAGTGTGGGGTTAAAGAGGGATTACTTAGAGAGATTTATTTATCACAATCCTTCCATATTAGGAATTACTCACTACGCCACTAGGACCCCTACCAAGTTTTATAGATCATATTTGCACATCTGTGTTGAGATTTATGTGCAACACCTTGTAGGCAGCGACCCCAGAAATCATATACTATTAACCAAGCGCCACCAGATACCCATTTTTGTATTTTCTGTTTGTTTATGTTGCTCAAATGCTGTTTCTGTTTCCCCATTGTTATATTTCTTCCTTAAGGTTATATACAATATTATATGTGGTTAATAGGTTATTGTTATTTATTTTCTTTTATTTGGTTACAATATATTTTATTTGTCTTACATTGTTGTCAGTGTCATTAATTATTTTGTACGTGTCATGGAATGTGATGCCTGTGTGTGGGTGGGTACGAATGTGCTTGTGGGCATATCACTAAAGACCGACAATAGGGGCTCTGCACACCGAGCACATGTCTGCTGACTGGCAGCAAAGTCATGAATGCTGGTGTTTGGAAGTACTTACTGCAAAGTGATGACCAGCATCTCCTCTGGTGGTATGGCAGCCCTCATGTTGGTGTCCCTCTTCGTCAGCGGCTCGCGTACCTGCGACAACAGTTCATCGAATGAAGGGATGGACATCTGCATGTAGTTGAAAAACTTCACGGCTCCCTCTCTCGCAGTGGCCTGTACAGTGTCAAAGTGGCCATGCGTGTATCTGGCAGCGTTGATAGGATGAAACCATGATCGCCGTTGGCACTTGTTCTTGAGGTAAAGGTAGCCCGTTGCAGCAAACAAACACTTGGGACTCTATTGCACTCCTCGCGCATTGGTTTTGCGCGCATGCAAATGCACATTTGTGCAAGGACAAAACCATTTGCGCAGAATGTCGTATGCGAGTAATCGTCTACCGCGTTTGACCCTTCGCAAGGCTGTGCGCGCATCTTATACTTAACATTGACAGCGCAAATGCGCTCGTACGCGGCTGGTATTACAATCTTTGCGCGCATTTTCGTAACGTCCTTTGACAAGCAGGTTGTAACTGTAAATTTGATCGTCCTGGCCGAAACGAAATACACCAGCACGAAAAAAAAAAAAAATACAGCACATTACAGTTACACATTCTACACATACCCAAACAATTGTCCAAAAATTTTTTTGCTGCAGCACATATACACAGATTGACTTGGCGCAACAACCTAACGTTAGAAAATGGTGGTTCTTAATTCTGATTGCCCACCGATTCCTGCACGCAACATTCATTTGCGAACAGCTTTGCGCACGTAATATCCGTAAAAAAAAAAATCACGGACGAAAATGCGCTTCGTATGACCGGTTTCTGTGGAAAAAAAATACAATGCGTTCGGACGCACTTTTTTTACGGACGATGCGAAAAATGCGTTTGTTTGACCCTAGCTTTAATTGCATGAGAAACTGCCGATTTGTGGAATGTCTTTGTGCTCAAGATGAGGGGAAGGCACATTTGCCCTGGGGTTGTTGGGCTGTACCTTTTTACGTATTCATGTATAAAAATTGAAACCCATCCTGAGCTGGGCACTCAAGTGTTGAGTCAATGGCAGAAAAGGCGTTTGACGTCGAGTCAACGAGTCAGGTAACAAAACAAGCACATGGAAACAGGTGGAAAACCATTCTTACAGCAATAAATGCATGCACACAGATTAATGTCTCTCTCTTGGAGTAAAAGTTAGACACAAATGCACATGGCCAAGGGCGGACTGACCCATCGGGCACTGCCCGAGGGCCTGGATGGGCCCAGATTGTGGCCCCATCATTCTATTCTGCAGTGTACTAATGTCTGGAGCATCATGGGGTTTCCCTCCATAGCTCGGAGGCGCTCCACGAACATCCTGTGTTCCTGCAGTGCTCGGTGACGATATCTTGGATGTCAATCATGCTGTGAGACTGCCCCGCGGGAGTCATCGCACAATGACAAACGCGGAGTTCCCCTGCTGGGCAGGGAAAATCCATTATGGGAGATGCAGGGGACATTTAGACCCCTGCATCTCTGTACCTGTGTGTCATAAAGACGTTTCTGGTGTCGCTGGAAAGGACAGCGTCCAGTCTTTCCAATGATATCCAACATGACTACCTTTGTTATTTATTTGTGTAAGAAAATCATTTTTTTAAAAAATAAAAAAAAATCATTTTCCCCTCCTAAACACCGCATTGTTTTTACCCTTATAAGGTTAACAATGCCGCTGCACTAAACTATGTATTTTTCATATAGTTAGATTTTAATATTTTTTAGATTTTATTTAACCCTTTCGCTGCTGAGCCATTTCACCCCTGTGTACTGATCTCATTTTTACTGGTTTTGCTCATGTTTAAACGTGATTTGAAGCCACATTTATTTTTATACGACCCAGACAAATTATGTATCGTTCTGTCTGGCAGATTCATAATATATCTGTAGCGCTCACTCCCGGAGGAGCCGCTGAAAATGAACCACGGGTCAGTCTCCCCGCACTAGGGAATAAATATACTCCAACACAGTTGTGAGTTTTTATCATTTAAATAGTTTACTAAAATATTTGAGCAGATGTCGAGACACAGTATTCACAAGTATTATTACAGTATTTTCGTATCACGGTAAAACGCGTAGCGGAAAACGAAACACGAGGCTTCGTATTTCGGAAAATAAAATATTCGCAACCGAACATAAAAGCAATGCAATTTCCCGATAGTTCAGAAAAGGGACACGTAGCAAAACCCCAAACATACAATCCCTTCGTATTACGGTAAACGCGCAACGGAAAAAGAGGAAAAATATATTCGGAACGTATCTTTATCTTTAACCCCTGTTCCGATTCGTAACAAATTGAGTCCTGCACAGGTTAAGTCCCAGAATGTAAAGAAGGTGTATATGTATGTGTGTGGTACCCGGGTACTGTTCAACTGGCCAGTGAATTTACATGAAGGATAGTCAGTTGGGGCCCTGTGGACTTTAAAGAGAAAACAGCAGCTTGACCTTTAATCACAAACAGCCTTGGAGGCCTCTCACCCATCCGATGCAGGCTTTAGGCTCCGCTGACCCAGGACGTCTCTCCTCCGGATTTTGACTGGGGATACTAGCGGCCGGATCCGTTGTCTGACTTCATGCCGCTTGTCCAGCTCACCGCCTGCTCTCCGTTCGATTCCGCCGGTCTGCAGCAATGTCTGGGCTCTGACAAGTCTCCTCCTCAGGTTGAGTGACCCAAACCGGAATAACAGGTCTCCCTCAGGCTTTGGCCTAGGTTCTCTCGCGATCTCCTCAGTGCGTCTGCTTTCTCCTGTTCCCTGGCGCGCTCTGGAACTTTCTCCACGAGGCAGAGGATGTAAGTGTCCAGTCCCCACCCACTTCCTGTCTTCTTGCAAAGCATGCCGGGCATTGTAGTCCCAATGTCCAGTATCTCTGATCGCGATAGTCTCCATCTTGTGGCCAAAAATAGGTACTGCCACAGCAAGATTTTTAACAGCGCTACATATCATTATATGGATACATCATGTCCTGCCTGAATAGTATAACAAAAATTTTAATTTTTAATCATCAACAGAGTGTAAAGTATCCAGGGACTCTACGCGGTGCAAGAAGGTTGGAGGCCACCGTAAGGGTCTCACAGGCCATCTATCCTCAGAGCCAGGAGAAGAGGCTCTGAGTCTAGTAAGTACCCTATAGGGGACAAGCAGGGGCCAGTACCGCCGAGTACTGCACAATCGTTTGCTTCTCTGACTTATGCCCCCTCTTCAGGAATCATTGAAAGGACCTGAAGAACAAGTTTATATCTTTAACGATATTTCAGATTTGTGTATATTCATCTATGCAATTTTCTCCGGTAGACACTTTTTAAATTTCCCTATTTGCATCCTTTAACAACAAAAAAAAAAAAAAAAAATTCTGTATACACGAACAAACAGAATATTGCATGGTTGCACCTAAGGGATTCACTTTAATATTGGTCTATTCTATAATGTCTGCAGGGTGTCAGACATATCCCTAAGGGCTTGCAGCAGACATTGTCATAAAGTAAAAAAACAAAAGTTTATTTTCCATTGTTCTATTCTCCAGCGCCGTTGGTAATATCACCGCAAGTGGTTTTTTTCACATTTTATCATACGAGCCTTTGCGGTTATATTTTCTATATGAGCTGGGGGCATTTTTATAGGAGGTCTGTTCTTATTGAAAAGCTTTCACATGACATAAAATAAAAGAATCGGTACCGGTGAGTACCTGAACAAAAGTATCGGTACTCAGTCTTAAAGTGGTGTCGTGCATCCCTACATGTGGGTGTTGCGTTGTAGGGGGTGGGGTTTTAAGGGTGTGCCTCCTTTGGGTGCAGCACAAGCCCCCCCCCCATGATCTCCTATTGCCCAGGGCCCTATTAGTTGTCAGTCAGCCCCTTGCACACAGCATGACAAACATTTGAAAATCAGTAACTTGTTAAAAACCATGGAGAACTGTACAGTCATGCAACATTTACAGTTAAATCACCCTAAAAATGTATGAATACAACAAAGGGCACCCCAGTCTATGTAAATCCATGTTGAAATAAGTGTCAAACAACAATTAACCCTCTAAACAGTTTTATTATATGAACTATTTCACAGAATAAGAAACTTCCACAGATAAGAAACTGGCCGAAAGACACCAACATCAGACAATTTAATTTGTTGGCTAGATGCATTTTATTCAATTTGAAACAATTTAACCAGGGGATTTATATATTGTAATGATCCCATATGAGCATGGTGGGAAGTGTTCTTCAAATGAGCCAGATTGGAGATTGACCATTATAAATTTAGCAGGAGAAAACCTGTAAACACGAACAGGGTTATTGAGAGAAAGGTGAAAACTAGGAGAATTGGCGGAAGAGAACAATCAAGACGAAATAGAAGATTTGGAAAGTGAGATAAATAGAATTTTTCTGGTTTGGCTATTTTGACCTACAGTTCTATTCAAAGAAAGGTGAAACTCAGGAGAATGACTGGAGGAGTGAAAATTCTAGGTCAAAATAGCCAAACCAGAAAAGTTCTCCCATTTATCTCACTTTCCAAATCGGATATTTGGTCTAGATTGTTCTCTTCTGCCAATTCTCCTGAGTTTCACCTTTAGTGAATAGACCTGCTAGAATTGTCACTTCTGTCAGTCAGTTTCACCGTTGTATAGTCCTGTATGGTACTATATACTATTCAGGAGAGCTGCTAGACCAGTTGGATTTCCAGCATTTATTTTTCAGATTTCTAGTTGTAGCTTATTCCTTCAGATCCTGCCCAAAGCATGCGGCTTGAGATAGCACAATGTTGGGGGAAAGGTCACATGCATTTGAAACCCCCTCCGTAGAAAAGCAAGTTGTCAAATGAGGCATTTGGGCAATGCTGGAATTTCACAACATTTATAAGAACATGTTTTAAGTGTACATTTTAGGCACGTTTACATGCCTTGGGTACATTTGAATTACACTACCGGTACTGTGATGTAAAGGGCTTTAAACTTGCACGGTGTAAGTGATTATGGCGTCATCGATAGGTAGATACTGGACCTACGAATGAAAGGAGCCACTTTTAACACTTCACAAAACTTTTGAAATCTATTTCGCAATAGGTTTTGTGAATTGAGCAACACTTTTGTTCCTGATTAAATCTCTGTATTGAACAGCCTTGTTTGTCAGCCATGTAATAGTGGCATATAGCTATGTGTGCGTCTGACAGACATGTAATAGTGGCATATAGCTATGTGTGCGTCTGACAGCCATGTAATAGTGGCATATAGCTATGTGTGCGTCTGACAGCCATGTAATAGTGGCATATAGCCATGTGTGCATCTGACAGCCATGTAATAGTGGCATATAGCTATGTGTGCGTCTGACAGCCATGTAATAGTGGCATATAGCCATGTGTGCGTCTGACAGCCATGTAATAGTGGCATATAGCTATGTGTGCGTCTGACAGCCATGTAATAGTGGCATATAGCTATGTGTGCGTCTGACAGCCATGTAATAGTGGCATATAGCTATGTGTGCGTCTGACAGACATGTAATAGTGGCATATAGCTATGTGTGCGTCTGACAGCCATGTAATAGTGGCATATAGCTATGTGTGCGTCTGACAGCCATGTAATAGTGGCATATAGCTATGTGTGCGTCTGACAGACATGTAATAGTGGCATATAGCTATGTGTGCGTCTGACAGACATGTAATAGTGGCATATAGCCATGTGTGCGTCTGACAGCCATGTAATAGTGGCATATAGCTATGTGTGCGTCTGACAGCCATGTAATAGTGGCATATAGCTATGTGTGCGTCTGACAGCCATGTAATAGTGGCATATAGCTATGTGTGCGTCTGACAGCCATGTAATAGTGGCATATAGCTATGTGTGCGTCTGACAGCCATGTAATAGTGGCATATAGCTATGTGTGCGTCTGACAGCCATGTAATAGTGGCATATAGCTATGTGTGCGTCTGAAGCCATGTAATAGTGGCATATAGCTAGGTGTGCGTCTGACAGCCATGTAATAGTGGCATATAGCGCTGTGTGTGTCTGACAGCCATGTAATAGTGGCATATAGTGCTGTGTGTGTGTCTGAAGCCATGTAATAGTGGCATATAGCTAAGTGTGTGTCTGACAGCCATGTAATAGTGGCATATAGCGCTGTGTGTGTCTGACAGCCATGTAATAGTGGCATATAGCTAGGTGTGCATCTGACAGCCATGTAATAGTGGCATATAGCTATGTGTGCGTCTGACAGCCATGTAATAGTGGCATATAGCGCTGTGTGTGCGTCTGACAGACATGTAATAGTGGCATATATAGCTATGGGTTACGTCTGCCTAACAAAGCGATCACACATGGTACTTGAAGTGAGCATGGTGCTTCTCTTCACTTAAGCTGAAGGTAAAAAAAGCTGGAATTCCTAACTGCAAGTTCTATTCCGTTTACCAACCATTAAATACTGGAGATGTCGCACATTTCATGACGTTGACACAAAAAACGTCATTGTGCCACAAAGTATGCATAAACCCCGTTTACCTGGATACTCCTACATTCTTTATCACTGCGATTTTGCCTCTTGACGGGTTCCATTTGCTGGAGGTTATCTTCTATGCTCTCCAGCCTCTGGTTCAGCTGCTGCCTCCCACTGCTGATCTCCAGCATCTTGTCTCTCAGCCTCTGGGAAAAGTCATGAAGTTCTTTCTCGTTGTCTTCCAGCTCCAGCATCCTGCTTTTCAGCATTTCCCCGTTCTCTCGGATTTCTTTAGCTTGTTTGAGGAGGTCCATCAAAGAAGCATTCTGTTGGCTCATTTTGCCAGTGATCTCCTTCAGCTGGCTCTTTGTCTTGTCTACATGCTCTTTTAGCCCGTGTCCAAGTTGGAGCAGGCCGTGAGCAAGCACATTCACCTCATCCCAGGAAGCAAACTGCACTTTCTTTTCCGAAGACATTCCCCAACTCCCTACTCCTATCACACAACCCCACAGCACTACGTACACCAACGCCAGATCCATGTCTACCAGGCTATGCTTCTTACCCTGTAACTATACTGTCTCCTGTCATGCAGCGCGCGTATCGCATCTTTATATACACACCACTAGCCCCTCCTTGCAGCCCTCCCACATTCCCTCCCACATTCCTTCCCACATCCCCTCCCACATTCCTTCCCACATGTAAACGTTCCATTCCCCATCTCCTTCTATAATTGATCCCCTGGTTTTCTATGTGACTGTTTTCAGTAATATGAAACATTTCATAATGACAAATATCATTACCCAGGAACAAGTCTATTATTCTAGAAATTCTATGTTACTGTCCAAGGTATTTAGGTAAAAGTACATGACTCCTTCATCATCAAGAAAACTAGCTGCATCATGAGAACATGACACTCCCACATACACAGCTGGTGCACAAATAAGGTGAGTGTTAATATTTACTATCTACTATAACACGATCACCTAGCTAGGTGTCACCCCTCTCCTAGTAGATTGTAAGCTCTTGAGCAGGGTCCTCTCCTACTGTTCTGTGCGTTTAATGTATATTTGTTATTCAGCCTCCCATTGTACCGCGCTACGGAACTTGTAACTGTAACTGAATAGGAGAGCAGGACATCAGAAATGCTAGAATTATGAAACAACACACAATAAATAAATATTGAAAGAAAAACTAAAGCAGGGCAGAACAAATCCATGCAACAGCTAGCTATTGTCTCCTAGAATCCAAGGTTTATTTACAACTAGTTTCTCATTCATGGAAGTTACTTTCTTATTCAGTTTACTTCTGCGTCAGCTCCAGCTAAACTTTAAACTAAAACTGTGTTTTGTATTCAAATAGGATCCAAACGAAATTGAACACAGCATTTAATAATACCATGGGTCCCGTTACATAGTTGACAGTAAAAGGCAGACGGACAGGTTAAACGTTAGCGCCCAGTGGCGTAGCATGGGGGGGGCCTCGGGGCGGTCACTCCGGGCGCAATTTAGGCTAGGGTCATACTAGCGCAGTTTTAACGTGCGTTTAGCCGCACGAAATCACGGCCGTACTAGCAGCAAATGACGTCCAATGCCGGGGAACATACGACGAACGGCCGCACGAAAGTTCGTCCGCGCAACGCAAGTGGCCAACGAACGCATTTTTCCGAGAATGTCAAACCGCTACTACTGACGTACAGAGTGCGCTGCGGCCGCATAGCGGCGTGTTTGCGTGATTGGGAGACGTCAGACGCTGCTAATGTCCGGCTAACATAACGTCCAGACACAAAAAGTGTTTTATTGATGATCTGTACAAAATCACGGACGAAAAGGCGCATCGTATGACCGCTATCGCGTATTCCGGGAAAAATTACGTACGTTCGTTCGACCGCACTTTTTCACGGACGACGTGAAAAATGCGTTCGTCTGACCCTAGCCTTATTCGGCAGACTAGATAGGCCGAAAGGTTCTTATCTGCCGACATTTTTGATGTTTCTATGTTTCTAATTTTCTTAGGGTGCCAAATTTCAAAAGAAATTTGAACCACTAATGTTTTCCAGCAGGGATCAGCAAGGTGTCTGCTCACGGACACTGGAGTCCATGAGAAGCCCTTGCACGGGCAACCGCCAGTTTTACAGTGCCGGCGGTGACTTAGCACTCACTGCCCGGAAGCGAGGACCAGGACAGGAAAGTCTGTCCTGACTCCTCCTTAACGCATACAAATCACACAGGGATGGGAACGACACGCTGCATTGGCGCAGCCCCCTCCAGCGTGACTTGCAAAATTTGATTCACGTGATGTGGATGCCGTCCCCTTCGCACGTAGACGATGCCAACGACAGGCGCAGTCAAACAGATGTAGTCTGGGTCCGGAACAGAGGAGCAGGCAGCTGAGTGCTGAGGTGCTGTTGAGTATACTCCGTTATATTGTGCTTGTGTTGCAGGATGGATCATCTGCAGATTCAGAAATAAAGAATGTGGGCCTGCCGGGGGGGGGGGTATAAAGATTGATTGGGGGAGTGAAGCAGTGGTGTCACGCAGCAGTGCGGCCCGCACCTGTTGACACCACCCCTAGGGTGACACCCTAAAAAATATATATATTTTTTTTTACAAAGTGTTTTACCAGGAAGGATACATTGAGATTTCTCTCATTTTCAAGTATCTCCTGGGTAGGCAAGGCCTAGGCTGGCACTTTCCAGGGGGCGAAAAAAAAAACACCACGAAGGCTAGGGTCAGACTAACGCATTTTTCGCGTTGTCTGTGAAAAAGTGCGTTCGAACGAATGGACGTATTTTTTCACGGAATACGCGATAGCGGTCATACGATGCGCATTTTCGTCCATGATTTTGTACGGATCATCAATAAAACACTTTTTGCGTCTGTACGTTGTGTTGGCCGGACATTAGCAGCGTCTGACGTCTCCTAATCACGCACACACGCCGCTAGCGGACGCAGCGCACTCTGTACGTCAGTGCTAGCGGTTTGACGTTCTCGAAAAAATGTGTTCGTTTGCCACTTGCGTTGCGCAGCCGGACTTTCGTGCGGCCGTTCTTCATATGCTGCCCCGCATTGGACGTCATTTGCTGCTAGCGCGGTCGTGATTTAGTGCTGCTAAATGCACGTTAACACTGCGTTAGTCTGACCTTAGCCTAAAGTGGTTATTCACAGAGCACTGAAATGACCCCGAAATTTCAGTGTTCTGCTGTTCCCCGCACTTCTGGGAATCAAATTTCAACAGTCACCGCTAGGTCCCCGAAGTGCAGGGAATCGGCCTCTGAATGCCGCCGCCGCCGCAAACCTGTCGCTCGCCGCCGCCAGCTCTTCGGACAGCCACAGCAAACACACCAGACAGCTACCAAACACAGCGCCGACCAGCCGCAATAAAAAGCCGACAAGCTGCCAGACAGTTGAAAGTATCAAAATTTAAATACTGTTTTCAAAAATGCTACTAAACGAAAATGTCTGGAATTTACATATAAGGTCCTATGAATGATAATAAAAAGGTCTGTGGCACAAAAAAGAAAATCCGTTATTAAAAAAAAAAATGGAAAAAATTCAGAAAAATGTCTAAAAGATACTAAAAAATCAAAGATTTTTACTGCAGAGTAGAATAATAAACGGTTTATTAGATATTGAATAAAAATGGGGATATTTTTAACATTGAAATGAAACCTATGGGGTTCGCCTGAATAAACCTGCCGAATGAAACCACCAAACATCAGGTCATTTCACTGACATTTCTCTGCTGTTCAGTGTCTCTGAATAGATTAACCATTACTTCTCTATGGGGACTTTCACTGCCTTTGAACAGGCATTGTACTTTCTGGCAGTTTGCCAAAATTTGTGCGTGAGCATATCACAGAGTTCCACAGCAATAAACCTCACAGTAATGTGCGCTGTGTATGAGCGTTCAGTGTTATATGGGAGTTCTGATTTATGAAAACTTGGGGGGGGGTTACACTATGAGTTACCGCACCAGGTGACACCTCGTGACGGCACAGGGTGTGATTGAACTGGGGGGGATCAAATTTGATTTGGGGGGCGTGTCTGGACGCTGAAGTGAGTGGACGTGTGGCAGAGAGGCTCCTGAGATTGCCAGCTGATTCAATGGTTTTATTGCCGTTTACCTCTCTGCCTGCAGCTGGGTTTGGTGCCGGAAACGACTGACAGTACTCTTCTGCTGACGGGTGACACCTCTGACCCCCCCAGGAGGTGTTGAGTTTATTTTCTTGGATCCTCGACCCAATCGCTGGCGGCCATTTTGGTTGTGGCCTAACACGCGGTTTGCTCCGACGGCCCTGATGGGGGAAGAAAGGTAAGAAGATGGAGCCGCTGGATACTTCCGGGCAGCTAGATATCCAGAGTTCTTTGGGCAGAACGCTGATCAGTCGGCCCCTTCTGCGGAGTGCCGAGACCCTGGAGCCAGCGGCGTGCTCGGATGCGCTGGTCCTCCGGATTCCTGTGGAACCTCAGACCCTGCTGACGCAGCCCTCCACTAAAGAAGACATCCGCCAGCTCTACGAGGATCTCAGAACCTTGTGGCACAGTGATAGGTCAAAAAATCATAATGTGATCCTCTCCATAAGGCAGGGGTGGGCAAACTACAGCCCGCGGGCCACATGCGGCCCGTCACACAGTTTTTTGTGGCCCGCCAAGAGACAGGGGAGTTATCCTACTTCCGAGGCGAGCGGCCGCTGACATGCAGCTTGGCTGCTCGCCTGGGATGGGAACCACCTGACCAGCGCACAATCTCGCGAGAATGCGGCTGGTCAGGTGGTTCACATCCCCATGAGCGGCAAAGCTGCATGTCAGCGGCCGCTCGCATCGGGAGTAGAAGAACGCCGGCGGACGCGGAGCCTGGGGCCACAACAGAGGAGGTAAGAGCTGGGAGCAAATATACCCATGTGAGCTGCCTGGGGGCAATATATACATATAAGAGCTGGGGGCAATGTATACCCATGTGAGCTGGGGAAAATATATACCCATATGAGCTGGGGGCAATATATAACCATATGAGCTGGGGGCAATATATCCATGTGAACTGGGGGCAATATATACCCCTATGAGCT
This sequence comes from Leptobrachium leishanense, assembly GCA_009667805.1. Lineage (NCBI taxonomy): Eukaryota > Metazoa > Chordata > Amphibia > Anura > Megophryidae > Leptobrachium > Leptobrachium leishanense. Next base: position 358,066,457 of record CM019063.1, on the reverse strand, counting down.
GGGGCAATATATATATCCATGTGAGCTGAGGGCAAAATATACCCATATATAACTTGCAGGCTGTGATGAGAATCTCAACAAGCAATCTCACTCTTGATTTCAAAAAAATTGTAGAAAAGTGTGATAGGATACGTTTGTCTCATTAAACTGCTTTAAAATGAAATGTGCTTGCAGCTATAGATGATATGAAATTAGCACAATAAATAAATTGAATAAAACTACCACTATTTCATCATTTTAAAAGGTGCGGCCCTCCGCTAACCTCCGCTCCCACAAAGTGGCACCCGAGCCAAAACAAATGCCCACCCCTGCCATAAGGCATCAAACTGCAGAGCATTACTGGGAAATGAACAAGGTTGGAGCTGTCTAGAGAGGAAACTGAGCCATGAGGAGGGGAGGAGAGAAACCAGGGGTAGATGAAATATGTGCAATTCTTAAAGGCATATCACAAGGCATGTGAAACATGACACTCCCCATCGAAATCTATCTATAACATAATGCGGTAACTGTAAGGCCCAGCGTGTCCGTCGCCACGCTGCCTCTGCGCATGCACGTGCAACTAGCGTACTGCTGGCTGCGCGTGCATCAAACCGCCACAGCACGCGCCGACTGTGCGCGTGCCGCGGCGGTTGGATGGTGGCAATTTCCACGGGGCCAACAGCCCCGCCACTCAGTGGGTCCCCAGTGGGACCCGGCGGTTTCTGAAACTCCTCCCATGCCTCTGCCCTCCGCGTGCCCACAAGGAATTAGACGCTGCTCAGTGCTTTACAAAAACCAGCCCACAACAAACTACAGAGGTAATGGATATTACCTACTAGCAGGCAGCCATTGCAAGGAGACTGCCTTACATCCCGAGAAACTACAACTCCCGGCATACCCCGCGAGGTGATTGCTCAGCCACGGACCACCGTGTGGGACAATTCTATCTGCGTCGAACTGAAATGGGTCAGAGACAGTTAAGGTAGATGTGAAGGTATTATGAATAGGCTTTGCACTGAGGGATACCTTGCTTAATCCTGTATACAAGGCTGAAAGTGCATTCACGCAGGACCGGCCCGACGATGGAGCAGCGCGGAGCGCTTGCTCCAGGCGGAAGATTTGAAAAGCGGGAGATTTTGCGCCCGCCATCTTTTACGTTAATTTCCCGGTGTGCACTATTTTTTAGTCAGTGCGGCGGCGGCAGCATCGTATGTGGTGTGGCGGCCGGCTTTTTGCTACACTGCTCGCCGGCGCCGCTGCTGGCCGCGCCCACCCACACGCATACTAGGCATGCGTCCATTGGAGCGCGGGTGGCGGCGCGGCCGCGGATAGATTATTCGTCGTCAGTTGTCACACTTCCTCCTCCAGGGCGGGCAGCGCACGCACGCACGCACACTGTTGTGGTGAGGTCGAGGAGAGGACAGACAGGACGGTGGTGGATGTGGTGAGGTGACTGACTCTGTGTGAGACCCCTGACCGGCCGGATCTGAGTCGTGTAACAGACTAGTCTGAGTGACTGAGACTGCAAACGTAAGTGGGGTGGGGAGGAGTGGGACAGGTCTCCAACTGAGGTGAGAGCTGGCCTGGCCCTGGTGGTGGCAATTTGACAATATATACCCAAGTGAGCTGGCAATCTCAATAATATATACCCGTGAGCTTCTGGCAATATATACCTAAGTGAGCTGGCAATCAATACTATATAACTGTGAGCTTCTGGCAATATATACCCGTGAGCTTATGGCAATATATACCCGTGAGCTTCTGTCAATATATACCCAAGTGAGTGGCAATCAATACTATATACCCGTGAGCTTCTGGCAATATATACCCGTGAGCTTCTGGCAATATATACCCAAGTGAGCTGGCATTCAATACTATATACCTGTGAGCTTCTGGCAATATATACCCGTGAGCTTCTGGCAATATATACCCATGTGAGCTGGCAATGTGTATACCCATGTGAGCTGGCAATGTGTATACCCATGTGAGCTGGCATTGCAATATATATACCCATGTAAGCTGGCAAGCAATGTATATACCCAAGTGAGCTGGCAATGTATATACCCAAGTGAGCTGGCAGTATACAGTACCCATGTGCTGAGCTGGCAAAATATACCCATGTGAGCTGGCAGTATATGTACCATGTGCTGAGCTGGCAATATATACCCATGTGAGCTGGCAATGTATATACCCAAGTGAGCTGGCAATATGTATACCCAAGTGAGCTGGCAATCAATACTATATACCTGTGAGCTTCTGGCAATATATACCCAAGTGAGCTGGCAATCAATAATGTATACCTGTGAGTGAGCTTCTGGCAATATATACCCGTGAGCTTCTGGCAATATATACCCAAGTGACCTTTTCTTAGCAATACTGGTTGTGGTATACTGTGTTTTTATTGCTGTGGATTCTGTGATACGCTCATACACACTGCACATTGCTGTGAGTTTTATTGCTGTGGAGCTCTGTCATACACTAATACCCTCACACAGAGTGGTAGCCATCTGAAGCAGGGATGTGCGGTCAGGGGCAGCAGCCATTAAGTGGGCTTACCTGCCATTAAATCACTCACTAGTACTGAATGAATATAATAACATATAATAAAGTTAACACTCACCTGCTACGCGCTCCCCCGCTGTCCGTCTCTGCCACCCCACGCACTATTTTTTTTCAGTTCACAGCAGCGGCAGCTATTCTTTACATTTAGGTTATGACATGTTTTTATTTTCGCCTCTAGTTACTTCACCATCTCCTGCTTGCCTAAAGCAAGATCCTGGGGAGCACTGAGAGCAGCCAGATCCTGGTAAGCCCTGAACCTACGTAACCTGTGTATATCTGGCTCTGATACTAGTAACTAGCCAGTGCCTCTCTGCACGTCCCTGATCTGAAGGGGGGCAAGATAGCTTGTTAGCATGTGGGTCTGAGTGGATTTTATCTTACAGCAGGCTCATGATTCTGATTAGTAGTATCTACAGGCGGACGAACAATAATGTTACCGATTTCCTGATGCCACATATTCCTCCTATGTGCCTCTGTTTATGAGGGGTAATTCCAATTTCTGCCTGGCTGTCCCACTTTAGGAGCTACTCCAAATATTTGGGTTCTGCAGATTTGTTAATGGGGCTTTTTTTCAATATATTCAGGGTGTGCGGGTGTATTTTATGGGGATCCTCCCATGCTGTGGCAGCTCGTCTCTTCTACAGCTCTGTATTGTGTCACTAAGCATGTTATGTAGGGGCAATGTAGTATGTGATTTATCCACTTGATGCACAATACTACAGTATTGTTTTGTCTTCCTTTTGCCAACAGTACTCGGCAGCTATGTCTGGTGGAAGGAAGCGTCTTTCTGGTGCTCAATATGCCAAGATTAGGGAAGCAAAGAAGGCTTTCTTATCAAAGCAGGAAGGAGCAATGCTGACGTTTATAAAAGCAGACACTGACGGCAAATCTCATAAGGAACAAGAGCTTCCATCTGAAGACACAGCCATTTCTTCCGATAGTGAAATGACTACAACTGCTTCCACTTCAGCATCTCACACTGTTGAAGCCATTCATGTTCCTGAACCGGAAAGTCCAGCAGATATGAGTGAGGTGGAAGAGCTGGTTCCTGGCCAGTCTGAATTTGATTGTATATTTCTAGAAGACCCAGGACTCTGGCCAAAAGATGAGTAGTAAACTGATTGATTTACTGGTAACACATGGTCCACACCAAGTCAAATGTTTCCAGTTTCCGCAAGACAGTGGTAAGCAGAAAAGAAGCTTTCATCGGATGCACTACTGGCAGACTCTACCCAATATGGAGAAAGCGGAGAGAACATGGCTCATGTATTCTAAGTCAAAGAATGCTGCCTATTGTTTCTGTTGTAAAGTCTTCCAACCAGAAGATCTCACGGCTTCTGCTTTAAGTTCGACAGGAACAAAGGATTGGACTCACCTTAGTCGTAATTTGACAAATCATGAGAAGACTCCAGCTCACAAGAAAGCATTCTGTAGCTGGATGGAACTCCGTCAAAGACTCCAGTTAAAAACCACGATAGATGCAGAACATTTAAAGAAGATTGAATCGAATACAAATCATTGGGAGAATGTTCTTAAAAGGCTCATTGCCATTGTTCGAGTCCTTGCTACGCAAAATCTAGCTCTGCGTGGGACATCGGATAAGCTGTTTGTGCCAAACAATGGTAATTTTTATAAAATTGTGGAGTTAATGGCAGAGTTTGAGCCAGTACTTATGGAGCATCTTAGAAGAGTAACCAGTAAAGAAACCCACGTTCATTATCTTGGAAAAACTGTCCAGAACGAAATCATCCAGCTACTGGCAGGACAAGTCACAGACAATTCTGGCAAACTTGTATGCTGCAAAGTATTACTCTGTAATGCTTGACTGTACTCCTGACATGAGCCATTCCGAGCAAATGACTTTAATAGTGCGTTTTGTAACTACTACAGAGTCTGGTGTAAATGTCAGAGAACACTTCATGGGGTTCATTGACATCGATGACACCACAGGATCTGGGATGACAAACGTACTTCTTGAGAAGCTGGAACACATGGGAATTAACATCAAAGATATGAGAGGACAAGGATATGACAATGGAGCCAACATGAAGGGAAAAAACAGTGGTGTACAAACACGAGTGCGAGAGTTAAATCCCAGAGCTTTTTTTGTCCCTTGCAGTTCCCATTCATTGAATTTGGTAATCTGCGATGCTGCCTCTGCATGTTCTGATGCTTCAGAATTCTTCAATGTGATTCAAAGTGTCTATGTATTCTTCTCTGCATCTACCCACCGTTGGCAAATCCTAAAACAACATCTTGGACATTCACATATTACATAGCCACTAAGCACCACGAGATGGGAAAGTCGTGTTGACGCGGTGAAAGCTATTAGAAACCAGATAGTAAACATTTACGATGCCATAATAGCAGTTATGGAAGATGCTGGTCTAACAGGGTCAACTCGTGGCAAAACACTGGCAGAAGGGAGAGGAATCACACGAAATATCGGCAATTTTAAATTTCTTTGTGGTCTGGTGTTGTGGCATGATGTACTCTACCATGTAAACATCGCAAGCAAGAGACTGCAAGGGGCAGGTGTTGATATTTATCCAGTAGTTCAACAACTTGACATGACAAAGTCATTTCTACAAAGTTATCGGTCAGATGAGGAATTTGAAAATGTTTTGAAGAGCGCACAGAAGATGGCAGAGGAACTTGACATCAATCCTACTTTTCCAGTTTCACAAGTTCGTGCTCGCCACAGAAAAACACATTTTGATTATGAGGCAGAGGATGAAAGCATCAAGGATCCAAAACAAGAAATGAAAGTCAATTTTTTATACCCAGTTCTAGATTGTGCTATCCAGTCCCTAGAAGAACGATTCTTGCAGCTCCGTGAACATAGCAATGTCTTTGGGGTGCTTTATGACATTCCCAAACTCAAGGAAGTCGTACCTGAAAACTTACTCCAGCAGTGCAAAGAACTGGAAAGAGTTTTGTCCCATGACAACATGAGGGATATAGATTCAGCTGATCTCAATGATGAGCTAAAAGCTCTTTCAAAATACATACCAGCAGGCTTATCTCCAAAGGGTGTGCTGGAGTATATCTGTACAAACCATTTGACTGCCCTTTTTCAAAATGTATGCATTGCTCTGCGCATACTGCTGACCATTCCTGTAACTGTTGCCACTGGAGAGCGAAGCTTCTCAAAGCTGAAGCTAATCAAAACATATTTGCGTTCCACAATGACACAAGAAAGGTTAGTGGGCCTGGCCACAATATCAATTGAGCACGAACTAGCCCAAACTATAGACCTGAAGGGAGCAGTTCAAATCAAATCAAATCAAAATAAGCTTTATTGGCAGGACCAAATACATTTTAGCATTGCCAAAGCATATGGGGAGGAGGGGGGGGGGTAGTGGGACATATATATAGGGGGAATGGGCAAGTCCATGGACATTATCAGGGGTAAGGGATAATGTGAAATGGGATGGGGGGGCGAGTCCGTGTTGGGGATTTATAAGTCCGGGATCTCTCATGTTCCTCTCAGTCTGTGACATTCTGTGACGTATTGGGCAGATATTTTCACCGCCGGCTCCTCTTCTCCCAGTATGATGTGCAGTTTCTACATTTGCATCGAAGAAGGCACGGAAAGTGCATGTATAAATTGTTGATTTGTCATTGTTTGATAATTAATCTGTTTTGCTATGTAAAAACTATTTAAACGATTTAGTTCAAACTACAGACCTGAGACCTGAGCAGAGTCTATATTTGCATTCAAAAAGGCACGGAAGCAAATATTTAAGTTGATATATTGTTGAGTGCAATATTGTTGTTTTGTTAAAATTGTAATAATCACAATTTGTTTTAACTATTTAAGTTACATAAAACAAGTTTAACGTATTTATCGAAATGAAGTTATTTAAAATATAATACTTACAGGGTTATTCAGAGAGCGGTGAAAAGCAGGAGAATGACTGGAGAATGAAAAATTCTAGGTCAAAATAGCCAAACCAGAAAAATTCTCCCTTTCATCTCACTTTCCAAATCGGCTATCTTGACCTAGAATTTTCCATTCTCCAGTCATTCTCCAGTCATTCTCCTGCTTTTCACGCTCTCTGAATAACCCTGTATGTGTTATACTTGGATCTTAGTTATAAATATCATGATATAACACAATGGATGTATCACGTGGGCGTATATTGGGGTTACGTGGTGGTGGTGGGTGGCAGCATTTCAGCCTTCGCTCCAGGCAGCACAATGTCTTGGGCCGGCCCTGCATTCACAGTTATGGTTTCAACACATTTCATTAGGGTGAGATTTCAAATAGGATTCGAGGTTAATTTGTGCACCCCTCACCTGAGAGTGTAACCCTGTCTGACCTACACCTCCGTCATGTAATATATGCTGCTGCATTCCCCTTCCAGACCCAAAACCTAATCCTGACTTTATTAAACAAGCCCTCATTGAGCAGGGAACCTATTAGGAATGGCCGCAGTGTGTGATTGGGGGGGGGGTGAGGAGATGGGGGGTGTTTGGGGGGTTATCTTTGGGGGAGATGGGGGGTAATGAAATGAGAGTGTCTGTGGGGGAGATGGGGGTTATCCAATGAGTATACAATCTATCCCATGAGTTTACAATCTATCCCATGATTTTACAATCTAAGGGGTCCCATGAGTTTACAATCTATGGGGTCCCATGAGCTTACAATCTATCCCATGAGTGTACAATGTAAGGGTCCCATAAATTTACAATCTATCCCATGAGTTTACAATCTAAGGGGTCCCATGAGTTTACAATCTATCCCATGAGTTTAAAATCTAAGGGGTCCTGTTCCTGTGAGTTTACAATCTAAGGGGTCCCACGAGTTTACAATCTAAGGGGTCCTGTTCCCGTGAGCTTACAATCTAAGAGGGAAGAGGAACCTGCTCTAATATATACAGTGGCAAGAAAAAGTATGTGAACCCTTTGGGATTACATGGAGTTTTGCATGAATTGGTCATAAAATGTGCTCTGATCTTCATCTAAGTCACAACAATTTGAAAAACACAGTCTGCTTAAAATAATACAACACAAACATTATATGTTTTCATGTGTTTATTGAACATAACATGTAAACATTCACAGTGCAGGGTGTAAAAAGTATGTGAACCCCTAGCCTAATGACTTCTCCAAGAGCTAATTGGAGCCAGGAGTGAGCCAACCTTGAGTCCAATCAGTGTGATATTATTGGATGTGTTGCTGAAAGCTGTCCTGCCCTTTAAAAACACACACCAGTTTTGGGTTTACTGGTTTCAAGAAGCACTGCCTGATGTGAACCATGCCTCGCAGAACAGAGCTCTCAGAAGACCTACGATCGAGAATTGTTGACTTGCATGAAGCTGGAAAGGGTTACAAAAGTATCTCCAAAAGCCTTGATGTTTATGTGTCCACGGTAAGACAGACTGTCTACAAATGGAGAAAGTTCAGCACTGTTGCTACTCTCCCTAGGAGTGGTCGTCCTGTAAAGATGACTGCAAGAGCACAGCCCAGAATGCTTAATGAGGTAAAGAAGAATCCTAGAGTGTCAGCTAAAGACTTGCAGAAATCTCTGGCACATGCTAACATTTTTGTTGACACATCTACAATAAGGAAAACATTAAACAAGAATGGAGTACATGGGAGGACACCACGGAGGAAGCCATTGCTGTCCAAGAAGAATATTGCAGCCTATTTGAAGTTTGCAAAAGAGCACCTGAATGTTCCACAGCACTAATGGCAAAATATTCTGTGGACAGATGAAACCAAAATTGAGTTGTGTGGAAAAAACACACAACACTATCAGGGTTATCCAAAGAGATCCGAATTGCTTGAGAAAGGTAACCGAACGCTGAAAATTAGCATTCGGTTACCTTTCCTGGCCATTCGGCTATCCAGAGAGCAGGCAATTCGCCAAATCCTGGCGAATTGCCTGCACATACGGTGCCTGTTCGAGGGCAGTGAAATCCCCATAGAGAAGCAATGCTTCGGCTATTCAGAGAACACAAACCAGCAGGGAAAGGTTCTCCTAATGCCCTGCCATTCGATGGTTTAATTCGGCAAATTTATTCAGGAGAATCCCATAGGCTTCAATGTTAAAAATATTCCCGTTTTAATTCAATATCTAATAAACCGTTCATTATAAAATTCTGCAGTAAAGAGTCTCTTTATTTATAGATTTTTTAGGATACTTTAAGGTTTTCTTTTTTTTTTAAAGTCCGATTTTGTTTTTGATTTTTTTTTAAGTTTACTTATTTTTTCTGTAACAGCCCTTTTTATTATCATTCCCTGGACCTCATATGCAAATTTCAGACATTTTCGCTCAGTAGTGTATTTGCAAACAGCTTTTCGCTTTCACATTAATACAAACTGTTTTGCTAATTTATTCACCTCCCTCTGTCTGCGGTCTCGGCATTTTCTCGGCTTTTTAAGAGGCTTCGCTGCGTGTGATCGGCTCCTGCTCGGGTTTTTCCGGTGTCTTCGATGGGTTAATCCAGATGTTTTTGAGGGTTTTCGGTGTGCATTCATCAGGTTTTGCGGTGAGTTTTCGTCAGGTTTGCGGTAGCTTTTCCCTGCAATTCGGGGACCCTGTGGTGCTTGCTGAATACACCGCAGGGTCACCGAAATGGGACCGAATTGAAGAGAACGAAAAGTCACCGAATGTGCGGTGACTTTTTCGAATCTCTTTGGATAACCCTGTATGTGTGGAGAAAAAAAGGCACAGCACACCAGCATCAAAACCTCATCCCCACTGTAAAACATGGCGGAGGGAGTATCATGGTTTGCGGCTGCTTTGCTGCCTCAGGGCCTGGACGGATTGTTGTCATTGATGGAAAAATGAATTCCAGAGTTTATCAAGACATTTTGCAGGAAAACGTAAGACCATCTGTCCGCCAACTGAAGCTCCGCAGAGGATGGGTGATGCAACAGGACAATGACCCAAAGCATACAAGTAATTCAACAAAAGAATGGCTTCAACAAAACAAAATACGCCTTCTGGAGTGGCCCAGTCAGAGTCCTGACCTCAACCCGATTGAAATGCTGTGGCATGACCTTAAGAGAGCGATTCACACCAGACATCCCAAGAATATTGCTACACTGAAACAGTTTTGTGAAGAGGAGTGGTCCAAAATTACTCCAGATCGTTGTGCAGGTCTGATCTGCAACTACAGGAAACGTTTGGTTGAGGTTATTACTGCCAAAGGAGGGTCAACCAGTTATTAAGTCCAAAGGGTCAAATACTTTTTCCACCCTGCACTGTGAATGTTTACATGTTATGTTCAATAAACACATGAAAACATATAATGTTTGTGTTGTTTTATTTTAAGCAGACTGTGTCTTTCAAATTGTTGTGACTTTGATGAAGATCAGAGCACATTTTATGACCAATTCATGCAAAACTCCACCTAATCCCAAAGGGTTCACATACTTTTTCTTGCCACTGTAAATGCCTTTGTAATGCGCTGTCAGCTGTGCGTGCACCCATCACAGCTGCTCAGTTGGCCCTCCTGTTACGGGTGGGATGGCGACGGACGCATTTATATAGAGAGATACTCTTGGATAGGACATTGAAAAACAAATATGTGGACATGAATTCTGAGCTGGCGACAACAACAATAGACTGCTTTCCACCTAGTGATTTCTATAATTAAATAACTTTAGTCAAAGTCCAAAAATAAGTAAATGAATATTCTTTCCAGGAACATCTGAAAAACAAGAGGCAAGGGAAGAACAAGGGAAAATAATGCATACATTAACAATTCTTGCAGATCTTGATCTTGATGGTCCAGGCTGTGACAAGAACAGTCAGTGAGTCCATCTTCACAGGGGAAGGCAGCAACATGCACCAATCCTTCTTACCTCCCTTTGAATCAAATTGATGACTTGTGAGGCTTGTCTTCCTCTTTGGGCAGAAGAAGTTCTAGCTCCTTTATAGGCCTGAAGTAAAATGTGGAGAATCTTTTTTCATGAATAAGTTGTAAAGTTTTCTGGTCCAGTACCAGTCTAGGATTTTTCTTGCAACTTCAATCATGCGTTCCCAAGAGTCTCCCATGTGAAAGGAGTGAGGTGGGTTGAATTCCCATTTACACTTGTTGTCATTCAAGAAGTTCAGTATCTTTTCTGGTCGAGAGGCCTCCTGAATTGTGGGGGGGCCGTTACAGATGTGCCGCTTGTGACATTCTTTGTTCGTGTCAAGGCTGTTTGTAAATTGATGGGCAATGTGAATAAGACGTGAAATGGCTCGTACAACAGAAGACCACTTAGAAAAGCGTTCAAAAGGGTGAGGACTCAGCCTTACCCTTTCTTTCACAGAGGTGTTGAGTGTGACGATAACAGCTCTAAGTTCTTTATCAGATTCCGGTTCAACCAGTTCAAAAGGTAGAATTTGTAGAACTTGAGATGAGCTCTTCATTCAAGAGTATTGGTGGGGATAGCCATAATGTGTCCAGAAATGTGGCAGCAGGTACTGCACGAGTGCCTCGATCAGCAGGGTTGACGTTAGTGGACACATAGTTCCATTGTTCAGGAGTAGAGAACTTTCTTATACGTTCCACTCTGTTGCCGACATACACGTGGAACTGTCTTGTCTGATTGTGTATGTATTGCTTTGTGAAGGGCTTGTCACAGGCTGATACTTGAAACGTGAACGTGTCTTGCTTAACGTTCCATAGCAATCCAAGATACGCTGTGTAATGAAAGGGTCAGATCCTAGTTGGAATTTCTTCACACTGACAGCAAAGTCAGAGGGAAAGGCGCTCATGGCCTTGTCGCTGTTCGAAAGGATTGTTTGAAGTCTGAGGTTTGCAGTGACAAGCATGTTCTGGGTTCTAGTGAGAAGGTCAATAGCTTCTTCTTCTGTAGGCAGAGATTTGAGTCCGTCGTCTACATAGAAGTTCTTTTCGACGAACTGTCATGCATCAGATCCAAATTCTTTCTTTCCTTCTTGAGCTGTTTTTCTCAGTCCGTAAATTGCTACTGCGGGAGAAGGACTATTACCGAAAACATGTACCTTCATTCGGTAGTTTATGACTTCATCATTGACATCATTATTGCGATACCATCGGAACCTGAGGAAGTTTCTGTTGTCTTCACGGACGATGAAACCGTGGAACATTTGCTGAATGTTGGCCATAATAGCAATTGGTTCTAGTCTGAAGCAAAGTAAAACTCCTATGAGGTTGTTGTTCAGATTAGGCCCAGTGAGAAGACTGTCATTGAGGGAAACGCCTTCATGTCGAGCACTTGAGTCGAAGACCACCCTAATCTGATCAGGCTTGCGAGGATGATAGACACCAAAGCATGGAAGATACCAACATTCTTCTCCTTCCTTAAGAGGAGGTGCAGGCTCAGCATGATCTCTCTCAAACACTTTCTGCATAAAGTCCACAAAGTGTCTTTTCATCTCAGGTTTACGATTCAAACAGCGTTGTGAAGAAGTAAACCGTGCTTCTGCATGTTCTCTGTTGTTTGGTAGTCTCTTTCATTGGAGGATGGAATGGTAGAGGTGCTACTCAGCTGTTGGAATCATCTTGGTAGAACTCTTTACTCATGGTTTTCAAGAATTCTCTGTCTTCCATGGTAGCTGCCAACTCATTGTCTTTAGATGTTACCTCAAACACTGTGTTGCCGATGTTGTCATCCCAGAAATTAAGAGCTTTCTCTTCATCCTGTATAATGTGTCATTGTGCACCTTTATGAAACAGTCTTTCCTTCACATTATATTTTTTGGTTTGGTCGTCGTGCAGAACAAGTTGCCTGTCCGTTTGGCAGGACATGTGTTTTAAAGGAAGAAACTGAGTAAGGTTCTCTGCCTTTGTCTCAACAAACATTGCCTATGATGACTCAGCCTAGATCCAGACACTGAGCATATGGAGCATCATGTGGACCATTGATTTGTTGACGAACTTTGTGTACCCTTAAGATGTCTTGGCCGAGTAACAGCAGGATATCAGTACTTCTGTCAAGGGCTGGTATTTGACAGGCTATGTCGTTCAAGTGAGAATGGTGTAAGGCAGCTTCAGGAGTAGGGATCTCCTCTTTGTTGATTGGAATCTGGTTGCTCTCAGTGATAGTGGGCAAAGGTATTTTCGCATTGTCATTCAGAGGAGCAACCACAAGACCACTGGCTCTCCTACCTATGACTTCTGTAGTGCCGGCACAAGTTGTTAGGTTGTATGGTAGAGCATTTCCTTTTACGTTCAATAGTTCAAAAAACTGTGTTGTTGCAAGAGATCTGTTACTCTGATCATCCAGAATAGTATACAGTCTTATGGCCTTTTCAGGTTGACCTCTTGGGTATACACGAACCAAACAAATCTTTGCCCAGGATTTGTCTCAGATCCCTTCTCCACAGACTTCCGTACATGAAGACAGACCCGTCTTTAATATTGATTGGACCATGGGCAAACATTTTCTTGGGCCCCCCCTTGAAAGCCTGCCCACTGCATGATTTTTCTCTGCAACCCCAACATCCAAAAAAAAAAAAAAACCAATATACACAAATACATCATGGACATATGCAGTATATTATAAGTCTTATATATTATAAGACTTATATATATATACACACATACTATATACATAATCAAATGGGAACCATTACACTCTTCGCGCACAATTTTGCACTTGCGCAAAAACGTATTTACGCGAGGGGAAAAACCCTTCGCGCTGAACGTCATATTACGACGTTCGCACACAAAATGCTCGTTAACGTCTAACGCGAGTTACCCTACGCGAACCCTGCGCGAGAGAAAGTTTATGCGCGCATCCCATACTTAACATTGTGAGCGCAAATGCGTTTGTGCACTGGTACGCGGATGGTATTACAATCGATGCGCAAATTTTAACGAACAACGTTTGCGAGCACAATTTTAACGTCTGTTAAAAGCTGGTGGTAACTGCAAATCTGAACGTTTTGGCCGAAACCAAATACACCAGGCCAAAAAAAAAAAAATACAGCACAGTATAGTTACACATTCTACACATACCCAAGCAATAAAATGGATCAGTTGTGCGTGTATTTATTATTGCTGCAGCATATATACTCAGATTGATTTTGACAGGCAAACAGGCGAACTGAACGGGAGACAATTGTGGTTCTTAATTCTGATTGGCTGAATCGCGTGAAAAAACAGTCTGCCCACCGATTTCTCCATACACCATTAATGCGCGCGCGTTTTCGCGTGTATTTGCTTGCGCAATATTTTCGGACGGATGAAAAAATGCGCTTGGATTTTAATACCAGTGTTAATTTACCCGCGTTAACGTTTAACGCTGTGAGCAAAAAAAATTGCGCTGCGCAATCTTTTTTGCACAAGGAATGTAATAGAGTCCATAATGTATAGATTAGACTGGACAACAAGGAAATTCAGCATAATGCATAGCTTTTTCTTTTTACAGTTTACAGAGCAATAAAGCTGTGGAATTCTCTGCCTGTTGAGGTGGTTGGGTCAGAGTCTGTACAGACTTTCCAACAATGACAGTAATGTGCAGTGTGTGAGCATGTCACAGAGCTCCACAGCAATAAAACTCACAGTAATGTGTAAGGTATGAGCGTATCACTGAGCTCCACAGTAATAAAACTCTCAGTGATGTCCAGCAGTGTGTACGAGTGTATCGCAGAGCTCCACAGCAATAAAACTGAAAAAAATTAATATATTATAATACTTATATTATTACTAACTTTGAGAATTAATAGATCTCATTAAATAGAAGTATCTGTAAAACCGTTTAATCTCTATTAAATTGTAGAATACAAATGACACCACACTGGTCCTTATGCCTGGTGTCCTTTTCATTCTACATTTAAAAAATGATTATGCAATTTTATATATTTCGGCATAATATAGGTATGAATGGCATATTCTAGAGATCAAATAGTTCTCAAATTTAGTCTGTAATCCTTGGATTACACATAATATCGTGTTGCCATTAACTATAGATTATATCATTTCAAATTTCTAGACTTTTTGGAGGTTCATTGCTTTTTAGTCTTAATTATATTGTTAAAATAAAATTTAAGTATGAAAATATATATTTTATTTATATTCAAATGTTTATTAAACGTTTTTAAAATAATGATAATATATTTAAATATTAATATATTAAATTATACTAAAATAATTATGAAATGTTGAAAAAAAAATGCATGTAAATCTATGTTTGCCCATTCCGTGCAAACTGTGAAAGTTTAGGTAAGAACCTGCATTTATTTATAAGACAGTAGTAAGCTATAAAATAAAAGTGCAGTATCTGGGGTAGTGAGTGGAGAGGTTTAAGTTCCCTTGCCCAAAGAGGTTTAAGCTCACTCCCCACATGCTGCCCCTGGATAGTGATGGGCCAAACACCCCACCATGTTCGGTTCGCATTCGAACACCCGAAAAAACTCGAGCACAATGCGAACACTATGCAAGTCTGTGGGGCTCAAACGTTCGAAAATTCGTAACAAGAGGTCCGGGTACTGCCCTGGGGACAGGAAACAATGAATTAAAAAAAAAAAGTTTTTAACCCTTTCACTGCTGAGTGCTGAGCCATTTCACTGCTGTGCACTGAGCAAATTTTTACCGCTTTTGCTCATGTTTAAACGCGATTTGAAACCATGGGAAATGTTTTATGACCAACAATGAGTGGGAAATGTTTGACTAACAATGAGTGGGAAATGTTTGACCAACAATGAGTGGGAAATGTTTGACCAACAATGAGTGGGAAATGTTTGACCAACACACAGGACAGGGTATACCTGAAATAGGCCAGACGGTATACAAGGACGCATTCTAAAACAAGCCAAAATCGATCAGTGTTAGAGTGGTCAGGTATAGCCAAAACGATACACAAGGGGTATCTATCATATAAGCCAAAAATTAATCAGAGTTAGAGTGGTCAAGGAACAGCCAAGGACTGGTAAATGTGGGTGGTTCTCATAGAAGCCAGGTAACAACGGAGACTGGAAAAATCAACCAAGTAGTGAATCGCCAGGAGACACTCAGCACTGAGGGAAGCAAACTCTACGACAGTGCGATTAGAGCCGAATCTGTATTTAAACCCGGTGGGTGCACGTCATCATGCCACGCCCCACCACCTGACCAGCCTGCGAGCGCCGGAAGCTGGCACAACTCCTGGCACCCGGTTTGTCGATGGGGCAGCCGGGTGCCGGGGCCCCCTCTGAGCCCCAGACGTGACAGATACGCTCATACACACCACACATTACTGTGAGTTTTATTGCTGTGGAACTCTGTTATGTCCTTTTTTTGTTTTGGAAGGGGGCGAAAAGCTGTTACGGGTTGAGGAAGTTTACGGGGGGCCTATTGTGAGGTTCAGTAATGGGTCCCATCAGTCCTATGCAGTTAGGAAACCTCAACACGCATCTCCTCCTGGATGGCCTCTCACCACCTAAAGATTAACATGTCCAAGACTGAGCTCCTACTAATTCCTCCTCCTAATGCCTCCCCACCTCGTGATTTTTCTATCACGATGGAGGGTATCACTATCTCCCCATCAAACCAGGTCGCTGTCTCTGAGTTTCACTTGACACTGCTCTTTCCTTCATCCCCCACATCCAGTCTCTTTCCTCCTCCTGCCGCTACCAGTTGCATAATATTTCCAGAACTCGGCTATTTATTACCGCTGACACCACAAAGAAACTCATCTATGCCCTTGTAATCTCCCGCCTTGACTATTGTAATAATCTTCTAGTTGACCTCCCTCTCTCCTGCCTCTCCCCGCTACAATCCATTCTGAATGCCTCTGCCAGGCTCATTCACCTCACCCGCCGCTCTGTCTCTGTCCCTTCACTGGCTACCCGTCCACTGCAGAATTAAATTCAAAATCCTTACCCTGACCTACAAAACTCTCACTAACTCAGCTCCCCAATACCTGTCCTCACTATTCAGCCCGCTCCCTAAGGTCAAACAGTGACCTGCGCCTAGCTTCTCCCCGCATCGCCTCTTCCCATGATAGACGGCAGGATTTCTCACACGCAGCCCACATCCTCCAGAACGCTCTCCCTCATACGGTCAGACTTTCCCCTAGTTTCCCTTCCTTCAAACGCTCCCTTAAGACATTCCTATTTAGGGAAGCCTACCACCCGTCCCACTAACGCAACCAGTCCATCTCTCTCTCCCCGTGCAGTCCATCGCTCTCTCACCGTGTAGTCCATCACTCTCTCTCCGTGCAGTCCATCGCTCTCACCGTGCAGTCCATCGCTATCAACGTGCAGTCCATTGCTCTCACCGTGCAGTCCTCTCCTCTTGTTTCCACCCGCCAACCCTCCTAGATTGTAAGTTCCCACGGGAATAGGGCCCTCGTTTCCTCCTGTACTGGTTTGTCAAATGTTGTTCAATGTATTGTAACCCTGTCTGTATTGTGCTCATTGTACAGCACTGCGGAATATGCTGGCGCTTTATAAATAAAGAGTAATAATAATAATATATATATATTTTTCATCCATTATACACCTGTATTACGTTGTACCACTTTTGTGTTTATTCACAGAAATAAGAACTACGTAATGGAAGGCTGCTTAGCTTGATACTCATATTGGAACTAAAAGCTATATTAATTTCAGCTAAATTTTACATATCCATTTGATGTTTTTAAATGCCTTTGCAAGCAAGGATAATATGGAATTTTAAATCATTTCGTAACACTGAATCCTGTAAAACAGGGATCTCAAACTCTGCACCCCCAGATGTTGATTGCATACAATTTCCAGAAATCTTTGATGCAATAGATGGCCAGCGAATCATGGGAGTTATAGTTCAGATACATTGGGGGGGGGGGAGACTGAGTTACCAGAAGCCTGCTGTAAAAGATTAATTGGTCTGCTTCTTTCTTACCCTGCATTAGTCAAACATGAGTTTTGAGATAGTACTCGATATACTGTAGTAATGTTTAAAATAAAATATTCCTTTTACAGATTCTTTTTTTTCCGAGGACTGATTTTATTTACAGTTATTGGTTATTGTATTAGGCAATAATTGGGAAAGTTACATTTTGCATTATGAGTAGTATAGCATATACCGTAGGTGGAGCCAGTATCCTCTTTTTCAACTTGGCAAAGGATACAACAGCAAAAAACTGATTGGCTCTGTGTATACTTCAGTTGTTTGTATTCATATCTCATGTGCATTTGTTCCTGAAGCTTCACTGTGTGAGAGGTCTACTCCTGGCTTGTTGCTCACATACCTATACGGGTGGAATTGAGGTACGTTTTCCATCAGTTGTTAGGAGTTTGTACTGTGAGTGGAAATGTCCGGTCTTTACTCTGCAAAGTAGCAATGTGTAATGAACTAATAGTGTGTATTGGATGTTGCAGATAATCCTACCAACACTTGGTTTGATGATATTCTTTGTCCTGTGCCGTCACTGTTATCCCCAAAAAATGACAGCTGAATCATTTGTGTTGCAAACAGTTAAAACAGGTTTTGTCTTTCATTTAACAATCTTGGATGTACTTGTTAGCCCAGGGATGCACAACCTTGGCCTCCAAAATGTTTTGGAACTGTACCTCCCATGACACGTTGACACTCATTAGGTCGACAGACCCTTGTGGGAAATTTAGTTCCAAAACATCTGGAGGGCCATGGTTAAACACCCCTGTGTTAGTCTTAAAATAATTATTCACCAGCTGCTCTGCTAAATCAGTGGCTACTTGAAAGTTATTAGCCAAAGTACTAAATATAAAAAAAATAACAATGGTGAGGGAAAAATAAAATTCCGTTATTTTGGCCTATATTTTATATATGTTACGGGTAAAGCCCGAAGTGCGGTTAATCATAGGATTTCCCGGGTAATCCTGACATTACCCAAAACCGCTGGGTAAAGCTGCAAAAAAATGAAAATTTCAGACTTTACTCGGGTAAATCTTAGGACTAACCAACTGCCCTTGGGTAACAGTCTGGAAGAGCTGAAAAATTTGCACTTTAACCGGATAATGTGCAAGTCTGAAGCTTCACCCGGGTAATCTAAGAACTATCCACAGCTTCACCTGGGTAATCTGCAGAGCATCCAGCCGGTGATACCATTTTTATTGGGTTAACTTTACATTTAAAAGACAAGCTTTCAAGAGTGTAAACTGGAAACTATACTGATCAATGAAAGGTATCACTACGTACAGGTATACTCGCGATTTTGGCAACTGGACTAACGCGTTTTATGTATAATATATATATCTATCCAGGCACAGACCCCCCAGAATTATATACACAGCACTGGACCCCCAGAATCATATACACGGCACTGGTTATATGGATATATTTTCCCAGTTCACATGGATATAATTGCCCCAGCTCTCATGAATAATGCCCCCAGCTCTCATGGATAATGCCCCCAGCTCTCATGGATAATGCCCCCAGCTCTCATGGATATATGCCCCCAGGTCTCATGGATAATGCCCCAGGTCTCATGGATATTGCCCCCAGGTCTCATGGATAATGCCCCAGGTCTCATGGATAATGCCCCAGGTCTCATGGATATTGCCCCCAGGTCTCATGGATATTGCCTCCAGGTCTCATGGATATTGCCCCCAGGACAGGTCTCATGGATAGTGCCCCCAGGACAGGTCTCATGGAATGCCCCCCAGCATTTCATGGATAGTGCCCCCAGGAAAGGTCTCATGGATATATGCCCCAGCTCTCATGGATAATGCCCCAGGTCTCATGGATATGCCCCCAGGTCTCATGGATATATGTCCCCAGGTCTCATGGATAATGTCCCCAGGTCTCATGGATATCGCCCCCAGGTCTCATGGATATATGTCCCCAGGTCTCATGGATATATGTCCCCAGGTCTCATGGATATATGTCCCCAGGTCTCATGGATAATGCCCCAGGTCTCATGGATTATGCCCCAGCTCTCATGGATAATGCCCCCACATCTCATGGATAATGCCCCAGGTCTCATGGATAATGCCCCAGGTCTCACGGATATAGCCCCCAGGTCTCATGGATATTGCCCCCAGGTCTCATGGATAATGCCCCCAGGTCTCATGGATATTGCCCCCAGGTCTCATGGATAATGCCCCCAGGTCTCATGGATAGTGCCCCCAGGACAGGTCTCATGGATAGTACCCCCAGGACAGGTCTCATGGAATGCCCCCCAGCGTTTCATGGATAGTGCCCCCAGGACAGGTCTCATGGAATGCCCCCCAGCGTTTCATGGATAGTGCCCCCAGGACAGGTCTCATGGAATGCCCCCCAGCGTTTCATGGATAGTGCCCCCAGGACAGGTCTCATGGAATGCCCCCCAGTGTTTCATGGATAGTGCCCCCAGGACAGGTCTCATGGAATGCCCCCCAGCGTTTCATGGATAGTGCCCCCAGCTCACCTCTTTGCGCCCTGCGGCCGCGTGCTTCCTGTTAGAACGTCCGCTAACAGGAAGTGCAGCCGCTCACCTGGGATCGATGAAACAGCCAGGCGAGCGACTCCACTTCCAGTCAGCGGGCCGTTCTAACAGGAAGCACGCGCCCGCCGCAAGGTGCGGCGGCCGCCTGCTCCAGCCTTTCGGGCTCGGGCCACAGCGGGAACGCTGCGTTCCCGCAGCGTTCCCGCAGCGTTCCCGCTGTGGGAGAAGTGCGGGAACGCCGTTCCCGCGCGTTCCCGCTCGACTCGAGCCCTACTAGAACCTGATATACCCAAATTAAAGAAAGTCCTTGCACTATTGCAACAGGCACCAGAAAAACGAACATCTGCTTGCTGAAGCGTGACAATAATATAAACCAACATATACTGTACAGTGTGTGCTCTTTAATGACAAAAGACATACAAGGAGCTGCGCAAACACACTGTAACTTGTAACACTGTAGTATGCTATTACTGTGCTATCACATCATTGTTACATCACAGACACAGAAATCACACAATGAAAGGCTGCATATCGTGATATACTGTACAACATATTTATTTAGAAGTAATATTCATTTTAATGGTTGCACAATTTATGTTTTGTACTATATGCAGTTTAAATTATTGCATTGAGTTAATGTTCATTAAGTACCGGCTGGGTGGAGTAGAGGTAACATCACTGCTCTACATGGAGAGAGCCTGTGGAGACCTGGGTTCGATTCCAGCAAGAGCACCTCTCCAGTAAGTGTCCTTGGGCAACCTAACGGTACATACTCGCCACCCAGGACATACTTGAAAACGAGAGAAATGTCAATGTGTCCTTCCTGGTAAAATCCTTTCTCAAAAAAAAAAGTAGGACCCTTCACCAACATTGTGCATGTTTCCATGTAAGGCTTTAGAAGCTCTTAAAACAGAATGCAAAAAATGTTTATGTCTGCTATTACAGTATTCAAAAAACAACATAAATAGAAAAATGATTTGAGTAATTGGATTTCTAAAATTAAACGAGCAACTATTTGAATAACTTTCTTGCTCGCTTAGTAAGGACTGGAAATGTGACTTTTCTAAAGGGGTTATTCAGAGAGATCCTAAATGTGGCTGAAGTGTAACCGGACACTGAATTTCAACCTACTGGGACATTTCGGGGCCATTCGGCTATTCAGAGAGCAGGCAATTTGCCAAATGTTGGCGAATTGCCTGGACGTACAGTGCCTGTTCGAGGGCAGTGAAATCCCCCATAGAGAAGCAATTCAGTTTATCTATTCAGAGACACCAAACAGCAGGGAAGAGTTGCCGAAATGCCCTGCTGTTCAGTTTTTCATTCGACAGGTTTATTCAGGCGAATCCCATAGGCTTCAATGTTAAAAATATTCCTGTTTTAATTCAATATCTAATAAATCGTTCATTATTTTATTCTGCTGTATAAAGTCTCTTTATTTCTAGATATTATAGGATCTTTTAGGCATTTTTTGGGATTTTTTCAGCAAAACTTTTTATCCCTTTTTTTTTTTAACTGTTTGTTTTTCAATTTTCCTTAACCACTTCAATGCGGTGGACGCGCTCAGCGTGTCCAACCACATTGGTACTTCGCTGCGGAGGATGCGCTGAGCGCGTCCTCCCTTTGCAGCCGTGATCAGCCGGTATTCCGGCTGATCGCTCGGCCCCCCGGTGCGGGCTGACATCATCGATGTCAGCCCAGCCTCCAGGACCCCGGCGGGCACGATAGGCATCATCGCGCATGATGACGTCTATTTCAGGCACCCCCCCCCCCCGCCATTGCAGGGAAGGTGCCTGAAGGGGAGGGGGGGAGGTCCTTCGGACCTCTCCCCCTCCCCTTCCCCGCGGGCCAGCGATTAAAGACAGCGGCGGCTGTCTTTAACCCCTAGGGGGCTGGATCGCGATATGGCGCCAACATGCGCCGTATCGCGGTCCCCTCCCGGAGCTGGCCGACATCTTGGATGTCGGCCAAGCTTCCGGGATATCCCCCTAATGACTGGCGTCATCGCGCAGAGCGCGATGGCGCCAGTTTTGAAATTAACCCCTTGCTGCCACCTATAGTGGAGAAAGGGGGTTCCAATGATACCAAACATGACCATGTAAAATGTAAAAATAAAAAATTAAAAATAAAAATAAAATTAAAAAAATTTAAAAAATTTTTTAAAAAATATATAAATGTTAGGTTTTTTTTTTAGATTTATTAGTGCAACAATATTGTTCCCATTTCAATTATAATGTGAACAATGATACTGCACTAACGATTTTTTCTATGGGGGGCGTTTGCTAAAAAACACATAATTTTCCCCAAAAAAAAGTAATGATTCCTCATTTCTAATTTTTTTAACAAGCGCACTCCATAGAAAATATAACCGCAAACGATCGCATTTTAAAATGTGAAAAAAAACACTTTACACATTGTAAATTATTGAAAATTCTAATTTTATTGCATTTTTTGTTATAATATACAGACATGACATAACGTATACATATAATAATGACATATTATGAATCTGCACAGTCTGCCGGAAAGAACGATATATAATATGTCTTGGTCATACATTAAAATAAGGCTTCAAAAAGCGGTTAAACATGATGAGCGAAACCGGCAAAAATGAGCTCAGCACAGAGGTGGGAAAAGGCTCAGCAGCAAAAGGGTTAACAGATCTTTTTATTATCATTCATTGGATCTTATATGTAAATTCCAGACATTTTCGTTCAGTCGTTTTTTTGCAAACAGCGTTTCAAATTTCAATCTTTCAAGCGTACTGGGTTTTTTTTTGCACAACGTTCGTCTGCTTGTCGCGTTTTTCCAGCGGCTGCTCTGCGCTGTGATTGGCGGCTAGTCGGGTTTTTCCGGAGGGTTTGGTGGGGTTTTTGCAGCGATTTCTGTGGGTTTTTGGTGAGTGTTCGGTAAGTGTACTGCGGGTTGGTGTCGAGTTTTTCCTGCACTACGGGGGCCCTGCGGTGCTTGCTGAATACACCGCAGGGTCGGTGAGCTAGAATTGCCGAATCGCCCAAAAGTGACTTTTCGATTAACCCTGTAAATTTAGGTAAGCCCCTTAACCCCTTCACTACTATGATGTTTTCCATAAAACCACTGCCAGGACCCAAATCATTAATAGAAAATACTTTTCCATTCCAGACAGTGTAAACCTTAATGTACTCACCATAAAATAAATTTTAGATACATTTTAGTGACTATAACCTTAGTTGAGAGGCAAACGCTTCTGGCCACCTCGCTCAGCGCTGCAAAGTGTGATCCTCCTATGGAGGATCACGCTTTGCAGTCCTGTCAACACGCGTCGACGGGGAGGCTTTGATAATGGACGCTATTTTGACTTGGCCCTTATCTGAAATGTGTTTTGAATATGGGCGTTTTGGAGCGCTTTCAGGTATTTAGCTTAACTGCTCTACAGGCTGTAGTGACCTGGCTTAATCATGACTCTCTACAAAGAATAGAAGTGTTTTAACACAAAGGGAATTCAGAACCTACAAAGTCTATCCAAAAATTACAGAGATGCTACAAACGCTTTGTTTTACCCAACCTTAAAGATAATGTAGCATGTATAAGTGTGCAAAGCACATATTTAGTTTATGTACATGCATAGGCGTGCGCAGCCTATTGCATTAGGGTGTGCACCCAAAAGCTTATATATATATATATACATATACATACATACATACATATAACGACACACACACACCATTACTATGTGTATGCTTCAGGGGTTAAGCAACCTTCGATACCCAGACGTTTTGAAACTACATTTCCAATGAGTCTCATCTATCTTAATTATTGGCCGAGCAACATAGGAGATATAGTTCCAAATGAGCTAGAGGACCAATGACCCCGGTATTCATCATGTCACGTCAAAATGCTAGATCAAAAAATGTAAATTTGGATTTTGATCACATGCAGCGTGTAAATTTATTTTACCACATCTTTTCATCCAAAAGATTGTTAGTTAGCGCGGGCGCACCATATTAAAATCCAAACGCTAATCTGTTAAGAAACCAGTTACCGTTTGGAATCTTGCACTTTTCAGCTCCCTATACTTAACATGGGGAGTGGAAAGTGTTAATCAGCATTAGCATTACAATCTACTAGCGCTGATTACCGTCCGGTTGCGGTTACTGAACATTTACTCACAACCAGGACCTGGTGCTAATGGATTCCACTTCTGCAGAATCAGTCAGCAACAGCTGAACTCCCCCCCCCAAAAAAAATCAGATACTCACCTCTCATCCCGCAAAAAGAACGACTGCTCCATTCACCTCTTCTAGCCGCCAGGAGCAGAGGGAGACTGGGAGAAAAGTCCCTCAGTCTCACTCTGGGAATCACTATGTCGACCTGCCGGATCTCACAAGGACTTCGACGTGCCGAGTACATCCTCTACACACAAACATGAAACCAGAGGATGCGCTCAGCACGTCGTCAGCAGCAAAGTGGTTAAATGTTAAAAAGGGAGTGAAATTTGAGTATAGTGGCCCATTTAACCTCTTGCTGACTTGTACCAATACAGTCTCCTACCTGTACCTCACGATGCTGCCAAGACGCTCGCTGTAATTCTTTTTGTGGAGTGCAGGCAGCAGATATCGTGGTGATTTCTGTGCACAATACAATCCTTTATGGTACAAGACAAGGGGGCAACACCGGACAAGGAAACAGGTGCAGAATTTTACGCAAAGCAGCCTGTTTAAAGACAGATACATGCATTTATACACACAGCCATACGTTCACATACATAACTATATATCCTCCTCCCTACACCCTGGGGGTATGTAGCAATAAAGCCCACATTAATGTGCAGTGTGAATGAGCATATCCCAGAAACCATAACAATAAAACTCACAGTAATGTACAGTGTGTATGAGCGTATCAGAGATTCGCAGCAATAACACCTTCAGTAATATACAGAGTGTATGAGCGTATCAGAGCTCCACAGCAATAAAACTCAGCAATGTGCAGCATGTATGAGCGTATCACAGAATCCACAGCAATAAAACTCAGCAGTATATAGTGTGAATGAGTATATCACAGAATCCACAGCAATAAAACCAAGCAATGTGCGGTGTGAATGAGCGTATCACAGAATCCACAGCAATAAAACCAAGCAATATGAATGAGCGTATCAGAGAATCCACAGCAATAAAACTCAGCAGTATGCAGTGTATGTGTATCACAGAATCCACAGCCATAAAACTCAGCAGTATATGTGTATCATAGAATCCACAGCCATAAAACTCAGCAGTGTGTATCACAGAATCCACAGGCATAAAACTCAGCAGTATGTGTATCACAGAATCCACAGCAATAAAACCAAGCAATGTGAATGAGCGTATCAGAGAATCCACAGCAATAAAACTCAGCAGTATGCAGTGTATGTGTATCACAGAATCCACAGGCATAAAACTCAGCAGTATATGTGTATCATAGAAACCACAGCCATAAAACTCTGTTTAAATATTTTGAATACACTATTAAACAATATTTTGATATCTAAAAATTGCCCCCTCTCCTGCTTACCTTTGTTTGTTTTTTGTGCTTGCAGGGAGGGGGTTGAATATGTATCATTGGTGGTCCAGTGGCACAGAGGGGGGGGTCGAGGAGGGGGAACCCGGCTGGCCGCATCTGATGGATAGCCGCCGGACCCCTCATCTCCGCGGGCCTGGCGGCAGCCTCCGCTTCCCTGGTGGTCCCTATGGTTCATGGGGTGCTGCACTGCGATCTGTACATAGCGCACAGCACATCCCTCACTGACACGAGCGGCCGGTGATTGCTGATGACCTGTCACCTGACCGCCGGTGCTTACTGTCTGTGTCAGAGCGCCGGCGGTCAGGTGACAGGTCATCAGAGATCGCCGGCCGCTCGTGTCAGTGAGGGATGTGCTGTGCGGTCTGTGCGCCATGCACAGATCGCAGTGCAGCACCCCACGAACCACAGGGACCACCAGGGAAGTGGAGGCTGCCGCCAGGCCCACGGAGATGAGGGGTCCCGGCGGCTATCCATCGGATGCGGCCAGCTGGGACCCAGAATGTGCCGCGGGCCGGCATTAGGGTGTGCCTAGGCACACCCGGCACACCCCGTGCGCACGCCTATGTGTACATGTTACATTTCATACTTAACAACAAAATGTGAAACTGAAAACCTAAAATGTCAATGACAAGAACAATTATCCAACTCCTATGGGAGGTTCGAGCACTTAAAGCCACTGTGGTCTTCCTTCAGGAAACACATTTTCAACTTGGGTCGCCCCCAACTTTATGAGACTCTGCCTTTCTGGTAGGCTACTTCAGTGATTATCATGGGGGCAAGAGCCGTGGGGTGGCGAATGGCGATCCTCTTCTCTAGAGACGTCCCGATGATTCTGAAAGATGTCCTCACTGATCGAGAGGGCCTATTTTTGTTTGTGAAATGTACAATTGCTGAGGTGCGATACATCTTTGCCTCCATCTACCTTCGAAATGTTAACCACATTTCGACGCCTTTCTGCTTTTTTCTCGGGGACCTTTGTATTGGCAGGTGACTTCAATGTCCCGATAGACCCAAGAGTTGACACCTCCGAGGGTCAGTCTTCCATACCGCCCTGCGTGGTTCGACAAGTACAACGCACACTAGACAGCCTGCAACTGGTGGACGTTTGGAGGGCCTTCCATGCTGGCAATTATACTTTTTATTCGTCTGTCCATGCCACTTATTCGAGATTGGACTATCTGTTTGTACAACAGAGAGATGTACTTCTGGTGGATGAGTCTACTGTGTTTGCGCAGACATGGTCCGATCATTGCCCCGTACTGACAGTCCTATCCTCTCCCCTGTTCCGCCCCTCGGAGTGTCAGTGGCGTATGAACAGATCTCTGCTAGAGGACCCAACCTTTCGTGACGATTTCGAGACTAATCCACGTAATTATTTTTAAGAAAATGAGGATCCGGAGATTTCTGCTTCTACTCTCTGGGAAACACATAAAGCTGTCTTACGTGTTGTTTTCATTAGCAGGGCCACTGCATTGAAACGTGCTCGCTCTGAGGCGGTACTAGATCTTTTACCTGAAATCCATGACCTTGAACTCAGGCACCACACCTCTGCACTTTCTTTGGATTACTCTCTCCTTTTGGCTAAACGTGGAGATCTCAATGATTTACTTACAGGGTTATCCAAAGAGATCCGAATTGCTTGAGAAAGGTAACCGAACGCTGAAAATCAGCGTTCGGTTGCCTTTCCTGGCCATTCGGCTATCCAGAGAGCAGGCAATTCGCCAAATCCTGGCGAATTGCCTGCACATAAGGTGCCTGTTCGGTGCCTGTTCGAGGGCAGTGACATCCCCATAAAAAAGCACTGCTTCGGCTATTCAGAGAACACAAACCAGCAGGTTTGAAAGGTTCCCCTAATGCCCTGCCATTCGGTGGTTTAATTCGGCAAATTTATTCAGGAGAATCCCATAGACTTCAATGTTAAAAATATTCCCGTTTTAATTCAATATCTAATAAACCATTCATTATAAAATTCTGCAGCAAAAAGTCTCTTTATTTATAGATTTTTTAGGATACTTTAAGCATTTTTCTGAATTTCTTTATTATTTTTTAAAAGTCCGATTTTTTTTTATTTTTTTTTAAGTTTACTTCTGTTTTCTGTAACAGCCCTCTTTATTATCATTCCCTGGACCTCCTGTGTAAATTTCAGACATTTTCGCTCAGTAGTTTCTTTGCAAACAGCGTTTCATTTTCACAGATTCATACAAATGGTTTTGCTAATTTATTCACTGCCTCCTCTGTGTCTCAGCTGCTTCGGCTCTGTGTGATTCGGCTCCTGTTCGGCTGCTTCGCTGCATGTGATCGGCTCCTGCTCGGGTTTTTCGCAGGTTAATCCAGATGTTTTTGGGGGTTTTCGGCGTGCATTCGGTGTGTTTTGCGGTTAGTTTTCGTCAGGTTTGCGGTGACTTTTCCCTGCAATTCGGGGACCCTGTGGTGTTTGCTGAATACACCGCAGGGTCACTGAAATGGGATCGGCAAAAGGAACCGAATTGAAGAGAACGAAAAGTCACCGAACGTGCGGTGACTTTTCGAATCTCTTTGAATAACCCTGTTAATGCGGATGTCCGCTTTGCGGCCCAGAAAGCTAAATGTACTTTCGCACTACGTGAAAACAAACCTGATAGATTGCTGGCTCACATACTCTGTGAACGACGTGATGCGACATACAATCGCCAAGATTAGGCTCCCTAAAGGGCATCTTGCTACTCGCCCTGATCAGAGTTTAGGGGAATTATGGTGCTTTTATCGAGACTTATATAATATGGACGCATTGTCCGATGATGTCCCCACCTCTGCAGAGGTTGACGCATATCTCGTGGGTAAGCTTAAACGTACTCTGTCTCCTGCCGAGTCTTCACTTTTAGACGCTCCGATCACCACTGCTGAAATTCAGGATGTTATTAAAAGTCTTAAAAAGGACAAATGCCTGGGCCCAGATGGCCTACCGTTGGAATTTTACCAGACTTTTTCTGACATTTTGATCCCTCAACTGCTATCTCTCTTTCTGGCACTGAGAGAAGGAGAGAACTTTCATGCTCACGCTCTTTCGACAACCATTTCTTTTATTTGTAAACCGGGGAAAGATGGATCGGACGTTCGTAATTACCGTCCTATTTCTCTCTTAAACACTGACCTTAAGATCCTAGCCAAGATGATGGCAAACCGTCTTGCTCCTTTATTGCCTTCTTTGGTTCATGCAGATCAGGTGGGCTTCGTGCCTGGACGGGAGGCTAGAGATGCGACGACTCGTGTCCTAGGAGCTGTGAGTCTGGCTAAGCACTCGCGTACCGGCCTTCTCCTATTATCTACGAATGCGGAGAAGGCCTTTGACAGGGTGCGATGGAGTTTCATGTTCTCAGTCCATCGGCGTGTTGGCATTGGCGAGTCTTATCTTCAGTGGCTGGATGCACTTTACCGTAATCCCACTGCTCGTGTTCATGCTAATGGGGCCTTATCGAATTCGATTGAAGTACGCAATGGAACGCGCCAGGTTTGCCCACTGTCCCCCCTTTTATTTTCCCTCACCCTCGAACCGCTAATGGAGGCAATCAGATGCAATTCTCAGATATCTGGAATCCGGGGCCATACCACGGATCACAAGGTCTTGGCTTATGCCGATGATCTACTGTTCCTCATTACGAATCCAGACACTTCCCTCCCGGCAATAGTGCTGGAATTAGAGGTTTACAGAACCGTGGTCGGCTTCCGGATTAATAGTGATAAATCTCAGCTTCTTAAAATCTCTTTAGACCCCTCTTTGCTCCTTTCTGTTTGTTGCAACTTTTCATTTCACTATTGCACCACCGCATGAAATATTTAGGAATGTCGCTGGCACGGTCTTCCAGGCAACTCTATGAATTTAATTTTTTGTCCATTTTGAGCTCTTTCCGTGATGACCTCGCGGAATGGAGCGGATGGATGTTATCCTAGATGGGTAGGGTTGCTGCCATTAAAATGAACTTGCTTTACCTTTTTAATGCCCTCCCAATTTCGATCCCGCTTACTTTTTTTGTCACTCTCTGGAAGGCGCTATTGTGCTTTATTTGGCCTCGGGGCAGGCCTTGTGTGGGCTTTGCAGTTCTATGCCGGGTTAAATCTCGAGTTGGCCTGGCTCTTCCTGACCCTAGGAAGTATTATTTAGCATTTCATTTGGGTCGGGTAGTAGACTGGTCGACGACCTGCGCTGCTGAATGCTGTCTGGATCTGGAACGCACCCTGTCAGGTCACCTGCTTTGGACAATTCCTTGGCGACCAGTGGTCTTGAAGTGAGATCAAGCTGAAAGATGATTGCTACTATGAGCCAGGCAGCCATCTTGTTCAGAATATTGGTTCACCAGTACATAGAATAGATTTTTATTAGATGTGCAAAGCAGAGCTTACATAGAATTCCAAGAATGTGTGGTAGATTAGAAAGCTAGCAATAAAACCAGGCAGAATCCGGCCGGCTCTTGGCACGGAGAGACAGGAAGATAAATGAATGGGGCAAGGTCACTGAGACGAGCAGAGAAACAAAGAGATCATAGAGAACAGACCAGGCCCCAAGCTATCTCAATAAACATAGCCTATAGGGAGGGCGGCGCTGCCCTGAGAAAGACAGCACAACAAATCACAGACTGTCAAACTAACGTGAAGTGTATCAATTTATAGTTAAATGTGGAATTCCTTTGTACTAACGATGGGAGGTATTAACCCACGTGGGGTGGAATAAAGTGTCATTGGGAGGTGGGCTAATTGGGATGTACCTAATTACGTATTTTTGGTATAAGATCCCTTGCACGGGTGAAAGGGGGGCTCACTCTTTGCGATTCAATCCTGTGTGGGCACTTGTGTGACGACACAATAAAGTTTGCCTTTCCTGAAGAGACTCGTGTTCTGACAATCCTTACTTGTGCCCGGTCCGGCGCCGTCTTGAAAGTGAATCTGTTTTTGTCCGCCTACATTTTTGGGGGCCTCGTGAGCCGGGATACGGGCCCTTTCCGGGCACACAGTAACGGGCTGCTGAACACAGTGCGGCGCTTGACTGCAGGTGCGAGAATCCCGATGGTTAGGGGCGTCCGTTGAAGGTGAGCTGACATCTGCAGGCGCCAAGCAGGATTTCCTGTTCAGTGGACCTCGTCTCGTCCCAAACGGACCCCTGACCCGGGAACTGGGACACCACTGAGTCTGAGGAAACAGCGAGCAGCGCCGGCGATAGGTAACGTGTCTTCTATGTTTTGTATGTCTAAAGGAGATACCGGTATCTAAGGGAAACGTCCGACTGAGATAGACGGATAAGGGGATGCGATGGCCACCATCCCATTGGCATATCTAGCCCGCCGCTGATAGCACTGACATTGCTAAGGAGCCAGAGTGGCTAGCGAGTGTCTGGATTCGGGGGAATTGAATGCCAATCAAAGTGTAGTTCTGTAAGAAAGGGAGAAGGTAGCCACGTGGAGTTGCATAAGTCATTAGTCAGTGTTTGTAAATAGAGCTTCGCCACGTGGGTAAAAGGGAAAGGAGGAGGGATTTTCTGTGACTGGGCTGAGAGCCTGAGTCGGTGCTAGTGTGCACGTCGTGTAGTGAAGAGGGCTCATATTGGAGCCAGCGGTAGCTGCAGAGATAGTGGTGCCGGGTGGGTGAGATTACCCATAAGGCAAATTGGAATTGCAGACGAGAGTATAGATATAGAACAGGGTGCACATAGTCACACGCAGTCAAGAGTTAGAGTTCAAATTACGGGGTATAAGGAGCCACAGAGGAGGGACTGAGTAGTACCCTCGGCTAGTAGAAAGAGTTGAAGTGTCTATGTTCTGTTATGTGATGAAAGCATCTGATACGGTATGTGTTGTGAATGAATTGACTCGAGTGCTGTGAGTGAACGTGCGCCTACTCGCTCCGCGAGGAAGCAAATACGAGTTTTGACCCCGAACGTACGTTTCCGGCTCAGGCGACTGCAGACGGCTACTGAAGGGGGAAGCGCCTCAGACACGGATGAATTGTTGGCTGAAGTATCAGACTGTAGATTTTAACTGTTGTTGAAATAATATATCTGTATTGCAAAGAGTACTGTTTTCAAGAGTAATAATGGGTAACGGGTCATCTAAGCCCAAGAAGGTGAAGGAGGGTGAGACGCCCCTAGAATATATGGTGCGGAATTTCGAAGCATTATATAAAACTCATGACTATGGTGTAGAATTGACAAAAGAGAAGTTAAAAGTAATGTGTACAGTTGTGTGGCCGTTATTAGTCCCAGGATGGCCAGAGCAGGGGTCAATGGACCCGGAGTTGGTACAGAAGGTACACTCCCAAGTCACAGAGCAGTACGGACATCCTGAACAGTACCCGTATATAGATATATGGAGATATTGTATTAAAAACAAGAGTCATTTTATAATGATAGCGGGGAGAAATAAGAAGCAGGACCCCCAAAATAATGGAGAGAGGGAGAGAGCGGTGTTAGTAGAACAACCGGAAGAGAGTGATGTTTTGCCCCCGTCCTACCCATCATGTTATGGGGCAGCCAGAGAAGCTTTGAGTGCCGCGGTTGCGCGGGCGGAGAGGGGGGAGCGGGCAGCTGCTGTGTCTCGGTCAGCTCCCTCTGCTCCGTCCCGTGTGACTGCGGAAGAAGAGCAGGGCGCAGCGGGTGGAGGGGACAGAGAGGCTCCACCAGAGAAGATTGAGATGCCCGATGGGAGCATATATAAATTAGTGCCCCACGGGAATGGTGATGATGAAAAGGAGGATGAGGACCAGGGAGTTACCACACGCGCAGCGAATAATATATATAAACACCGGGAGCCATACCAACACAATCCCTACAAGAGTGCTATGCAGATGCCTTTGCGGGAAGTGCCAGGGCCCCCTTTGGCGGATGGGAATCCAGGGCCAATGCAATACACATACGTCCCATTCACAACAACAGATCTTTTTAATTGGAAAAGACACACACCACTGTATTCCACAAATCCCGCAGCAGTGGCCAGTATGATAGAGTCAGTTATGCTCACACATAACCCCACATGGGCAGATTGTCAGCAATTAATGTTGACAATGTTTACCACAGAGGAGAGAGCCCGAATAAATAGTAGCGCGCAAAAGATTTTACTCGCCCAAGCTGTAGCAGATGCTAAGCCTCATCCAGAAGCATGGGCAGAGGAACATTACCCCAAAACAGATCCTAAATGGCCGTACAATACAGTTGAAGGAGTTGCCCATCTGCAGACATACAGAACAGCAGTAATAATGGGTGTTAAAGCGGGAGGGAAGAAGCCCACAAACATGGAAAAATAGCAGATGTGATACATGAGGTTAAAGAATCCCCAAGTGCGTTTCTAGAGAGATTGCTGGATGCGTACAGGATGTATAGTCCTATTGACCCAGAGGCAATGGAGAATCAGAGGTTAATTAACTCTTCGTTTGTGGGTCAGTCACAGAGGGATATACGGAACAAAATACAGAGAATAGATGGGTTTTTGGGGAAAGGTATTAGTGAATTAGTTGAGATCGCTAATAAGGTGTATCATAACCGGGATCTAGAGGAGATAAAGAAACAGAAGGGATATACCGGGGTGGTTGGATACATGGGGAATGGTGGAGGACGAGGTGGCACAGACAGAGGGAGGGCAAGGGGTAGGGGGGCTAGAGGAAGAGGAAGGGGAGCCCCTAGGGAACCCCTAGGACCCAATCAGTGCGCATGGTGCCGGGGTGAAGGTCACTGGAAAAACGACTGTCCTGCATTTTTGGCTAAATTTGGGGGACAGGGTGAAGTTGGGGAGGCGGGAGGTCAAGCCCCTAATGGCCAGGTAACAGACGGAAGGTATGAAAAAAGTGAAGGGAATGGAGCGGGGTTTGTGGGACTGGCGGGGACATCATTTGAAGGGCAGAATGCATATTGACGGGGACCTGGGCCCATCCCGCTCGGTAGCCACGAGCCCACGGTCACAATGAGAGTGGGAAATAAAGATGAAGTTTTTATGGTTGATACCGGTGCCGAATATTCTGTTGTAACAAAGCAAATTGCACCCCCAATGGGAAATGAGGTTGATATTATGGGAGCAATGGGAGTGTCTGCTAAATATCCTTTTCTTGCTTCTAGAAAATGTAGCGTGGGTGGGCATAATGTTGAACATGAATTTTTGTATATGCCCGAATGCCCCATCCAGCTCCTGGGGCGGGATATCCTTTGCAAATTGCAAGCCCAAATTACGTTTCTTCCCGGGGGTCACGCTCAATTAGACCTGCCGGAGGGTGGCAGCTCTACTCGGCAGCATAACCCAGCCAGCCAGAATCACCCACAATCTGTAAAAATCGCAGTAGTTATGCCAAGGGAAGAAGAATGGCGCACGGCACCTACTCTGCCTGCTGTGCCGGATCCGCACGCACTACTCCTTGAAATTCCTGGGGTATGGGCGGAGGAAAACCCGCCAGGACTTGCCATAAACATACCCCCGGTATATGTGGAATTAAAGCCCGGCGCAACACCGGTGGCTCTAAGACAATATCATATCCCACAGAAAGCCAAGCAGAATATACAAATACATTTACAGAGACTTAAAGATCACGGCATATTAAAATTCTGCGTGTCACCATGGAACACACCCCTATTGCCAGTCTTGAAAGAGAGGACACAAGAGTATCGCCCTGTCCAAGATTTACGAGCTGTCAACGAGGCCACAGTAACCTACACCCTGTGGTTCCTAATCCATACAATTTGCTGGCATTAATTCCCGGAGATACAAAATATTACACAGTGCTTGATTTAAAAGACGCTTTCTTTTGCATCCGTCTGGCTCCAGCAAGCCAGCCCTTTTTGCATTTCAGTGGGAAGAGTCTACCACGGGGGCGCGCCATCAAATGACGTGGACGCGCCTCCCTCAAGGTTTCAAAAATTCGCCCACGATTTTCGGGTGCGCGCTTAGCCAAGATCTCCTCGCCTTCAACGCTCAGCCAGACAAAGTAGTGTTACTCCAATATGTTGATGATTTATTACTGGCTTCCCCCACAGAAAAAGACTGTTTATCCGCTACAAAAGCCCTGCTACATCTGCTAAGCCAAGCAGGTTACAGAGTTTCTAAAAAGAAAGCACAAATATGCAAACAAAGTGTAAAATACCTGGGATTCCAGTTAACAGGTACCAAACGTGCACTGGGGGCAGAAAGAAAAGAAGCAGTGTGCCGCATACCCCAACCAAAGACCAGGAGACAAGTCCGTGAGTTCTTGGGAGCTGCAGGCTTCTGCCGCCTGTGGATCCCCAACTTCGCAGATATTGCCAAACCGCTTCATCAGGCCACGAAGGGGGGGGGAACAAGACCCCTTTCATTGGGAAGAAGAGCAAACAGCAGCGTTCCAGAAATTAAAGACTCTGCTGATGGAAGCTCCTGCACTGGGCCTGCCAGATCACAGCAAGCCCTTCCAGCTGTTCGGGCATGAACATAATCAAACAGCAACAGGAGTATTGGTCCAGACCTTTGGCTCATGGCTGAGGCCTGTGGCCTACCTCTCCAAGCAACTCGACCCTGTGGCCTGCGGCCTACCCCCATGCCTGAAAGCAGTGGCTGCCACCGCAATGCTGATAGCAGAAGCAGACAAGCTGACCCTTGGACAAGTTCTTCATGTCAAGGTGCCCCACGCTGTCAAGGCTCTGCTGGATGTGAAGGGAGGTTACTGGTTCAGCAACAGCCGGATGACGAAGTACCAAGCCATGATGTGTGAAAATCCACGGGTTCATTTGGACCTCATCGCTACCTTAAACCCTGCTACTCTACTGCCTGACTGTGAAGAGGATCCAGATCATGAATGCCTCCAAGTTATGGAAGAAGTGTTCAGTAGCAGGCCGGATTTGAAAGACGTACCCCTAGACAAATACGATCTACAGCTATTCACTGATGGAAGCAGCTACATGGATGATGGGAAGAAAGTCTCCGGCTATGCAGTAGTCTCAACAGAAGAAGTCATCGAAGCAAAGCCACTGCCAGGCCATACATCTGCACAATTGGCCGAAATAACAGCTTTAACCAGAGCCCTTGAAATCTCTGAAGGCAAAAGAGTAAATATCTACACAGATTCCAAGTACGCCTTCATGACAGTCCATGCACATGGTGCACTCTACAAAGAGACAGGCCTACTTACGTCTTCAGGACAACAAATCAAATATGCAGCTGAAATCGCGGCCCTCCTGGAAGCAGTATGGAAACCAAGTGCTGTCAGCATCATGCACTGCCGTGGCCACCTAAAAGGCCATGATGAAATTCCAAAAGGTAACAGACGCGCGGACCAGGCCGCAAAAGCAGCTGCAAAACCGCCACCGCCAACAGAAGATCAAGCTAAAGTACTGATCTGCAAGCAAGAACCTCAACCTTCCATGCCAAATTACGAGTTCTACATGAATTTGAAAAAGTTTGAACCCCACGGCGAGTTCATTGAAATAATACTGCACAAATGGCAAGATGATTATGAACTGTTAGAACTCAATCATGATTACATCCAATGGCTTTTCCCAACTCGGACACAAGGCCGAAATTTCTACTCTACTCCCCTAAATCCGCATGAGACACGCCTAATGGTTAACACCTCAGAAGTTCGGCAAAGACTGCGCAGAGCCTACAAGATGATGCTGAAATTCTTCGGCGTAAAAATAGTGGGGGAGGAGGAAGACAAAGAAATAACTGAAGTTGAACGAGCAGAAAATTTCACGTCACGTTTTGAAAATTTGACAATCAATCCTCACAATAATCTACGAATCACACGAATACTGCACAGTCTGGGAGAATTGGGAGCAGAAGAATATCAAGTCCTACTGGTGAGGTTCTTCCTCAAGGAGATCCTTATCAAGAACAGACTGCCGAGAATGAAGAAAAGTGCAATGAACTTTTTCATACCAGCAGTAAGAGATTCACAAGACAGACAAGATTTGTTATTTTTCGCATGGCGATACTATTTCCCAAAAGAAGAATTCATCTGGGGAAATCATGGAGAATTGGCACGATACAAACCAAAACCAGTGGTAGCTGCACTTTTACCGGCGCCACTAAGCGAATGGACACATGTGTACTCAGAGAAAGAAAAGAAGTGGCTGACAGAAGAACCCGGAGGATATGGAGAAGATGGATGGTTCCAGATGGAGAATGGACGAATAGTCCTACCAGCAACACTGGCTCCTGAAATCGTAAGAGCACTTCACGCAAGTACCCATGGAGGGAGAGAAATGATGGAGCAACAGTTGGAGCCACATTTCTACGTACCAGGATTGTCAGCAATCTGCAAAGCAACAGCTCAGCAGTGTGTAACATGTGCCAAAAACAACCCGAGAACAGGCCCGTCTCAACCCCCAATGGCATCATTACAAATAGACTTTACAGTGCTGCCACCCTGCAAAGGATACAAATATTTACTAGTGATGGTGTGCACTTTGACAGGATGGGTAGAAGCCTTCCCAACGAGAACTGAAAAGACGACAGAAGTGGTAAAGAGCCTGATGAAAGAAATAATACCACGTTACGGACTTCCACTCGAGATAGGGTCGGACAATGGCCCTGCATTTATCCAGAACTGTTTGCAACAACTTGCCCGGCTACTGGGCATCACCTGGAAGCTACATACCGCCTACAGGCCCCAAAGTTCGGGAAAAGTTGAAAGAATGAACCGTACCCTAAAGACTTTGATGTCCAAACTGTGCCAAGAGACGTCATTGAGCTGGTTGGACTTGCTGCCGATAGTCCTTTTGCACATTAGGTGCAGACCAACCCCCCAATTGAAGCTAAGTCCGTACGAACTTATGTTTGGATGGCCAACCCCTCTAATTAATGGACTAAGGGGGACCTTCGGGTATTGGGAGAAACTAAACTAAATGATCAGGTAGTAATGCTGGGTAAATCAATGCAGAAATTAAATACTTGGGTGGGGGATAATATACCGCATTTTCTGTATCCTTCACTGCATAAGTATTGTCCGGGTGACTCAGTATGGGTAAAAGAGTGGAAAAATGATCCACTAGGTCCAAAATGGAGAGGTCCTTATCTTGTCCTGTTATCAACCCCTACAGCAGTAAAGGTTGCCGAGGTGGTCCCGTGGATACATCACTCCAGAGTGAAAGCAGCTGCAGCCAGTCCTGAACCAGCATGGAAGGTCGTTACCAATGAGACCAACCCGCTGAGGCTGAAGCTGACAAAGACCACAGCAATGAGCACCTAAATGATCCCAACCCAGATAATACAGAGGATCAACAAGTGGGTGTTTTGATGGGCACAGGTCCTGACCACCCGCCAACGGGGGATACCCACAGGGTGCTTTTTAGGGGCCCGGCCCCCACCCTTGATCATCCAGAAATGTTTTTTACTTTTGAAATTCCGGTGGGGAGGGATTGGGTTTATGTGACTGTGAAAAGAATTGCCCAAGGAATTCTGACATTCGGGGCATTTGTGGTGCTGATTTTATATCTTGCTAATCTGATTTATGGACTCTCACGTGGAGCATGCCCCAATTGTACAGGCAACGTGGGGAAAGTGGATATTTCCCATATCTGGAATGGTACGCACCCGGTGATGGAGAACCGTACCATGTGGAGACAAAAACGAGAAGTATCATCCGAGATATTGCCAAGAGGACATTTACTTGTGCAATTTAAATATGACTATGCTAAGAAATCTGGGCAGAAAGCATGTTGGGTGTGCAGCAGAATGCACCCAGAGACAATTCATATCCCATTTGCTTCTGTTCCTATGAACCTGAGTATGTTCGCATCAGGGAATATCACAATACACTCTTTTCGGCCACCCAGAGAACAACCAGAAATGTACGAGGCCGGATACCCTATAATAGGGTACATATACCCCCAGAGTGGTGTTTCCAAATAGGACCAGATAGAGACACACATAAAAAGGAAGGGTGTTATTCAAGCAAATTCAATTGGACATCATACATATACACAATTGACACAAAGGAACAATCAAATTTTCTATACATACAGTGCAGAAAACTCACGAGTGAGCAAGAAGAAGTGATTGCAAGTGAGTCCGGAGGGACTCAGAGTGTGCTGGAAACAACGAGACGAATGAGGCGAATGATGTTGGAATTAGCAAAGGGAACACTACACCTATCACCATTCATGTTAGAAGAGGGATATCA